>LR738711.1:632009999-632053238 GCA_902687465.1 Secale cereale | reverse complement strand
CTCGCTGGTGGCCGCCGGGGCGCTCTGCGCTAGGAGGTCTGTAGGGGGGGGAGGGGTGTTAGGAGAATAAGGTTGTTGTTAGGAGAATAAGGTCTTAAGGGGTGTTATGAGAATAGACCCACCCTATATATATATATATATATATATATATATATATATATATATATATATATGTTGTTGTTATAAGAATGATCAAGATGCCCTCATGTCCGTATTCTATTTTTATCGACACCTCCATCTCTAAACATCTGGAAATATTTTTCAATGTCAAATTTCGCTTGAGGACAAGCGAGGTCTAATCTTGGGCGAGTTGATATATCTATTTTGCAACATGCTTTTATGTTGATATTTATTGCACTATGGGCTGTTATTACACGTTATGTCACAATACTTATGCCTTTTCTCTCTTATTTTACAAGGTTTACATGAAGAGGGAGAATGCCGGCAGCTGGAATTTTGGGCTAGAAGAGGAGCAAACATTGGAGACCTATTCTGCACAACTCAAAAAGCTCTAAAACTCCACGAAACACCGTTTCAGAAAATATAAAAAATATCTGGCGAAAGAGATCTGCCAGGAGGGCCACCACCTGTCCACGAGGGTGGGGGGCGCCCCGCTGGGCGCGCCCCCCTGCCTCATGGGCTAGCCGGTGACCCCCCCCGATGCCCATCTTCTCCTATATGAGGTGTTTTGACCAGGAAACAATCATAAGGAGGCTTTCGGGACCAGACGCCGCCGTCTCGAGGCGGAAACAATCTATTGCTCCGGCGGAGCTATTCTGCCGGGGATACTTCCCTCCGGGAGGGGGAAATCGTCACCGCCATCATCACCAACAACTCTCCAATCTTGGGGAGGGTTATCTTCATCAACATCTTCACCAGCACCATCTCCTCTCAAACCCTAGTTCATCTCTTGTCTCCAATCTTTGTACCAAAACATCAAATTGGTACCTGTGGGTTGCTAGTAGTGTTGATTACTCCTTGTAGTTGATGCTAGTTGGTTTACTTGGTGGAAGATCATATGTTCAGATCCATTATGCATATTAATACCCCTCTGATCATGAACAATAATATGTCTTGTGAATAGTTACATTTGTTCTTGAGGACATGGGAGAAGTCTTGCTATAAGTAGTCATGTGAATTTGGTATTCGTTAGATATTTTGATGAGATGTATGTTGTCTTTCCTCTAGCGGTGTCATGTGAACGTCGACTACATGACACTTCACCATAGTTTGGGCCTAGAGGAAGGCATTGGGAAGTAATAAGTAGATGATGGGTTGCTAGAGTGACAGAAGCTTAAACCCTAGTTTATGCATTGCTTCGTAAGGGGCTGATTTGGATTCATATGTTTCATGCTACGGTTAGGTTTACCTTAATACTCCCTCCGTTCGGAATTACTTGTCGTAGAAATGGATGTATCTAGACATATTTTAGTTCTAGATACATCCATTTCCAAGAAAAGTAATTCCGAACGGAGGGAGTACTTCTTTTGGAGTTGTGGATGCTTGCAATAGAGGTTAATCATAAGTGGGATTCTTGCCCAAGTAAGGGCAGCATCCAAGCACCGGTCCACCCACATACCAAATTATCAACGTAACGAACGCGAATCATATTAACATGATGAAAACTAGCTTGACGATAATTCCCATGTGTCCTCGGGAGCGCTTTCCTCTGTATAAGAGTTTGTCCAGGCTTGTCCTTTGCTACAAAAAGGATTGGGCCATCTTGCTGCACATTATTTACTTTTACTATTTGTTACTTGTTACCAATTACCTTATCACAAAACTATATGTTACCGACAATTTTAGTGCTTGTAGAAAATACCTTACTAAAAACTTCCTATCATTTGGTTCTGCTCCCTGTTGGGTTCGACACTCTTACTTATCAAAAGGACTACGATAGATCCCCTACACTTGTGGGTCATCAGCGGGCTGATCCCTGGAGCATGAGTGGTGCGTTGCGAACGGCGAGGCGATGGTTGCCGCCGGCGATGCCGATGGCGGTGGTGTAGTTGGTGAGCCAGTCCTCTGGCTTCACGGTGCCATTTTACTTAGGCATATCGCGGGGAAGCGTGAGCCCTTTAGCAAAGGGCTCGCTCCGGATTCGCGGAACAAAGCACGTTAGCCAACCGCTCCGGTCTCTTCTAGCTCCTGGGAGCGGGCGATCCAGTCGAGGCTGTGGCAAGCGTCGGCGGTGTCGATGGCACAAGGACCCAGCCGGCCGGTAACTGTGCCACGGGGACAAGGGTCGACCGCGGTCTACTGCCGGGTCGGCTGAGGAGCAGGGTTGAGCCGACCCTAGGCTTCGAAGGGCGACTCGTCGCCTAGGCCGCCAGCAGTCGTCGGAGCGGGGTTGCGCCGGGTCTGGGTGCGGCCAAAGTGTGCCTCACCAGGTGGTGAAGACGCCATGTGCTGGTCGTTTCCGGCTCCAATGACGCGGGCACAGCCGGATCCGGCCGGCTTGGCGATCTGGTTGAGGCGGTGTTGTTGTGCGTTGGCCGCCGTGAGGAGGTCGTTCACCCTCTTGAGGCACTCCCGGTCGACTGCGGCCTCCTGAGCAGTGCACATGTTCTTCACGGGAGTTTCGTAGATGGGAGGGAGGGCGCCGAGGGCGCGTCCAATCTCGCTGCCCCGGGCCCGCACGTCCATGGCCCGGCTTGGCTCGGCTGCACCAGGCGTGAAGCTGTACGCAGCATTGCGCTCCATCTGAGATAATTCGAGGCAGCGCTGCGTGGCAGCGAGCGACTAGGTGAGGTCCAGCAGGCGCTGGCGGTCCTCGTCAAGGCGGGTCCGGCCCTCGGCGATGTTGGAGGCGTCGATGGCGGTGCCGATGGGAACGTGGAGGCTCTGAATCATGGCGCGCAGCGGGTTGGGCGAGCCGGCCCGCTCTACCGCGACCTCAGCTTCGGCGGCCTTTCTCGCCGCGCTCGTCGAGGAGGTGGCGCCAGTGTCGATGATGAAGACCTCTACGTAGAGGTCCATAGCTTCGTCGGGAACGCTGCCGCCGGGAGCGATGGTAGAGTCAGAAAAGTCAAGTACCTCGCTGGGGTACTCGTCGGCCATTGGTGCATCGGAGAGGCGTAGTGCGGCGAAGGAGATGGCGAGGGCATCGACGACGTCGTCTGCCAGCACGACGAGCTCGTCGGCGTAGGAGGGGGGGCCGTCTGAAGTATGTTTCGGGCCAGGACCTCGAGCCGCACCACGGTGGGCGCCAAGTGTCGTGGTGGGCGCACGGCATATGCCAAGGGATGGCTAAATATAGGAGGCGGCTAGAGGGCACTGGTAGGCTCCAGAAGCGGGGTTGGTATGAGCGAGTGCGAGACGCAAGACATACCCAGGTTCGGGGCTCTCCGTAGAGATAACACCCCTAATCCTGCCGGACGTGGTTGATGTTTACTAGTACAAAGTTGCTCCTTGAGCTGTGTGGAGGAAGGAGGAAGACAGGCCAGGGCTTAGGCTGCTTCTCCCGATGTGTGTCTATCTTGTTCTCTACTAGTGCTCGCCCGTATGCGTGAGGGCTCTGGGGGGTTTTATAGGTCAACCCCCTAGGGATACAATGGTAATGTTGCACGGTCGTGGGGACGGATTGTCATCGTCCGGGAAGCCGGCGCTGGGACCCGCTAGGTATAGGGCTTGCCGGGTTCTTCGGATGCGGGGCCTGCTGGGTATGGTGGCACTGTGTGCCGTCTTGTCGTTCGTTAGGGAGTGGCCGAGTTGAGTTGGGTACAATGTGTTCCGTGATGTCACCGTCTGCCGGCATCATGGGTTGTGATGATTATAATGTTGCCACGCCCCGGCTGACTAGGGGCATGGGCGAGGCACTGTTGCCTTGGTCATCGGTAGGTGCGTCTCGTCCCATCATACGGCCGGGATGGGACGGGAGCTGACCCACAGACGGATTGGGGAGCACGCCACGGGTCGGTCTGGCTTGTTGGAGAAGCCTTGGCGTGCCGGGTCCGGATCGTGGGAGCCGGCCAGACTAGAGAGTCTTGCTGGATCGTGCGTCCTAGCCGAACTGGAGAGTCTCGCTGGATCGTGGGTCCTAGCCGGGTGGAGCGACCAGGCCGAGCGAGAGCCGGATCCGGCATTCGTTGCCTGCCTGGGGTTCAACCCACCGACATGACTTATACAGAGTAGTTGAAGAGTTGGGACAATTCTTCAGGGAACTCTGCAGTGGAAATATCATGATAGATGCGTTGGAGTGTCTTAGTGACAAGATACCAACTATCCTATGCGACCTTGAGAAGATATATCCTCCAGCCTTCTTTGATGTGATGGTGCATTTGGCTGTTCATCTACCTGACGAGGTACTACTTAGAGGTCCAGTACAATATGGCTGGATGTACCCTATTGAAAGGAGGCTAGAAACTTTCATGGGCTATGTTAGGAATAGAGCTAGACCCGAGGGTTCCATTGTAGAGGCCTACATTTCTACAGAAGCGTTGACATTCTGCTCAAAATACATTGAAATACTTGATGAGCTTAGCAAAGAGGTGGGTGAAGACAATCCCGAGCTCAATGTTTTCAATTGTTCTGTTCGAGTTACAGGGAAGAGTCGACAACGCGACAAACCTAAAGATTTGGATAAAATGGTTTGGTATGTGTTGAATAACTGTCCTGAGATTCTACCTTATATCAAGTAAGTGCTAAGTACTGCATCTTATACATTGTAATCTACTAAACTTGCAGCACACTCTTACATATTTAGATGTTTGACGCGATCACTATGTTATGCAACATCTATAGAAAGAAGTTACTTCCGCAAAATCCAAGAAACATTGACAAACTGGTTATGGCAGGATTTGCGAAATGGTTCAAGAGCCATGCAAGCTTTTGAATTGCACTGTCAATTTTTTTTAACATAATGAGTACACAAGATGATCAGCTTGTCTATTTTCTAACCATAGGTTAAGAAGACGCAGGTGGATGGGCAGACAGTTAATGATTCCCTTTACGCACTAGCAATGGGTCCTGATACTCGAGTAAGATATTATGAATCTTGCATTGTTGGACATGTGCGCTACAACACCCTTGCATGTGATGAAGGTAGGAAGACACAAAACAGTGCCATCATGAGCACATATACGTACGATGAAGAGACAACTGAAATGTATGCGAACATAACAGACATTGTTCAATTGCAGTATATGTCCAGTTTTGAGGTGCATCGGTTGGTGGTTCTATTGTGCTGTCGTTGGTATAACCTGTTTTCCAGGATCACAAAACCCAGAGCTGATGATTATTTCAAATCCATCAATGTCAAGGCGGCGTACAGGATTGATGAGCCTTTTATTTTGGAAAATCTAGCAACACAGATATTTTTCTTGGAAGACACATTTACACGTAGCGATGACTGGAGAGTAGTGCAAAGGTTTGAGCAGAGGAATTTGTTTAATGAAGTTGCACAACAAGATGATGCTTACACTGCTCCAGATGTAGAAGATTCCTCAGATGTTCCTAATATCTTTGAGAACCATCACATCAATGACGATGGCAAAAAGATTGCCTGCGGGGCTGTGGACATACGAGAGTTGATAAATAAGAAGCCATTGTTCGAGGACATTGAGGATGAAGAGAAGATGACACTGGGGAATTACGATTCATACTGATACACATGGAGAAGATGTTGACGCTGCTGCTGCGGATGATGATTAGATTGCTTTTGTCGTATTTGCCTGTCAGAAGACGTTTTTTATTTACTATGTGAAATTGTGTTTGCTATGACAACTAAACCCTCATGAAGTTGTTGTTTAGTATTTTGTTTTCAGAATATCATTTATTATGTATGTTGATTTGTGTGGTGATTGTATGACGACTTAAACATGATGACATAGTTGTTTAGTTGTACTCATATTTGGTTGTGAAACTTGTATTTGCTGACATAGTTTTCTATTTGACTGCAATTTGCTCGACATCTTCGAATGGGAACAAAGCTGACCCGATAGGGCCTCTGCTAATTTATTTATTTATTAGCAAATGGCCTTTGCTATTTATTTATGAGCAAAAGGGGATACCCCCCGATTTCCGTTAATAGAAATAATTAGATGTTCACAACACTATGCCCAGCCTGCTAAACAGGTTTCATTCATTGCTAGTTTTGGCTAAGTCCTCATGTCATAGCCACTGAATACATCACGAATGCTACATACACTGCAAATAAAGAGACAACCATCCTACAGAGCACATCGATTTTGCCCATTATCTTCACAAGATCTTTCATCTCCTCATTGCTGTAAAGGTCGTTCAGCAGCTGTTGCTTGGCCATGATCAGAGGAACTGCATGTTTAACCTTCTGCTTTGCATCTTCCTCTTCTGTTGTTCCTTCAGTTACTTGTCCAACACCCGAACCTACTGGTATTGGGATTCCTCGGCTAACCAAATAATTAGCATAATTGCATTCCCCCACATCAGCAACTTCCCAGAAATACAAATCACACGAATCTTCCCTTTTCTGCACAAATCAAGTTGGAGGATCATCAACAAAACTATTAAAAAAAATCAGCAATTGAAAGCAGCGAAACAACACTTAAACATATTATTATCCCATGATTCAGACATTTGTAGAAGACTCGGCCAAGGTTGAGGATTGTGGTTGAGACACGACAAATGACTTTGTGTGATTTGCAGCAGTGCACCACACCAACGGCAGCATGTTGCGATGAGCAACCGACTACGGTACGTGTGCCGGCGGGGGTGTGATGAGACCCACAGGCGATGATACGGATTGCAACTTGGCGCATATATGGTTATTGCCTGCTGAAGTGTAGGTGGACGAGGCGCCAGCAGACATGGTTGCTGCGGCCAGATCTTATGATGCTAGGCAGAGTAAGTGGAGAAGAGGAGAAGCGAACATTGGATATGTCAGTTTCATTACTTGAAGACTAGTATAGCACCATATATAGTCATAGTCTAGGTTTGGATTCGAACCAGCTACAGGAGCACGTCTCTTTTTTTTCTAAAACTCATCAACGTCTCTTTACTGGTACACTAGCTTGTTATGTACGCCTTCTCAAGTCTTTGATTTTCATTCTCTCATTTTTGCTAGGCAGGAAGGAGGAAAAAATTGAGTGTTCCTAGGACTCTAACCCAAGACCTCTCTGTTGAAAAGCAAGGGTACTAGTCACTTATGTGGCGAACGTTCCCTGGGAGGAGGACGGTAGACAAACACATTTTCCTCATAGTTTTAGTTGCGATGCAAGATCGAACGGTCGTAGTTTCGGGAATGTTATCAGGCGAACGAGCCCAGTTTTTCTGTTCTTCCTATATATAAAAAAGTATGATAGGTGTCAGCTTATTCAACAAACTATTGTGCCAACCTTGACAATTGGATTGACATTCACCGTCTATTTTGTTTCTTGAGTCTCTTCTTCCACCAACCGCCAAAGCCAAACCAGCACCAGCGGGACTGCCTGCTCCCGCCTCTCATGGCTGGATGTGCTGCCGCGCACGTATCATGGCCACATCGCACCCTAAAACTCTATGCCTCTTCCCTGGCACCTGTTCGTTCCCATCCGAGGCCTCACCATCGTCCTTCTCCTTGGTTTGCTCACCATGGCGCCGCCGTCTGGTGTTGTCAACATGGTCAATAACCGAGAGGAATAAGGAGATTACTTTACATGGTGAGGATGATAGTAGGGAGCCACCAGGATCATGGAAGTAGGCAAGCAAATGCCTCCTTTATTACAAGAAAAAAGGGTTCCTCCTGATGGTTTCCTGGCATCTTGGTCGCACGCCACTGTCAACATAATCAATAAGCGAGATAACAGCACAAGGAGGGGCAGACACCTGAGAAGGATATCAACTGGGTTGTTCGGGAGCTGTGGCCCATCTAGCCCATGCTTTTATTTCATATGTTTACCACATGACCCACCTAGTTTGTTTTTTCCTTTCTGAAAATGGCTAGCCTAGCTATTTTGTTTTTTGCAAAATAACCAACATAGGCCTACTTGATTTACTACGCCCTGCTAACCCAGAAATCTTTCAAGATGAGGAGGGATGCATTCGGGCTTGCCCAAAAAATGGTCTATAAGTAATAAGAAATGGGCTATAAGTAATAAGAAATGTGTTGTAAACTGAAAAAATACAACAAACAGGCAAATAGTTCCAAAATACTTTTTTCTTTCAGTTTTGATATTTTAAATTACATTGGTTTTGTGCAGGTAAAATTTCATTAGATTTAAATTAAGGTATGTTTAGTTTTTTAATTAATTTCAATCTGGCTAGAAATTTCGGGCTGTATGCTGTTTGGGACAGATTTGGAGGCTGCCTTGTTGGTCTCCTAGGTTGACGCGTACGCAATGCTCAACTTATAGTCAACACACGATTCAATTAGCAGTGGTCGTTGGATGTCCATCTAATGGCCGTGGTGCTTCTTCAATATCTGATCTTCTTGCTCCATTCGCCCAAACCAGCGCCGATCGGACTGCCTGCTCCCGCCTCCCGTGGCTGGCTATGCTGCCGCACAGGCCACACCGCCCCACCCTACTCCATCACTGGCCAAGCCATTCCTCTACTCACCCACACCTCTTGTTATTTTCCGGCCACGGCAGCCGAACCAGAAAACCCTCGTACTCGCCACCGCATGGGCAACCACTGCCGGGTCTTCCCCGGCTCTAGGTCCTTCCCTTCCTAGGCCTCGCCGTCGTCCACCGCCCTGGTGCTCTCGGTGCGGCGTGGTCAATGTGGTCAACGAATGACATCCATCGGAAGAGGACTATACGTGGAGAGGCTGACAGGTAGGTCCACGGCCGCACGCAAGGAAGTGCCTCCTTATTATGCGCAAAATAATGATTCCTCCACTTGTCAACAGGGACCCACCGGAAGGTCCTCTGTATTTCACGAAAAAACGTTCCTCCCGCTGACAGCTCGGACCCACCAACTATATCTTGGCACGGAAGGAAGTGCCTCCTTATTACACAAAGAAAAATGAATACCCCTGCTATCTGGGACCCACCATAGTCGGAGGCTGACTTGTGGGCCTATTGACGCGGACGGAGGGCTTCGTCAACTTAGTCAATATGAATGATTCTAGCCGCAGGGACCGTACGATATCCATCCAATGGGCGTTATGCTTCTTCAACCTGTGGTTTTCTTGCTCCAGCCGCCCAAACCAGCGCCGGTCGTGCCGCCTACTCCAGCCTCCTGTGGCCGGCTCTGCAGCCGCGCAGGCCTGACCACCGAACCTCTGGCTAGGCCATCCCTCTACTCAGCCACAACCCCTGTTATTCTGCGGCGGTGGCAGCCTCACACTGCAGCCTAACCAGTCAACCCTCGTACTCCTCTCAGCGTGGGCATCCACTACAGCGTCTTCCACGGCCCTGCGTCGTCCCCTTCCTAGGCCTTGCCGTCGTCCACCGCCTTGGTGCTCTCGGCGCGGTGTGGCAAATTTGGTTAAGGAACAACTTCCATGGGAAGAGTATTGTACGTGAAGAGGCTGACAGCCGGGTCCACGGCTGCAGCAAGGAAGTGCCTCCTTATTACGCGCAAAATAATGATGCCTCCACCTAACTGCAGGGACCCACTGGATGGGCCACCGTATTTCGTGAAAAAACGTTCCCCCTGACTGCTGGGACCCACCAGCTACATCTTCGCATTCAAGGAAGTGCATCCGAATTACGGGCAAAAATTGATTCTCCCCCCAGACCGATGGGACCCATCATCTATATCTTTGCACGCAGGAAGTGCCTGCTTACCTCCCTGGCAGCTGGGATCCAACCGGTCGAACCGTACATAGGGTTGTTTGTTTGTGGCGAACGTGTATGTACATATTGGTCGATCGGTCTGTTTGCAGGATGCAGCGATGAACCGTGGCCGAGTAAGGAAGGGCACGTGTCGTAGTAGAGGCGCAAACATAGCATGTCACGCAGTCCGTCAATATCGTGTACACGTACGTACAACCAGGGTGCAAGAAAGTAAATATGGCCACGTACTTACATACGGGCGGATCTCGAACACCTACTCGCGCATACATAAGGCCAGGGCTCATGTACATGGAGAGGTTGCGGAGAACAACGACGACATCCTGTAGATTGGCAGCCAACCTGCTGTGTCAGAATGGAGAAGTTGCATCGTGTTCATCGGGAGGCAATGGAATGCGTCCTGTTCATCGGGAGCCAACCAGCTTGGTCGGAACAGCCGAAACGAGGCCTGGCGTACCGCAGAATGGAGGAAACAGCCTTATGTTCGACCGCCTAGGGTCGAAACGGTATCCTCTTCACTGAGAGGGGTGTGGCGTAGCGCACAACAGAGGAAACGGACTTGTGTGCGACCTCCTACAGTCGAAACAGGGTCCTGTTGATCGGGAGGGGTGTGGCATAACGCAAAACGAAGGAAACCGACTTCTCTTCGACCTCCTACGGTTGAAACAGGGGTCTTGTTCATTGGGAGGGGTGTGACGTACCGCAAAAAGGGACTCCACGGGCTACTGTTCATCCACCGTCTACTGCCTCGCTCCAGCCTCCGCGGGCTACTGTTCATCTAGCGTCGACCTCCTCCAGCCTCCACCTGCGACCGTTCATCCACATCGTCTCCCTCCTGCCTCCATCAACTACTGTTCATCCAGCCTCCACCACCCCTCCCCCGACTACTATTCAACCACCCCTCCACCGGCTACTGTTCATCCAGCCCTCCACCGGCTACTGTCCAATAATCCCTCCATGGGGTCCTGTTCATCCACCCCCAACTGGCTCGATCGGGGTCCTATTCATCCAGCGGCAACAGCCTGTAGCTACTGCCACGGGGTCCTATTCATCCAACCCCCACCGGGAACTGTTCATCCAACCCCCAACAACACTCACTGTACATCAAGAGGCAACAGGTTCGATCGGCTTTCGTTAGCCGTAGTAGCGAAGGAATCGCTCGATCGGGTTTAATTAATAGCCAGATCGATCGATCGCTCTGGTTAAGTAATGCATAGCCTATAGTGCAATCGCTCGGGTTATGTAGGCGAACGCCTCGCTCGGGTTCAATTAGAGCCCAACACCTCGCACACACGCGCGTATGTGTACGAGAGAAACACACAATCCCTCCGTGCATCCCTCGGCCTCAACCACCCAACATAACTAGGAACTCCCTGATATTTTCCTCGCCCTCGCTTCTACCAGGTTTTTCTCTGTCATGGATGGCCCAAAGAATGTCATGCAGCTACGTCTTCGTCCCACCCAGGACGAAAAGCCCATTTTCTATCATGATTTTTTTCATAGAAGTAGGAGCCCTCACATCTATGATGATACCTGGTTTTCTCACAATTATCGTCATACAAGTGTCATAAGCATGACTGAATTTTTTTTGTTCAACCCAAAATGTCACGGATGTGTCTTTTTTTTGTAGTGCTGGTGCGAGCCGCAACCTCTCCGCTGCCCCGTCACGGGTACAGCTAGAGGACGCGCGTCGCCCTGGGGCAAGGTGACCAAGTTGCGCCACCTAATGGGGATATCAACCCCCAGGCTCATCCACTCCATC
Source organism: Secale cereale (assembly GCA_902687465.1). Taxonomy (NCBI): domain Eukaryota; kingdom Viridiplantae; phylum Streptophyta; class Magnoliopsida; order Poales; family Poaceae; genus Secale; species Secale cereale. The sequence goes on along the minus strand of LR738711.1, from coordinate 632,041,781 downwards.
GCCATGACACAACGGCGCCTGGTTCACGGCGACGGGAAGGCGGCGAGGCCACTGCTGCCGACGCAGCTAGAAGCCACGCGACGTCACACTCTACTTTGTCCTCCATGCCAAGCTCCACTTCGGAAGCTATGGCGCGAGCCCAGCTCCTGCTGAGATTCCCACCAGCGGCCAACCAAATGGATGAATGGAGAGCCACCATTCAGAGTTTAATTGGTTTTGTTGAGGTAGGAGGATCGCAGTGAGCGGGACCGCCATGGCGGCCGCAAGCGACAACTGCGACCCAAGCTGCTGCCCATGCCGGAGGGGATACCTCGATGGTGCAGTCCCCTCCATGACTGCCAGCACAAGGGGCACAACCTGGATCGCGTGACCAAGAACCCGATGATGTATCGATGGCTTCGTCTGGTCCTCGAGCTCATCAGGACCACCGGTGGGTCCTGGAGTACAGGTAGAGGGAAGATGCGCGCGTCGCTATCGAACGACACCGTGAAACCCACCGCCAGTCCGACAGGAGGGATGCTGACATCGACGAGCTCGTGCCCGGTGGGAGCAGGTACCTACCTTTGGAGGTTGGGTGCCCCGCCTTCGCTCGTGAGCTAAGGCGAGTCCATTGGCCATATACACGCACGTTCAAGCCAGAGAACCAGAGAAGTATGATGGAAGATTGAAACCAACAGAGTTATTGAGCATCTACACCATCGCTGTTCAAGCTGCCGGGGGGAGAGATGAGAAGGTGTTCGCCAACTACATCCCTTTGGCACTCAAGCCAAACGTGAGGTTGTGGCTGATTTACCTGCAAGAGAACTACATCTCGACCTGGGCTGACCTGCGCAACGAGTTTGTTGGCGCCTTCACCGGCGGTCACAAAGAGCCAGGACGACCCAACGACTTCAAGCTCGTCCCACAGAAGGAAGGGGAGAGTTTGCGGAAGTACGTGCAGAGATTCAGCTGGGTGCACATTGATAACCCACAAGTGTAGGGGATCGCAACAGTTTTCCAGGGAAAAGTATTCAACCCAAATTTATTGATTCGACACAAGGGGAGCCAAGGAATACTCTTAAGTATAACCTGCTGAGTTGTCAATTCAACCACACCTGGAAACTTAGTATCTGCAGCAAAATAGTTTAGTAGCAAAGTAATATGATAGTGGTGGTAGCAGCAAAAAAGTAACAATAGTGTTTTTGTAGTTTTTGTGATAGTAGCAACGGAAAAGTAAATAAGCAGCTAGCAATATAGGTAAAGCTCGTAGGCATTGGATCGGTGATGGGAAATTATGTCGGATGCAATTCATCATGTAGAAGTTATAACCTAGGGTGACACATAACTAGCTCCAGTTCATCAATGCAATGTAGGCATGTATTCCAAATATAGTCATACGTGCTTATGGAAAAGAACTTGCATGACATCTTTTGTCCTACCCTCCCATGGCAGCGGGGTCCTATTGGAAACTAAGGGATGTTAAGGCCTCTTTTTAATAGAGTACCAGACCAAAGCATTAACACATAGTGAATACATGAAGTCCTCAAACTATAGTCATCACCGGGAGTGGTCCCGATTATTGTCACTTCGGGGTTGCCGGATCATAACACATAGTAGGTGACTATAGACTTGCAAGATAGGATCAAGAACACACATATATTCATAAAAACATAATTGGTTCAGATCTGAAATCATGGCACTCGGGCCCTAGTGACAAGCATTAAGCATAGCAAATTCATAGCAACATCAATCTCAGAACATAGTGGATACTAGGGATCAAACCCTAACAAACTAACTCAATTACATGATAGATCCCATCCAACCCATCATCGTCCAGCAAGCCTACGATGGAATTACTCACACACGGTGGTGAGCATCATGGAATTGGTGATGGAGGAAGGTTGATGATGATGATGGCGACGATCTCCACTCTCCGGAGCCCCGAACGGACTCCAGATCAGCCCTCCTGAGAGAGATTTGGGCTTGGCGGCAGCTCCGTCTCGTAAAACGCGATAATTCCTTCTCTGTGATTTTTTTCTCCCCGAAACGGAAGATATAGGATCTGGGGATACGTCGGTGGAGCATCGCGGGGCCCTTGAGGCAGGGGGCGCGCCCCCACCCTCGAGGACAGGGTGTGGCCCCCCCGGTGAGTATCTTCTTGCAGATATTTTTTATATTTTCTGAAATAATTCTCCGTTGATTTTCACGCGATTTCGAGAACTTTTTATTTTGTACAAAAACAACATCATGGCAGTTCTGCTGAAAACAGCGTCAGTCCCGGTTAGTTCCATTCAAATCACGCAAGTTAGAGTCCAAAACAAGGGCAAAAGGTTTGGAAAAGTAGATACGTTGGAGACGTATCAACTCCCCCAAGCTTAAACCTTTGTTTGTCCTCAAGCAATTGAGTTGATAAACTGAAAGTGATAAAGAAAAACTTTGACAAACTTTGTTTGCTCTTGTTGTTGTAAATATGTAAGCTAGCATTCAGGTTTTCAACAAGATCATGAACTAACCACATTCACAATAACTTTCAGGTCTCAAGACTACTCATATCAATGGCATAATCAACTAGCGAGCAATCATAATAAACCTCGGATGACAACACTTTCTCAAAACAATCGTGATATGATATAACAAGATGGTATCTCGCTAGCCCTTTCTGAGACCGCAAAACATAAATGCAGAGCACCCTTAAAGATCAAGAACTGACTAGACATTGTAATTCATGGCAAAAGAGATCAATCATGATCATACACAATGCACATTAATAGTAATACATACAATGACAGAGGTGCTCTTCTACCGGTGCTCTTTGATAAGAGGATGATGACTCTGCATAAAAGTAAATATATAGGCCATTCGCAGAGGGAAGCAAGGATTTGTAGAGGTGCCAGAGCTCGATTTTAAATAGAGATTGAATAACATTTTGAGTGGTATACTTTCATTGTCAACATATGAACCAAGAATCTCGAGATCTCCCATGCTACGCACATTATAGGCGGTTCCCAACCAGAATGGTAAAGTTTATACTCCCCCAACCACCAACAAGGACACTCCATGGCTAGCCCGAAACAACGGGTACCGTCCAAACTAGCAACATCCCTAGGGGAGTTTAATTTAATTATTATGATTTTGAGCATGGGACTGGTCATCCCGCTTACCAGCCATTTTCTCATGAATGATGAGCGGAGTCCACTCATCGTGAGAATAACCCACCTAGCATGGAAGATATAGACAGCCCTAGTTGATACATGAGCTGTTCGAGCATACAAAACAGAATTTCATTTGAAGGTTTAGAGTTTGGCACATACAAATTTACTTGGAACGGCAGGTAAATACCGCATATAGGAAGGTATGGTGGACTCATATGGAATAACTTTGGGGTTTATGGAAGTGGATGCACAAGCAGTATTCCCACTTAGTACAGGTGAAGGCTAGAAATAGATTGGGAAGCGACCAACTAGAGAGCAACAACGGTCATGAACATGCATTAAAATTAATCAACAATGAATGCAACCATGAGTAGGATATAAATCACCATGAACATAAATATCGTGAAGGCTATGTTGATTTGTTTCAACTACATGCGTGAACATGTGCCAAGTCAAGTAACTTAAATCATTCAAAGGAGGATACCACCCATCATACCACATCACAACCATTTTAATATCATGTTGGCACGCAAGATAGACCATTATAAACTCTTAGCTAATTAAGCATGGCATAAGCAGCTATGATCTCTAATTGTCATTGCAAACATGTTTCATTCATAACAAGCTGAATCAAGAAAGATAAGCAATCATATTTACAAAAACAAGAGAGGTCGAGTTCATACCAGCTTTTCTTATCTCAATTAGTTCATCATGTATCATCCTTATTGCCTTTCACTCGCACGACCGAACGGTGTGGAAAATAATAATAGTGCACGTGCATTGGACTAAGCTGGAATCTGCAGACATTTGATACAAGAGAGAACTCAAGGTAATATCAAAAACAAAGTGTATGAGAGCCACTAAACATTTTCATCATGGTCTTCCACTCTTAACCCTAAAGAAAGGAAAGAAACTATTTACACGGGAAAGCTCCCAACAAGCAATAGAAGAATGGGAAATATTTTTGGGTTTTCATTTTTAGCTACTACTACAAGCAAAGAAAGTAAACTAGAATGAAGTTACAACTAATATTGTTGTTTTTCTGGGTTTTTCTAGCACACAAGAAAAAGACTAAGAAAAAGAAATTTAAACTAAGCATGGATGGTACAGTGAAAGAGTGTGAGCACTGACAGCTAGAATAAGTGTGAGCATGAATGTAAGTCGGTGAGAAACACGTACTCCCCCAAGCTTAGGCTTTTGGCCTAAGTTGGTCTATGGCCAATATTGGCCTGACGGATATCCAAAGTTGTAGTTGGGGTCGTACTGAGATGCAGCTCGAAGGCGGGTTGCCTCCGTCATGTTGTAATAGGCATTTGCCTCCTCCATAGTTGTAGTGTATCTTCCTTTTTCCTGAAAGTTAAACAAAGTAGGGGCAGGAAGAACATTAGGGATGGTATGCTGCCGGTTAAAGATTAGTCGATATTTGAGGGTTTGATTATCCCACTCTGTAAACCGGTGACTAGCCATAGCATTACAGTCTAAATAAGCAGGAGGTAAAGCTTCATCATACGTGTGCACAGACACACCAAGATAGCGGGCTATGCGAGTAGCATAGATCCCAATAAATCCCCATGCAAACCATTATGGTGTAGTCTACGTGCAACAATAGCTCCCAGATTATATTTCTTATCACCTAGTATAGCACTCCTGAGAACACTAAGATCAGGCACACACATGTGACAAGCCTCATCTTTTCCATTTATGCATCTACCGATGAAGAGAGCAAAGTAATGAATAGTAGGAAAATGTATGCTCCCCGTGGTAGCTTGTGTAATGTCCCTGGATTCCCCCACTGTAATACTAGCTAGGAATTCTCTAAATTCAGATTTGCGAGGATCACTCATACTGCCCCACTGTGGGAGCTTGCAGGCAACATTAAAATCCTCTTAGTCCATGGTGTAAGATTTTTCATAGAGCTCAAACAGGACAGTGTGAGAATTACGTGAAGATGAAAACTAGCCATGGTATTGGAAACACTTATTTTGCATGAAGTCCTCGAGGTAAGCGTTACGCACATATGCGTAAAATTCATCTTTGATGCCCGCTTGACCCATAAATTCAACTAACGGCCATTCACAAGGCCGCACATCAGCATCCCTCGGTGGTTCATCGTCCGGCTCACGGAACGCGAGCCTTGGTTCTTGCTTCCTTGAAGGACCACCTTGGAAGTTTCTCCTAGACATTTTTCTGAAATTTTCTGAAATTTTTAGTAACTCACAATAAAAGTTAACCGAACTCAACAAAATTGATAGCAACAACTCCTACAAGTGCCTAGAGGCTATATCATGCATTAGAACTACTTGGGACCAAGAAAATTTGACATGCAAGCTCAAGAACAAGGTCACCTCGGCAGCATAAATTTGAAACAAATAAAGAACTAGAACAAAAACTAATTGGACCAATGGAGGAGTCACATACCAAGGAACAGTCTCCCCAAATAGTTTGGTGAATGGTGCTTTGAGCAAGGAGATCGAAAATGGCAGCAAGATGACCTAGAACTCGTGCTTGAGCTGGCTAGTGATTTTTTTGGGAGGAAGAAGAAGGGTATGGGTGCAAGAATAAGTGGAGGGTGACACAGAACTAGCTCCAGTTCATCAATGCAATGTAGGCATGTATTCCGAATATAGTCATACATGCTTATGGAAAAGAACTTGCATGGCATCTTTTGTCCTACTCTCCCGTGGCAGCGGGGTCCTATTGGAAACTAAGGGATATTAAGGCCTCCTTTTAATAGAGTACCGGACCAAAGCATTAACACATAGTGAATACATGAACTCCTCAAACTATAGTCATCATCGGGAGTGGTCCCGATTATTGTCATTTCGGGGTTGCCGAATCATAACACATAGTAGGTGACTATAGACTTGCAAGATAGGATCAAGAACACACATATATTCATGAAAACATAATAGGTTCAGATCTGAAATCATGGCACTCGGGCCCTAGTGACAAGCATTAAGCATAGAAAAGTCATAGCAACATCAAACTCAGAACATAGTGGATACTAGGGATCAAACCCTAACAAAACTAACTCGATTACATGATAGATCCCATCCAACCCATCACCGTCCAGCAAGCCAACGATGGAATTACTCACACATGGTGGTGAGCATCATGGAATTGGTGCTGGAGGAAGGTTCATGATGACGATGGCGACGATCTCCACTCTCCGGAGCCCCGAACGGACTCCAGATTAGCCCTCCCGAGAGAGATTAGGGCTTGGCGGCGGCTCCGTCTCGTAAAACGCGATAATTCCTTCTCTCTGATTTTTTTCTCCCCGAAACGAAAGATATAGGATCTGGGGGTACGTCGGCGGAGCATCGGGGGGCCCTCGAGGCAGGGGGCGCGCCCTGGGAAGGGGGGCGCGCCCCCCACCCTCGAGGACAGGGTGTGGGCCCCCGGTCAGTATCTTCTTGCAGATATTTTTTATTTTTTCTGAAATAATTCTCCGTTGATTTTCAGGCGATTCCGAGAACTTTTTATACTGCACAAAAACAACACCATGGTAGTTCTACTGAAAACAGCATCAGTCCGGGTTAGTTCCGTTCAAATCATACAAGTTAGAGTCCAAAACAAGGGCAAAAGGGTTTGGAAAAGTAGATACATTGGAGACGTATCACACATGACCATTCAAGATATCCACCCTACAGCTGTGATTGCCGCGTTCCAGTCCAATGTGCGCAACCACATGATATGTTCCAAGATAAACGTGCGGCTACCCAAGACTGTGAACGTGCTTTACACTATGGCGGATAAGTGTGCCCAAGCAGAAGAGGGGAGGAAACTCCCCGAAGAGGAATATGGCATCGAAGTTGATTCAGAGGACGACGACGACGCCATCGGCCAGAAAAGGAAGAACAAGAAACGCAACAAGAAGCACACAAAGAAAACAGTTTTGTCCATCGAAGGATCGGACGTCCTTAGTACCGACAAGAAGGCTGAGACCGAACTGCCCGGCAAGGAGGTTGCCGCGTGCACTGACTGTCGGGAGGCTGTGATGACCGAGAAGGCTGGTAGAATTGATGGGCCATACCGCAACATCCATCGCATGAAAGGACATGATCTCCAAGAGTGTCATCAACTTGAGTAACTCATTAAACAGCTGAAGGCGGAGTACGAAGAGGATCAGACTAACCGCACCACCGCATAGGGTGTCTATCGGGACCCCGATCCTAAGTCACACAGGTCTAGCCTGTAACACATCATATCACTTTGCGGCCTCATGCACGGTATCCCCACGGGTGCCACCTTACCTGGCCCGGGACCGTTTGCGCATTTTGGCACACGAATATGATAGTGTCGCTAGCATCCATATGACAAGGAACCCGGGCCTACATGATTAGTTATAAACCAAAAGTGGCACTAAGTTACAGAGACATGCATACATGACCCAGCAACGAACATGTCGGTCATCAACGTATGAACCCAAGTCGTAGCAAGCTACAAGGACTTAAAGGAACAACGCGTGACATTTCCCCTAAGGGACAGACACAGGAACGAAAAAGGACACATGCCGGCCAGCCTAAGTGTTCCGGAGCAGTAGCAAGCTACCAAGGCTCAGTGGAAGCACTAGGAGACATTTCCCTGTAAGATAGGCTACCAAAGGTAAACAACTAGGTGTCGGATCCCACACATAGCAATACACATTACACGTACGCATAACATGCAAGTATGTGTTGTACAACATGGCATCACAACATAACTCAACAACTCATATAGATAAAGGCCCAGAAGAGCCATCATAGTATTTATTACAAACAGAGGTCACATGACCCAACAAACAGAGCATACAGGCAACGGAGGCACAACATGTCTGAGTACCGACAACTACAAATGAAAAAGGTTGAGAAGCCTGACTATCTACCAGACCTTACAAGGGTACAAGATCGTAGCTGAGGTAACAAGCTAAACGTCGAAGTCCACGCGGAACCACTAGCGAGACTGAAGTCTCTCTGCAAAACATAAATTAAGCAAACATGAGTACAAAGGTACTCACCAAGACTTACATCAGAACTAGCTAATTATGCATCAGTATCAACAAAGGGGTGGTGGAGTTCGACTGCAGCAAGCCAGCTTTAACTCGGTGGCTATCCTAAACTACGACTGCACATAACTCTTTTGAGGTGGCGCACACGAGTCCACATATTCACCAATCAATACACCACTATGGATCCGCTCCCGTCACCCTACGAGAAGGCCATACATAGCACTCGCGCTTATCTTGCGCATTTTAGAGTATCCACTTTCACTTGTCTATGAACTGTAATAGGCAACCCAGAAGTCAATTTCCGCGGACACGGCTATTCGAATAGACCATATATATAACCCTGCAGGGGTGTACTTCTTTACACATGCTCTCGCCACTTACCGCCATGTACACGTCATGTATCTCGGCAACCTTCAAGCGGAAGCCTGGCGAGGGTGTCGGCCATGACCTGACTAACCACACAAGTCTCTTGTCCGGGTTTATCGCCTATTTGGGTTCCATCCGTGGGGAGATCCGGCCGGGGTGTCGCTCACGGCCCCAAACGATGTGTACAGGGTTCCCGCATCACCAAACGGGCGATCGGTACATCGTGCCACGTACCTGCCGCGTCACAGCCCACCCCGAGGGTCAGCGCTGCGCACGACCTCCAGTAAACTACAAACACCAGAAACTAATTGCAACTCCTGGACAGAGATCATGTTGATTAATAAGTCGAGAGAATCAATTAAGGATCCCAATGTGTGGTAGTAGCTGTTTCATGGATCAACCAACACAGAACTCAGTTCCTGTGGACGGCTTCAATGAGACAACCCACCATGTACTCCTACAGGGCCTCTCATCGCTACCTTTACCAAATCGTGTTCACACACTTAGCTCTCAACAGTAAGACATGTTCACCACCTTCCAATTCATCCCCGATGAATCAGACCTGACACAACTCTAAGCAATAGCAGTCATAACCAGAAAGCATGAATGAGTAGGCATAACATGGCTCAAACAACTCCTACTCATACTAGTGGGTTTCAACTATTTACTGTGGCAATGACGGGTCATGCAGTGGAAAAGGGGTTCAACTACCGCAGCAGGTAACAGTTGAAACGTTGTTGTCCTAATGCATTAAAAGAGAGCAAGAGCGAGAGAGTGGGATTGTATCGGAATGCTCAATGGGGTTTTGCTTGCCTGGCACTTCAGAAGATAACATTGGGTCTTCATCGGTGTCATCGATCACATCGTCGGAACACGTCTACTGAAAGGGGACAAACACCTGCAAAAGAGAAAGAACACAATCAATGCAATGCGACGATATGATGCATGATCATGACATGGCATTATGGTGTGATTTGAGCTAATGCAACTAGTAACAGGTTAAATGAAGTTGTTTTGAATCCAAGATTCAAATTCAAACTCCATATGTGATTATTTAGATGCCATTTAATTGATTTGACCTGATCAGCAGGTTTAACTTGTTCAAACATGCATGAAAAAGCCATAAACAGATTCCTTGGATTTTTCTGATCATTTTTCATATATAAATTATTTTCATCTGAGCTACGGTTGATTTTATATGATTTTTAGAAGTTTAAAGCATTTCCTGGAAATAAATAAATCATTTCAGATTTATCAAATATCCAGAAAATATTTATGACGTCAACACTGCATCATGCCGACGTCATCGAGTCAACAGGGTTGGACCAGGTCAAACCTGACCAGCGGGGCCCACTGGTCAGTGACCCAGTGTTGCCTAGGGTCACAGACAGGTGGGGTCGGGTCAACAGACAGATCAGCAAAGTCAAACTGACACGTGGGCCCACAGAAATTAGATTTAGACTTAAACTATTTTAGTTAGCCGGTTAGTTAGGCGGTGGGACCCAGCTGTCATTGACTCCAAGGGTAGTTAGTAGGGTGCTTAGGCCCTAATGGCCGGTCACGTCGGCGGTTAGCCGCCGGTGACCATAGCCGACGGCGGAGGTACTCCGGCCGGCCGATTCCGGCGGCCGTTCGAAGTGCGGCTAGGCTCTTTCGAAAGCCCGCAGAGAGGCGCGTCGGGTGGTGCTAGTGGCAGCTACAGGGGAGGGCTGTAGCGTCGCCGGCGTCCAAGTGGGCGGCGGCGGCGGTCGGGCACATGCGGGCAGCGGTGCTACGGGGCGCGGGCGAGCTAAGAAATGAGATGGGCGGCCTCCTGGAAGCACGAGGAACTCGTTCCCATGCTCAGCAACGACGGACACAGGCTGCAAGGTGGCACACGACAAGGCAGGCGGCGGCGGAGCTCGGCCATGGCGGCGGCGCTAGCTAGAGGTCGAACGGAACAACTGGGTTAGGGGGAGGGGAAAGTGGGGCTCATAGAGGTTCCAGGGGAACAAACGGCGAGCGCGGGGAGGCACGAACGACGACGAAGCATCTCCGGCGATCTGGGGCGCAGAAGGTTGAATAAGAGGTTGATGGCGTCCTTGTGGGGCTCCCGGCGTCGAACGGCTTGCTGTAGACGGCGAAGAGGGCGACGGCGGAGCTCCCAGACATGGAAACGCGCCGAGGCGATGGCGATGGCTACGCGTGCGGGCTGCGGCTGCCGCCAAAACGAGAGCTAAAGGAAGGAAGGGGGTGCTGCGAGAGAGGGGAGAGGTCGGGGTGGCTCCGGGGCATCTCCTGGCGTCGCTAGAGGGGTCGGGGAGAGGCAGATAGGCAGGGAGGAGGTGGTGGCGTGGCTGCGGCATGCCGGGCACGCAGCTGCTTTGGGGCGAGGGGGAGAAGAAGACAGAAGGGGTGTGGTGGTGGGCTGGGCTACCAGCTGGGCCGCAGGTAAGGCCAGGTAGTCCTTCTCTTTTTTCTAATTCTGTTTCCGTTTTCTATTTTATCTTCTGTTTTCTTTTTTTTTTAAATATCTTTCGCCACTGTTTTGAAATTAAACAATTTCAAACAATGCCAAAAACTCCTCTGAATATTTTTATTTTGCTAGATGGACTTTTCCAGAAGCTCACAAAACATTTCAGGGGTATTTAAAATTATATTCTAATTATATGAATATAATTCAAATTCAAATAGCTAATGATTTAAATTCAAAGTCCCAAAAATAAATCCTTAAAAATGTTCCTAAATTTTGGTTTGGTCTCAAAGCCTTGCCAAAATTATCAAACATTGACGAAGGCATTTTGAGTTTATTGAATGCAAATTTTTAAAGCTGGACCTATTTGGATTTCAAGGTGCTAGGGTTTGAACATCCCCAATTCAAGTTTAACGAAATTTAAACATGATGCTCAAGCAAGACCAACCCAAGTGCAAGACAAACTAGGGATTTGACAGTGTCTACCATTGTTGGTTTCACCAACAATCCACAACTTCAAGGTCTCAAAGATGTTAGTGGATGGCGGGGCTGGGTTGAACCTGATTTCCCCCAACTACATCAGCAAGCTGCAGATATCAGAAGAGGAACTCAAGGTAATTGGCACCTTTCAAGGGATCAACCCCGTCTGGACTCATCCGAAGGGAAAGATCACATTGCTAGTGATATTTGGAGGGGAGCTGAACTATCTGACCGAGAAGATAGTGTTTGACGTGGTTGAGCTTCCATTGCCGTACAATGGGATACTTAGACGGCCATCCCTGGCAAAATTCATGGCGGCATCCCACTATGCTTACAACACATTGAAGATGCTAGGACCAATGGGTGTCATCTGCATCCCCTCCGACAAGAAGGACGCAGCCATTTGTGTGGATAAGATGTACTAGGAAAAGGTCGCTGCCGAAGCTGTGGAAACCACCGCGCCTGCCAAGAGAAGCAAGCAAAGGGAGAAATTAGCAAGGATACCATCAAGGAATTCGGGAAGCGTGCCTCTCCGGGGTGCGCTGCACCTATTGATGACTTGTAGAAGAGCTCCAACAGCAAGAGGACCAAGGTTGTTGCACCAGCTATGAAGAAGGTCCCGGCAGGGTTGGCTGGCGCTGATGGTACATTCACTATCAGCTCCACCCTTGAGCACAAATAGGAAAGCACGCTCGTTGCCTTCCTGCGGCCGAATGTCGATGTGTTTTCTTGGCAACCATCTGACATTCCCGACGTTCCGAGAGAGGTAATCGAGCACCACCTTGCTGTCTGTCCGCATGCACGGCCCGTCAAGCAGAAAGTATGGAAGCAAGCCTTGGAGCGGCAACAGTTCATTTCCGAGGAGATCAGGAAACTTGAAGATGTTGGTCTGGTCAGAGGGGTGTTGCATCCAACATGGTTGGCGAATCCAGTGGTGGTGCGCAAGGCGAATGGGAAATGGAGGCTCTGCATAGATTTCACAGATCTAAAAAAGGTGTCAGGGTATAACCACGACCACGTATGGGACAGAGGTCCCTTTTGATTCGGCAAGGGGATGCGCACGTTGCACAAAGAGCAGAGTAGCGCCGAGCAGCACGTCGGGATCACACAGGCAGTTGTACCCAGGTTCGGGCCGCCGCAAGGCGTAAAACCCTACTCTTGCGTTGGTGGATTGATTGTGGAAAGGTGGAAAATGGACACGCCACTCTGCCCGGCAGGGTTGCCTCAGGGTGAGAGTGGTCGCGCGTATGGGTGTGTGCGGGTTCGAATGGCCGAATCCTTTCTACGGTTGCCATGTGCCTCCTTTTATAGGTTAAGGGGTCACCGTAGTGGCAAATCAGTCTTTCTAGGCTGATTGGATAGCAAACAGTGCTATCATACCTAACTCTGCAGGTGACAGAGTGCATTAAATGCACTACTTAGTGTCATATCACAGTTTGTTTGGCAAGCCTTGCCAGTTGTGCTCTTGTTCACTTGACACGTGTGTGTCATCTGGAGGTTCTTGTGGTAGGAGGTGGCTTCCACGTATCCAGGGGTGGCCACTAAGCCAATTTAAAGCTTGACACAACACTGTTGGCGATGGGTGTCGCTGTGTGGTGGAGTTACCTCCGCATACCCCGGCAATCCTTCTGGGGTGGTCCTGGTGTCTTGCTGCCCGCGAGGCTCCCCACGAGGCTCTGATGCCTGATACGTCTCCAACGTATCTATAATTTTTTATTGTTCCATGCTATTATATTATCTGTTTTGGATGTTTAACGGGCTTTAATATGCTCTTTTATAATATTTTTGGGACTAACCTATTAACCGAAGGGCCTAGTGCCAATTCCTGTTTGTTTTTGCCTATTTCAGTGTTTTGCAGAAAAGGAATACCAAATGGAGTCCAAACGGAAGGAAACCTTCAGGAGGATCTTTCTTGGACCGAAAGCAAACCAGGAGACTTGGATTTGAAGTCTGGAACACCACAAGGCGGCCACGAGGCAGGAGGGCGTGCCCAGGGGGTAGGCGCGCCCCCACCCTCATGGGCCCCTCGTAGCTCCATCGACGTACTTCTTTCGCCTATATATACTCTTATACCCTACAAACATCAAGGGGAGCCACAAAACCACTTTTCCTCCGCCGCAACCTTTTGTACTCGTGAGATCCCATCTTGGGGCCTTTTCCGGCGCTCTACCGGAGGGGGAATCGATCGCGGAGGGCTTCTACATCAACACCATAGCTTGTCCGATGATGTGTCAGTAGTTTTCCACAGACCTCCGGGTACATAGTTATTAGCTAGATGGCTTCTTCTCTCTCTCTCTGTGTGATTCTCAATAGAAAGTTCTCCTCGATGTTCTTGGAAATCGATTTGATGTAATATTCTTTTGCGGTGTGTTTGCCGAGATCCAATGAATTGTTGATTTATAATCAAGTTTATCTATGAATAATATTAGGTTCTTCTCTGAATTCTTATATGCATGATTTCAAATCTTTGCAAGTCTCTTCGAATTATCGGTTTAGTTTGGCCTACTAGATTGATGTTTCTTGCAATGGTACAAGCGCTTAGCTTTGGGTTCAATCTTGCGGTGTCCTTTCCCAGTGACAACAGGGGCAGCAAGGCACGTATTGTATTGTTTCCATTGACAATAAGAAGATGTTGTTTATATCATATTGCTTGAGGTTATCCCTCTACATCATGTCATCTTGCTTAATGCGTTACTCTGTTCTTATGAACTTAATACTCTAGATGCGTGCTGGATAGCGGTCGATGTGTGGAGTAATAGTAGTAGATGCAGAATCGTTTCGGTCTACTTGACACGGACGTGATGCCTATATTCATGATCATTGCTTAGATACCTTCATAACTATGCGCTTTTCTATCAATTGCTCGGCAGTAATTTGTTCACCCACCGTAATACATGCTATCTTGAGAGAAGCCACTAGTGAAACCTATGCCCCCCGGGTCTCCTTCCTATTGTATTGAATCTCCTTTATTTACTTAGAATCTCGTTTACTATTTTGCAATCTTTACTTTTTAATCTATACAACAAATATACCAAAAATATTTACTTTACTATCTTTATTAGATCTCACTTTTGCGAGTCACCATGAAGGGATTGACAACCCCTTTATCGCGTTGGTTGCAAGGGTCTTGATTGTTTGTCCAGGTACTAGGTGACTTGCGTGCTATATCCTATTGGATTGATACCTTGGTTCTCAAAAACAGAGGGAAATACTTACGCTAGTTTGCTACATCACCCTTTCCTCTTCAAGGGAAAACCAACACATGCTCAAGAGGTAGAAATTCCTGGCAAGGATGGTTTCCTTTCTGGTGGCGTCTTGCACCTTGGTTGTCTTGATCTCCTTGACCAGCTTGCAGATTCATTCAGGAGTTGATCCCTTGATGTCTTGGTCTGGTACTTGGTGCTGCAAACTTGGCCTTGAGCCTGTGCATTGTTTGGTGCAACGGGCCCATGGTCTGTTGCACTGACAAAAGCCCCCGAGCCTGGCATGGTCGTGCCACTAGGCATCGCCGGGGTGGGCTCTAACCAGTGCACATGCAAGGGTGAGTGCTTCCTTTGCTTCTTCATTAACTTTGAGCATGAGCCGGTTTCCGCTTGTTCCGCGCGTTGCATAACGCCAATGCTGGTGGGGTCATCCTGGTAATGGCCCGTGAATGACTTTAACGCAAGGGCTGGTAACTACCAATTCACTCTTCCATCCACGCTCTTATCCTGAGCCACGAATGCTGCATGCATTGAGTGGGGTAGGTAACCAGAGGCGTGCGGTGTGGAAGAGCGTCAAGGCGAGGGCCCAGCTTCCTTGGATTGGAGGAGGAAGTCGGCGGTTAGCCACCAGGGAATCAGGCCCCACTCCCGGCTCACCCATAAAGAGGAGGAGCGGAGGGGGAGCAAAGGCATTCATCCACACCCTCTTCTCCTTCAGTTGCCTGCCCTTTTGGCTAGGTCGGAGAAGAGAGCCTGGGGCCAGCCCCCACGCAGTAGCTTGTGCTTGATCGGGCTAAATGGCCATACTAGAGCTCAGGGAGTGAAATTCTTCCTTCGTTCTCTCGTAGTCTAAGGAGGACGCGCGGACGGCGCAGTGGTAGCACTGGTGGTGGCGACTCATCGGCACTCGTCACCGTGTTGTTCGGAACTTCAATCTTAGTGGGCGGCGACGCATGCGACACCGGGCCAGGCGTGTGGCTAGGTAGCCGATCGTGGTCCATTCTTCTTCTTCTTGCGGCGTTGGTGGAAGGTCTGATATGGTTTTGCCATTGTTGGGGGTGAAACCGTCCTTCTCTAGCACCGCAGGCTTGGCGCGTGGAGGAACTTCTTGCCCTTGCACTCACTTCTCCATCGTGAAGTGGCTTTCGACTACCGGGGTGTTGGGGACGACCATGCTCTCTGTAGAGCACCTTGCAGCAAAAGGGGATTTGGGTGTTGCTGGCGCTAAGGGCGGTGGCAACCCACGATGCATCGAGAACGGGGGCAACCGTTCCGATGAGTCATGTTTGTCGGGGACTCCGCTGCTTCCGCTTGGAGCTTTCGACAGCGCCACCATCTGCCCCTGCCCTTTGGTTCCTTCCTCCTAGCTAGATTTTGAGGCTTCCCTGATCCTGGGGAGGCGCTGGACCCAGCTGAGTCCGCCCTCCGCCTTCTTCTCCTCCAACCGTAGTGCCTGGAAAAGGAGGCAAAGAAGGGGATTGTGGGGCACTATCTTTTTTCAATCTTAAACTCGTAGGCTAATGCCAAACTTTAGCTCAAACAAATGTAATTTTCCTTATCCATGTATTGTTCTGTAATATTTGTACTTGTTGATCAGCATATTAATGGAAAAGATAAACCTTGTCGGGGTCTTGTGCATGTCATACGACCACACAGAGGGGAAATGGCTCTTTATGTCTAAGTAGACACGTTTTCACGGTAAGGTATCTTGCCGGCACCCTCACATTTGCTGCTGGGGATTAATCCTACCGGGCTCAAACCATAGAGCGAAACCAACCCCTAGCCAACCCTTTCTTGCCAAAGGCCACTGCAGCCATCCTGACCGAAGCATCG
Source organism: Secale cereale (assembly GCA_902687465.1). Taxonomy (NCBI): domain Eukaryota; kingdom Viridiplantae; phylum Streptophyta; class Magnoliopsida; order Poales; family Poaceae; genus Secale; species Secale cereale. Next base: position 632,025,329 of record LR738711.1, on the reverse strand, counting down.
TTCGAATCAAAGGATGGGAGCACCTAAGTCTCGAAAAGGAAGGGAGGTCTCCTTCTGCACAAGTATTTACAGAACATGTATGGATAACGGAAAGAACTTATCTGTCTGGCTTGCTGGAGATTCCAGGGTTGGCTTCTTCTTTCATCTCCTCTTGGGGGAGCCAAGTCCACGGCAGGAATCTGTGGTTTATGCATGAAATGGTGCAAAATGTAATCTAATCTATATGAGTATGCAAAAACTCATAATATGATCATGCATGCATGCAATCTTATTGGGGCCCCCCCTCTACAACGCTTCAATCTTTTATCTAGTGCTTAGGGCCTGCGCCTAGCTTTGTACATGGGGTTACATGCAACTGAGGCAAGGCCTGTACAAAGAGGTGGCTGCCGAGCAGGGCCTGACATCCGTGCCTTACGGGTAGTACTTGCGGAGATTCTCAATGTTCCATGAGTTTTGCAACTGAATGCCATCTCCGCTCTCCAAATGGATTGCACCAGGTCTGGTGACTCGTACCACCCGGTAAGGGCCTTCCCACTTCGGCATTAACTTGTTTGCACCCTTGGCCGACTGAACGCACCGAAGGACAAGTTCACCTTCCTCAAAACACCAGGCATGAACCCTGCAGCTGTGATAGCGACACATGGCTTGCTGATAGCATGCAGCGTGCATAGCGTCCCGGAGATGGTTCTCCTCGAGTAGCACAATGTCGTCACGCCAGTGCTCATCTTGCACGATTTCATCGTAACCAAGAACTCGAGGAGACCCATAAATGAGTTCCATGGGGATAACTACTTCTGACCCATAGACTAGGGAAAGAGAGTCTGCTCGGTAGCTCAATTTTGCGTCGTTCTGAGGGACCAAAGAACTATCGGGAGCTCATCAATCCATGGCCTACCACACTTCTGCAGCTTATCAAAGGTTCTTATCCTGAGACCCCAAAGCACTTCAACATTCGACCTCACAGCTTGTCCATTGCTTCTAGGATGTCCCACAGAAGGAAATGAGATCTTGCTTCCGAGGGCATGAACATATTCCATTAAGGCTCGGCTCGTGAATTGGGTGTCGTTATAAGTGATGATCAGTGCCGGGACCCCGAAGCGACACACCAATTCTTTCAAGAACTTTATAGCTGACTAAGCAGTTACCTTTCTCACGGCAGCTACTTCATGACGAGCTCGACCGCATCTTGGAGGGTTGTGGGCCAATAGAATCCTTACCGAAATGCTTTCCCAACTAATGCCCTTGATCCAATGTGGGAGTCACACATGCCTTTGTGAATCTCTACCAGCAGATCCTTTCCTTCTTCCCGATAAATGCGCTTCAATTTCACACCGTTGGGCATCCTTCTGTACAGAGTGTCATCGATAAACTGGTACATATTGGCCCTCTGGGCTACTCTTTTAGCCATATCTTTCTCATTGGGAAGTTCTCATGTTTGGAGGAAATGGACAATGTGCCTTGCCCAAGTTGGAGCCTGGGGCTTGGCAACAAGGACTAACTGCACCTCCGCATTCACGGGGGCACGCTCTTCGACCGTGGGGACTAAGGGTTCGACAGGAGTATGCGGCCTGGTAAGAAAATGGGAGTTGTTTCCGGCAGGGTCCCTGCAGGTGCCCCAGAGAGGTCGATCGGCAGAGGCTTACCGGAGTCCAATTTCCTCCTTTTTCTTTCCATTGTTGCTGGGGATACGGATGGCTGAGTAAGGTGGAGAACAAAAGTTCCTGGTCCCACAGGAAGCTTTTGCGTAGCACATTTTGACAAATGATTAGCAATGCTATTTTCCGCACACGGTACGTGCTTTATTTGCAATCCATCAAAATGCTCCTCCAATCTTCTTAGTTTCTCAACATATGCCTCCATCAATGGGCTTTGATAATCTTTCTTGAATTGCCTCACCACCAACTGCGAATCTCCTCGGATGATCAGTTTCTTGATTCCCAGTTCGGTGGCAATCCTGAGCCCAGGAAGGAGCCCTTCATACTCTGATGTATTGTTGGTAGCCTCCTCCCGTGGAAAGTGCATCTGAACGTACTTCAAGTGTTCCCCAGTGGGGGCAACGAGAAGCACGCCAGATCCAGTGCCTTGCAAGGAGAAGGCACCATCAAAATACATAATCCATTTTTGTGGTGATTCCTTGCCGGGGATATCTGTCTCTGGCTTTTCCTCATTAGGGGTTGGTGTCCATTCTGCAATAAACTCTGCCAATGCCCTGCTCTGTATAGTGGATGTGGTCTCAAACTTTAAACCAAAGCTGGATAACTCCAAAGCCCACTCCACTATCCTGTCGGTAGCCTCTGGTTTCCGGAGTATCCTTTGCAACAGGAAGCGTGTGACAACCTTTATCTCATGAGCTTGGAAGTAGTGGCGCGGTTTCCTTGAGGCGATGACTAGGCTAAAAATCAATTTGTGCACACTAGAGTACCTGGATCTAGCCCCCTGCAACAGAAAGCTGACGAAGTACACTAGGCGAGGCACCACTTTCTTCCATGCCATATCCTTGGGGTTTCCACTGCTATCGTGCCCATCCTGGGCGGTGCTTATCTTTGTACCCGGAAGGAACAACAATGGAGGCTGTAGCTTCCTCTACTTCCAGATTTGCTACCAAAGCTGCACTAACCACTTGATTAGTTGTCGCTAGATATAGTAGCAACGGTTCTTGTGGTTTGGGTGCAAGAAAGGTAGGCACGGAAGACAAGTAGGACTTCAACTCTTGCATTGCCAAATCTGCTTCCGGGGTCCATTTCATGGGTCTTGCCTTCTTCAAGACCTTGAAGAACGGCAGGGCATGCTCGGCAGACTTGGAGATGAATTTGCTTAGTGCGGCAACGCACCCAGTTAAACGCCTGACATCCTTCACTGTCCTTGGTGCCTGGATTTGTTCAATGGCTTTGATCTTGTCAGGGTTTGCTTCTATACCACGGTGGGACACGAAGAAACGAAGAAGCTTGATGGAGGGAACTCCAAACACGCACTTCTCCGGGTTTAGCTTGAAGTTGATCTTGCGCAAATTGGCAAACGTCTCTTCTATATCTTGGATGAGGGTGGATTTGTCCTTAGTTTTGACCACAATGTCATCCATATATGCTTCAATATTCTTGAACAGCTGTGGCTCAAAACCAATCTGGATAGCTCTTGTGAAGGTAGACCCAGCCCTCTTCAACCCAAAAGGCATACACACAAAGCAGTAAGTACCACATGGGGTGATGAATGAGGTCTTCTTCTTCATCTTCCTTGGACATGAAGATCTGGTGATATCCAGAATACGGGTCCAGAAAAGAGAGCAGATCACAACCTGTGGTGGAGTCCATTATCTGGTCGATGCGCGACAAGGGAAATGGATCTTTTGGGAAGGCCTTATTCAGATCAGTGAAATCTATGCACAACCTCCACTTTCCATTGGCCTTGCGCACAACCATTGGATTTGCCAACCATGTTGGGTGTAAGATTCGTCTGTCCAGACCAGCTGCTTCAAGTTTCTTAATCTCCTCGGCAATGAACTGTTGCCGTTCTAAGGCTTTCTTCCGGTTCTTGACGGGTCGGGCATGTGGGCAGACAACAAGGTGGTGCTTGATTACCTCCCTAGGAACACCGGGGGTGTCACATGGTTCCCAGGAAAACACATCGACATTCGCACGCAGTAAGGCAATGAGCACACTTCACTATTTGTCATTGAGGGTGGCACAGATGGGGAAGGTTCCATCAGCACCATCCAGCCCTGCCGGGACCTTTTTCACAGTAGGTGCAGTAACCTTGGACCTCTTACTGTTGGAGCCCTCCGACAAATCATCCACAGGCAGAACATGTACCGGAAAGGTTGGCTTTCCATGTCCCTTACCGGGGCTCTGAATAGTTTCCTTCTTTCTCTTGTTCTCCTTGGCGGAACTAGTGATCTCTGTGGCCTCTGCCGCCACTGCATCCCTATACATCTTATCTACGCAAATGATTGCATCCTTGTCAGTGTCAAAACTGGCAGATCTCGAGTAGGGGATCCCAAACTGTGCGTCCGAGGATCGATGGTAAGAGGAGACTGGGGACACGATGTTTACCTAGGCTCGGGCCCTCTCTATCGAGGTAATACCCTACGTCCTGCTTGATTGATCTTGATGAATATAGGGTTACAAGAGTTTGATCTACCTTGAGATCGTAATGGCTAAACCCAAGATGTCTAGCCTAAGATGTTATTATTCTGTCGCTACGGACTAAACCCTCCGGTTTATATATACATCGGAGGGACATAGGGTTGTACATGATCATCTTGTAGAGGAAGGAAATATTACACACGAACTCTAAAGATGCTATTTTACACACATGGGAGTCCTATCCAGATACGGGGGATAGTCTTCAGTGATAATCTTCACGACCCACCAGTCCGGCCCATAACGAGTAATCCGGCCACCCGAGGACCCCTTAATCCATGACTCCCTCAGTAGCCCCTGAACCAGTCTTCGATGGCGATGAGTCCGACACACTTACTGTCTTCGCCATTGCAAGGCGGGTTTATCCTTCCGAATAAATTGAAGCATTACTCCCAGCACAAAGGAACTATGTCCGGCTCTACATGATTAGTACAACCCTTAGCCAAAAATGTTAATTTGTCGAAAAATGGACACTGTGTCTTTACTAAAAACTTTTCAGTGAAGCATCACGTTTGACCCCTTAATATATCGAACAGTTTTCTTGGTCCTGGTTTTCCGTTTTGAGGCATAGCCCCATTGGCACATCTTGTCGAAGCAGAGATCGTGCCCGATTATTGCGGCATCCTCATCAATATGACATGGGTAACCCAACAGTGCAATACACAAGATCACGTCGGGACCCGGTGAGTTTTACGGCTGGAGTGGGGGACGTTTGGTATTTACCGTCTATAAAAGCACACATGTCCTTCCCCTCTCACCTCACGCTCTCCTCCAAGCCCTTGCTTCCCAATCTCTATAGCCCCAGCGCCCACAGCTCAATCGCCCGCAGCTCTCAACTCCTCCACCATCGCCTCCTTCTCCAGCAATGGCTGCATCCGGCTCCAAGGGAAAGTGGGAGGCTTCCAAGGTGACGGAGGAGATCGTAAAGAATCTCTGAAGCGCAGGATATCTCGTGGACGACATAGCGCATCGGATTCCCAATAGGAATCAGGTAATCCATGTCCCTCAGTCAGGTGAGAGGGTGGTATTCATCCCTCACTTTATTCGAGGGCTGGGGTTTCCGCTTCACCCCTTTGTGCGGGGCCTCCTATTCTTCTATGGGCTGGTTTTCCACGATCTGGCCCCGAACTCTATCCTCCACATATCATATTTCATATTTGTATGTGAGGCTTTCCTCCGCATCCCTCCACACTTCGGCATATTGCTCAAGACCTTCAATCTGAAGCCGAAGGTGGTTTTCGGGCAGCACGAGGACTGTGGGGGAGCAATGGTGGGCAAGCTCCCGAATGCCACACGTCCCAAAGGGGACTTTGTGGAAACCAATAAGATATGGCAGAAAGAATGGTTCTACATCACCGAACCTCGATATCAAGTGGGTGGCTGTGCCCGAATTCGGATCCGGACCCCCGGAGAGGCTTACCTTATGGACCACCAAGGGCCTTGAATGGGGGTCTCAGACGGAGGTGCGGAAACTCTAAAATTGCATCTCCAGCATGATGGCGAAGGGCACCCTCCTCACTAACGTAATTTAGGTGATGCACTTTCGCCGCATTCTCCCCTGCCAATGCCGGGCCTCCCACCTATGGGAGTTCAATCCGGAAGAGCAACAGACCCTGAAGCGCCTCTTCGGCACTACGTACAAGGATATCTGGAAAAAACTCTTCAAGGCCCAAAAGGGGTGGCCGGAGGAGACCGAGGACAAGGGCTTCAAAAGCGTGTTTTCGGCCTCCAAGGTAATCAATATTCTACCGAATACGTACCCTATCCATATTTCAATTATAACAGGAGTTAGAACTTGTACGTTCCATTCAGGCCTGGAAGAAGAAAGCGGAGCGGATCAATTATCCGGCTCCGCTGCTCGAAGACCCGAACATGCCTCAGCTAACGGCGATGCTAGTTCCGGCGCCGTACAAGGCGTCGAAGAAGAAGGCCAAGAAGAAGGGCAAGGAGGTCAAGAGCGACCCCCGTCCTAATGGTCCCGTAGAAAAATTGTCCTAGGAAGCCGACGCCCACTCCTCCCCCGACAAAGAAGAAGAGGAGGAGTTGGAGGAAGAGATTGACCCCCCCATCAAGGCAAGGGGGAGGAAGAGGGCGCCCCCCGCAGATGCGGGAAAGGCACCACCGAGGAAGAAACTAAACATCCCGGATAGTTCATATTCAACATCTGAACACAATTTCTGAGTACATCCCAGGATCAAGCCCTTGGCCGAATTGTAAGTATCCGGAGCTTTCGCTATTCATGTTCAGTTTGATCAGCAATCATTGTCTAAGAAACTTTTATTCTTTTATTTTGCAGTCCTCCCCACATGCTCGCTTGGCGCTTCACTAACATTAGGGAGCTGTCTGCTAGCCGAGATGGTGGAGAGCGACATGCCACCGTGGGCTCAATCACCCATCCTCGGGGACACCGAAGTGTCCTCCCTACGGACGTCCCCTGCACGAGAAGGTGGGAGCGGGGCGGACGAGAAGGCGCCCGAGGCCAACACCTCGGCCACCGCCAGCCAAGGGGGAGCAATCCTTGTGGCGACCGACGGTGGGGAGCCCAAGCGATTTGGGTTCCCGCCTAACACTATTCCGGAGGCCAGTACGTCTCCGGAATTGGGAAGTCATCCCCCTGCCATAGGGGGAGGAGCATCTGCTCCAACGGCGTCGTCCATCAACCCGGAGGCGCCGAACATGCCGTAGGAAGCAATGCGAGGTGCTTCCATCGATGGGGAACACTGCACCCTGATGGGTGCAGTCATGGAAGAAACATAGTCTGCCAAAAGTGGACTGAATGAAGCCTTCAACAGCCTACTGACAGGCTTCGAGGTGTGCGCCGTAATATTCTAAAAAGAACTCTTTCATTTTATACATGTATAGGTTATAAAACCTGTTATACAGAGAGTAGCCCCTGATGCTTTGTTTGATTCTAAAGAGAATCACACATAGGATCCATGTTATAGCATCTAATAGAGAAAAACTGTGTAGGCTTCGCTAGTAGCGGCATCTTCCCAGGCCGAAGAGGTTTCCGAGGTCAATCGGAAGCTTCAACTAGCTGACGATGAGGTGAACCGCCTCAACAAGCGTTTTGATGAAACACAAGGTATGCGGATATTCAAAAAATTGAGATGTCAAAAGTCTATATGTTTGATCTGTGTGAGTGTGAACTCATTGTTCCATATGATTATGCAACAGTTGGCGCAGCTGAGGTCAGGGTCCTTAAGGGCACGCTCGCAAAGGCCAAGGAAGATGCCAAGCATAGCAAAGCAGTCATTGACAAAGCGGCTGCCGACCTGAAGGCCGAACGAACCGTGCGTCAACAGCATGAGTCGCAGGTGATCAAAGTCGAACAAGAACTGCAAGATGCTATTCGCAAGCGCGATGCAATAGAGTAGAAGACTTTGGATCAAGCATCTGAACTCAATACGAAAGTCAATGCTACCAAGGAGGTGGGGAGCGAATCGTGCAGCGCTCGTGAGGAGATCAAACAAGCGTGGTAGATAGCGGTTGGTAAGGCCTTTCTTCTGCAGAGTATCTTCGGAGGTCAAAAGTATCTTTCAGTGACGTGAGTGTGGACTTCTCCAAGTGCATTTGCGGATCTCCCGAAGAGCCTTGCCGACGCCGCCCAATTCTTCAGAGCCCAAGAGGGGAATAGCATAGAGAAGCTATGCTGGTCGGAATTCCTTGCACCAGAGCATCCAATACCTCTGAATGACCAGATGAAGCAGCTGGTTGAGCTGCAAAATATGGCGGGTGCACCCATGCAGGACTTGATAGTCCAGCTATGGCCTGCTGATCCAATCATGAGTAGCTACTTTGGATTGGTGAAGCGGCTCGTCGATGCGAGGCTGCGGGTCGACGCTGTGAAGCGTTCGACCTATATAGAAGGCGCACGGATGGCCTTTGCCCGCGTCAAGATGCATTGGGCGAAGATGAAGACCGCCGAGATTGCTACTGCTGGCCCGCCGGAGGGCAAGGATCATCGAAGGCCGGAAAGGTAATTCGATGATGTCCTAGAAGGAGCCCGTATTGTAGGGGGCCAGTGCTCAAAGGATGTACTCTTTGAGTAATTCTATTCGGATTGTAAAGACTATGCTTTGTGAACAGATGTCTATATAATTTAGCGCTTTTATATTGCAAGCGACTTCTCCTCCTGTACGGCCGTTTGTTTAAATCCGATAGTTTCTTGTCATCGGCTTCAGCCCGCATGTAGATGCTACAGGGGTGTTCGGTATTGCGCGTGAACACTCTTTATCCAACGTCTTGGTCCATAAAGGAGGTGTCCATGGAGCGAACCAGGCATTCCGACTATATGGCTTTAATGCTTTCACTTAGCCATATGAGCATGACTTGTGGGGCTAAGTACTAGCCCCTAGTGCGTGTGTTGCTTTTCGAACTATGGTGCCCACTTTACGTGGCTGGGCGAGGACCAACCCCTCGTATAACACGGAGTAGATCGCTATCGATCGTAGCATAACACTAGGTCACCGAATCGCACACTAGATCTCGCTTGCCATGACGGTTAGTTTTCGGCCTTATCTACTGAGGTACTTTACCGTATAAACCAGAAATACAATCGTAGTAGTTCTCCCTTTACTACCTTAGCCAAACAAGACGGAATGTAAGGTGGTAAGCACAGGAGCCGGGCAAGCCAACTATAGACCCAAGACATGATTCGGAGCCGATGCATGTAATGCAATATCCGAAACGCCGAACAGTTCCCTATAGGTGTTCGGACTTGAAGGTGTGCCAAACAGAATACAGACCCTGGTATTAAGCCCATGTTTAAGGCACATGTGCCAATCTGACGTGGGGAGAGAACACAGGTGGTAATAAAATGAACTCTAAGCGAATTGGGACCAAACTGCTTCTTTCATATCCTGTTTAATTCGGCGAACCGTGTGGTTACAAATAATGCCGATGACATCTTGGGCATTTGACATGCCAATAGAAGAAAAGAAACTAGAAAAGGGAAAAGGTTTACACAGAGCCTGAATGTAAGAAAAAAATTCGATGGGGGGGGGGCCCTGCAGCACGCCTGCGTCGTTTTCTCCTTTGTAATGAGTCCTTGAAGGGGCGAGTTATGATGGCCGCCTAAAAAAAGAAGGGGATTTCTAGAAAAGAATGCCCTGCACAACCATGGATAAGGTGTGTTCTTTTAATGAACCGTTTAACGAAAATATATTTTGCAGTCCGAATAGGGTCAAGCCGAAAAATGGACTATTTTTATGCAGTGTGCCCCTCGCGCCGCCCAAGGAATTTTAAGGGCGTAATTGTGTACGCAGGTACATGTGCGTAACTGCTAATCAAGCTCATGTTCTTTTGAGCTGCCGCGTTGTAGTGTGGGCCGGACACATTTAGCAGTGTTACTGGTCTTGACGACTGATGAACTATTCGGCTTGATTAGGCTGCCTTGAACTTCGGCTTCCTGGCCCGCAATATCCTCCTCTGTTCGGAGGGAGCGCTCCATTTTTCCATTTACCGTGATGATGCCGCGTGGTTTAGGCATTTTAAGCTACAAATAGGCATAGTGTGGGACCGCATTAAAGCGGGCGAAGGCCGTTCTTTCGAGTAGTGCATGGTAGTCACTTCGGAAAGGAGCGATGTCGAAGATTAACTCTTCGCTTCAAAAGTTACCAGGAGAGCCGAATACGACTTCGACTGTTAATAAGCCTGTGCAGCGGGCCTCCACACCGGGTATCACTCCTTTAAAGGTAGTGCTGCTAGGCTTGATTCAGGACGGGTCTATCACCATCTTGCGTACGGCGTCTTGATATATCAAGTTTAGACTTCTACCGTCGTCCATATATAAGGACTCGAGTGAGATGGTATCCATCGATTATAGGGTCGAGCACTAGGGTCGCCGAACCTCCATGGCGGATACTAGTTGGGTGATCCCTGCAGTCGAAGGTGATCGGGCAAGCCGAGCATGGGTTGAGCTTGTGTGATGGGCTCTATGACATAAACGTCCCTGAGTGTGCGCTTGCGCTCCTTCTTACGGATATGGGTGCCATAGATCATATTCACGATTTTTACCTGCGGTGGAAATTTCTTCTATCCCGTAGTGTTCGGCTAGCGAGGTTCATCCTCGTCCTTGCTTTGCGGTCCTTTCCCCTTCTGTTCGGCATTTAACTTGCCAGTCTACTTGAAGACCCAACAATTTTGGTTGGTATGATTTGTAGGTTTATGAGGGGCGCCATTAATCTGTCAAGGCCTTTCTAGTATTTTGTACAGGCAAGATGGACTGTCTCGGTTGCCTTGGAATGGCTTCTTCCGTTGACCGGGCCTACAGCCATTGAATCCGACATTTACTGCCATCTCATCTGTTTCTCCGGTATTGTTTCGACGCTTGTTCTTATTGCGCCGTGGCTTTCCATTACCATCCCTGACTTCAGAAGTGTCAGGGTCACTGGTACCATTGCTTCTACGAGCTATCCAGCTATCTTCGCCCATGCAAAAGCAGGTCATGAGTGTAGTAAGGGATGCCATTGTCTTCGGCTTCTCTTAGCTGAGGTGTCTTGCCAGCCACTCATCCCGGACACTGTGTTTGAATGCCGCTAAGGCCTCGGCGTCCGGACAGTCGACAATTTGGTTCTTTTTACGTAAGAACCACTTCCAAAGCTTGCGGGCTGACTCCTTGGGTTGCTAGATTATGTTACTTAGATCATCAGCGTCCGGGGGCCGGACATAAGTCCCCTGAAAGTTAGCCCAGAGAATCCTCTAGATGTTCCCAGCTTCCAATGGAGTTCTCTGGGAGGCTGTTCAACCAGTGCCGAGCTGGCCCTTTTAGCTTGAGAGGTAAGTATTTGATGGCGCGAAGGTCATCTCCACGAGCCATGTGGATGTGAAGAATAAAGTCTTCTATCCATACAGCGGGGTCCATCGTTCCATCATATGCCTCGATGTTTACGCGTTTAAATCCTTCTGGAAATTCAGACGGTATCTATGTTCGGTGTTGGTTACGAACTTGATTATGCACGCCGTGCTTGGCTTCATAGCCGCCGTCCCGCGTGGGAGCGCGTTCTCTTGACTCGTAGATTGATCTGGCCCGACCGGCTTTTCTATTCAGGTCCTGACGTAAATCGTACTTATGGCCCTGAGCCGCTGTATCCTTTCCTTTACGGTGGGGAGGCGCGGGATGGTGTACGGCATTGCTGGCCGCTTTGTCCCGTCCACGGGGTGGTCGGTCCGGTTCATCGGCCTGGTCATGCCTGGATGGCATTGGCACAGGGGCCTCATCGTCGAATTATGGCAGCAACTTGGGCTTGGGATAGCTCTTTGTTTGACGCTCGTGTCGGTGCAACAAACCCTGGGTCTGTTGCCCAGGCTATGCACAGGCGCAAGAACAAGATTGAAGCACCGGCCCAATTCAGAGTATAAGGAACCAAGAGATTCAGAGTACCAGCTTAGAGCAAAGAGACCAAGGCCAAGCCAGAGAAGCGAGACATAACCAAGAGAAGGGCCTCCCTTGTCGGGCAGGCGAGCCCGGGAAGGGGCGAGGCCACCCACAGAAGCAGATAACAGAGACACCCCGGCAGGGCCTGTCGGGGGGCTTGTGGGGGCCAAACCACCTCAAGAATCACTCAAGCATGACCCACGTCGTGAATCAATGTGGTGTCAAGCCTCAATATGATTAAGTGGCAGCCATTAGCCACATGGCAGCCTGTTCCTACAAAAAGATCTCACAGATGACACACGTCCTGCAACGTGTCAAGAAGACATGTGCGACGCTAGCAAGAAAGCCCGGCAAGCCTTGTCGGGCAACCAGTGATGTGACACTAAGCGGTGCATTTCATGCACCGTGTCAGCCCGCAGAGTTAGGTATGGTAGCACTGTTTGCTATCATATTAGTGCATGATGACTACTTTGCCACTAAGGTCGCCCCTTGATCTATAAAAGGAGGTCCATGGCAATCGTCAATAGGGGTTGGAAGATAGATGAACCCACAACCCCGTACGCCCGTAGTCGTTGTTGCCCTAAGGCAACCCTTGCCGGGCGAGTGTACTACGCCCCACCACCACCATTCCATCATCAATCCACCAAAGCAGGAGTAAGGTTTTACGCCTCGCGGCGGCCTGAACCTGGGTAAATTTCTTGTGTGCTCCTCGTGGCACTGCTGTGCGCTGGTCTACTCTTTGTGCAACACGACATCCCCCTGCCGAACAAGGATGGGGTCTCCCGGTCCCATAGGTGGCCGCGGATATCCTGCGGCATCTTTGGCGCGCCAGGTAGGGGGCTCGCTTGCGCGAACCTGAATGCATGCGCAACGCGTCTTCTTAATCGCCATCTTCGTCTTCGACGGCGCCATCAGCTATGGGGCCCGAGAAGAAGTCTTCTGTTTCTGCCCATCCATCCACCTGGAAGGCTCCGCCACCCGCTGCCTCTAATGCTGCGGGGGACGCGTATGCGAGCGGAGATCTGAATGCTGATGGGTACATGGTAGGAGCAGGTGGTGCCATCACCACATCCCTCGCGGAAGACACATGGGCAGGAAACGTCAGGAGAGAACAACATCAGCGGCACCTCGGCGGCCACGCTCCACAAGGTGTGGGAGAGGGGGTCACTCCGTCCACACCCCCTCCTCCCACCGGTGAGCACAACCGGTGCTCGGCTTAGGACAAGCCATCGCCCTCCGGTTATCCCCACCATGGGAGCGAACATGGCGCGTGTGCCTCCTCCTGGACGAGCCTCTGCTCTCAACGGAACCACTAATCCTCAAGCGACACTACCGGGCAACCTCACTGCCCAGGCGCTCATCCCATAGCAGCGTGGGCGCCTAGCCGCGGCCGCCACCACCGCTGGCAGCGTGAGGAGCCAAGCGACAGTGCAGTCGACATCATCAACATCTATGCCAAGCACAGCCGCAGAGGCTGTGGCGCGAGCTTAGATGCAATCGAGGTTTCCACCAGTGGATGAGCATATGGACGAATGGCGTGCCACCATCTAGAGCGTGCTCGGTTTCACCGAAACTGGGGGCTCTCGACAAGCTGGCCTACCACAGCCTCCCCAAGCAACAGCGACAGACTATACTGCTGGACGAACGGAGGGGGCCGTGCCCACGCTGTAGTCCCTGCCATGGCAGCTGACGCGGGCGTCGCAGAATCATGAACCCGACGACGCCTCTATGGCCTCTTCTGGCCCTCGAGCACGTCCTCGTCAAGATCGAGCCCCGAAGGATAAGCGGCGGGGAGACGCACACGTCGTCACAGATCGACGCCACGACGACCTCCGCTAGACCAACGGGTGCGGCGGCCTCAACGTCGATGAGCCTGCGCTCGGTGTTGGCGGGTGACTACCATTCGAGGTCGGCTGCCCTGCCTTCACGCAAGAACTACGAAAAGTCCGTTGGCCATCCGTTCGCACGTTCAAGCCATAGATACCTTAGACGTACGACGGGAGGCTAAACCTGGTAGAGCTCCTGAGCATCTACACCATCGTTGTTCAGGTTGCCGGGGGAAGGGATGAGAATGTGTTCGCCAACTACTTCCCTTTGACCCTCAAGTCCAACGTGAGGTCTTGGTTGATGCACCTACCCGAAGGCTCCATTTCATCATGGGCAGACCTGTGCCAAGATTTCATCGGTGCTTTCATCGGTGGCCACCAAGAGCCCGACAGACCCAGCGACCTGCAGCTTCTTCAGCAGAAGGAAGGAGAAACTCTCCGTAAGTAGTTACAGGGTTTCGAAAAAGTTCATAGAAATATTCCAAATATCCATCTGGCAGCCATCATAGGAGCTTTCCAGTCCAATGTGCGCAACTGTCGCATTCGTTCCAAGATGAATGTGCGGTTGCCCAAGACTGTGAAGGAGCTGTACACACTGGTGGATAAGTGTGCTCGGATGGAGGAAGGGAGGAAGTTTCCCAGAGAGGAAGATTGTGCCAATGTTGATTCAGAGGATGAGGATGAATCAACCAGTCAGAGAAAGGGCAAAAAGCATAATTAGAAGCCAAGAGACAAAGCAGTGATGACTGTGGAAGGATCAGGAACACCTAGTACCAGCAAGAAGGCCAAGGCAGAGGCCCTCGGCAAGGAAGCTGCCACTTGCGCTGCCTGTCGGGAAGCCATTGCTTTCAAGAAAGCTGGGAAAGGCGACGGGCCATACTGCAAGATCCATCGGACCAAGGGCCATGACCTTCATGAGTGTTACCAAGTTGAGCTGCTTGTCAAGAAGGAGAGGGCAGAATATGATAAGCGTGAAAAGGAAAAAGGTCAGAATGCCTCTGGTGGTAAGGGTCGAGGTGGTGAAGCAAATCGCCCCGGCAAACCGTTTTGGAACCAAGGAAAACCCGCCAGGGCCAAGAGAAGGAAATCTATGATAATATAAGTGATGGATGGAATGGAGACGAAACTAGTGAGCAGAAGTTTCAGAAGGCCACTGACGCCCTGTGCGTTGATGGAGTGCATCTTTGCACACGTCTCAGTGCCAGCTCAAGCGGTGGGCGTGAGACACTACAGGAATCTGGCACTTTGCCATCTGCCATGGCAGATGGCAAAGGCATGGTCGGCGGATGGCAAAGGCTTTGCCATCAGCCAGCAGATGGCAAACAGTTTGTCTGAATTCCAGTGGGCAAAGGCTTCTTTGCCATCTGCTGCCTGATGGCAAAGAGCCTGTGCCTTTGCCATCGGCTGGCAGATGGCAAAGCCTCTTAACGGGGTTAGCCCCGTTAGAAGGATAACGGCATACTTTGCCATCTGCTAGCAGATGGCAAAGGCTTCCAACGCCTCATCTGCATGCCCATGCTTTGCAAGCACATGGATGAGCATGTTATAGGTGACCTGATCTGGAAATAGACCTGCATCATTCCTCATCCTCCCAAGCAAACCCCGCACCTCTGCCACCCTCTTCTCCTTGCACAAGAAGCCCATCACTATATAATAGGTAATCTTATCAGGTGGGCACCCATTTTGCAGCTTCACACCGATCATCTCTAGCGCCTCAACAACCCTCCGCACGCTACATAACCCCTTGATAAGGCAGAGAGCGGGGTGGATGGATCGGGGGCGCAGTACCTGAGGAAGCCGGCAGATCGCCGCCGTCGCCGGTGAGGGGGGGAGCGGAGGGGGGGCGAGGGTGCACGATGCTCGCCGCCGTCGCCGGTGAGGGGGGAAGCGGAGGGAGGGCGAGGGTGCACGATGCTCGCCGCCGTCGCCGGTGAGGGGGGAAGCGGAGGGAGGGCGAGGGTGCACGATGCTCGCCGCCATCGCCAGTGAG
>LR738711.1:631974356-632009917 GCA_902687465.1 Secale cereale | reverse complement strand
CACGCCGCCGTCGCCGGTGAGGGGGGAAGTGGTGGCCAGTGGGGGTGGGGATCGGGGGCGAGTACTGGTGGTGCGATGGGGAGGGGGCTACGCATGAGGGAGGGGATAACGCCCTCTTTGCCATCTGCTGGCAGATGGCAAAGAGGTGGGGCTGGTACGCCGTTACCCTCTTAACGACCACTGGAGTTGCCAGCCTCTTTTCCATCGGCTGGCAGATGGCAAAGATTATTTTCCATCTGGTGGCAGATGGCAAAGAATTGGCTGATGGAAACCATGTTCTTTGCCATCTGTTTTTTATAAACAGATGGCAAAGAAGTTCTTTGCCATCAGCTGGCAGATGGCGAAGAGCTGGCTGATGGCAAAAACCCAGATTCCAGTAGTGAGAGATCAATGTCGTGGAACCAGCACCAGAGGCCAGGAAGCCGCTCAAATGGTCCCACACGCCCATCATCTTTGACGAGGTAGATTACCTTGGCCGCACCATTGCGGTAGGGTGTTTGCCATTGTTGGTCTCCCCAACAATTTGCAACCTCAAGGTCACAAAGATGTTAGTGGATGGCTGGGGTGGGTTGAATCTAATCTCCCCGGCAGTCAGAAACAAGCTTCAGATAGGAGAAGAAGAGCTAGAGGTTACCACACGTTCCAATGAGTTAATTTCGGCATGAGCCAGCCCATGGGAAAGATTACCCCGACAGTAACGTTTGGGGGAGAACTGAACTATCGGACTGAGAACATTCTGTTTGATGTGGTTGATCTCCCCCTGCCGTACAATGGGATTCTCGGACGCCCGGCCCTGGCCAAGTTCATGGCAGCATTCCACTATGCTTACAACACTTTGAAGATGCTTGGGCCACTGGGGGTCATCACTATCCCATCAGATGAGAAGGATGCAATTATCTCTGTGGACAAGATGTACCCGGATGCAGCCATAGCAGAAAACAACAGAGTCAGAAAGGAATCAGGACAGCAATAAGCATGACAACCAGAGCAACCCCAAGCAAGCAGCACGGAAGCAAGTGGTGCATTGCCTAGTGTACTTCGTCAGCTCCTTGTTACAGGGGGCTAGATCGAGGTACTCTGGTGTGCAAAAATTGATCTTTGGTCTTGTCATGGCCTCAAGGAAACTGTGCCACTACTTCCAAGCCCACAAGATCACGGTTGTCACTCATTTCCCGTTGCAAAGGATACTCTGAAACCCTGAGACTACTGGTAGAATAGTGGAGTGGGCTTTGGAGTTATCCAGCTTTGGATTGAAGTATGAGAGCACATCAACTATCCAGAGCAGGGAATTGGCAGAGGTTATTGCAGAATGGAGGCCAACCCCTGATGAGGAGATAACAGAGACAACTATCCCCGGCAAGGAATCACCCCAAGAATGGATTATGTATTTTGATGGTGATTTTTCCCTGCAAGGTGCTGGAGCTGGCGTGCTTCTTGTTGCCCCCTCCAGGGAGCACTTGAAGTACTTTGTCCAAATGAATTTTGCCCTGGTAGAAGCCACCAACAGTACAACAGAGTATGAAGGGCTCCTAGCCGGGCTCAGAATTGCAGCAGAATTGGGAATTAAGAAACTGATCATTCGAGGAGATTCACAGCTAGTGGTGAGACAAGTCAACAAGGATTACCAAAGTCCATTGATGGAAGCATACGTCGAGGAAGTGAGGAGATTGCAGGAGCACTTTGACGGGTTGCAAAGAGAGCACGTACCCAGTACAGAAAACAGCATTGCTGATCACCTGTCAAAGTGTGCTGTGAAGAAGCTTCTTGTGGAACCAGGAACTTTTGTTCTCCGTCTCTCCCAGCCCTCCGTATCACCAGCAACAATGGCCTGGAAAAGGATAAAGTTGGACTAAGGTAAGCCTCTCCCGGCAGAGCCGTTCGCTCCCGGCAGAGAGCCTGCCAGAAACAACTCCTCACAGCCTGCCGGACCACCCCCTACAGCCGGGCCATTGGACCCTGCAAACGAGGCTGGTGCTCCCGCAGGAGAGGAGGTGCCGCTAGTCCTCGTTGGCGAGCCTCAGGCTCCAGCTTGAGCTAGGCACATTGTCCACTTCCTCCAAACCGGAGAACTCCCCGGCGACCAAGATGAAGCTGAAAAAGTAGCCCGAAGGGCCAGTATGTATCAGTTTGTTGATGACACTCTGTACAGAAGGAGGCCCAACGGTGTGAAATTGAAGTGTGTCTGCCGGGAGGATGGAAAGGAACTGCTGGCGGAGATTCACATAGGAATGTGCGGCTCCCACATTGGATCAAGGGCATTAGTTGGGAAAGAAATACTACAAGGATTCTATTAGCCCACAGCCCTCCAAGATGCAGTTGAGCTCGTCACGACATGTGAAGACTATTAGTTCCATTCCAACAAAACACACATGCCTTCCCAAGCTCTGCTAACAATCCCTCTCTCATGGCCATTTTCAGTCTGGGGGCTCGATATCCTCGGCCCCTTCCCCCGAGCAATCGGGGGCTTCGAATTCTTGTTCGTTGCCATCGACAAGTTTACAAAGTGGACGGAAGTGACCGCCGTGAGAAATGTGACTGCTCAGTCAGCAATCATGTTCTTGAAAAAATTGGAGTGTCGTTTTGGAATGCCGATAAGGATCATAACCGACAACGACACCCAGTTCACAAGCCACGCCTTCATGCAATATGTTTGTACCCTTGGATGCAAGATCGCATTTGCTTCCGTGGCACACCCCCGGAGCAATGGATAAGCTGAGAGGGCGAACGTTGAAGTACTTTCGACACGCTGTAGAAGCATGGTAGGCGGTGGATCGAGGAGCTGCTAGTTGTTCTCTCGTCCATCAGAACGACACTAAATAGATCTACCGGGCGGACTCCCTTCTCCTTGGTCTACGGGACAAAAATAGTTATCCACACGGAAATCATTTATGGGTCTCCTCGAGTGCTTGCCTACGATGAAGTAGCGCAAGTTGAGCACCGGCATGATGACGTTGTGCTACTCGAAAAGAACCGTCTCGGGGCTGATACGCGTGCTGCACGCTACCAGCAAGCCCCGCGTCACTATCACAGCCGCAGGGTTCATGCGACATGTCTTGAGGAAGGTGACCTTGTCCTTAAGCGCGTTCAGTCCGCCAAGGGTACAAACAAGCTGTCACCAAAGTGGGAAGGCCCTTACCGGGTGGTACGAGTCACCAGACCTGGCGTAGTCCGTCTGGAGATCGTAGATGGCACTTAGTTGCAAAACTAACAGAATATTGAGCATCTCCGCAAGTACTACCTGTAGGGCGTGGCTGTCGGGCCCTGCCCGGCAGCCATCCATCCGTACAGGCCTTGGCTCAGTTGCATGTAACCCCTTGTACGGAGCCGGGGCGATGACCCCCTGCAAGAGAGAATAAAGAAGCGATGTAGGGGGGCCCAACTGAGATTGGATGCATCCACCATCACTCCCATATCACTTCATACGCATTTCATGAGCATTTGCATATGCATATAGATAGGATTGCATCCTGCATTCATTCTCATCTACATGAAGTTGCAGGTTCCTCCCGTGAAGTTGGCTTCGACAAGGAGTTGAGAAGATTGCCCGGCATTGCAATCCCCAGCAAGCCAAACAGATAAGTTCGACCGCCTGTCCTTTAGTGTTTTGTATGCTATAACTTGTGCATAAGAAAACGTTGCCACACTCTCTTGAGGCTTAGGTGTTCCCATCCCAAACAGAACGTTGCTTCGAGCGAGATGGTTTTAGTGGCCTTTGGTGAAAGGGAGTTTGCGGGGGGCTGGCACCTCTGTCTATTCCCCGACAGACATGGTTCTTCGGTAGACAAAGAGGGTGCTGGCAAGGTATCTTTCCGGGAAAACTCGTTTTATTACAAAAAAGAGGCATTCCATCTCTGCATGGACATACACATGCACTGGTTCCCAGCAAGATTTATCTTTTCAATTCATATGCTAATACAAGTACAAACATTACAGAACACAAAGATGGACTCGGGGGATTACATTATTTAAATTAAAGTTTGGCAAGTGCCTACAAGTTTAAGATTGAAAAAAGATAATTACCCTATGATGCCCTTTCTTGTCACCCTCCTCCCAGGCATGGCTGTTGAAGGCGAGGGAGGACAAAAGGAGCGCCTGGGCAAGTCCCCGGTCCACCTCCCTCCGGGCTCTAGGCTAGGTAGCCCGGCGGGAGCGGGGCCACTAGGGGAGCACAACGATGGGGAGCAGAGCGGAGGCTACCCGCGAACCATCGTCACTGGGGCTAGCAGGGCACGGCAAGAGCAGCAGAGCTACAACCCAAGAGAAGCCTACCAGGGTCCAGCTGGAAGACTGCTGGAGGAGCCTGGGGGCACCACCCCCACCCCTGCATCCAGCTCGTCGGTAGATCCCCCTTCCTAGAAGAAGATGTAGGTACTGGCGCCTGATGAAGATGGTGCGGGCGACGGTCAGCTGGAGTCAGAGTCGTCGCTCCCTCGCTTGCTGCCATCGTCATCGCCGTCACTGTCCTCATCGTCACTTTCGCTCATGGAGGAGCTTTCAGCGTCGCTCGAGTTCTCCATGCAGCACCATAAGCGACCACCTGAGCACCCAAAGATCTAGACGGAGAGCAGTCCGATCTCCATTAATTTGAACTGAAGAATGTGCCCCTCCGAGAAGCCGTGGGCACCGGCAAAGGTCTTCCAGCCACGACAACAATACATCACATGAGGGGCGGGGAAATCAACGTCAACCCTCATACCCCCATTCCCACGGCCCCACATGTGCAGCCGCAAAGCGCGTGGTTGTTCAAGCCCTATGCAGAAGGAGTTGGGAGGCGAAGATGACCGCACAAAGGCTTGTATAGCCTGATGATTAACTACTGAGGCTGGTCGCCAACGTGGTTCCAGTGTGGGAGGAGCCGCCGGCAGGGGCGCCGCCAAGGCACCGCCCCTACCTCCTCCTCCTCGAGCACCACTGCAATCGCGGCCGCGCCCCCTCCCTCCTCTCCTTGCAGACGACTCCATTGCCTCAGGATCTGGAGGAGGAGTGGCGCGCTGTCGAGCAGAAGCCCTTGTCGCCGCCGCCGGAGCACCACCACGCCCTCGCCCTTGCACCATAGCTAGAAGAAAAGGATTGCAGACAAGAAGGAGGAGTGTGTGCAAAGGAGTGCTGCCCTAGCTCCCTTTTATAGGGAAACGAGGCATGGGACTTGCTCCCCTCCCGGGAGACGGCCGCCCCTCTCCCCCAATGCGGCCTTCCTGCGCTGCCATAACTCTGGCAGTCGAGGCCGCCCCTCTGATCCAACCACCGACGCTCGGCTTCCGGCCGTGGCACTCCTCCTCGTTTCCTCCTCATCAACCACCTATCGCGCCCAATGCATGCAGAGCACATGGAAAGTGCATGATGAACGGATGGCGAGTGGGAGGGAAAATTCCACCCCATGATCGTGGGGCGAAGAGAATCAGTGGGCTATGATCCAAGTTCTCCCACAACATCACACATGACGCACGAAGAATCCGGAAACTGGCTCGGGATCAAAGCCAACAAAACAGCGAGGAAGACTTCAAGTGATCAGCCTCTTCAGCAACTTCGCATGTGCACTTATTATGCCCTACTCCGACGACGCTCAGAAGCACGATCCGGGGAGGCCCGGGGGCTTATGTCGGTGCATGCTACTTCTCGAGCTTGCGTTGTATTCCCTCGAAGAGGAAAGGGAGATGCAGCACAGTAGCGTAAGTATTTCCCTCAATTTTCGAGAACCAAGGTATCAATCCAGTAGGAGACCACGCGCGAGTCCCTCGCACCTGCACAAACAAATAAGAACTTTGTAGCCAACGCGATAAGGGGTTGTCAATCCCTTTACGGTCACTTACGAAAGTGAGATCTGATAGAGATGATAATTTATATTTTTGGTATTTTGGTTTATAAGAACAGAAAATAAAAGCGGTAAAAGTAAAGTAGATGTAAATTGATATGTTGAGAATAGACCCGGGGGCCATAGTGTTCTCTAGTGGCTTCTCTCATGATAGCGATATTCTACGGCGGGTAAACAAATTACTGTCAAGCAATTGATAGAAAAGCGAATAAAAATATAGCTCCAAGTATAGTTACCGATGGATGAAGACGAAAGAGGGGATGCCTTCCCGGGGCATCTCCAAGCTTAGGCTTTTGATTATCCTTGAATTCCTTGGGGTGCCATGGGCATCCCCAATCTTAGGCCTTTGCTACTCTTTGTTCCATAGTCCATCAAAGCAATACTCAAAACTTGAAAACTTCACAACACAAAACTTAGACAAAAATTCTCGTGAGCTCCGTTAGTATAAGAAAACAAATCACTACTCAAAGGTACTACAATTAATTCATTATTTGTTTATATTAGTGTTAAACCTACTGTATTCCAACTTCTCTACGGTTCATACTTGCCAATACTACTCATAGATGCATTGAAATAAGCAAACAACACACGGAAAACAGAATATGTCAAAAACAGAACAATCTGTAGTAATCTGCATGTTTCGCATACTTCTGTAACTCCAAAATATTCAAACTAAATTGGTAAATTTGAGGAATTTGTCGATTAATTATCTGCAAAAAGAATCAACTAAATAGCTTGCTCCAGTAAAATCTGACGACCACTTTAGCGAGCGCTATCGATTCTGTTTTTCACAGCAAGATCACATAAACTTCACACAAGTCTTCCCAAAGGTTCTGCTTGGCACAAACACTACACAAAACATGAAACCACATCTAATAAGAGGCTAGATGCAATATTTATTCACTAACAGCAACAAAAACAAAAAATATAAAATTGGGTTGACTGCCAACAAGCGCTATCGTTTAACGCCCCTAGCTAGGCACGATACAAGATAAATCTAGGTATTGCCATCTTTGGAAGGCAATTCTTTGATTAAGCACTTATGATTCTTAGGCACTTATTTGTCCCTATTAATAATCAAACTCTTCAGCAAGAAATCAAGAAATTCTAAAGTGTCAAAAGAGTCTCTTGCAAAAGTAAGAAAATTAGGGTGAACACTTATGAATTTAAGATCCGCAATTCTAGATGTTTCACCCTTGTCTTTAGGTTGTACATGAACTTGGATAATTTAGTGGTAGATGTATTTGGAGTAGTTTTTATAGCGGAAATAGCAGAACCCACATTAGTGATAGCATCCTCAAGCTTATTTATTCTAGTAGAATCCCGATCCAGCTTTTCTTTAACAAAGGGCTCCTTTTCCTTGAGATTTTTCAGAACAACTCCTACCTTAGATCCATATTGGGTTATTTTCATTATGGATTTTTATATCCAAGTTCTCTACCAATTCTATAGTAGCAACTGTGGTTTCAATGATTTCGAACCTTTGCATAACATGCTCCAAAGTTAAAACGGTCCCATTAACAAAAAGCGGAGGTGAGCCAAATAATTCACTCATAGCATTATAAGAATCAACGGTGTGGCTACCCAAGAAATTCCCTCCGGTAATGGTATCTAAGATAAATCTATTCCACGGAGTTATGCCAACATAAAAATTGTTAAGAAGCACGGAAGTGGAAAGCTTCCTATTGGATCTATTTTGAGCATTGCAAATTCTATACCAGGCATCTTTTAAGTTTTATTCCTCCCTTTGTTTAAAGTAGAGGACCTCACTCTCGGGAGTGTTGATAATGATAGGTGTGCTAGACATGATAACAAGCAAGCAAGCAGCACACAACCGAACAAAAAGCAGGCGAATGATGAACACACGATAGAAGAAGGGCAAATAAAACGGCAAGGATCAAGTGGGGGAGAGGAAAACGAGAGGCAAATAAATGTAATGCGAAGGATAAGGGTTTGTGATAGGTACTTGGTATATGAATTTTGCGTAAGCCTCCCCGGCAACGGCGCCAGAAATTCTTCTTGCTACTTCTCGAGCTTGCGTTGTATTCCCTCGAAGAGGAAAGGGCGATGCAGCATAGTAGCGTAAGTATTTCCCTCAGTTTTTGAGAACCAAGGTATCAATCCAGTAGGAGACCACACGCGAGTCCCTCGCACCTGCACAAACAAATAAGAACTTCGCAGCCAACGCGATAAGGGGTTGTCAATCCCTTTACGGTCACTTACGAAATTGAGATCTAATAGAGATGATAATTTATATTTTGGTATTTTGGTTTATAAGAACAGAAAATAAAAGCGGTAAAAGTAAAGTAGATGTAAATTGATATGTTGAGAATAGACCCGGGGGCCATAGTGTTCTCTAGTGGCTTCTCTCATGATAGCGATATTCTACGACGGGTAAACAAATTACTTTCAAGCAATTGATAGAAAAGATAATAATTATGAGACTATCTAGGCATGATCATTGTATATAGGCATCACGTTCGAGGAAAGTAGACCGACTCATGCCTGCATCTACTACTATTACTCCACACATCGACCGCTATCCAGCATACATCTAGTGTATTGAGTTCATACGACCAGAGTAACGCCTTAAGCAAGATGACGTGATGTAGAGGGATAAACTCAAGCAATATGATATAAACCCCATCTTTTTATCCTCAATGGCAACAATACAATATGTGCCTTGCTGCCCCTACTGTCACTTGGAAATAACACCGCAAGATTGAACCCAAAGCCAAGCACTTCTCCCATTACAAGAACTATAGATCTAGTAGGCCAAACCAAACCAATATTTCGAAGAGACTTGCAAGGATATTATGAGCACACATAAAAAGTTCAGAGAAGAACAACTATTTCTCGTAGATAATCTTGATCATAAACTCACAATTCATCGGATCTCGACGAACACACCGAAAAAAGAGATTACAACGATTATATCTCCTCGAAGGCCGAGGAGAACTTTGTATTGAGATCCAGAGAGAGAGAGAAGAAGCCATCTAGATACTATATATGGACCCAATGGTCTATGGTAAACTACTCACAACTCATGGTGAGGGCGATGATGATGATGATGATGAACTCCGTGATGGATCCCCCTTCGTTGGATCTCCGAAACAGGCTCCAAGATGGGATCTCGCTGGAAAAGAAGGTTACGTCAGTGGAATTAGAGTTTTCTATCTCTTGTCGAAGGTTTCGGGCACGTAGACTTATATAGGAGGAAGGAGGACACCGGGGGATGCTCGAGGGGCCCACGAGGCAGGGGGTGCGCCCTGGGAAGGGGGGCGCCTCCCACCCTCGTGGGTGCCTCGATGCTCCCCTGACGTGGTTCTGAAGTTCCCTGTGCGTGATTTTCTCCAACAATATCTCTCGCTTAGGTTTCATTCCGTTTGGACTACGTTTGATATTCTTTTTCTGCAAAACCCTGAAACAGACAAAAAACAACAATCTGGACTGGGCCTTTTGGTTAGTAGGTTAGTCCGAAAAATGATATAAAAGTGTAAGATAAAGCCCGTTAAACATCGAAGACTTCATAAATAGTAGCATGGAACAATCAAAAATTATAGATACGTTGGAGACGTATCAAGCATCCCCAAGCTTAATTCCTGCTCGTCCTCGAGTAGGTAAATGATAAAGAAAGAATTTTTGATGTGGAATGCTAACCAATATAGTTTTTCAATGTATTTCTCTTAATTGTGGCATGAATGTTCAGATCTGAAAGATTCAACACAAAAGTCTATATTGACATAAGAAATAACAATACTTCAAGCATACTAACAAAGCAATCATGTCTTCTCAAAATACTATGGCTAAATAAAGTTATCCCTACAAAATCATATAGTCTTGCTATGCTCCTCTTCATCACACAAAATATTAATATCATGCACAACCCCAATTTCAGCCAAGCACTTGTTTTCATACTCTATCTTTTCAAACCTTTCAACTTTCATGCAATACATGAGCGTGAGCCATGGACATAGCACTATGGGTGGAATAGAGGTGGTTGTGGAGAAGACAAAAAGAAGGGAGATAATCCCACATCAACTAGGCGTATCATGGGGCTATAGAGATGCCCATCAATAGATATCAATGTGAGTGAGTAGAGATTGCCATGCAACGGATGCACTAGAGCTAAATATGAATGAAAGCTCAACAAAAAGAAACTAGTGGGTGTGCATCCAACTTGCTTGCTCACGAAGACCTAGGGCATTTGAGGAAGCCCATCGTTGGAATATACAAGCCAAGTTCTATAAAGAAAAATTCCCACTAGTATATGAAAATGACTAAGTAGGAGACTCTCTACAGTGAAGAACATGGTGCTACTTTGAAGCACAAGTGTGGAAAAAAGATAGTAGCAATTGCCCCTTTTTTCTTTTCTTTTTCTTTTTTTGGGCCTTTCTTTTTTCTTTGGCCTTTCTTTTTTTTTTTGCGGAGGGGCTTTATAGATTTATCCTTTCCTCCCATGGGACAATGCTCTAATAATGATGATCATCACACTTTCATTACAACTCGATACTACAACAAAGTATGACTCTATATGAATGCCTCCGGCGGTGTACCGGGATGTGCAATGAATCAAGAGTGACATGTATGAAAAATTATGCATGTTGGCTTTGCCACAAATACGATGTCAACTACATGATCATGCATGGCAATATGACAATATGATGCGTGTCATATGAATGGAACGGTGGAAAGTTGCATGGCAATATATCTCGGAATGGCTATGGAATGCCATGATAGGTAGGTATGGTGGCTGTTTTGAGATATAATATGGTGGCTGTTTTGAGGAAGGATATATAGTGGGTTTATGGCACCGGCGAAGTTGCGCGGTACAAGAGAGGCTAGCAATGGTAGAAGGGTGAGAGTGCGTATAATCCATGGACTCAACATTAGTCATAAGAACTCATATACTTATTGCAAAAATCTACGAGTCATCGAAACAAAGCAATCAACGCATGCTCCTAGGGGGGGAGGTTGGTAGGAGTTAACCATCGCGTGCCCCCGACCTCCACACAAAGGTTGGCACTTTACAAATACTTCATGCTCTAACTTCGTCACATAGCGGTTCACCATACGTGCATGCTACGGGAATCACTAACCTTAACACAAGTATTTCTCAATTTCATAATAACTCCACTAGCATAATAACTCCTACGGGAATCACTATCCTCATATCTCAAAACAATTATCAAGCATCCAACATCTCATCATATTCAATGCACTTAATGTGATTTTTTTACTACATTGACGTTGGATGTCTATCATGTGAAGACTAGTTTTATTAGCCTCAACACATTACCATCCTGTTTTAATAGACTCTCAAATAGATATAAGTGAAGCATGAGAGTTCAATAATTCTACAAATATTACCACCACCGTGCTCTAAAAGATGTAAGTGAAGCACTAGAGCAAAAACTATTCAACTCAAAAGATATAAGTGAAGCACATAGAGTGTTCTAACAATTCCTAGGCCATATTTAACTCTCTCAAATAGGTGTGTCCAGCAAGGATGATTGTGACAAACTAACAAGCAAAGACTCAAATTATACAAGACGCTCCAAGCAAAACACATATCATGCGGCGAATAAAAATATAGCTCCAAGTATAGTTACCGATGGATGAAGACGAAAGAGGGGATGCCTTCCCGGGGCATCCCCAAGCTTAGGCTTTTGATTATCCTTGGATTCCTTGGGGTGCCATGGGCATCCCCAAGCTTAGGCCTTTGCTACTCTTTGTTCCCTAGTCCATCAAAGCAATACTCAAAACATGAAAACTTCACAACACAAAACTTAGACAAAAATTCTCGTGAGCTCCGTTAGTATAGAAAAACAAATCACTACTCAAAGGTACTGCAATCGATTCATTCTTTGTTTATATTGGGGTTAAACCTACTGTATTCCCACTTCTCTATGGTTCATACTTGCCAATACTACTCATAGATGCATTGAAATAAGCAAACAACACACGGAAAACAGAATCTGTCAAAAACAGAACAGTATGTAGTAATCTGCAGGTTTCGCATACTTCTGTAACTCCAAAATATTCAAACTAAATTGGTAAATTTTAGGAATTTTTGTATTAATCATCTGCAAAAATAATCAACCAAATATCATGCTCCACTAAAATCGGACGACCACTTTAGCTAGCGCTATCCATTCTGTTTTTCACAGCAAGATCACATAAACTTCACACAAGTCTTCCCAAAGGTTCTACATGGCAGAAACACTAAACAAAACATGAAACCACATCTAATCAGAGGCTAGATGCAATATTTATTCACTAAAAGCAACAAAAACAAAAAATATAAAATTGGGTTGCCTCCCAACAAGCGCTATCGTTTTACGCCCCTAGCTAGGCACGATACAAGATGAATCTAGGTATTGCCATCTTTGGAAGGCAATTCTTTGATTAAGCACTTATGATTATTAGGCTCTTCTTTGTCCCTATTAATAATCAAACTCTTCGTCAAGAAATCAAGAAATTCTAAAGTGTCAAAAGAGTCTCTTGCAAAAGTAAGAAAATTAGGGTGAACACTTATGGATTTGAGATCCGCAATTCTAGATGTTTCACCCTTGTCTTTAGGGACATACATGAAGTTGGATAATTATGTGGTAGAAGTATTTGGAGTAGTTTTTATAGCGGAAAGAGCAGAACCAACCTTAGTGATAACATCCTCAAGCTTATTGATTCTAGTAGAATCCCGATCTAGCTTTTCTTTAACAAAGGGCTCCTTTTCCTTAAGATTTTTCAGAACAACTCCTACCTTAGATCCATATTGGGTGATTTCATTATGGATTTTTCTATCCAAGTTCTCTACCAATTCTACCATAGCAACTTTGTTTTCAATGATTTATAACCTTTGCATAGCATGCTCCAAATTTAAAACGGTCCCATTAACCAAAAGAGGAGGTGAGCCAAATAATTCAGTCATAGCATTACAAGAATCAACGGTGTGACTACCCAAGAAATTCCCTCCGGTAATGGTATCTAAGATAAATCTATTCCACGGAGTTATGCCAACATAAAAATTGAGAAGAAGCACGGAAGTGGAAAGCTTCCTATTGGATTTATTTTGAGCATTGCAAATTCTATACAAGGCATCTTTTAAGTTTTCTTCCTCCCTTTATATAAAGTTGAGGACCTCACTCTCGGGAGGGTCGATAATGATAGGTGTGCTAGACATGATGACAAGCAAGCAAGCAGCACACAAGCAAACAAAAAGCAAGCGAACAATAAATACACGGTAGAAGAAGGGCAAATAAAACGGCAAGGATGAAGTGGGGGAGAGGAAATGTCACACCCTGCATTTTGTAACTTGTCATTTGCATTATTAAAGCATGAAAATTTGGACCAGCTATTTTTTTGGCATCATTTGGCTTTTATTTGGAATTAAGTTCTTCTCTCTATGATTTTCAAGTGCTCTTTAAAGTCAACTACTCCCTCTTGTATATTTCATCTCCTTACCCCAAAACTTATGCCCAATGATCATACCAAGTGTATATAACAGTATAGTATTTTCTTACAAAAATAATTTGGCCAAAAAGTATTTTCAAAAATTAGTTTTCCAAAAGCCCCTGAATTGAGGTTTGCACTACAAGTACTTGATTTAGGGTGAGAAAAATATTTCAAAGAGTATATTTGAAACCTAGTAGAAATAGGACTCCCATAAACCACAAAAATATAGTTTTAAAAGTTATTTTCCTATTTTATTTAAAAGTTTTTCTTAAGGCCAGAAATGGTCTTTAATAGGGAAAAATTATTTAACTATTTCTAAAATATTTGCCAAAATTCAGGGAGACTCCTAGGACATATATTGTCCATATATAAGAGTTTGAACACTTGGTCATGTTCAGAATATTGGACAAATCCCTCAGAAACCCTTTCTGGATATTTCAAGCTTTTGAAATATTTACAAAGTAAATATTCTCTAAAAATTCCAGGGAAATTCTATTCTTTCTGGATCCAGCGAGCTGATCATACAGGTCGTTGATCCTGGGGAGCGGATACTTATTCTTTATGGTGACCAGATTGACAGGTCGGTAATCTACAACCATCCGCTCCGTTCCATCCTTCTTCTTGACGAAGAGGACGGGGCAAGCCCAAGGGGAAGAACTAGGACGGATGAAACCTTTTTGCAAGGACTCATCGAGTTGTTTCTTTAGCTCAGCTAATTCTAGTGGTGCCATCTTATAAGGTCTCCTAGAGATTGGGACAGTTCCAGGAATAAGATCTATCACGAACTCGACATCTCTGTCAGGTGGAATTCCTGGCAGTTCTTCTGGAAAAACATCCAGGAAGTCACGGACTACCGGGATATCTTCGAGTTCTGGTAGAGGGCTGGCATTAAGAGAGTAGAGTTGACGCTCGGCCATTCGGGTCAAGACATTGACTATCTTGCCGGATGGATGTGTAAGCTGAACGGTCCTAGTAAAGCAATCAATTTTGGCGTAGTGGGTTGTCATCCAATCCATACCCAAAATGATGTTTATGTCCGAGGACTTGAGAGCGATTAGAGATGCAAGGAAAACAAGTCTATCGACAAGGATTTCATTTCCATGGCTTACCCTAGAGGTTTGCCACTTTGAACCAGGAGTTTGAATAACCATGGAAGTAGGCATGTCACAAAAAGTCATGTTGTGCAATCGAGCATAGCTCTCAGATATGAACGAATGGGATGCTCCAGTATCGAAAAGAACAGATGCCGGATGGCAGTTTACGAGAAGCGTACCAAGGACGACGTTAGGATCCTCATAAGCTTCCTCAGCAGAGACATAGTTGACATGACCACGTGCAGTGGGGATTGGCTTGACATAATTCACCTTGCCGGTTGGTTTACCACGGCCAACGGGTTTTCCTGGCTGGTTCTGGGGACAATCATGCATGTAGTGTCCCGGTTCTCCACACTTAAAACATGCCACAATGGTGGTGCGTGGAGCAAGGTTGGAAGGTGGTCCTCCATAGGTCTTGGCAGGTGCAAACTGTTGAGTTGGGCGAGGCGCCTCATAGGATGGCCTCGGTGTGTACTTGGGTGGCAGAGTAGTGTTAGGAACCAAAGTCTCGAGTATGCTTGCGGGTGGCCTCGAAGTCGGTCTGGCCTGTTTCAGCACTGATAGCCTTGTTAACCAACTTCTGGAAGGAAGTGCACTCGTGCAAACGTAGATCTCGACGGAGTTCAGGGCTGAGTCCCTTGCGGAACCTCGCCTGCTTCTTGGCATCGGTGGATACTTCCTCAGGTGCATAGCGTGCCAAATTGCCAAACTCACGGCTATAGCCATCCACAGTTAACCGGCCCTGGGTGAAATTGCATAATTCCTCCCGTCTGCGATCCATGAGACCTTCCGGAATGTGGTGTTCACGGAATGCCTCACTGAACTCAACCCAGGTAGTGACTTGGCCAGCAGGACGCATAGCTTCAAAGTTTTCCCACCAAAGACTGGCAGGGCCCTCAAGATGGTAGGCGGCGTAGATAACCTTGTCAGCTTCGGCCACACGGGCAGAGTGTAGCTTGTGGGTGATACTACGTAGCCAGTCATCAGCATCCAGAGGTTCAGTGGAGTGATGGAACTTTGGTGGACACATCTTGATAAAATCGTGGATTGACACCACGTCATTCCTCTAACAGAACCCAGTGTTCTGCTCTATGCGTTCCAGCAGACGGTTGGTCTCTCTCTTGTTCCGTTCTGCTTCAAGCATAACTTCCGCCAAGGAGGGTGGCTGGGGCAGATTCCCATCGCTAGTCCCACTAGCCTCACCCTGCTCCTGAGCAGCAGGAGTGTTGCGAGTGTTGACCATCCTAGGAAAACAAAACAACGGTTTAGACAAGGATGGCAAAATTTAACATAGAAGTGCAGAATGTAATGGATGACACGGAATGCAAGGATGTTCATCTGTACGACATGGTAATATAGGAACTGCTATATATACACCAGTGGTCATACACACCATACAAAGTTTAGTACAAGCCAAGGCTAAAGTACAACTGCGGTGAAAGACGATACATCCCATCAGAGGCATTCCAAGCTCCTATACATTATTTAACTACACTTCCGGAACTCAGTACACACTAAGTCATATTCCACAAGACGCGCAGGACTGTGGAAATACAACTACTACAATACTACTACAACCACGGCCTAGCTCAGACATTCGCGTAGTAATCCTCGTAAAGATTACCACCGTAGCCTGGAAGTGGAACAGACAGATCTTGGAACTCGCGAGCACTCGAAGGCTGAGGACCATAAGGACATGGATGTGGTCTCGGTCCCGATGCTGGTGGTAACCGACGCCCACGTGGAGGTGTAATACCCCCAACGTCACGCCAATCCATGCGATCAGGCAAACGAGTCCGCACGGGGTACAAATCCCGCATGTCCAGATATCCGGCGTGCACAGCAGGTGCAAGCCGTGTCAGTGTAGTCCAGTGGGTGGCTCGAGTGTTATACAGCTCCATTCGGAGGGCACGGACCTCACGGTCCCTATCCTCCAACATCTGAACAGTAGTCTGAAGCAGTGGCTCTTCATGAGCAGCATCAGTATATAGACTAGTGTAGTAGCCTTCCTCTCCGGGAAGTGAGGCTGGCATGTAACCGAACTCAGTGTTCAGCAACAGGGCATGCCTAGCACGGAGAATGGTCATCATCGAATAAGCGGCATCCTGCACTGCCATCTCGATGGTAATCCCGAGTCCATAAGACCAATGGATGGGATCATTAGCTCCGGGATATGAGGGGTATATCCGGACTGTGCAGAAATACTGACTCTGATTGAAATCCCGATACTGTTCCTCCATGGTGTATTCAGGATACCAGCGATAACCGGTCTCAGTCATCACACGGACTAGCATGGCCGTGTGACCGGGCACATTAATGCACCGAGTCAAACGAACCACTTGGTGAGGGATGCGGCGAGACATCTGAAACACGGAATAATGCAAAGGCATTAGTGTTTCTGGAAGAAATCGGGCAGCATAACTACTGTAAATGCTCAAACAAAGATTTGAGACATCATACAAATGATAGCATAGCCACTCAACAATTCCATATCAAGGTTCCAGTTCAACAATCATCATACTCAAAAGGATAGAAACTGAACTGAGGCTTGAAACCAACAATCCTAAGAGTCTACGGATTAGTAACACGTGAACCTAGTAAGGATAAGAGGCCTAATCCTAAATCCCCGTAGAAAGAATAGACAGACTCAGATCAGAAGGGCATAGGGTAAAGGAGTAAAAAGAGCCTTACGTTCCCTTCCACAATCAATTCCCCTACATATAACTAAGAATTTTTCTAGACTCAACATCGACCAGTTTGGCTTGAGAAACCTACAGGCAGTCCAGCTCTGATGCCAACGCTGTCAGGACCCCGATCCTAAGTCACACCGATCTAGCTGTAACACGTTATATCTCTTTGCGGCCTCACGCACGGTAACCCCACGGGTGCCACCTTACCTGACCCGGGACCGTTTGCGCATTTTGTCACACGTATATGACAGTGTCGCTAGCATCCATATGACAGAGAACACGGGCCGACATGGCTAGTTATAAACCAAAAGTGGCACTAGATTACAGAGACAGGCATCCATGACCCAGCAACGAACGTGTCGGTCATCAACGTATGAACCCAAGTCGTAGCAAGCTACATGGACTTAAGGAACAACGCGTGACATTTCCCCTAAGGGACAGACACAAGAATGAAGAAGGACACATGCCGGCCAGCCTACGTGTTCCGAGCAGTAGCAAGCTACCAAGGCTCATTGGAATCACTAGGAGGCATTTCCCTGTAAGGTAGGCTACCAAAGGAAAACAACTAGGTGTCGGATCCCACACATACCAAGCATTTCAATCATACACGCAATATGCTCAATATGTGCAAATACAACATTGCATCACAACAAAACTCTATGACTCAAAGTACTTTATTTAAAAGGCTCCAAGAGCCATACATAACATATCCATACAGGTAGGGGTCACATGACCCAACACTCAAGTCATACAGTCATACAAGCACAAGCGGAAGCTACATCTCTGAGTACAGACAACTTAGAAAATAAAACAGGCTTGGTGTAGCCTGACTATCTACAAGGCCCTTCACAAGCTCCAGATCTCCGTCTGGGTGTCAAGCTACTCGTCGACGTCAACGTCTATGTAGAACCCATCAGCAGGGGCAGGGTTCTCCTCTGCAACAGTTATTAAGCAAACATGAGTACAAAGGTACTCAGCAAGTCTTACCACAGAACCTATCATACATGCAACATTATCAAAGGGGGTAGTGGAGTTTATAGCAGAATGCCAGCTTTGACCTTGGCTAACCTATACTACAACTCTCAACAGACTGCAAGATGTTATTACGAACACGAGTCCTCTACTCACCACATCAATACACTACCGAGGATCCTCTTCCGTCATCCTACGGAAGGGCCATCCACGGCACTCACACTTATCTTGAGGCTTTTAGTAGTATCCATCAACTTGTCTATGAACTGTAAGAGTAACCAAGTAGTTCGTACCGCGAACAACGGCTATTCGAATAGTTTGATAACCCTGCAGGGGTGTACTTCTTCACACACGCTTTCACCACTTATCGCCGTTTACTCGGCGTGTACTCGGCAACCTTCAAGCGGAAGCCCAGCGAGGGTGTCGGCCACACCTAACTAACTACTCAAGTCTCTCGTCCAGGTTTATTGCCTATTTGGGTTCCATCCGTGGGGAGATCCGGCCGGGGTGTCGCTCACGGCCCCAAACGATGTGTACAGGGTTCCCGAGTCACCAAACGGGCAACCGGTACACCGTGCCACGTACCTGTCGCATCACAGCCCACCCCAAGGGTCAGCGCTGTTCACGACCTCCAGTAAGCTATAAACACCAGAAACTAGTTGCAACTCCTGGACAGGGATCGAGGGTAATTAATAAGCCGAGAGGGTCCATTGGTTTCGGGCCCAATGCATGGTAGTAACTGCAACTTGAACCACACATACAGATCTCAGGTCCTATGGACGATTCCAATGAAACAACCCACCATGTACTCCTACATGGCCTTTCATCGATACCTTTACCAAGCGTATTCCACACTTCCTTCTCTTTATCGGTATGATCATTTCACTCTAATCCATCACCCAGATGAACCAGACCAGACACAACTCTAAGCATAGCAGGCAACATAAACAAATAGCATGGTGGATCACACATCACATGGCTCAATCAACTCCTACACATGCTAGTGGGTTTCAACTATTTACTATGGCAATGACAGGTCATGCAAGGGAATAGGGTTCATCTACCGCAGCAAGTAGCAGTTCACACGTTGTTGCCTTAATGCAGTAAAAGAGAGCAGGAGCGAGAAGATTGGGTTTGTATCGGAATGATCAATGATTGCTTGCCTGACAAGGTAGTTGTCGGGTACTGCTCTTCAACTGGATACGCAGCAGTATCCTCGGGAGCAAGACCTAACACAGAGAATACCGGCGATACAATCATTAACAAACAAATGCAACAATATGATGCATGTTCATGACATGGCAAGATGCATGTGTGTTGGCTAATGCAACTAAAACCAGAAGGTTTTGAACCTATTTGAATCAAAGATTCAAATTGAAGTTCAAACTATTATTTAAATAAGTGCATTATCATGTTTTTGATGTATACAGCAAGTTAACTTGTTCAAACATGCAAGAAACCGGTGCCATTGGAAAGATTGGATTTTTCTGATCATTTTTCATATATAAATCTTTTCCATCTGAGCTATGGTTGATTTTATATGATTTTTAGAAGTTTTGGGTATTTTCTGGAATTTCCTGAATTATTTTTAAACCTAAAATCCCAGAAAAACCTTTACTGCGTCAGCATGACATCATGCTGACGTCAGCCAGTCAACAGGGCCAGTCCAAGTCAAACCTGACCAGTGGGACCCACTGGTCAGTGTCACAGTTAACTAATTAACTAATTAGAATTAAATTAACACCTAAACTAGGTTTGACTTGCGGGCAGGGCCCACATGTCAGTGACCCAGGGGGTCAAACCCGTGGTCAAAACAGGTCCATCCCACCGGCGTTTAGCCGCCGGCGAGGCCAAACACGGCGGCGTGCTT
This sequence comes from Secale cereale, assembly GCA_902687465.1. NCBI lineage: Eukaryota > Viridiplantae > Streptophyta > Magnoliopsida > Poales > Poaceae > Secale > Secale cereale. Next base: position 631,990,024 of record LR738711.1, on the reverse strand, counting down.
CGGAAATCGCCTACGGTGCACGGTTCGAGCTGCGGTTGGGTGCGTTGGAAAGCCCTTGCTATTGCGCGTCGGATGGTGGTGGTCGCCGGACCTGGGGTGGCCGGAGACGACGGCAACGAGCTCGACGGCGGCGACCGGCGTCGGGCGTGGGTGGAGGTGCGGCTGCAGGGGCCTAGGCGATGCGTGCGTAGCAACTTTCGCATCTACGTGCTGCGGTGAGTGTGATGGACGGGTGCCAGTGACCAAATGGTCACCGGAGCATCACCGGCGGCGAGCACGGCGGCGGTGCGTGCGGGTGAGCTTCGGGTAGTGCATTCCAGGGCAAAAGAGAGCCAACGGAGAGGGGGAGGATGAAGCTAGGCTCATAGGGGTTGCAGCAAGCGCTGGAGCGAGCTCGGGGGTGGTCGGAGCTGAGCGGGACGGCGAGGGGGATCTCCGCGGCCGGAGTTGGGGAAGAAGAGGTCGGGGGCGTCTCCAGGGCGGGCGAGCGCTCGGGGCTCAGCCTGTTCGAAGCAGTCGAGGATGGCGGAGACGATGGACACCAAGGCGGGGCTCAGGGACGACGGTGGACGCGGCTTCTACGACGGTGCGAGCACGGCGGCGTCGGCCATGGCGCGGGGAGAGCGAGGGAGAGGAACTGGGGGGAGGTGGAGGTGTCTGCGAGGTCGGGGACGACGTGAACGACCGAACCATCCCTCCAGGACGGCGAGGGGATGAAGCAGGGCGGCGGGCAGTTGCGTGGCGCGCGGCGCGGTCGCCGTCGAGCACCTGCCTGCCTGCCTGGCTGAGCCAAGCAGCTCGCTGGAGCGGCAGCTGGGCTGGGCCGGCAGGTGGGCCGGGTGGGGCGCCAGGTAAGCTTTTCTCTATTTTCTTTTCTGTTTCATTTCTTTTGCAACTTTGTAACTCATAACACTTGTCACTTGTCATACCAGAGCATTTTTGTAACTCATAACACTTGTCATACCTACTGTATATAATATGAACAGTAGGAAACATTATAGTTTATGATTATTTGAGCATCTAAAAATATTTTATAACATTTAAATGCCCAAATTCAAATACCATATGATTTAATCCAAAGCCCTTGAGTGTCCTAGAAAATTGTGCACCATTTTTGGCAGAGGTTTAAGACCAAGGCAGAAATGATGAACATTTTTGAAGGGCATTTTGGGTACATTGGAAAATATTTTAGCAAACCCTAGTTGTTAGGAGAGGGGTGTTGGGGTTTCTGTTAATCCCATTTCAAGTTTCTTTGAAAGTAGACATGATGCACACTCTAGTTAGGTCCTAATGCAAGTGCTAGCTAGGGATGTGATAGTAACCGAGATAGTCGTGCACCGTCGTGAGCAGCGCGGCTCTCATAGGGAAATATTCTTTCTCTGTGGCGTCCCACATATTGGCTGGCGTTTTCCACAGCGTGTCAAGCTCCTCTTTCAGCAGCCCCAGATATAGATTGATGTCGTTCCCTGGTTATTTCGGTCCTTCAATTAGCATACTCATGTGAATGTACTTCCTCTTCATGCACAACCAGGGGGGAAGGTTGTACATCCACACAAACACAGGCCAGGTGCTATGTGTGCTTCTCTAGCTGCCAAACGGATTGACTCCATCGATGCTCGCGCCCAGCACGATGTTCCTTGGATCGTTCCCAAATTCTAGGTCTTCAAAGTTCAACGCTTGCCACTAGCTCGCATCCTTAGGGTGACTCGGCATCTTGTCTTTTTTATCTATCTCCGGATCATTTGCGTCATCTTCTCGCTTCTTCTCCTCCCTATCCGCGTGCCAACGCAGGAGCTTTGCTAACTTAGGGTCCGCGAAATACCGCTGCAGAGGAGGAGTGATCGGAAAGTACCACACCACTTTTCGAGGAGCTTTCTACCTCTTCTTGTATCGAGTGACGCCGCACCGCGTGCTCGTCCTGATAAATGATGCAATTGTTCATGCACACATGGTATTTCACGTGCGGTAAATCCAGAGGACACACGATTTTCTTCGCCTCCTCGAAACTGGTCGGGCACTTGTTCCCCTTGGGAAGACGTTCGTGCCAGAATGACATGTTCTCGTCGAAGCATGCGTCGGTCATTTTGTGTTTTACCTTCATCTCCAGAGCCATGAGCGTTACTTTCAGGCGGGTATCCTCGGGCCTGCATCCTTCATACAATGGAGTAACCGCGTCTAACTCAAGTTGATCCATCTTGGCTTTCTCTCGGGCGGTAGCTCTTGAGTTATCCGTCTGCTTGAGATGCAGCTCTTGAATATGAGGGTCCTGCACCCAGCCCATCGATGGTCAAGCGTCGTCTGCTCCGCCGGCATCATCATCTTCATGATCATGCCCATCGTCTTCTCCGGCATCTTCCTCATCATCATGTCCTGCATCTTCTACATGATGACTGTGTACAGCATCACCATCATGATCATCTCCTGGGGATTCTTCGTCTTCTCGCCCGCCCGAGCCACGGTGGTTGTCTTGATGCTCTTCCTCATTTCCTGCCCGGCCCCCATGGACGACTTCGTAGTCATCTTCATCACCTTGCCACCGATAGCCATCCATGAAACCACACAAGAGCAGGTGGTCCCGCACCTGCCCGGAATTCGGGTCCGCAATAAGGCTCTTCAGGTTGCATCTTCGACACAGACATCTTATCTCCGTCTCGTTCTCTTGAAGCATCTCGGCCTTCGCGGAGCTCAAAAACCTATTCACGATGCCTTCGGTCATCGTGCGGACCATGGTCGCCTGCGAGGTAGAGCAAAATGATATTTTAGAACCAAGAAAAAATTTGGCATGACTTTCCCTAAAAATAGGACCAAAAAGAATGCTTAATGCCAAAATTCTCGCCGAAACGGAAATGAATCAACATTCCGGCAAAATATTGGCAACTATCGCATTTCAAATACCGGTACACCTCCAAACGCAAACACATATGCAACACCACAAACATATGCAACACCACAAACATACATAGATCCAGCTAGGCCATAAAAAGTGCATGTGAACATTCTTGTAGGGAGAACAACATAAATATAGCTTCCCCCTTACTTACCTATCAAAACAAGGTAATTTAACCAGTTAATTTGAATGAATCTATGGTGGAAATGAGGTGAAAAAGAGGAGGCACCCGAGACAAGGAGGAGGTGGAGAGAATGAAGTGGGGAGAAAGTGAGTGTGGGTAGGAGTGGCTGTCCAAAATATCTTGTTGGTGCCCACTTACTAATGGTGCACTACCTCAAAATGCGCCATTAGTAATCCAGGTTACTAATGGCGCACCTTCTGGTGGTGCACCATTAGTAGTTTTGCAAAAAAAAAACATACTAATGGCGCACTCTTCCACAGTGTGCCATTACTAGTTTAAACTAGTAATGGCGCACTGTGGAACAGTGCGCCATTAGTAGTTTTGCAAAAAAAAGAATAAAAAATATAATAAAAAAACAACAGTAGTGGCGCACTCTCCGACAGGTGCGCCATTACTAGTTACAACTAGTAATGGCGCACTGTGTCTGGATGCGCCATTAGTATGTTTGGAAAAGGAAAAAAAATTGATATTAATGGCGCACCCTGGGCCAGGTGCGCCATTAGTAGTTTCAACTCTAATGGCGTACGAGAAGGTGGTGCGCCATTAGTATATACTAATGGCGCACTGCTTTTCTGGTGCACCATTGGTGTCAATCCCATCTATAGCCCTTTTTCTAGTAGTGCCACCACATGATGCATGCCCTACCCATGATCCATACCATGTGCTTAGATGCAATGACAAAGATTAGTAGTCATGCATAGTGATGCATATATGCCATGAATCCTTCGTGGTTGCATTCTTTTTGAAAACCCCATCTGGTGCCCCTAATGCGCGAGGGTGATGTTGAGTTAGGTCATCACTTGAGGAAGAAGTGGTGTGCCAAGAAAGTTCTCGTGTGTGGATAAAAATGATGGATTAGATTTATGTGTGATTACCTTCCCAACCAAACATTTGCAACCACTCTACCCCTTATGGGACTGGGCATTATTGATTACTTAGGCTGATACTAGCATGGTGCCCACATGACTAGTGACGGGGGAGACTTGAGGTCACTCCCGGGACGGGGTTGTGCTTGGATAGGTGACCATGACTGTTTTTACAGGGCACCGGACACACCGTTGGTCCCTTCGTGTACGCGTGACATTGTAAAAAGGGCAAGTCCCATGATCTATCGTTTGTACACAAGGGTCGTGCACCAACGAGTGGACCCTATGTTAGTGTCGTCTAGGGAAAGGTAGAGACCGGGTGCTTCACCCAAGTACTTGAGGTACTGCGGGATCGTGGGTGACACGAAAGCTTCCCGGATCTTGTGGGTAAAGTGCGCAACCTCTGCAGAGTGTAAAACTATTCAAATAGCCGTGTCCACGGTCATGGACAGTTGGGAGGTGCTACTTAAACTATGTCCAGAATTTCTCAATCTCGGTGAAAGGATATGTGTGTGTTGAGTCAAGGTGTTGACTTGACTCGTTGATAAAGAATTGAACTCTATTCATGTTGATATTTGTAACCTGTCTTCGAGGTTACCCAAGTACATTGATGCGTGTTCCATGATGGTAGAATAACTTAGCTAGCTTGCAGCTAGGTTGCTTATTGTTATACTCTTGCATTGTTACCTTGAACCAAATCATGGGTTGCTTGCGAGTAGATTCAAAGTACTCATTGGCTTGCCACTGGTTATTTAATTGGCCAGGCATGGAGGAGCAGGAATATGAAGAAGAATTCTATGGAGACGAACATGCGAACTAGGACGGTTTCCCAGTCAGAATTCCTATAGGGTTAAGGCAGATGGCATGGGTTCTACTTATCTACGAAGACTTCCGCTATTCGAGTTTATTTGCTATTCAGCCCTTGAGGCCTTATCTATGTAAGACTTGGCCATAATGGTCGTAATTTGTGTAAGACGGTATGTATGGATGTAAGACTCTTGTTATTCAGCTTCTATGTGTTCAGTGAGCATTGATCTCTGGGATCATTGTACACGTGCATTCGGTGATCTCGACTCTTAAGTCGGGGTCCGCACAGAGCTAGTATCAGAGCCATCCTGACTGTAGGAAGCCTTAGTTAGCATGCGCGTTAGTTAGATGAGACCCTTTTCATAAACCTTCTGAACCTCTCTTCTTTTCTAAACCTTACCAAACCTGAGATATCATCAGCTTATTAACCTCTCCTATTCAACCTTTGTAGATGGCCATTGTACCTGAATAGCACCTGACCACTGGGTTCCCCTTGCTTCTCGAGGATAGCCTCCAGGAGTGCCAGTTCCACCAAGCACCCATCCTCACCTACCATGAGCATTGGGTTAACGACACTGAGGTGGAGTATCATGTGGAAGTGATCCTGAAAGCAAACGATCCTCCCACAAGTTGGTTCTTCGAGGGACCCCAGATGGCAACACTACCCCTCGCTGTCGAGGCTGCTGCACTCAAGGCACTAACCCGTCTCCGTGAACTTCTTTCAGAGATGGCAGCCAAGATGACAACCCGCTTCTTGCCTTACCAGAAGGAAGGTGAAGATGAAAGCAGCGCGCAAGCCACTCCACTGAAGGAAGGACTTCCACTTCTATTCCAGACCTACTTCAGCCTATGTGCCGATAGCTTGGCACAAGATCTGGCCTCGAAATCGATGAAGCTCCGAGATGAACTCCACAAGACCAAGGCACTTCTTCGTCGAGCACAAGAGAAGACGGATAGGATCAAGAAGGAAGGTGCGCCTCCCGGACGGTCCGCTATCGCGTATCGAGGCGGAAGGCCCTCAGGAGGTGTATCTTCCAAGGATGAAGAGCCACCCCAGCGATGCCGTATGACAGCAAGGGAATACCGCAAGCTTTTCCTTGCACCACCGACAAAACACCGCCGTATCCAACTCCTCCACTCCCCCACACCCTCAAGTGATAAGGGGGCCCAGATAGATGAAGACAAGGAGGAAGACCCAGAAGAGCCAGAATACACGACCGAGCAGTCCGCCGCTTAGGCATTATTCACCACTCGGATATGCCAATTCATGACCTCTACGGTAGGATAGGTCGTGTAACCCCTATGCGAAGTTGAGTCCTTGTATGGTTCATATGAAGCCACCTAGTATTTGGTTTTGTTGTGTTGGGATGTACATCGTATCTTCCCTTCGGGAATATGTAAACGACTGCATCACCCATTTGGATTTTTAATGAATGTGTTTGGCCCTTTCGGCCCTTGCATGAAAATGATTAGTGTCACACCCACCCCCTTACTAGGAACCCATCTTTATTGCTTTCCCTCTTCCAAATGATTGAGACCTTTTACCGCTCCAAAAGGATGCATGTTGTAACTCGTACTGGTACCTCTACCTAGTAGCCTGAAGCTGGAGCATCCGCCCAATCAGAGGCCGGCCAAGACCAAACCCAAGACCAAGCTCCACCACCACCTCCCCCGAACATGGACATGGCTCAGCTTCTCCAAGCTTTCCTAGAGGAACGCCAAGCCAACATCGCAACCCTCCAGATGATTGCTCAAGCTGTCACCAACAACACCCAGCCGGCGGGGAATGGCAATGGACGTTCCACGTTGGCAGAGTTCAAGAAGCATGCACCACCGACCTTCATCGAGACTGTTGAACCCCTGGATGTAGACGACTGGGTCCACACCATTGAGGACTAGCTAGAACTAGTCGGTTGCACCGAAGACCGCGAGAAGGTGGCTTATGCTGCACACTGCCTCGGGGGGACTGCTAGAGCTTGGTGGGATGGATTCAAGGTCATGCACGCTGGGCAAGACATCACTTGGGACAACTTCAAGGAAGAATTCCGCAAGACCCACATTCCTTCCAGAAATATGGCTATCAAAAAGCGTGAGTTTCGAGCCCTGAAGCAAGGAAGTGGCACTGTCAAGGAGTACATGCAAGATTTCAGTGTTCTGTCAAGGTATATCCCTAAAGATGTCAGCACGGATGTTGCAAAAAGGGAGCGCTTCATGGAAGGCCTCAATCAGACTCTACAGTACTCGCTTGTCGTGTGTGACTGCCCAACCTTCCCTGACCTGGTGAACAAAGCACTCATGCTTGAAGACAAGCGGCGTGCTCTGGAAGACACTCGCAAGTGCAAGATGGTCAGCAAGGGAAGTTCCAGCAACCAGAAGCCTCGCCCGTGGCAGCCAGCCCCGGTCAAGCCAACCTACCAGCAGCCAAGAGCTCCTACACCTCACACCAACTATCAGCCTCAGCAGTATGCCAACCCAAGGCCAGCATTCAACCCCAATAGCAGTGGTGGCAACAAGATCGACAATCCAAACCAAGTCACTTGCTTTGGATGTGGTCAGTTAGGACACATCTCAAGGGTGTGCCCCAACAAGAAGCCTGATGCCCCACGCCCCAATGCGCAGAACCCAGGACAAGGCCGCGGGATGCCACCAAGGAACCAAGCTCCTCGTAACCCGCCCAACCATGGGAAGGGACGTGTGAATCACGTCACTGCTGAAGAAGCCCAGGAAGACCCGGACGTCGTGCTGGGTACGTTCCTTGTCAACTCAGCACCTGCAACTGTCTTGTTTGATTCTGGAGCCACACATTCATTTGTCACTCAAAGATTTGCATTAAAAAGTGGCATGACCCCTACACCCCTGAATAACCCCATGGTGGTACAAACCCCCGGAGCAGAGATGAGAGCCAAGATAGGCCGTAAGGGAGTCAGTATTACCATTAACGGGGTAGATTTCCTAGCAGACCTTATCGTCCCGAGATCACAAGGCTTGGATGTGATCCTAGGCATGAATTAGTTCAGCAAGCACCAAGGCTTATTAGACTGTGCCAATCGGACTGTCACTGTCACTACTAGGAAAAGGCCTACTAATGGTGCACCTATTTTGGCCATTAATGGCGCATTAGTGGTGCGCCATTAGTGCCACGCCATTAGTATATTTTACTAATGGCGCATCGCAGATGCGCCATTATTATATACCACGGTGCGCCATTAGTATGCCTCCCGGGGGGCCATATATACGCAGGTGCTTTGGCATACTAATGGCGCACTAATGCCAGATGCGCCATTAGTAACTTTGGCATACTAATGGCGCATTGTTGGATGATGCGCCATTAGTATACTTTGGCATACTAATGGCGCACTGTGATGTGATGCGCCATTAGTATGAATATTAGGTTATTTATTTATTTTTTAATTTTCTGTTTTTTGCACAGGTTACAAAATGTATTATTGGACTGAATATAGACAGCACCAACACATAGCAACAACAGATTCATCGAATACAATAGAAGATTAGTCTCTGTATACAATTCATCATATTAGTCTCTGAATACAATTCATCATATTAGTCTCCGAATTGAAAAGACCGAACAAAGATAGAACATTATATTCAAGTCTCGAGACCGCGAGTAGCGAGTTTGTCTTCACATTACAAGTCAATATCGATCATCTAAACTACCATCACATAGAAGAGAGCTGCGGTCATCACGATGAGCATCATCACGATGAAACTCGTCTTCATCCGGTTTCTCCAACGCTCCCTCCCCTCTCCCGCTAGATAGCGGGCGTATCTAGATTCCGCCTCGGCCCTAGTGGTGTACCCTTTGTAACTGTTACCGCTGAATCGGTGAAGCTGTCTCCGACACTCCTCCCAGACGTCGTAGACTCCGGGAACCTTACCCTTGTACACGACATACGACGGCATCGCTATGCACTAGCCAAACGAAACGTTAGTACCAATTCACAGACAATACATAAGCAATATATAAGTATGCAACAGAACGATGGAAGAGAAAAGCAAGACATTAATAGCATCGATTACATCTAAGTTGAACGACAGTCGAAACCAAAGAGACATACAACAAGTTCATTAAAGTTTAATTACAACATGAGCCAATCGATGTTTCAGAACTAGACACAGCATCACTACTTTCGACTCGACTCAAGGGACCGGAGCGTGGATGAAGCCGCCGTCTATCGTGGGAGTCATGAAATCGCGGGCGTTGTCAGCCTGCATTTGTAGAATTGTGTCGATGTCACTGTTGGACGGTTGATTTCTGAGGTAGAACTGCCCCGAGGTACGCAGGACATCTTGATGGATGATTTCCGCAAACTCCGACTGGATGCGAAAGAATTCTTGTCTGATGTCCGCGTCCTGGATTGTCGACACGCTCGCGGCCCAATCTTAGAGTTTACTCGGTAGCAGAAGTTGATGATGGTCCCGTACGATCGCCCGCATGTGAGGGATGGCGTAGTAGGCACCCTTCTGACCGCCAGGCGGCTGCTTGACGCAGCAGAACATCGTATTGTGGGAGAACACGTGCTTGCCGTACTTACGAATAGGCCTGGTGAAGGTGCCTCCAGATTTGGCGTAGCCGAGGAGAACATCATCAAGAACCTTCTTGACATTTGTGTAGTCTACCTTCGACTGATGGTCCGAGTCGAAATACGTGGCCATGGAATATTTGGGGCTTAGGAGGATGAGCGTGCAATGTGTGTCACTGCAGAAAACACGGAATGTTAAAAGAAAAACGATCGAAATCTAAGAATTCATATGTTACAGGGCGGTTGAGGGGAGGACTTACTCGGGAAAGTAAGGCACGAGGAAGTTATCCTTATCTCGGTTTGCCAGAATTATGCCTTCGAGGTAAGAACTCGCGACTTGCCGGTCCCTAGCGCTGCCCAAGATCTTCGCACGCATGTAGAAGGGGTCGACTATCACGATGTTCGGGGTCTTGTCGCGAATGATCCGCATCTCCGTACTCAGCGAAAATAGCCGAACGAAGGTGTAGTGCAGCGGATGAAGGTTCAACATAGCGTAGATGTCATCAAACCGCAGGACGATTGTACCCTCGATGGAGTTATCCACAAAGCCCTTGCCCTCTGGCACCTTGGCCGCGAAAACCGGGTATGCCACATCTTTCTCTCTGAGACGCCGCTTCTCCAAAGAAAGAACACTGTCGTGCAGACTCCACATAGCACCGGTTGCAGCATCGAGCATATTTCTCGGTAGCATCGGCCTACCCGCCACATGCACCCTCCTCATTACATCCTCAGGTGAAGGTGGCCCGTCCTGAGCACGGATCGTACTCGGTGCCGGCTGGCTCGCACCCTTGTTAGTCTTTCTTTTCCGTGCCTTCTTCTTCTCCTGTAATGGGACCGAGTTCTGCTCACAGACCGCCTTCTTGAGTGTGTTGGGGCTGATAATATTTCGCACCTCGCCTATCTGAGGCTCGGTGAAGTCGGTAGCTGGAGGCGTCTCCTGAGAACTGAACGGCAGACGACGCCTGTTGCATCTTGGTTTCTCCGCAGTACCAGCTAGATCGCGCACGTCTTTTGTAGGGTTGGGTTCTTGAGAAGGAGGCCCCATGAAGTCGCCACCATACCCATGATCAGCAAAGTACTGATCGACGTTGGCAAATGTATCATCGTCGTTGTGGTCGTCATCGTTCGGATCATGTGACATATGCATGTTTGGATCCAGTGGCATAGGGATGTCCGGCACCGTTGCGGCGGTCTTGCCATGGGGCCGACTTGGCGCCGGCACGACTGGCGGTGTTGTCTTTGGGGTGGTGTCCCCCGCCCCAAAACGAATTTGGCTCTTCGGCCAAAGCAGGGGCCAGCTCAGGCAGGCGCTGAGGGTCATCACGTCATCTTCGTCGGCCTCGACGGGTCGAATCGGAGGTAACAAATCATCGCAGCCTGGCAGCACCTGAACCAGTTGAACCCTATACAAGTTGGGTGGCATCCTAGTACCGTGGAACACGCGGTTGCCCGGTTGAACGATTTTGCCCTTGGCGACATCGACCAACTCGTTGTTCACGAAGTGCAGGAGAGTGCACGGAACGTCGGCGGCGCCCTGCGAAAACATGTAGGGCGTCAGGGATGCCCAGTCAAAGGCAAGGAGATGAAGTCCTCGGCCGAGAGAGGCTTAATTAGTTACCGTGATGATGGCGTCGAGCTCGGCTAATGTTGAGGCACCGCCAACGGCGGGTGTGCAGTTGACAGAGGGGCCGCTTGCTGCAGAGGTGCCGGCCGGCGTACACCCGGGTGCATTAAGCTCCCGTGCGACCGTCGGAGACACCAATGCCGCCTCCGCCAGAGACACCAATGGCCCGCCATCGCGTTCTGCGAGTTGCTGGCCATGAAGCTGGGAATCGGGGGCGGCCCCTGTTGGCCGCCCGCAATCCACGCCTGCAACCCCTTGATCAAGGTAGGCACAATGGCGGTGATCATCGCTCCTAGTTGTTGTTGCACTTGCTCTTGGACAATCTCCGGAATCCGCGCCACTTGTGCCTTGAGTTCTTGAACCTCGCGCGACTGGCTTTCCGAGCTGGTCTTTTTCTCCTTTCGCCCACTAGCGTTATAGTATGACGACCATTTTGTGGACAAGCCTTTCTCGGCCACACGACCAGCCGATGTCGGCTTACTGAGCTTATCCTTTTTCTTCATTACATTCAACGCCCTATTTAGAGTGGTGTCCCAAGGGTTGCTCTTAGTCGACCCCGCGCTACTGCTTTCAGTCTCCTGCGGAAGGAATGTGAACCATTTAGAAATTTGGCTTCATTAATTAGAACGCAACCATATGGAGCTAATTACGCGGGGGTGTATTCCTTACCAGAACAAGCTCAAGCGCCCTGGTCTTCGGATCTGTGGTAAGCTCCTTTGTTTTCGGGTCCTTCTTGTACTGGGCCCTGACAAAGTTCCTGGTCTGCTTGTCACCGTATTTATCGAAGAGGGGCGATAGGCCTTTCTCGGCACGGTCCGCCTCCTCCTTGTCCCATATAGGCTCCGCCACTCTGTAACCGCTGGGACCGAGTGTGTGTTCCCCTAAGTTCAGCTCACGCATTTCTTTCCCCCACTGACTTGATTCGGAGGTTGCGGTGCTCGAGCACTTGATCTTGAAGTCGTTGTAGTCATCTTCGGTGATCGAAGGATTTTTCTCCTTGATCTTCTCATAACTCTCACCTTTCTCGATCATTCTCTTCACATTGCTTTTCCAAGTAGACAGGGCCGTGCTCATCCTCGTGAGGGCAGTATTGTTCACTTTATTCCCTTTGAGGCTTGTGTTTTCAAATTCAGCGGGGAACTTGTATCGTTCGTGCAGATTCGTGAAGAGGAGGTTGCGCAAATTCCCTCGGTCAGGATGCCTCAGGTTCTCGGTGTTGATCGAGACGGTGCTTCGGAGAATGCACCCGAGCTGAAGCGAGTACCCCTTGACTATTCGTTCGGGCGCCGTTGGATTCCCGTCAGAGTCCACTTCAGTAAATTCCTCCTTGACGGTGCGGAGCACGGTCGGGCGTCGGTCCTTCCGTTGCCTCTTCGGTTGGCTGCCATCTGTGCGTGCGCCGCCATCATCAGTGGTGGCATCCTCGGCGGCACCATCAGTGGTGGCATCCTCGGCGGCACCATCAGTGGGGTCATCCTCGGCGGTACCATCAGTGGTCTCAGGATCGGTGGGGAAGGCGGCGTCCTCATACAAGTGAGGTTGTTCCTCCATCTCCTGGGACAGCTCCCAGAATGCCTTGCCGCCCGAACCCCCGGCCTCATCGTTGTTGGCCATGTTTCTCTCTAAATAGGAAAAAAGTTTGGTCAAAGAGTTGGTTATTGTCAAGGAACAAGATCATGGTCTCATCATTTAGGGTTTGTCGACACCGAGGCATCCTAAAAGCTAAGCTTTTATCCTTGAGGGTTTTTCGACGCCGAGGCACCCTAAAAGCCTAAGCTTTCATCATTTCGGTTTTTATCGACACCGAGGCACCCTAAAAGCCGAGGTTTTATAATTTATGGTTTGTCGACACCGAGGCATCCTAAAAGCTAAGCTGGGAAGGAGAATTCTAAGTTGGGCCTAATCACTTGGCTCTATTGCCGCCTATGGTTTAATGCAGCAAGAATAAAGGGGCAGTTGATCCTACTTAATTAACTACTAAGATACCCCGGCCCATGCATTAGTCACAAGTACCCCATATGTCATATTTTTATCAAAGTCATGCTAAAATTCACGGAAAATTTCAGCATGACCTTTTCTCAAAATTGGACATATGGAGTACCCGAATTTGCCGGAACGGAAGTTAATCGACATTCCAGCAAACTCAAGGGCCTCTCGGGGTACCTGCAAAATCATCACGACACGATGGTCGGAGACAAAACCCAGCAGTGCAAAGTGGGGAAATCTGTCATGTCTAAACATGGATATTTTCAGTAGGTGATTGGACCAGTGAAGCTATAAGATGTTACAGTACAAACAAATTAAAGCAGCAGCAATAATAACAGGCTTATGTGCATGAACTTGAATCTATATCTATTGTCTCTATGATCTAGTAATAAGAACAAGACAGGTCAATTTCAATTTCAATTACCCATCACATAAATCAGATCGACCTTGTTAATTTGATTCACAAATCTACCAAAATATTGTGGCAGTCACTTCCAAGCAAGAAAACACAAAATTCACTGACCAATTTTAATTTGTAAGACAATTGAGCTAAAATCTCAGTGTACTGAAGCTGAAACTAGTTAACTGTGTCAAGTATATGTATGAAGATGACATATAGATGAGATCTTTCATGTGCTTGCAGTTACATCAACAACTTTTTGTGTCTTTTGACAATACCACATTGATAAGATCCATTACGAAAGAGAACATATTTTGACAGTACCACACTGATAAGATCCATTACGAAAGAGAACATATTTTTCAACTAAATCAATGGTCAGAAGTCACATTGGAGACTGTGAAAATACCCAATTAACATGTAGTTTGACTCGGATGGTAAGAATTTTGACTACAAACAGTTATAACATTTTTTATAATAGTAAGTTGAATCATAAACTTTGAATTCAAATATTTCCCGGGTAATTTTACCCATCAGAAACATTATTGACAGCTTTGCACAGGCAATCAAGATTTAACTAACAACCAATTATCACTGGTTTGGCATGTTGCAACTTGACATGTGGTATGTGATGGCATGCATAATAAAATGTAGTAGCACTTAGGCCGTTAGGCCACAGCAACTCCTTTTTCTAATCCAAATGGTCTCTTAGATTGACCAGTTATACCTTTCTTGGATAGGCATCGATGTCATGATCGGTTCCTACAAATATCTTATGAACCTGAGGACAAAACCAAAAACCGCATACATGTTTCTTTCCACGGAGTAAACAACGAATGAAATCACGAGAAGACGCGCTACTAAACCGCAACAGTAAACAAAGACGATATGCTGCCTATGGATTAGTAACTGCATGGAGTTAACTGAATTTAATTAACAAACTAGAAAATAGAAAAAACTAGACTGCATGGAGTAGTAACAAATTCAGTTAACAAACTATGCTGCATTTAATCTGAATAATACTCCAGCAATATAAGGCAAGTGCATTGGAGACCACTGTCAGTTAACTCCATAAAGGACAGGCATTCCTTCAGCCTAGCAGACAGGAATCTGATGGAATCAATTGCTGTTGCTACTGAAACCCTCTCTCATGGATTTTTTTGTGGGATCTTGCTACCTAGATAATTGCACTGCTGTGATGCTACTGGTGCCTTATGTTAATAATTTCTAATCAAAGCACCAAAACCAGTTGGAATCTGGTTCGGTTGGTAGGGTGATGAACGAGAGAGCTAGCCCCAGGTCTTATCACACTTGTGATTTTTTTTTCGTGGTTCCACAAGGTCACAAGAATTTATTGAATGAGATGCAGGCATTAGCAGCCCCAAATGCCTGGACCAGCCAGCAAAGATGATGTGGTGATTTCGATCCATCGTTTCTTTTGTTATTACTCCCTCTGTGAAGAAATATAAGAGCGTTTAGATCACTAAAGCTCTTGTATTTCTTTACAGAGGGAGTATTTAATATTAGCTTGTTTGGATTGAAAAACTTCTTGATTCCTGGAGTTCTTTTTTGGTAGCTAATGAATGGATCAAGCTTGCAGTTTAATGTAACCACTGCATCTGTCACAAATGGTAGTGAAAGCAAGCTGCAGTGTCCGTTTGTGTACTGTCGTGTTTGTACACACATGCTACAAAGCATGCCACATGACAGAAGAAAATACAAGGAGAAAAACAATGGGGTTTAGCCGAAACAAGGGCTCATTTCCCCAATATCAGTCTGTTTCTTTCTAAACCAAACAGCAACCACAAACTGCAGTATTTATTTCAGTACTGTTTGTGCATACTCTGGAAACAAACATTGGAGTAGTATCAAGTGAATCTGATAAAGATGGCATAACCACCAGGAATAAGAGGGACAGGCATTCCTTGCAAACAAACATGTGAGTAAATTACCTACACAGGGAGGGTGTTCAAAAACCTAGCAGACAGGTTTGCATAACTCTACGAAATTCAGTTAACCTAGCAGACAGAGGGAGGGTGGTCTCCAATGCACTTGCCTTATTTAGTTAACAAATTCAGTTAACAAACAATGTAAACTTGAACATGCTCTGGAAAAAAGAGAGGATGCGAGAGGAAGGAGGGAGGAGTGGTGGCTACCTGCCTATGGATTGGTCGCCGGCGTAGCTCCAGGCGGTGGCGTTGCTGCTCGACGAAGGTGGCGAGGCCGCGGCAGAGGCGAGGGGCTCATCCGGGGGGGGTGTGGAGGCATCGGTGGCGAGGCCGCGGCAGTGCTACGGCACGACGAGGGCGTCGGGGGAGGACGTCGGGAGCGTCGGGGGCGCGGGTGTCGGGGGCGTCGGGGGCGGGGGCATCG
>LR738711.1:631932873-631974204 GCA_902687465.1 Secale cereale | reverse complement strand
AGGGCGTCGGGGGCGCGGCGCTCGGCTCGGCGGGGGTGGCGCGGGGGCGGCGGCGTCGGGGCGCAGGAGGGAGGGAGAGGGAAGGGGATTGATCTGGCGAGGGAGAGAGAGGGAGGGTGCGGTGGGGGATGATATGGATGGGGGAGATTACTAATGGCGCACCTCCCCCCGGTGCGCCATAAGTCAGGAGATTCTAATGGCGCATCTCCCCCTGGTGCGCCATTCGTATTGTGTTTTAGTTACTAGCCCGACTGGTCAGGTTATATCCCACCTAACCCACTCCCCATCAGAACACACCCACTAGCCCGACTAGTCAGCACGCAGCACACCCACCAGGAGATCCTGGGTTCGATTCCCAGGCTCCCCAATTTTTTTATGCATTTAAAATGTTGTTTGACACTTATTTGTGTTTATATATGTTCAAACTTGTTTAAATCATAACAGTAATATTTTTTTATAAAACAGTAATATTTTTTTTAAATATCATCAAATTTGTTATTTGAAAATATTTATGAATATGAAAAAATATCATCAAATTTATTATTTTGAATATATCATTAGTTCATGGGTCGGCGGCGGCGGCCGGTGGAGCGGGGGAGGGTGCGGTGGGTCGTCGGCGGCGGTTGAGTAGGGGAGGGTGCGGGGGGTCGGCAGCGGCGGCCGGTGGAGCGGGGGGTGCTCGGTGGCGAGGGGGACCGGATCTGGGGAGGTGGGATAGCGATCGAGATGGAGGGGGATCGAGATCGAGTGTCCATGAAATTTAAAAACATTCAAGAGTTCAAAAAGTGCCCATGAAATACAATCGAGAATGAAGGCTACGCTTTAAATACAATCGATCTTAGCTACCTATCTGTTCATAATCTTCTTGCCCTTCTTTTTCGCAAATGGAGTTCATCTGTGGAACGGACGTCCTTTAGGTAGGGTGGTCCTGCTTCTTCTTGTGGTGTATGCTGCTACTTCATCATCGTCGTCATGTTCGATCCTCGGGTCGCCGTACTTGTCGAAGTCTTGCTCATTGGCTACTCCATCCATTCCGATGATCTTCCTTTTGCCTCTCCTCACGATAACATGACTGGGCTTTGACGGGTCGGTAATGAAGAAGCATTGGTCAACTTGGGAAGCCAGTACCTATGGCTCATTTTTCGCGGTGACGTTTGCGACCGCGGTCTTGGATTTGGCTTCGGGTATAACAATGGTGGTGAAATACTGGTCTTCTTTTAGGACGCTCTTGGCCCATCTGACACGGAACATCGAGACCTTCTCTCCAGCGTAGCTGAGCTCCCAGATCTCCTGGATCCTTCCGTAGTATCTGTCCTTGTCGTTACCGGTGTAGGATTCCATCGTTACCTCGGAGTTCTGATAACCATTGCTCTTCATGTCCTTGGCCTCGGTGTAGAATGTGTAGCCGTTGATATCGTACGCCTCGTAGGTCATCAGGTTGTGCTCGGCGCCCTGTGACAAGGCGAATATGAGTTGTTCTTCCGCGGAAGAATCCTCATGTAAAGGGTACGACAGAAGCTTCTGCTTGAACCAACGCGTGAAACATGAGTTGTGCTCTTTGATTATATCTACGTCCGTCCTCTGTTGGCCTCGGTCATTGTACGTCTTCTCAATAAAGGTTTTGTGCTCTACCACCCAAGGATCGACCACGTCTATGTGTTGTAGCGCGACTAGGTTTGCTCTTTCAAAGTCGGCAAGTCGACCCTCGAAGTCGACATGCATTTCGCGGCGACCCTCACGGTGACCCCATCCAGCGAGCCTGCCGAGGTGCCTGTTGACGGGTAGACCTACGGGGTTCTCGATGCCTAGATAATTCGTGCAGTAGGAGATGCACTCTTCGGTCAAAAAGCCCCTGGCTATGCTTCCCTCTGGACGTGACATGTTGCCAACGTATCCTTTGATGACACCATTCATCCTTTCGAACGGCATCATGCTGTGCAGGAACGTCGGCCCGAGTTGGATGATATCGTCCATGATATGGACCAGCAAATGCACCATAACGTCGAAGAATGCGGGCGGGAAGTACATCTCAAGCTCGCATAGTATCACCACGATCTCTTCCTGTAGCCTTCTGAGTTGCCTCACGCCAACCGACTTCCGAGAGATGACGTCGAAAAAGTTGCATAGGCCAAATAGCGTTTCACGGACGTGCGTGTCCATGATCCCACAGATTGCAACTGGAAGTATCTGCGTCATCAGCACGTGACAGTCGTGAGACTTCATCCCGCTGAACTTCAGCTTCGCTGGGTCTAGGTATCTGCTTATCTTCCCCGCGTAACCGTAAGGAAGTTTTAATCCTACGAGGCAGGTGAAAAACTGCTCGATCTCCTCCTGACTTAGAGTGAAGCACGCGGGAGGGTAGTCATTTCCGGTCTTCTTGGCCTTTTTGCCTTTGCGACGACTTTCTGTGTGCTGCTTCGCCTCATCATCATCATCATCATCATCATAATATATAGCGTGAAGCTCCTGCCTAATGCCAATTGATTTCAAGTCTACCCTTGCTTTCGGTCCATCTTTGGTCCTCTCTGGCATGTTGAGCAGGGTACCAAGCAGACTCTCGCACATGTTCTTCGTGATATGCATGACATCAAGGCTGTGAGGCACACGGTGGATCTTCCAGTACGGCAAGTCCCAGAAAAAGACCTTGTTTTCCATACCTTCAGCAGCGGCTCTGGCGCCTTTCGCTTCTTTCCCAGCTCTGGCGCCTTTTGCTTCTTTCCCGGCAGTGGGCAATCTTTCCAATTTTTCAATAGCTCGTCTATTTCCTCGCCGCTCCTCACACGCGGGCGTCCTTGGGGTTCGGTTTCACCATCGAACAGATCCTTGCGTTTTCTCCACAGGTCATCGTCGCGAAGCCACCTTCGATGTCCCATGAACACGGTTTTCAAAGACCCGGGATCTCTATCTAGCTGGCGATACGTTGTGTCATCCATGCACCTGACGCATCTAGAAAATCTGTGGACCACCTGCCCCACGACATATCCGTAACCGAGATAGTCGTGCACCGTTGTGAGCAGTGCGGCTCTCATAGGGAAATATTCTTTCTCTGTGGCGTCCCATGTATTGGTTGGCGTTTTCCACAGCGTGTCAAGCTCCTCTTTCAGCAGCCCCAGATACAGATTGATGTCGTTCCCTGGTTGTTCCGGTCCTTCAATTAACATACTCATGTGAATGTACTTCCTCTTCATGCACAACCAGGGGGAAGGTTGTACATCCACACAAACACAGGGCAGGTGCTATGTGTGCTTCTCTGGCTGCCAAACGGATTGACTCCAACGGTGCTCACGCCTAGCACGATGTTCCTTGGATCGTTCCCAAATTCTAGTTCTTCGAAGTTCAACGCTTGCCACTGGCTCGCATCCTTAGGGTGACTCAGCATCTTGTCTTTTTTATCTATCTCCGGATCATTTGCGTCATCTTCTCGCTTATTCTCCTCCCTATCCGCGTGCCAACACAGGAGCTTTGCTACCTTAGGGTCTGCGAAATACCACTGCAGATGAGGAGTGATTGGAAAGTACCACACCACTTTTCGAGGAGCTTTCTTCCTCTTCTTGTATCGAGTGACGCTGCACACCGGACATATGGTAGACTCCGCGTGCTCGTCCCGATAAATGATGCAATTGTTCATGCACACATGGTATTTCACGTGCGGTAAATCCAGAGGACACACGATTTTCTTTGCCTCCTCGAAACTGGTCGGGCACTTGTTCCCCTTGGGAAGACGTTCGTGCCTGAATGACATGTTCTCATCGAAGCATGCGTCGGTAATTTTGTGTTTTACCTTCATCTCCAGAGCCATGAGCATTACTTTCAGGCAGGTATCCTCGGGCCTGCATCCTTCATACAATGGAGTAAACGCGTCTAACTCCAGTTGATCCATCTTGGCTTTCTCTCGGGCGGCAGCTCTTGCGTTATCCGTCTGCCTGAGAAGCAGCTCTTGAATATGAGGGTCCTACACCCAGCCCATCGATGGTCCAGCGTCGACTGCTCCGCCGTCATCATCATCTTCATGATCATGCCCGTCGTCTGCTCCGGCATCTTCCTCATCATCATGTCCTACATCTTCTACATGATGACTGTGTACAGCATCACCGTCGTGATCATCTCCTGGGGATTCTTCGTCTTCTCGCCCGCCCGAGCTGCGGTGGTTGTCTTGCTGCCCTTCCTCATTTCTTGCCCGACCCCCATGGATGACTTCGTAGTCATCTTCATCACCTTGCCACCGATAGCCATCCATGAAACCACGCAAGAGCAGGTGGTCCCGCACCTGCCCGGAATCCGGGTCCGCAATATGGCTCTTCAGCTTGCATCTTTGACACAGACATCTTATCTCCGTCTCATTCTTTTGAAGAATCTCGGCCTTCGCGGAGCTCAAAAACCTATTCACGATGCCTTCGGTCATCGTGCGGACCATGGTCGCCTGCGGGGTAGAGCAAAACGATATTTTGGAACCAAGAAAAAATTTGGCATGACTTTGCCTAAAAATATGACCAAAAAGAATGCTTAATGCCAAAATTCTTGCCGAAACGGAAATGAATCAATATTCCGGCAAAATATTGGCAAGTATCGCATTTCATATACCGGTACACCTCCAAACACAAACACATATACAACACCACAAACATATGCAACACCACGAACATACATAGATCTAGCTAGGCCATAAAAAGTGCATGTGCACATTGTTGTAGGGAGAACAACATAAATATAGCTTCTCCCCTTACTTACCTATCAAAACAAGGTAATTTAACCACTTAATTTGAATGAATCTATGGTGGAAATGAGGTGACAAAGAGGAGGCACCCGAGACAAGGAGGAGGTGGAGAATGAAGTGGGGAGGAAGTGAGTGGGTAGGAGTGGCTGTCCAAAATATCTTGTTGGTGCCCACTTACTAATGGCGCACCACATCAAAATGCGCCAGGTTACTAATGGGGCACCTTCTGGTGGTGCGCCATTAGTAGTTTTGCAAAAAAAACATACTAATGGCGCACTGTCCCAAAGTGCGCCATTACTAGTTTAAACTAGTAATGGCGCACTGTGGAACAGTGCGCCATTAGTAGTTTTGCAAAAAAAGAATAAAAAATATAATAAAAAAACAACAGTAATGGCGCACTCTGTGACTGGTGTGCCATTACTAGTTACAACTAGTAATGGCGCACTGTGTCTGGATGCGCCATTAGTATGTTTGGAAAAGGAAAAAATTGATACTAATGGCGCACCCTGGGCCAGGTGCGCCATTAGTGTATTCAACTCTAATGGCGTAGCAGAAGGTGGTGCGCCATTAGTATATACTAATGGCGCGCCGCTTGTCTGGTGCGCCATTAGTGTCAATCCCATCTATAGCCCTTTTTCTAGTAGTGTGTGACCAATGACCAAGTAGTCGAGGTTAAGTTTGCTTCCAACTCCTCTTCTGCTCAAACCACTCAAGTCAACTATCTGTCTGAAGTTGGACTGGAGCAAGTACCGCTAGTATGCGAGTATCCCGATGTCTTTCCGGATGAGCTACCGGGAATGCCCCCTGACCGTGACATTGAGTTCATCATCGAGCTCGTGCCCGGGGCAGGACCCATCTATAAGAAGCCTTATAGAATGGGGACGGAAGAATTAACCGAGTTGAAGAAGCAACTGGAAGAGCAGCTGAGGAAGGGATTTATCCGCCCAAGTGCCTCCCCTTGGGGATCACCTGTTCTGTTTGTGGCAAAAAGGGACGGTACCATCCGCTTATGCATTGACTACCGTTCCCTCAATGAGGTTACAATCAAGAACAAGTATCCACTTCCCAAGATTGAAGATCTGTTTGATCAACTCAGCGGAGCCAAGGTGTTCTCCAAGATCGACCTCAGATCTGGGTACTACCAGCTGAAGATCAGTCCCCAAGATATTCCGAAGACGGCATTCGTAACAAGATATGGCCTGTACGAGTGCATGGTCATGTCCTTTGGGTTAACCAATGCCCTAGCTTACTTCATGTTCCTCATGAATAAAGTCTTCATGGAACATTTGGACAAGTTTGTTGTCGTCTTCATTGATGACATTCTTGTCTTCTCGAAGACGGAGGAAGAGCACGAGCAACATTTGAGGATGGTCTTAGACAAACTTCGAGAGCACCAACTATACGCCAAATTCAGCAAATATGAGTTTTGGCTGCATAAAGTTGGATTCTTAGGTCATGTCTTGACCGAAGAAGGATTGTCAGTTGATCCTGCAAAGATCGAAGCTGTGACCCAATGGCAATCTCCAACGACCATCAACGAAGTCAGAAGCTTCCTCGGACTTGCGGGCTATTACCGCAAATTCGTGGAAGGATTCTCTAGCATTGCCCGGCCAATGACTCTGCTCCTGAAGAAGGACAAGAAGTTCGAATGGACGCCAAAATGCGAAGAAAGCTTCCAAGAGCTCAAGAAGAGATTGACCACTGCCCCAGTTCTGGCAACACCTAATATTCACAAGGAGTTCGTGATATATTGTGATGCCTCTCGAACCGGATTAGGAAGCGTTCTGATGCAACAAGGACTGTCATAGCGTACCTCTCAAGGCAGCTACGACCTCATGATCTTGTGTTAGCAGCAGTGGTTCATGCCTTGAAGACATGGCGACATTACCTCCTAGGGAAACGGTGTGAGATATACACAGACCACAAAAGTCTGAAGTATGTTTTCACCCAGAAGGAATTGAACATGAGGCAACGAAGATGGCTGGAGCTAATCAAAGATTATGACCTCAGTGTTCAATATCACCCCGGGAAGGCTAATGTGGTAGCCGATACCTTAAGCAGAAAGGCTTGCTCCCTGAATGCCATAATTCAAAGAAGGCAGCCAGCCCTGTTTGAAGAGCTGGAAAAATTCAGTTAGGAATTGGTCACCCCTGGATTTCTAGACCATCTGGAAGTCAAACCAACCCTGATGGACGAAGTCAAGAAGGCACAAGGTGGGCACGCAAGCATTGAAGGCATCAAGAAGAAGATGAAGCTAGGAAAGGCCCCAGGATTCTCCGAAGACGAGCACGGGATTGTATGGTACAAAGACCGCATCTGCGTACCAAACAAGATGGAACTGAAGAAGCTGATCCTGCAAGAAGCCCACGACACTCCGTATTCCATCCACCCCGGAGGAACCAAGATGTATCAAGACTTGAAGGAAAGATTCTGGTGGCACGGGATGAAAAGAGAGATTGCAACCTATGTTGCAAAGTGTGATGTGTGCCAAAGGGTCAAGGCTGAATATCAGCGACCCGCTGGATTGCTCCAACCACTCAAGGTTCCCGAGTGGAAGTGGGATAAAGTCGGAATGGACTTCATCACCGGATTACCAAGGTCGAATAAAGGACATGACTCCATCTGGGTCATAGTCGACCATTTGACCAAGGTAGCCCATTTCATTCCTGTCAAGACTACCTATGATGGCAACCAGCTGGCAACTCTCTGCATCGACAGAATCGTAAGCCTTCATGGTGTTCCCAAGGAGATTGTGTCAGATCGAGGAACCCAGTTTACCTCAAGGTTCTGGAAGAAGTTCCAAGAAGCCTTGGGAACCAAGTTGTCTTTGAGCACGGCTTTCCACCCGCAGACCGGAGGTCAGACAGAGCGAGTAAATCAAATTCTCGAAGACATGCTCCGAGCCAGTGTCTTGGCATATGGAGCCAAGTGGGAAGATTGCCTCCCTTTTGCCGAGTTCTCCTATAACAAAAGTTATGAGTCGAGCCTTCAGATGGCACCATTTGAGGTGTTGTACGGACGCAAGTGTCGCACACCCCTCAGCTGGTCAGAGACTGGAGAAGGGCTAGTCTTTGGACCAGATATTCTCCGCGAAGCAGAAGAGCAAGTCCAACTAGTCAGAGAACGCTTGAAGGCCGCCAAATCAAGGCAGAAGAGTTATGATGACACTCGTCGCCGAGATATGAGTTTCCGTGTCGGAGACAATGTGTACCTGCGAGTGACCCCTCTGAAGGGAACCAAGCGTTTCCACGTTAAAGGGAAGCTCGCACCAAGGTTCATTGGACCCTTTGAGATCACTGCACGGCGAGGAGAAGTGGCTTGCCAATTGGAACTACCACCTGAGCTATCCGATGTGCACAATGTATTCCACGTGTCACAACTCCGGAAGTGTCTCCATGTTCCGGACAAGCCTGATCTCTACAAGGATGTTGATCACCAAGCCATCGATGTTCAGCCTGATTTGACCTACCGCGAGAAGCCCATTCGCATTCTGGATGAAGCAGAGCGACGGACGCGAAGCCGCACCATCAAGTACTTCAAGGTCCAGTGGAGCAACCACACGGAAGCAGAAGCAACCTGGGAAAGTGAAGACTATCTTAGATCCGAGTATCCCGATCTCTTTTAAGACCTAGTTTAGGAATCTTGGGGACGAGATTCTTGTAAGGGGGGTAGGTCTGTCACACCCTGCATTTTTTAACTTGTCATTTGCATTATTAAAGCATGAAAATTTGGACCAGCAATTTTTTTGGCATCATTTGGCTTTTATTTGGAATTAAGTTTTTCTCACTGTGATTTTCAAGTGCTCTTTAGAGTCAACTACTCCCTCTTGTATATTTCATCTCCTTACCCCAAAAATTCTGCCCAATGATCATACCAAGTGTATACAACAGTATAGTATTTTCTTACAAAAATAATTTGGCCAAAAATATTTTCAAAAATTAGTTTTCCAAAAGCCCCTGAATTTAGGTTTGCACTACAAGTACTTGATTTAGGGTGAGAAAAATATTTCAAAGAGTATATTTGAAACCTAGGAGAAATAGGCCTCCCATAAACCACAAAAATATAATTTTAAAAGTTATTTTCCTATTTTATTTAAAAGCTTTTTCTTAAGGCCAGAAATGGTCTTTAATAGGGAAAAATTATTTAACTATTTCAAAAATATTTGCCAAAATTCGGGGAGACTCCTAGGACATATATTGTCCATATATAAGAGTTTCAACACTTGGTCATGTTCAAAATATTGGAAAAATCCCTCAGAAACCCTTTATGGATATTTCAAGCTTTTGAAATATTTACAATGGAAATATTCTCTAAAAATTCCAGGGAAATTTTATCATGTCATACATGACATATTTGATGATCTTGCCAAGCCCCATTCCTTGGGAAGCAAGAAAACATCATCAAAACACCTCAAAACCATTATGTCCATATTTGAAGTTTGAGCAACTTTACATTGCCAAACTTGTCCAAATGCTCTCAAACTTGGTACACATGCTAGAATGGTCTAATAATGCATCTATACCAAATGGCACAAGCTTTGGAGAGGGGTAACTTGACCAGAGTACCCCAAAACCATTTCTGTTCAAATTCAAATTTGAACAACTTTACATTACCAACTTTTTACTTGGGACTTCAAACTTTGTGGGCCTAATCACCACCCCAAATGAGGTCACTACACCGAGTGGTGCATCAATGAGGGATGATTTGCTTAACTCAAACATGGTGAAACCATTTCTGTTGATTTCTAGGGTTCACCAAAGTTACATTGGCAAGTTTCATCAAATGAGCCCAAACTTGGCGGAACACCCTATTTCTGTATACCATTTGATCCTGTTAAGTCTCATGTGAAATGGAAATCATTAGGTTGCCCAAAACCACATCAAACACCTTCTGGTGATTTTCCAAAGTTACCCCTTTCACCCCTTTTCTTATTCTCCTTGAGCCCAACTTTTTACCATAGCTTCCTCAGGCTCCCCTGCACCTCCAGCTACTCTCCCCTGGCCTCAGCTCCATGATTGAGTAGGGGTAAAACCCCAATTTGCATTCTGGACAGTAGTTTTCACCATTCTATCTCAGCCCCCTCTTCTTCTAGAAGCTTTCCCTGGCATCCAATGCTCCCCATGCGTTGTTTACTCCCCCTAGAGCCAATGGACACGGTGGCCGCGCCCAGAGCGCGTGGGACACGGCCATGCCGGCCATTTGAGCGCTCTGGAGCACGCTACAGTGCGCTCCCGCACTGTAGCCTCCTCCAATCAGCAGGGCCCGACCACCTCGAGCCTCCCTCTTGCGCCAGTCGAGGCGCCTCGACGTCCGCGACACGCCGCGGCCTTGTCCCCCTCCTCCTTCTCCCTCCTGTTGCTGCCCTCGCCCGCGCACCGGCTGCCCGCAAGCTCCAATCTCTGGCTTCACACGCACAAGCCCTCTGGATGCTTCCCCGCTACTCCTCTTTCCTCCCATAGGCGTAGAACTCGTCCACGATCAACCCCGACTCGTTCGCATGTGCCTGCACAGCCTCTGGCCTCGCCCATGACCTCGCCGGCGCACGAGTCCACGGTGGACTGGAGCCCAGCTATATAAGCACGCCCCAGGCCTCTCCCCTGGCATCTATCCCACCTCCACACCCCCTAGAACACGCTAGCACCTCCCACTCCTCTCCAGACGGGCCCGAGCTCGAGATCGAGCTCGAGCTCTGCCGCCTCGGGTCGCCGTCGATTAGGAGGTACAGGCCCTCCCCGCAGCTCCTCTCGCTCAATCTAGCACCGCAAGCCCCCACTAATCATTTCCCCTTGTTTCCCCTCTCTGTAGCTGCCAGAAACGGCCAGAGCCACCACCACCCGAGGCATCTCCGCCGTGCCTCCTCGCCGTCGGCGAACCAGGATACCCCGGCGACCAACTCCACCTCCATCAGATCGGCTCCTCCTCCCCGATCACGACGGTACCACCCACGACCCCTCACGTGCCCTATATCGCCGCCGGCGAGCTCGCCGTCGCCTCTGGACGAAGGATGACGACGACGGTCGTGGGGCCTGTTCGTTAGCCTCACGCCCAGATGGGTGGGACCCCCCCCCCCCCGCCAGGTTTGAAAACGCACGCGCGCGCGCACCGGTTCGCCGTTGGATTGAAGGCGTATTTCGCCTTTACGCCTTCGACATGGCAGCCTCGCGCGGGCTGTATTCCTTCTGGGCCTGCTGCACTTTGGCCTCTCAGGCCCAGTTGCACAGTAGCCTTTTCCCTTTTTCTTTTCTGTCTATTTTTTAAATATTCCACAGGATTAAATATTAATCCAAATGAAATAATTCCAGTTCCTAGAAACTTGTAAA
Organism: Secale cereale; assembly: GCA_902687465.1. NCBI lineage: Eukaryota > Viridiplantae > Streptophyta > Magnoliopsida > Poales > Poaceae > Secale > Secale cereale. The sequence continues at coordinate 631,963,170 of LR738711.1, read as the reverse complement.
ATTCCAACCTATTTAATGATATCACTTTCACCCATATATATGAACCTTTTTTGTTCTATTCAAATTTAAATCTAAATTTGAACACTAAAACCTATTTTCAAAAATCCATGTGCCCCATTCTGTCACTCCAAATTCCAAACTAATAATTTTTGCCATCTTAGTTTTCCCTCTAGTATTTTATAAAAACAAGTCGACATTTTTCCGAGCACTTTGGTTTTTCTATTTTTATTATTATCTTATTTTCCCGTTGTTTATTGCGACGATTAGATACCGTGTTTGATGAGGTTGCTGAAGAAGAAGGAGGGGAAGGATTTGGAGACCTTGAAGAACAAGCCAATCCAGGCAAGCAGCCCTTTGACCATGATACCCCTTTGTTCCTCAGAACCCTTTTATTTCCGAAAGCATGTTGATAAAGAATGACGGTGGCAAACTTGTAGAGAGCCACCACATGATGCATGCCCTACCCATGATCCTTACCATGTGCTTAGATGCAATGACAAAAGATTAGTAGTGATGCATAGTGATGCATATATGCCATGAATCCTTCGTGGATGCATTCTTTTTGAAAACCCCATCGGGTGCCCCTAATGCCCGAGGGTGATGTTGAGTTAGGTCATCACTTGAGGAAGAAGTGGTGTGCCAAGAAAGTTCTCATGTGTGGATAAAAATGATCGATTAGATTTATGTGTGATTACCGTCCCAACCAAACATGTGCAACCACTCTACCCCTTATGGGTCGGGGCATTATTGATTACTTAGGCTGATACTAGCATGGTGCCCACATCACTATTGACGGGGGAGACTTGAGGTCACTCCCAAGACGGGGTCGTGCTTGGATAGGCGACCATGACTGTTTTTACAGGGCACCGGACACACCATTGGTCCCTTTGTGTACGCGTGCCATTGTAAAAAGGGCAAGTCCCATGATCTATCGTTTGTACACGAGGGCCGTGCACCAACGAGTGGACCCTATGTTAGTGTCGTCTAGGGAAAGGTACTGACCGGGTGCTTCCCCCGAGTACTTGAGGTACTGCGGGATCGTGGGTGACACGAAAGCTTCCTGGATCTTGTGGGTAAAGTGTGCAACCTCTACAGAGTCTAAAACTATTCGAATAGCCGTGTCCATGGTCATGGACAGTTGGGAGGTGCTACTTAAACTATGTCCATAATTTTTTAATCTCGGTGAAAGGATATGTGTGTGTTGAGTCAAGGTGGTGACTCGACTCGTTGATAAAGAGTTGAACTCTATTCATGTTGATATCTGTAACATGTCTTCGAGGTTATCCAAGTTTTTTGGCATGTACTTTGACAGGGCGTTCTCACTTCAAGGTGCGGGGGCTGGTGTGCTCTCCGTCTGTGACACCCCGAGACCGGTGCGCCATGTGTCAGCCAGTTATTCGTCGACGTTGCCATGTCATCTGCTTGCGTGTTGCATTTTGCCATGTCATCATGTGTGTTGCATCATCATGTTTTCAAAACTTGCATTCATCCGAGTCCGCCCGTCCTCTTCGTTGTCCGTTCTGAGCCCAGACACACTTGCACGCGCCCGAGACACCTCCGGATATTTATTTTATGAGTGGCTGAAAACATTCTCGGAATGGGTTGAAACTTGGCATGTGGTCTTATTATAGCATAGACAGGCTGCCTGCCAAATTTCGTCGCATTCGGAGCTCGTTTGATAGCCCAACGGATATATATAGCGGCACTATTCGCCGGATGAAATGTCGGGCGTTTTCGGTCTCCGAAAACCCCCGCGGGCCTCTCTCCTCTCCTCTCATCTCAGCCCACACCCCTCTACACAGCCCACTAGGCCCAGCCTACTCCCCCTCCGCTCCGGTGCTGTTGGATCGTGATCCGATGGCTCCGTTTTTCCCCCAAAACCCCATAACCCTAGTCCTTTTGCTATATATACACCCCGCTTTCCATTTTGGGCACTCCTAGGCCTTCCCCTACCTCCAGCCACCAAATCCCCTCAATTTCTGTGCCCAGCCGCTCCAGATCTGCCACTTGGCGCCGCCCTAATTGCCAGCGCCGCCGCAACCACCATCCCGGGCCAACCGGCGCCCTCCATGTCACCAGCCGGCAGCCTCCCCGCGCCAGGCCCTGCGCCCGCTCGCTCTCCCACAGGTCCTCCTCGACCTGATCTGGAAGGAGGAGGGGCCCGAGCGCCGCCCTCCAGGCCACTCCGACGAGCCCGCCCTGCCGGCGACCAACTCCGGCAAGGCCAGGCCAGCGCTGCCGCCCTCTCCCTTGCCTTCCATCCTCTGCTCTCCCTCTCCCTCACCAGCTCCCTCTCCCTCTCGCAGGAAGCAGCCGCCGACGCCGGTTCCGGCCGTCCACAGGCCCTCTCCGCCGGTGCCCCTTGCTCCCGCCGCCACTGCCTCCTGATCCGATGGGGATCGAGAACGACAATGTTCCTCGGCCTTATGGATCCGTGTGGGCCAAGCCCAGCGCCGCCGGGGCCCGTGTGGCCTCCCCGTCTGCTGCAGCAGCAAGGCCGGCCCAGCGTCCCACAAGACCGGCCCACTTCCCCGCGCTAGTGCCCCGCTCGGGCCGGCCCAAGTCCCAGCGCCCCAGGGCCCACCTCCTCACTGCCCCGAGCCGGCCTACCTTGCCTTCTTCTTCTTGGGCCGAGCCCAATGGTTGTGCCAACCCAATCCCTCGCCCTGGGCGTCTTTTATTAACTTGCGCTCGATGTGTTTTTTCCTTAAGTCTTAAAAACTGCCAAGCCTTTTTCTGTCATAAAAATGTTGCATTTTTGCATGGCTGTAACTTGATGTGTGTATGTCCAAATTGAGTGAATGATATGTCAAAATGATCGTGGTGATGTGCTCTTCACTTTGTTCCATTGTGCCATGCTTGTTTGAGTTCATCTAGCTGCCCTAATCTCTGTTGCAAGAGTGCTACTTTTTATAAACTGCTGTTACTTGGTAATTTGATGCCATGTTTGAGATATGATAACTTGGTGCATGTTTATCCAAATGGAGCATATGATATGTCAAAATGTTCATTGTGAAGTGCTCTACATGATGGTTGCTGTAGCATTCATGTTAGGTGTCATATTGCCATGTTAATCTCTGTTGCAAAAGTGCATTTGTATGTTAAGTGCTGAAACTTGTTATGAGATGCTGATTTCACTTGCTCATTGCTATTGATGTGTTTGTCTTCATGCCACATGCCTATATGTTCTAGAAGCACAATCATATGGTCTTTGCTGTGGTGCAATCCACTTTCCATGATATGCCTTGAGGTGAATTAAACAAGCTTGTAAACATGCCATGTTGTTGTTGCTGTTTTATACTTAGTGAAAAAACTGCTAAGTCTAGAATCTGTTTTAGCCTGATGCTATGTTTGCTTAAAGCCCCACTCAATTCCATGCTTGTTTTGGAGTGGCCAATGATCATTCCTTGTTGTCCATGTTATGCTCTATCCATCCATGCCCTCACTTGCACATATCGCTTTCTGTAGCTTATTTATTTCTTGCTCTCAAGTTGCTATAAATTATACCTGTCAGGTTTTTATCAGCATGTTCAATTTGGTGTAGCTTGTTGTAATTGATCCATGCCTCCTATGGAGTTGCTCCAATGGAGTTGTTTGCTGTATGATATGTCTACTACATGTCCATTATCTTTATATACTTAGTGGAGTTGATATGCTTGTTGTTTTGTGCCTCCGAAGGCAGCATCGTGATGATGTTTTTGCCTTCCCAGATTTTGACTAATTCTGGATAATTTTATTGCAACTTGCCATGCTTGGTTAACTATGTTCCAGCAAGCTTTTGGGTATGTTCTAAGTTCATGCTTGTTAAGTATCATGTCTATTTCACATCCATGCTTCTTGTTAACATGTTTCAGTGATGTAGCTTATATTTACCCTACTCCAAAGTTGCTATGTGGCTGTTAACTTCAGCTTTGCCTTGTAACTTGTTTTGCTCGTATCTTTTAGCCCATTGCTCCGTTTTGAGAGTGCCCTATATGAAACTTGTGTGATTTTGCATGTAGAAGCATAATGTCATATTGTTTTCATGTTTGGAGTGTGTTTGCTTGATGTTTGGGTGCATCTTGCACCGTTGCCTTGCTTGTCTTGTTTTGCTCATATCTTCTAGGCCGTAGCTCCAAATTAAACAAACTTTATCTGAAACTTGACTAGAATTTCATGTAGATCATCATGGTGCATGTTAACTTGCTGTTTAACAACTTTAACTTAAGGTTTGTTCAGATCTGGACTAATTTCAAATTATGCATATGAGGACTTACCGGATTTGTTATGTGTTAATTCCGGCCTCATTTAAACTTGTTGGTTCGTGTAGTTCTTGTGTGCCTCATACCTTGCCATGTATTGCATCATATATAGAATTGTCTTGCATCATGCTTGGTTGAGCAACTTGTCATGTCTTGTGTGGTGTGTTTACCGTGTTGCTTGCTTCTTCTCGTTAGTGCTTGTTCCGTTGCGATCGTGAGGATTCGTTCGTCTACCCGTGGTTCGTCTTCAAGGCTTCTTCTTCGTCTACATCATGGAACCGTTCTTCTTCCTTGCGGGATCTCAGGCAAGATGACCATCACCTTGGATACCTTTACTATCATTGCCATGCTTAGTTGTCTCGATGCTATCGTTACTTGTCACGCTACCCATCATTTATTGTCCGTCCCTCTCCTTGTTGCCATGAAACCTCTAACCTTTGACACCTTCCTAGAAAACCGTTGTTTGGCTATGTTACCCTCTTGCTCAGCCCCTCTTATAGCATTGTTAGTTGCAGGTGAAGATGAAGATGTTCCATGTTGGAACTTGATGCTTTGGGAATATCACAATATCTATTATTATTTTTAACACACCTATATACTTGGCAATGGGTGGAAGGCTTGGCCTTTTGCTCGGTGTTTTATTCCACTCATGCCACCTTAGGAGCCGATAAACCGGCGTTATGTTCCATGATATTGCGTTCCTTACACGGTTGGGTATATGGGGACCCCTTGACAGTTCGTATTTGAATAAAACTCCTCCGGCAAGGCCCAACATTGCTTTTAATTTGCAACATAATAAAAACTTAATTAATTAATTAATTGCATAGGGAGTTAACGCTACAAGAGGATTCCTTCTACATAGCAGGGGGGCAGTGGTGATGGTGTTGGTCCCAAACGGGGAGACTGCGGGGTCACCGCGGGGAAACTCGAGGATTGGCTCCCGTAGGCTCGCCCATCCGGTCGTGGCCTGAGACGAGATACGCGCGGCTACTATCAGGGTGTTGGCACACTGGGAGTTCTTGCTGGACTTGTTTTACCATTGTCGAAATGTCTTGTGCACCGGGATTCCGAGCCTGATCGGATTGTCCCTAAGATAAGGGGTAATATTATTATTACTTCTGCTGATCGTGAGAGCTTGTGATGGGCTAAGTTTGGACACCCCTGCAGGGTTATGATCTTTCGAAAGTCGTGCCCACGATTATGTGGCATATTGGAATTTGTTAATGTCCGGTTGTAGAAAACTTGACAGAGGATCCGAGATAAAACACACAACTGTGTGAGTAACCGTAACTGTCTTTTTTCGCTTTGAGAAGAGAACACGGTGGGGTTATGTTTGACTCGTAGGTACTTCAGGATCTTTAGCGATCATTACTAGTTTGCAACCATTTGCATAGATGCTCATCTTATTCTTGTACTCGTAAGTTAGCCACCATACATTTGCTTAGCCGCTGCTGCAACCTCACCACTTTACTTCTTCCTACCCATGTATGCTTTGCTAGTCTTAATACCCATGGTTATGGGATTGCTGAGTCCTCGTGGCTCACAGATACTACAACAAAAGTTGCAGGTGCATGTTTCCGATGACTTGACGTGAGAGAGTTGATCGTTGTGTTGGAGTTCTTTCATCTTCTTCTTCTTTAGTCTTGGGTTAGGTTCCGGGTCGGCAGCCTGGGATAGCAGATGGATATCGTTGTGCTTTTCATGTTTGCATCCGTAGCCGGATGCCTTGTATTGTTGTTGTATTCATATGACTTGTATGTATTGTTGTATCCCCCATGTATGTATGTAATGGTACGAGGTAATGATATCCATCTTGCTAAGCGCCCGAAATGCGATTGTGCCCCAATCACGTAAGTGTCACGTGATCGGGATAGAATCGCATCTTGGGCCTGACAAGTTGGTATCAGAGCCTCGACCGACCATAGGACCCCCTTGATGGATCGTAGCTTGGCCGTTGTTGAGTCTAGCAGAAAACTTTCTCAGAGTCTAGTTATATCGGAGAGTAGGAATTCTTTTACTCCCCTTCCCCTTCGTCGCTCTGGTGAGGAATCTTGACGTAGGTGTTTTGAATTACCCCTCTTCCCCTTCAATTTTTTTTTAGGATCACGTGGTTAGTTTTCGTTTGTTGCGTTGTCAGATATGTCATCTGGTGCATCTCTCGTCAAGTGGATTCGACCCTCTTCTTCTTTGCAAGTTCGTCCTTAGTTCTTTCCAACCGGTGTTGTTTTTTCCCTTCCGAAGTGGACTTTCTTTTTCCCACCCACCCACCCTTTTTCTTCTCGGATCGAAGTCCTCAATCGAGTATCCTTCCTACTCGCGTGAAGTCTTTGCCTTCTTTCATCAATTGTTTCAACTGGTGAATTCTCGTCTAGCTCGTCATCATTCTTCTCTTTTCTCCTCCGATGAATTCTCCTCTTGTTCGATATTCTGCACCTCTTCTTCTTTTCCGATGGATTCAGTTGAAGTTTTTGGTGTTGTTCTTATTCTTTTATCGGCTCAAATGTTTTCCCATTCTCTCGTTCGCCTCTCGCCATTAATTGATCCGGTGTTCCAAAGACATTGCAAGAGATATGTCTCTCTTCCGGTTAATTCGAGGTTGTCACCTCCTTCGAGTCTTTTAATCGTTCCAGTGCATCTTCTCCTTTCAATCCTTTCCAACGGTGCTTTTTCTGTAGTGGGCCCATAACCCACATGTCTTTTCTAGGATCTTACTTGACTCTTCTAAATTCCTGGAGTGTTCCAAAATTGTTTTCAAAGTGTGACGTAAGAATGGATTCCATCAGTCATATGCCTTTTCCAAGTCATTTTCAAATTCCTTTCAATGATTGGTTCAACCGTCCTCTTTTCATTTGTCCGGAGTATCTCAATAATTTTGGTAGTATTTCTCTTCGTCATTTGGAGACCGAAGAAGAGCTTTCCTCTAAATCTTGTCCGTCCTCTCGAAGATTCGTGGTTCTAGCTTCATGTTATCCTCTCAAGCTATTCCATTTATCATAAATTATTTTCCTTACCGTCTGGAGCATTTCATCAATTCTTTTCTTTGTGTTCCTCCGAAGGCCATCATTTCAGAAGATTTATTCGTTCTCAGTTTTCAACTTCGTCCTCCAAATATTCATCTTTGATGCCTCTTCGTTCGTCTCATATTCTATCCGGTGCTTCGTTCAAGTATTCTTTAATCAGTTCACGATCTCTTCGTTCTCGTCATTCAAATTTTCCTCAAGTGCTTTATTCTTCCCGGCGATTCATTCTTTTGTATTCACTCGATTTTAATTCTTCCTGATGGCTCATTCTTTTCTTCACTCGGTTTCAATTCTTACGATGGTTTGATCAAGAGTTCTTTTCCGGTGTTATCATATCAATCCATTCATTCATTTTTATTCCAATCCTACCGGTGTTTCATGAAGATTTCGCGAGTTCGTGCTATATCCCTCGTTAATCCTATTCAAAGTGAATAAGTGATATGCAAATCCATTGCTTTTCATCAATTTAATTGGTGAAGGATAAGCATAACATAATTCTTATTCATTTGATGAAGTTGATTAACCCCTTCTTTCAGAGATTATTCTTGATGAATAAATTCTAGTACCAGGTCCTTTCATCTTTTACTTTCCGGAGTTCAATTTTTCTCGGCTATCTCGTCGGTACCCCCGTCTAATCATCGCAAGGCTTTAATCTTATTCTTTTTGCCCGTCATTTCTATATCATCATCCTTTTTGTTACCGGAGTTCCTCATGGTGGTTCTTCATGAGATATTTCATTCTTCAAGTGTTCGTCAAATTCTTCTAGAGCAGCTCAATCATTCTTATTATTTTGCCTCTCGAGTGCAAATAATTCTCTGTATTCTTTTGAAGTGGAGTTTTGCATTCTTCGCTCTTCTCAGATCATCAATATTTTGGTTGCGGCATAATTCACCTCAAGTCTTGAGATGTTTTAATAAGTCCACATCAAGCTTATACTTTTGTTGTTGATGTTCTCAACAACTCCGTTCAAGCCTTTGTCTTGAAGATGTTATTTCAATTCATTCATGGTGATACTTGTCATCTTCTTCTCCAATCTTTTAATTCAATCATTCCAATTATTCCGGAGGCATTGCCTTGTTCATTTCGTCATGTTTTTATTCCATCTTCTAAGGTTTTTGTGCTATTCCATTCATGTCAACTAGTGTGCTATTTCTTTCAGTTTTAGCCGGAGTGCTGCCCAAATTACTTCGTTCAAATTCTTTCGATCTCTTTTAACCGGAGTGGTTTCGTATTCATTCTTGTTCCTTCAGATCTTGTTTCGTATCCTTCAACTTTTTGGTTATCGACGATTCCTTCTTCCTCTTGTCTAACGAAGTTTTTGCAACTTCGTTCATCTCCGTTGTACCCTTCTCTCTCATATTGTTCAACCTCTCAAGGTTCTTTGGTTTCACTCTTTTGTCCTTAAAGAACTTTGTTCTTCCTTTTTCCTTCCGTCTTGTTCCTAAGATCTCGAGACGAGATCTCTTGTTAGTAGGGGAGTGTTGTGACACCCCGAGACCGGTGCGCCAGGTGTCAGCCAGTTATTCGTCGTCATTGCCATGTCATCTGCTTGCGTGTTGCATTTTGCCATGTCATCATGTGTGTTGCATCATCATGTTTTCAAAACTTGCATTCGTCCGAGTCCGCCCGTCCTCTCCGTTGTCCGTTCTGAGCCCAGACACACTTGCACGCGCCCGCGACACCTCCGAATATTTATTTTATGAGTGGCTGAAAAACGTTCTCGGAATGGGTTGAAACTTGGCATGTGGTCTTATTATAGCATAGACAGGCCGCCTGCCAAATTTCGTCGTAGTCGGAGCTCGTTTGATAGCCCAACGGATATATATAGCTACACTAGTCGCCGGATGAAACGTCGGGCATTTTCGGTTTCCGAAAACCCCCGCGGGCCTCTCTCCTCTCATCTCATCTCAGCCCACACCCCTCTACACAGCCCACTAGGCCCAACCTACTCCCCCTCCGCTCCGGTGCCGTTGGATCGTGATCCGATGGCTCCGTTTCCCCCCCAAAACCCCCTAACCCTAGTCCTTTTGCTATATATACACACCCCCCTTTCCAATTTGGGCACTCCTAGGCCCTCCCCTACCTCCAGCCACCAAATCCCCTCAATTTCCGTGCCCAGCCGCTCCAGATCTGCCACTTGGCGCCGCCCTAATCGCCAGCGCCGCCGCAGCCACCGTCCCGGGCCAACCAGCGCCCTCCACGTCGCCACCCGCCAACCTCCCCGCGCCAGGCCCTGCGCCCGCTCGCTCTCCCGCAGGTCCTCCTCGACCTGATCTGGAAGGAGGAGGGGCCCGAGCGCCGCCCTCCAGGCCACTCCGACGAGCCCGCCCTGCCGGCGACCAACTCCGGCAAGGCCAGGCCAGCGATGCCGCCCTCTCCCTTGCCTTCCATCCTCTGCTCTCCCACTCCCTCACCAGCTCCCTCTCCCTCTCGCAGGAAGTAACCGCCGATGCCGGTTCCGGCCGTCCGCAGGCCCTCGCCGCTGGTGCCCCTTGCTCCCGCCGCCACTGCCTCCTGATCCGATCGGGATCGAGAACGACGATGTTCCTCGGCCTTGTGGATCCGCGTGGGCCATGCCCAGCGCTGCTGCGGCCCGTGTGGCCTCCCCGTCTGCTGCAGCCGCAAGGCCGGCCCAGCGCCTCGCGAGACCGGCCCACTTCCCCGCGCTAGCGCCCCGCTCGGGCCGGCCCAACTCCCAGCGCCCCGCGGCCCACCTCCTGACTGCCCCGAGCCGGCCTGCCTCGCCTTCTTCTTCTTGGGCCGAGCCCAATGGGTGAGCCAACCCAATCCCTCGCCTTGGGCGTCTTTTATTAACTTGCACTCGATGTGTTTTTTTTCCTAAGTCTTAAAAACTGCCAAGTCTTTTTCTGTCATAAAAATGTTGCATTTTTGCATGGCCGTAACTTGATGTGTGTATGTCCAAATTGCGTGAATGATATGTCAAAATGATCGTGGTGATGTGCTCTTCACTTTGTTCCATTGTGCCATGCTTGTTTGAGTTCATCTAGATGCCCTAATCTCTGTTGCAAGAGTGCTACTTGTTATAAACTGTTGTTACTTGCTAATTTGATGCCATGTTTGAGATATGATAACTTGGTGCATGTTTATCCAAATAGAGCATATGATATGTCAAAATGTTCATTGTGAAGTGCTCTACATGATGGTTGCTGTAGCATTCATGTTAGGTGTCATATTGCCATGTTAATCTCTGTTGCAAAAGTGCATGTGTCTGTTAAGTGCTGAAACTTGTTATGAGATGCTGATTTCACTTGCTCATTGCTATTGATGTGTTTGTCTTCATGCCACATGCCTATATGTTCTAGAATCACAATCATATGGTCTTTGCTGTGGTGCAATCCACTTTCCATGATATGCCTTGAGGTGTCTTAAACAAGCTTGTAAACATGCCATGTTGTTGTTGTTGTTGTTTTATACTTAGTGAAAAAACTGCTAAGTCTAGAATCTGTTTTAGCCTGATGCTATGTTTGCTTGAAGGCCCACTCAATTCCATGCTTGTTTTGGAGTGGCCAATGATCATTCCTTGTTGTCCATGTTATGCTCTATCCATCCATGCCCTCACTTGCAAATATGGCTTTATGTAGCTTATGTATTTCTTGCTCTCAAGTTGCTATAAATTATACCTGTCAGGTTTTTATCAGCATGTTCAATTTGGTGTAGCTTGTTGTTATTGATCCATGCCTCCTATGGAGTTGCTCCAATGGAGTTGTTTGCTGTATGATATGTCTACTACATGTCCATGATATTTATATACTTAGTGGAGTTGATATGCTTGTTGTTTTGTGCCTCCGAAGGCAGCATCGTGATGATGTTTTTGCCTTCCTAGATTTTGACTAATTCTGGATAATTTTATTGCAACTTGCCATGCTTGGTTAACTATGTTCCAGCAAGCTTTTGGGTGTGTTCTAAGTTCATGTTTGTTAAGTATCATGTCTATTTCACATCCATGCTTCTTGTTAACATGTTTGAGTGTTGTAGCTTATATTTACCTTGCTCCAAAGTTGCTATGTGGCTGTTAACTTCAGCTTTGCCTTGTAAGTTGTTTTGTTCGTATCTTTTAGCCCATTGCTCGTATTTTGCATGTAGAAGCATAATATCATATATTTTTCATGTTTGGAGTGTGTTTTCTTGTTGTTTGGTTGCATCTTGCACCGTTGCCTTGCTTGTCTTGTTTTGCTCATATCTTCTAGGTCGTAGCTCCGAATTAAACAAACTTTATATGAAACTTGACTAGAATTTCATGTAGATCATCATGGTGCATGTTAAATTGATGTTTAACAACTTTAACTTAAGGTTTGTTCAAATCTGAACTAATTTCAAATTATGCATATGAGGACTTACCGGATTTGTTATGTGTTAATTCCGGCCTCATTTAAACTTGTTGGTTTGTGTTCTTGTGTGCTTCATACCTTGCCATGTATTGCATCATATATAGAATTGTCTTGCATCATGCTTGGTTGAGCATCTTGTCATGTCTTCTATGGTGTGTTTACCATGTTGCTTGCTTCTTCTCGTTAGTGCTTGTTCCGTTGCGATCGTGAGGATTCGTTCGTCTACCAGTGGTTCGTCTTCAAGGCTTCTTCTTCGTCTACTTCATGGATCCGTTCTTCTTCCTTGCGGGATCTCAGGCAAGATGATCATCACCTTGGATACCTTTACTATCATTGCCATGCTTAGTTGTCTCGATGCTATCGTTACTTGTCGCGCTACCCATCGTTTATTGTCAGCCCCTCTCCATGTTGCTATCGTTAGTTGCAGGTGAAGATGAAGATGTTCCATGTTGGAACTTGATGCTTTGGGAATATCACAATATCTATTATTATTTGTAACATACCTATATACTTGGCAATGGGTGGAAGGCTTGCCCTTTTGCTCGGTGTTTTATTCCACTCATGCCACCTTAGGAGCAGATAAACCGGCGTTTGTTCCATGATTTTGCATTCCTTACACGGTTGGGTATATGGGGACCCCTTGACAGTTCGTCTTTGAATAAAACTCCTCCGGCAAGGCCCAACATTGGTTTTAATTTGCAACATAATAAAAACTTAATTAATTAATTAAATTTCATAAGGGGGACGCTCCTTGGAGATTCTTTTCTACATAGCAGGGGGGCAGTGCTGATGGTGTTGGTCCGAAACGGGTAGACTGTAGGGCTGCCTTGGGGAAACCCGAGGTATTTGGTAGTTTCCTGTAGGCTGTCCCATCCGTACGTGGCCTGAGACGAGATACGCGCGGCTACTATCAGGGTGTCGGCACGCCGGGAGGTCTTGCTGGACTGGTTTTACCATTGTCGAAATGTCTTGTGCACCGGGATGCCGAGCCTAATCGGATTTCCCTAAGATAAGGGGTGATGATATTATATTTATCACTTCTGGTGATCGTGAGAGCTTGTGATGGGCTAAGTTGGGACACCCCTGCAGGGTTATGATCTTTCGAAAGTCGAGCCCGCAGTTATGTGGCAGATTGGAATTTGTTAATGTCCGGTTGTAGAAAACTTGACAGAGGATCCGAGATAAAACACACAACTGTGTGAGTAACCGTGACTGTCTCTTTTCACTTTGAGAAGAGAACACGGTGGGGTTATGTTTGACTCATAGGTTGTTCAGTATCTTTAGCGATCATTACTAGTTTGCGACCGTTTGCGTAGATGCTCATCTTATTCTTGTACTCGTAAGTTAGCCACCATACTTTTGCTTAGCCGCTGCTGCAACCTCACCACTTTACCTATTCCTACCCATGTAAGCTTTGCTAGTCTTGATACCCATGGTTATGGGATTGCTGAGTCCTCCTGGCTCACAGATACTACAACAACAGTTGCAGGTGCAGGTTTCTGATGACTTGACGTGAGAGCGTTGATCGTTGTGTTGGAGTTCTTTCATCTTCTTCTTCTTCAGTCTTGGGTTAGGTTCCGGGTTGGTAGCTTGGGATAGCAGATGGATGCCGTTGTGCTTTTCATGTTTGCATCCTTAGCCGGATGCCTTGTATTGTTGTTGTATTCATGTGACTTGTATGTATTGTTGTATCCCCCATGTATGTATGTAATGGTACGAGGTAATGATATCCATCTTGCTAAGCGCCCGAAATGCGGTTGTGCCCCAATCACGTAAGTGTCACGTGATTGGGATAGAATTGCATCTTGGGGCTAACATCGTCGCACCCACCGGAGAGCTCCTAAAGTATGTGGTCCCGATGCACTTCCCTCGTGAAATAGATACCAACAACACTACAGAATATGAGGGGCTCCAAGACTTGCGTGCATGCGGCCCGTGACATGGCTCCATCGGTGGCCTGGTACGTCCCAGCTTCAGCAACCATAACTCAAGACCCTCGCAAAGAGCCAAGCCTCGCGAGGCAGACGACATCAAGACCTCCCTAGGGGCAACCTCTCTAGGATGGCTCCCGATGAGCGGAGACATCTATGCAAGGCGCACCTCGTGAGGTTCACGTGACGTGAGCCATGGCGACCAAGGCCAGGTGGGCGCCGGTGGGCGCAGTGTACTAGTTTCCCCTTTGGTGCTAAGGGGATAAGCGCAGGCGTGGAGTCCCAAGGAATCAAGAAAAGGTTTCCATATCGGTGCAACAAGACCAAGGACTGTCAGGAAGGCGGAATGGAGGTCATCCTGGAGCCCGGCGCAGTGTCACCACCAGAGCCTTTGGCAGGCGAAGACCACTTTTGTCAGGATAGCTTGTACTAGTTGTTCCCCTTCAAATTTGGCCGTTGTGGGATCCCTTCCCGCCGATATTTGGCAAGAGGACCAAGGCCACTATAAATAGGATCTAGCCACCACCATAGAGATGGATCGGATCTGAGCTCATCTCATCTCATTTGGATCCGAGCCAACCATAGGACCAGATACATTCCACCCTACACACACCACAAGCTCATTCGAGCCCAAGAACACCTCTCCTCCGGAGGCTGTTCATCCATTGTACTAATTCATCCTCAGCCCCACGAGGCAATCCACCACACACACTGGAGTAGGGTATTACACCGCAAGGTGGCCCGAACAAGTATAATCCTCTGTGTCCCCTGTTTTTTGAGTTCATCAAGCTAGCCTGTGGAATCTTAGGGCAAGCGCGCTGGGGAGAGAGTGTTCTTCATGCGCACCGCAGAGTTTGAACCTCTCAAGGGTTTGCGGAACCAGAAATCCTACATTTGGCGCACCAGGTAGGGTTGTGCCGAAACCTCTCTTTTGTCGGTTGACGCATCACTGCTCCACCGGTTCCATGGCTGACACTCACCAGGCTCGTGCTAAGCGACGGGCCGCCCTCGCTGCCCGCGTCACTCAGACAGCTCCCGTCGGCGGACCTCCCCGCCGTTCTCCATTGCCTGCCGCCAACACAGCCACCGGCCCGACGAGGCACGGGCAGCAGGCCTCATCGGTGCACCCCTCGGTGTGGCGGGATGGACGCACCGCAACCCCGTCGCTGACACCAGCCGGCTCATCATCCCATGGTCGTTGCGGACCCGCAGATGCGCAGGCTGCACTGCTCATGGTGCACGAGCTCCTGCGCTACTGCTCCGTCGACGATTACTACGAGGACTGGCTAGACCGCATCGTCGAGCTCGTCAGTGCCGCTGGGGGCTCTCCTGCCCCATCCCTCTCGCTACCATGCCCGCCTCTCTTTGCGGGTGACGTGGCCCATGAAGCGCCTCCGCCGCCTCCACATCAAGACATCGTCCACGCTCCAAGGAATGCGGACCCATGGCTGGACCCACCGCGCGGGGTGCCCGCGCTTGAAGAAGGAAGCTGTCAAGAGGTCCAGCAACCCCAAGGAGGAGCTCCCGCACTCCCACCACCACCACGTCGAGATCGTGCACCCCCTGCAATGACGGCGCATGAGAACCAAGACCAAGCTCCGCCTCCACGACAGGCTCCGGTGGCCACCGCAGGCTGCCGAGCCTTCACCCCTGAGCTACGCAGCATCATTTGGCCCGGGAAGTTCAAGCCTGACCTGGCTCCAAGCTACGACGGCACCCCCGACCCTGCAGAGTTCCAGCAACTTTACGAGCTGAGCATCGAGGCGGCCAACGGCGACGACAAGATTATGGTGAACTGTTTCCCCATGGCTCTCAAGGACGGCGTGCACTCGTGGCTCCTGAACCTGCCCACGGGATTGATCTCCTGCTGGGGTGAGATGCGTGAGAGTTTCATCGCCAATTTCCAGGGCACCTGCGACCACCCGCCAGCTACAGGTGACCTACAGCGTGTCAAGCAGCAACTGGAGGAGACCCTGCAGAAGTACATCCAACGCTTCAACAACGTCCGCCTGAAGATTCCCAAGGTGACAGACGCGGCCATCATCTCGGCGTCCTCAGATGGCATCCGCAATGTCAAGATGAAGGAGGAGCTCGCCATCGATGAGGACATGTGCACAACTTTGGAGCTGTTCAACATAGCGAACAAGTGCGCAAGAGCTGAGGAAGGGCGCCTGTCGGCGTGCTGGGAACGGGGGTACCCAGACTTGCCTGCCTGCGGCCCGTGACGTGGCTCCATCAGCGGCCTAGTACGGCCCAACTTCAGCAATTGCAACTCAAGACCCTCGCGAGGGGCCAAGCCTCGCGAGGCAGGCGACAACAAGACCTCCCTGGGGGCAGTCTCTCTAGGATGGCTGCCGAGGAGCGGAGATATCTATGCAAGGAGCACCTCGCGAGGTTCACTTGACATGAGCCATGACGACCAAGGCCAGGCGGGGGCCAGCGGGCGCAGTGTACCAGTTTCCTCTTTGGTGCTAAGAGGACAAGCGCAGGTGCGGAGTTCCGAGGGATCATGGAAAGGTTTCCATATCGGTGCAACAAGACCAAGGACCGTCATGGCTGCAGAAAGGAGGTCATCGTGGAACCTGGCACGGCGTCACCACCAGAGCCTTTGGCAGGCGAAGACTACTTTTGTTAGAATAACTTGTACTAGTTGTTTCCCTTCAAATTTGGGCGTTGTGGGATCCCTTACTGTCGATATTTGGGAAGAGGACCAAGGCCACTATAAAAAGGACCTAGGCACCACCATAGAGGGCATCTCATCTGGATCCAAGAGAGAGCTCGCCTAGTAGAAGAGACACCATAAGCTCATCCGAGCCTAAGAACACCTCTCCTCCGGAGGTTGTTCATCCCTTGTACTAGTTCTTCCTCAGCCATACAAGGAAATCCACCAGACACACTAGAGTAGGGTATTACACCATAGGGTGCCCGAACTAGTATAATCCTCTGTGTCCTTTGTTCTTTGAGTTCGTGGAGCTAGGCCGTGCAATCGTAGGGTGAGCGCGCTGGGAAAAGAGTGTTCTTCGTGTGCACCCCAAAGTTCGAACCTCTCAAGGGTATGCGGAACCCGAAATCTAACAACGCCTTTCCCTCGTCGAGCTCCCAGCTGCTGACCCAGAGGACAAGAAGGCCAAGTTTAAAGACGTGAAGCACAATGGGGTGGCCGTGCTCGTGGCAGAACCAGAGATGAAGCTTGGTCGCGACCACCCAGAGTTGTCCAAGAGCAGCTGTCCATTCTGCGCCTTCCACAACGTGCACAGCCACAAAACTAATGACTGTCAGGAGCTCAGGGTTATCCATGACGGGCGCTTCGGCCGACGCCCCGAGCGCAGCGACCGAGGCTACGGCCATGGAGGATGCCGAACTTGGGGGTGGTGGGACGACCACGGCCCCCGTCAGGAGTGGGGCGATCAGCCTCGCGAGGAACGCTGGCACGAACAGCCTCGCGAGGGCGACTGGAGGGACCAGCCTCGTGAGGACCGCCCTCAGGGCAAGGCCATCCTCCCTCCACTGCCACCACCGCCAAGGAGGAATGATGACCAAGACGAATGGGCTGGGGGCTTCCAGGAGCATCTCTCCATCGCCAGCATCTCTGGTGATGCGCAGGCTCTAGCCTACATCTTCGAGCAGTTCGCCCGAGAAGTGAACACGGCTCTTCCCAGGATAGAAGCCACGCGGCCGCTCAAGTGTTCCAAGTGCACCATCACCTTTAGCTCAGCTGACCAGCTCAAGTGCGCGGCAACCACTGGCGCTCTCCTAGTGCTCTGCTCACCCATCATCAGCAACTTCCAATTCACCAAAAACCTCATAGATGGCGGTGCTGGGCTCAATGTTCTCTCGGTTGACACATTTGACCGTCTCCAAGGGCCATGCGACCAGCTGGAGCCCACCAGGCATTTCTAGGGAGTGACCGACGGCTCCACCACCCCAATCGGGCAGATCCGGCTCCTTGTTACCTTCGGCACCCGCGGCAACTACCACACCGAGCTCATTGACTTCGACGTCACCTACATCCGTCTCCCATACAACGCCATTCTTGGGTATCCGGCCCTGGCCAAGTTCATGGCAGTGACTCACCATGGCTACAACGTCCTCAAGATGCCAAGGAGCCATGACATCATCACCATCACGTGCGAGGAAAAGGACGTTGTGTGCTCCCTTGAGCGCGCCTACCACACTGCGGCAGTCGAGGACCATGACAACGAAAACATCATCTACCCCCTGAAGCCATCCCGGAGAAGAAGAAGCAGCTGCTCTTCCTGGATTCTCATGAAGAAGAAGCACCCGACGGCCGCGCCTCAGGATCTGTGCCCATGGACGGGGCACCTCCCTCCCTCGCATAGGGAGGCGCGCACGGCGCCCCTCTCAGGTTGGGCTCGGGGGCTCTCCTCTGGAGGGCCTCCAACCTAGCCAATGTCACGAGGGAGGCCCTCGGGCACCATGTGGAGGCGTGCTTCACTGCACGTTTCCCTCACGAGAGCGCATGGGACGAAGCGCCAAGTGCTTAGGAGTTCAGCGACCTGACCATCGAAGACTTGCAGGTACGAACGCCGCCCCGCACCACGAAGTGCAGCTGTCGTCCCAGGCTGAGGCTACGGGCCGTGCGTCTGCGTCAACATCCAAGGACTCAACAAAGTCGCGTCTCAGGAGCTGTACTGGCCGTCTCAGGCGGGCCGGTGCGAGGGCCCACCTCACAGCTACGTCTGCATGCCCTTCGGCTTGTCGAATCAGGCAGCCCTATACTAGCACCACATGCAGCAAGTCCTGACGGCTCACGAGTCCAGGCATCAAGAGATCCTGGTAGAAGTGGTGTCGGTTCTTCGCAAGCTCTCGAAACCTCAGGAGCCATGCGAGGTCCTGGAATCAGGCGGCTCATGAGGAGCGACATCTGCAACGAGCGTCTTCAGCTACATCGACATCTCTCCAGCATTGGTGCCAGGTGACTCTGTCTCAGTTTGTTCATTTGGGGGTGCCCCTCGGGCTACATCATCCCCAAGTCGCACGGGCCTGTCTCTGCGATGTATATCCTTTTTCATCTTTAGCTTACCCTGTTGGGGGCGCCCCTCGGGCTGCATCATCCCCGATCCGCGTGGATCGGTTCTTGTGGCATGCATCGCATTTGCATTACTTGAATTAGCTCGTTTCCTCCTATAAATTGCCTTATGATCCTCACCTGCCCACTCACCACCTCTTTTAGCCTCCCGCGCTGCTGAATGGACTCCTGCTCATGCCACAACGGGGGCTACACACGTCGGCATGGCGCTTGTGCTCGGGTCCATCCCAGCAACGCTGAAAAATCTAAGAGATCGAGCTCTGACTCGCGGCCTGCCTCGCGCACGTCACCTCACTAGGTCCTCAGTGCCTTCATCTTCCCGCGGAAAGATCAGTGGCATGGCGGCAAACGCGATTTATTCAGTTTCATCAGACTAACCCGCAGGAATCTCCAGAGCCAAGCAACAGGCGGCCCTGCCAGCTATTCCCTTCTCACGTAATTCGCTTGCGCATTAAAGGGGGGATCCTGAGCATCGCGTCTTAGGAACTCCTACTGACTCTCTAGCCCTCGCCTCCTGCCCTTGACCATGGCATCGCTACCTGGCATACCAGCGGCGGCCGAGCTCTACTCGAGGGTCGGAACCCGAGGACACAATGCACCTAGAAGAGCGAGAGAAGGGGAGGCCGACACGGAACGCTTAGGCCTAGTTTCGCGTTTCCTTCCCGAGGGCTGTTCGTACGTCAAGGGGGACTCCTGAGCATCGCGACTCAGGAGCCTAATTGGCCACGTAGCCCCTCACCCCTGGCCTCGTCCTAGCGATCCGGAAGAGCCAGCGGCGGCTGAGGTATGCGCGGGGCCGGGCTCTGCCGACATAGAACACTAGAGGAAGCGGGAAGGAAATCGCAAAATCCTAGCCATGCTGCCGCTGAAGAATGGACCAGGCACACCATGCGGAGAATCACCTCAGGCCTGTCAAGATAAGTCACGCTTTCAAATTGGCACGACGCCATGACTTGACAAGTTTGATTTCCGCAGTCTTTCTCCAGCAATGCCGCCTTCCTTTTTAGCCTCCGAGAAGCTGCTTGCACGCCATGGGGGACCTCTTGTGCATCGTGACTCAAGAGATCTTACGGGACCCCGGGCCACTCATCTCCTGGCCTTGACCACGACATCACGACCTGGCGTACCAGCGACGGCTGAAGCTTGCCTTGGGACTGGGACCCGCCGGCGTAGAGCACAAAGCTACTGTAAGGACGAAAGGGGGGGAGGGGACAGTGCCGAAGCAAGACTAGCGACCGCGGTTTCATAACAAGAATAAGAGACATCGGAGCAAAAGCATTACAGGTTCTTTACACACCCCCATGGGGTTCGTTTTGATTCCTCGCAGGGAACAAAAGAAGGAGATCGTAGAATAAGGCATAGCCTAGGGTGAGAAGGGGTTGATGCCTTCCCACCCACCCAGGTTCAAGGCATGGTACTAGCAATTTGGGTTTGTTGCACCAACTATACTGTAGGGGGTTCCCTTACAGTCTGTCTATCAAAAAAGGAGATCCCAAGGGGCCGTAATGTCGAAACCTTGATTTTCATGCCACAACACTTAAGCTAATAGTCATGCTAAAATGTGGTTTGGCAAAAACTTTTGAGTGTTTTTAACCTTGCTTGATTGGTTTTCTGTTTGCTGTTTGCAAGTGCTCTAAAAGTCAAATAAATCATCCAACTCTTATACTTCATCTGCTTGATCCAAAACCTTTTCCTAATGATCATGCCATGTGTATAGAACAGTATAGTATTTTCTTATAAAAATATTTTCGCCAAATAGTATTTTCTAAAATTAGTTTTCCAAAACCCCCTGAAATGAGGTTTGTACTGCAAGTACCTTATTGAGGTTGTGAAAAATCTTTCAAAAAGTATATTTGAATCCAATTAGGTATAGGACTCCCATAAACCACAAAATTATAATTTTAAAAGTTATTTTTATATTTTATTTAATGGCTTTTTATTTAGGCCAGAAATGGTCTTTAATAGGTAAAAAATATTTAACTGTTTCAAAAATATTTGTCAAAATTCAGGGAAACTTATAGGACATATATTGTCCATATATAAGAGTTTCAACACATGGTCGTGTTCAGAATATTGGGCAAATCCCTCAGAAACCCTTTTTGGATATTTCAAGCTTTTGAAATATTTACAAAGGAAGTATTCTCTAAAAATTCCTGGGAAATTCTATCATGTCAAGAAGGGCATATTTGATGATCTTACAAAGCCTCATGCCTTGAAGATGAAGAAAACATCATCAAATCCCCTCAAAACCATTTCTGTCCATTTTGAAGTTTGAGCAACTTTACATTGCCAAACTTGTCCAAATGCTCTCAAACTAGGTGCACATTCTAAAATCGTCTAATTATGCATCTAGACCAAATGGGACAAGTATTGGAGAATCATAACTTGATCTAAGTGCCCCAAAACCCTTTCTGACCAGATCCAAATTTGAACAACTCTACATTGCCAACTTTTTACTTGTGACCTCAAATTTTGTGGACACGATCACAACCCCAAATGATGACACTACACCAAGTGGTGCACCATGGACGGATGATTTGCATGACTGAATCTTGGAGAAGTCATTTCTGCTGATTTCTAGGGTTTACCAAAGTTACATTGGCAAGTTTCTTCAAATGAGCTCAAACTTGGTGGAATACCCTATTTCTATATGACATTTGATCTTGTTAAGTCTCATGTCAATTGGGAATAATTTTCTTGCCAAAAACACCATCAAACACCTTATGGTGATTTTTCAAAACAGATATTTTCACCTCTTTCCTTGTTCTCCTTGAGCTCAACTTTTTACCACAGCTCCTCCTAGTCCTCTCCTACCTCCAGTAACTCTACCCTGGCCATTTCTCAGTGATTGAGGGGTAAAATACCCCCATTTACCTCCCTGGACAGGCCCTCTCTCCCTCTTCTTCTGCCTCTCTCCTCTCCTACTGGCTTCCCAGGGCATCCAAGGCCACAGCCCACTTCTTTACTTCCCCCTAGAGCTACCAGACACCTTTGGACGCGCCCACATTGCATAGAAAACGGCCATGTCGGCCATTTGGGCGCTCAAGAGCGCGCTACAGTGCGCTCCCGCGCTGTAGCCGCCCCCTGCCAAGCACCTCCGGCCACTCGGGCCTCCCCAGCGCGCCCGACAATGCTCCTCGGCATCCTCAACACGCCATGGTCTGGTACACCTCCTCCTTCTCCCTCCTCCTACCTCCTCTCGCACGCGCACCGGCCGCCCAAGCGCTCCAACGGGCAACCTCACACGCGCGATGCCTCTGAACCTTCCCCACTCCCTGTATTCTCTCCCTGGTCGTAGACCACGTCCACAAGCACCCCAGACATGGCCCAGTATGCCAATTCGGCCCCTGGCGTTGCCTAGGCCGCGGCCGTGGTTGCCGTCCACGGTGCTCCCTGGCCTCGCCATATAAGGCCACCCCGAGCCCTCTCTGTTCTCTGTTTTCTCTCTCCCCCTCACGTGCATCCCCCAGACCAACCTACCTCTCGCTCTCGTGCCCTCCGCCCACCTCCATGGCCGGAGCCATGTCGTCGGCCTCCTCCTAAATTCGCGCTCTGTGGCCTCTCCTCTCCCCTTTAGATTCCACCAGAGCATCACCAACCTCCCCAAGGACATCTCCCGAGCTCCATTTCTTCCTGACCGTGGCTGCAGCGTCGTGTCCCACCCTCACCATCGCCACCGTCCGCCGCGGGCGATGCGCTGCTCCCGTCCGACCACCCCAGCAATCGTGGCACACCTCGATGGATGCAGTACGCTCTCCTGAGCACGCCGGTGTGCTGGGTGTCGACGGAGGTGGCCGGTGCCGCCGGGGAGAGCGCCGGCGACGCTCGGCCTTGGCTCCTCTGTTTCCCGTCGCGCCACGCGGGAGGTTGAAGGCGACCTGCCGCTGGGGACCGCGCGTCAGCGACCCAGTGGGCGTGCCCACCCTTTAAGTGGCGACGGCTTCCGCCGTTACCGCCTCTCCAGCGCGAAGGCGTATTTTCATGGTGCTGACTCCGACGTGGCCCCTGCGCGCGTGCGGCCAAGCCGCTGGGCCGGCCCAGTGGCGTCTAGCTGCTAAACCTCGCCCTGTGCGCCTCTTAAGGGTAAAGCCCTTGTCTGTTTATTTCTTTTTCCTTTTCCAAAAATTTGTCAAATCTCCCAAATATTCATATTAACTCCAAATTGAATGAATCAAATTTTTGGTGACTCCATAAATCATTCGCTACCTGTTGGTGCAGCATGTACATTTTCCAGAACACCTCTCTTCACACAAATCCAATAAAACCCTATTTTCCATTTCTGTGATGAACTTTAGAAAATCACAAATAGCTCAAATTTGATCCAAATGCCATGATTCAAATTCCTAGATGCTTCTAATTTCATAACTTAATTTATGAACATTTTTCCTAATACTCTTTGTACCACATAATATATTCAGCCATTTCTTCATATTTGTCAAGTTTGCAAATTCATAGCAAATTCATTGGAACTCCAAATCCTGTGAAACCAACTCCTAGATGCTTCTAAAAACATGATTTGTTAAATGGGTGCCTTCGCTCATTTTTCAAAAATATATTTCTGTACACTTCTTGCAAATCCATAAACCCCTTGATTCCAACATATTGAAATGATCAGAAATATCCACTAATCCAATCCCAATGAAACCACTCTCGTTATTTTTCATATAAACATGGATATCCTAGAAAAGTCCAACTCCTATTTTTAGAGCACTTTTATTTTTGCCTTGTTGTCTTGCTTATTATGATTGTTTCCGTCGTTAGTTGACGAAATAGACGGAGTACTTGGAGATGGACCAAAAGGTTTGAAGACTCGGAAGGACAAGGAAAGCAACCCTTTGACCATGTTGAACCCCTTTTATGTCATGAAAACATTTTTCATCATTTCATCGAGTGCATGATATATCTTGAGTGGCAACCTTGCTAGGCTTGCCTCCGTTGCATACCCCGTTGATACTTGCATTGTACATAGCTCTATTATGCTTAGAGTTGTGTTGATGAGTTGTAGAAATGTGCTATAGTAGTTGGCTACGCTAAATTGATCAGGATTATGCATTGAAAGAAACAAGTGTGGTTTGACATACTTGCGAATAACCCAGTGGGTGCCGCTAATGCCCCTAGGAGATGATGAGGAACTAGGGCACTACTTGGTGGAGAAGTAGTGTACCGAGGCTTGATGACAGTTTTGTTTACAAAGACGGATTAGATTTAAGATTTGTCGACCGTCCAAACCAAACATGTGCAACCACTCTACACTTTTATGGGACAGGGCATTATTGATTACCTAGGCCGATACTAGCATGGTGCCTGCATTACTAGTAACGGGGGTGACATGAGGTCACTCTTCGGACGGGGTCGTGCTTGGATAGGCGGCCATGACTGTCTTTACAGGGCACTGGACACACCGTTGGTACCCCGTGCCAGTGGTATGTGATGAATATGGGAGCGAGGCTCCACAATTTTTAAGATATGAAATGTTGGGCACGGGGCTGTTACTAATCGAGTGGACTATGTGTTAGTGTCGTCTAGGGAAAGATAGTGATCGGGTGCTTACCCCGGGTACTTGAGGTACCGCGTGTCGTGGATGACACACAAGTTCCTCGGTTCTTGTGGGTAAAGTGTGCAACCACTTTAGAGTGTCAAACTATTCGAATAGCCGTGTCCACGGTCAAGGACAGTTGGGTGGTGCTGCTTAGACTATGTCCTTAAGTTTCTGGAAAACAACACGGTTTGGTGAATCTTTTGACGTGATTCATGGGAAATTCACGATGAACTTGAGCAAGAGTTGTTCATAACTCTTTGTCGATATTGATGTATGTAACCTCCTGATACTTGTTGCAAACGCATTCATATCCTTGATAAATGTTGATCATACTTGCAAGAGAAAAACTAGCTTTCCGCAAAACTGCCAATTTAACTGTAGAGCCTTGCATAATTATTCTATTATCACTCTTGGGTTGCTTGCGAGTACATTCAAAGTACTCATTGGCTTGCCACTTCTTATTTTATTGGCCAGGCATGAAAGAACAGGATATGATGAAGATTTCTTGGTGACGATCATGCGAGCTAGGACGCTTCCCAGTCAGAATGCCTGTAGGGTTAAGGCAGATGGCATGGGTCCAAGTTGTTATTGAAGATTTCTGCTGCAATGATATATTCAAGACTTGACCATAATGGTCACAATTTGTGTAATACGGTATGTATGGATGTAATACTCTTGTTATTCAGCTTCGGTGTGTTCAGTTAGCATTGATCTGTTGGATCATTGTACATGTGCATTCGGTGATCACGACTTATGAGTCGGGGTCCCCATAGAGCTGGTATCAGAGACATCCTGACTGTAGGAAGCCTTAGTTAGCATGGTCGTTAGTTAGGGTAAAACTATTTCCAAAACTACTACTAGTTTTCAAAACTATCTATACTTCTCTTCCCTTCTCAGTTTTTCGAAAACTAAGGTATACTTTCCTTATTGATCTCTTCCCCTTCAAAACCTTTGGTCGCTAGAACCCTTATGCCCCTGACCACTGGATTCCTTGTAATCCTTGTGGATAACCTAGAAGGACGACGCCTTGCCAGACATTCGCCCACGTCTTCTGAACACAAGTTTGGCGACACCACAACAGGACAATACCAATAGAAGATACCATCTCGAGGAATGAGGACATCGGGACCCAGAAGATGGCGACACCCTCGACACTGCCCCAGGATGATGCAACCTTGTTCTACGATGACCAGGGTATAGGATATGCAAGATCATGATATACATCGCTAATAGAGCAATCATGTCCTTACCGTTATTGAATCGGCAACCACCGGTGGATGAGAACCTCGCCGTTTGGTCCGCCTCACCATAGTGAGCAGGAAAATGGTTCTCCTCATCCCCCGCTCTTGGTGTCGATGTTGTCATCAACGTAACCGACATGATGGACCTCTATTATGCCTTGATAATGCCATTGCATAAAGGATTACCTACCTGGTACCATCGATGGGTTAGAAGACATAAAGGGGACCGTCGTGATTAAGAAGACAATAGAAGACCAAGTCAATGCCAGTTACGCGGAGCCACCTTCACCCCATCACTTCAACAGGCGAGAAGTTGTTGAAGAATCTTCAGGCTCAACTCGGATTGTTTCATCGAACAACTACAAGAGACGTAGCAACACCTGAGGAAAACCCAAAAGATTGCATGAGGCACGAAGTAAAGCACGACTACTTAGTCTGAGAACCCCTAGGGTAGGATGAGTTGTGTACCCCCTATGCGCAATCGAGTCCGTATGATGATTCGAATAGAACCATGACTGTGTGTTGCTTGTTTTTATTTGTTTGTGTTTTGATATAAGTCGCACTTTTTCCCTAGGCAACAAGTACGCGACTATATCACCTTCCTTGTTTTCCTTTGTTTGGCCCTTTTTGGCGCCCCTTTGTTTGCACCTGCACTATAGAACCCCCTTTAGGCATTCCCCTCATTTATGCTACTCTTCCATCGCATCTCTCTCTCCTTAACTGAAGATCGGCAAGACAAGGTACACCAAGGATTCTACTTCGACAACCAACAAGCACTGAAGAACTTTTCTACAGCCTCCTCGACCAAGTAAAACCCCGTAGAGTTATGTTTAACCCCCCATACTAGAAACCCATTCCTAGACCCTTCGAGACTTCACGAGATACCCCAGCTTGAGTCCTTAACCATGTGCTTAACCCATAGAATTGCAAGAGAACCAATTAAGCCTCTATAACCTTGCACAACACTGGGTTCGTAATGGAACTAGTGGACACAGTGAACGAGCACATTGTCATCCTAATATAGCACAAGAACTCGCGATGCCATAGGAAGACCAATTTGAGGATATAGGACAGATGATCTGGTGACCTTATATCAGTGACTTCGAGGAATTATCTAAGACCTTGATGGATTGTGAGGTTTTCATGTTTGTGGGATCATGATTAATAGAGTAGCATAACTTTCATCACCCTGGAGTAACTTGGATTTGCAAGGCAATTGTGATCGCAAATTGAAATTCTTGGAGGTGCAAGGATTTGACTTGATCAGATGATATTGATAGGAGATAGTTGTTATGATAATGACTTGGGGGAGACATATAGAAATTCTTGTTGGAAATGAGATTTGGATTTAAGTAGGTGATTCTAGTTGAGTATAGATGTTGAGTAAGTCTATATGGTTCAGAGTAAATTGGATTCAGACTGATAATCTTGATCGTGATACCATGTTTCTCGGTGGGCGATTAACTAGGAGATTGGATTAATTATCAGAGTTTATCTAGGGATCTGTATGAGCTTGATCTTGGAGTTTACTTGATCATGATAATCGAAATTGGTGGACTTACTATAGTAGAGACAACCCTTTCAAGTATTTGGGGATTATAGGGACTTTAGGAGATCATGTAGAACACCATAGACATCGGGTTTGTAGAATTAATGGATTATGTAGTGATTAATGGAAGTTAACGGGTTGTTGGAGTTGATTCATAGGAAGGAAACAAGATTTTGGAGTGGCATACGGCGTGTTTCCTTAGGATAGAGATGCACTATCTTGGACCTTGGAAGAATAGGCTGAGCACGTGGATTGTCGTGTTTTATTCCAGCTTGGAAGCTTGTATGCTCTACCCATTGATTTTTAGGGGTAGCCATACATATGAGTTTGGATCGTAGACATATATCATTTTGGTGGACCTCCTTTGAGTCGCAAGCATATAGATAACATGAGTGATGATTGAAGTTGGTCTATACGAGAGGATTCTTTTAGTGGTATAAGGTTATTCGTTTGGAGTACTAGATAGAGCTATTGGCATCTCAGAAACCATGCCTAAGGATAAGATGATAAACATTCACTCACACACCAGAATCCTTGAAACCCTTAAGCCTCACCAAACCACAACATGGTCAGATCCTGACCGCGGGCCTTGACTCTAGGTGAAGAAGACCGTTGCCAATACTCAACCGAGACCACCACCAATACCCCAACCTACCTTGCGTACCCCCATAGACTTCATGGAGTACTTGGACAAGCTAGTTGTCATCATTATTTGGTGACATACTTGAATACCCGAAGACGGAAGAAGAGCCGTTCAACTTGTTAGAAGACATTTGAAGACCGCCATGTCAGGAAGGACGAACTACACCGACCACCGTCATCACGAAGTAAACTTCCGCGTCGAAGACCAGATGTATCTGCAAACCGCTCCTCTCGAAGGAACCAAGCATTTCCATGTCGAAGGGACGCTCCCACCAAGATTTATCGACCTTCTGCAAGACCACTGCAAGGTGAAGAACAGACGGCCACCAGCTAGAATTTACCAGATGAGTTACCCACCGTGCACCAAATTTTCCACGAGTCGCCACTCTGGAAAATACTTTTACCTTCCTAACTAGCCTGTCCCTGCAAGGACATCGATCACCGAGCCTTTGACGTCCAGCTCAACCTAACATATGCAAGAGACCCCTCAGCAACCTGCATCAAAAAGGGCAACATGCGAGAAGCCACACCACTAGTACTTGAAGGTTCCATGGGGAACCACTCGGAAGCAGAACCAACAAGAAGGAGTGAAGACTACCCCATATCCAAGACTCCGTATTCCTTTCCACGCCTAGTCTGGGAATCTCGGGGACGAGATTCTTGTAAGGGCGGTAGGTCTGTCACACCCTGATTTTCATGCCACAACACTTAAGCTAATAGTCACGCTAAAATGTGGTTTGGCAAAAACTTTTGAGTGTTTTTGACCTTGCTTGATTGGTTTTCTGTTTGCTGTTTGCAAGTGCTCTAAAAATCAAATAAATCATCCAACTCTTATACTTCATCTGCTTGATCCAAAACCTTTTCCTAATGATCTTGCCATGTGTATAGAACAGTATAGTATTTTCTTATAAAAATATTTTCGCCAAATAGTATTTTCTAAAATTAGTTTTCCAAAACCCCCTGAAATGAGGTTTGTACTGCAAGTACCTTAATGAGGGTGTGAAAAATCTTTGAAAAAGTATATTTGAATCCTATTAGGTATAGGACTCCAATAAACCACAAAATTATAATTTTAAAAGTTATTTTTATACTTTATTTAAAGGCTTTTTATTTAGGCCAGAAATGGTCTTTAATAGGTAAAAAATATTTAACTGTTTCAAAAATATTTGTCAAAATTCAGGGAAACTTATAGGACATATATTGTCCATATATAAGAGTTTCAACAGATGGTCATGTTCAGAATATTGGGCAAATCCCTCAGAAACCCTTTCTGGATATTTCAAGCTTTTGAAATATTTACAAAGGAAGTATTCGCTAAAAGTTCCTGGGAAATTCTATCATGTCAAGAAGGGCATATTTGATGATCTTACAAAGCCTCATGCCTTGAAGATCAAGAAAACATCATCAAATCCCCTCAAAACCATTTCTGTCCATTTTGAAGTTTGAGCAACTTTACATTGCCAAATTTGTTCAAATGCTCTCAAACTTGGTGCACATTCTAAAATCGTCTAATTATGCATCTAGACGAAATGGGACAAGTACTCGAGAAGCATAACTTGATCTAAGTGCCCCAAAACCCTTTCTGACCAGATCCAAATTTGAACAACTCTACATTGCCAACTTTTTACTTGTGACCTCAAATTTTGTGGACATGATCACAACCCCAAATGATGACACTACACCAAGTGGTGCATCAAGGAGGGATGATTTGCATGACTGAATCTTGGAAAAGTGATTTCTGATGATTTCTAGGGTTTACCAAAGTTACATTGGCAAGTTTCTTCAAATGAGCTCAAACCTGGTGGAATACCCTATTTCTATATGACATTTGATCCTGTTAAGTCTCATGTCAATTGGGAATCATTTTCTTGCCCAAAACACCATCAAACACCTTCTGGTGATTTTTCAAAACAAATATTTTCACCTCTTTCCTTGTTCTCCTTGAGCTCAACTTTTTACCACAGCTCCTCATAGTCCTCTCCTACCTCCAGTAACTCTCCCCTGGCCATTTCTCAATGATTGAGGGCTAAAATACCCCAATTTATCTCCCTAGACAGCCCCTCTCTCCCTCTTCTTCTGCATCTCTCCTCTCCTAATGGCTTCCCAAGGCATCCAAGGCCACAACGCACTTTTTTACTTCCCCCTAGAGCTACCAGACTCCTTTGGACGCGCCCACATTGCATAGAAAATGGCCATGCCAGCCATTTGGGCGCTCTGGAGCGTGCTACAGTGTGCTCCCGCGCTGTAGCCGCCCCCTGCCAAGCACCTCCGGCCACCTCGGGCCTTCCCAGCACGCCCGACGATGCTCCTCGGTGTCCTCAACACGCCACGGTCTGGTACCCCTCCTCCTTCTCCCTCCGCCTGCCTCCTCTCGCACGCGCACCGGCCGCCCGAGCGCTCCAATGGGCAACCTCACACGCGCGACGCCTCTGAACCTTCCCCGCTCCCTCTATTCTCTCCCTGGTCGTAGACCACGTCCGCGAGCACCCCGGACATGGCCCAGTGTGCCAATTCGGCCCCGGGCGTTGCCTAGGCCGCGGTCGTGGTCGCCATTCACGGTGCTCCGTGGCCTCGCCCTATAAAGCCACCCCGAGCCCTCTCTGTTCTCCGTTTTCTATCTCCCCTCCCATGCATCCCCTAGACCAACCAACCTCTCCCTCTTGTGCCCCCCGCCCACCTCCATGGCCGGAGCCATGTCGTCGGCCTCCTCCTAAATTCGCGCTCTGTGGCTTCTC
>LR738711.1:631786063-631932799 GCA_902687465.1 Secale cereale | reverse complement strand
TGTGGCTTCTCCGCCCCCCCCCCCTTTAGATTCCACCAGAGAATCACCAACCTTCCCATGGACATCTCCCGAGCTCCATTTCTTCCTCTCCGTGGCTGCAGTGTCGTGTCCCACCCTCACCATCGCCGCCGTCCGCTGCGGGCGATGCGCTGCTCGCGTACGACCACCCCAGCGATCGTGGCGCACCTCGACGGATGCGGCACGCTCTCCTGAGCACGCTGGTGTGCTGGGTGTCAACGGAGGTGGCCGGTGCCGCCGGGGAGAGCGCCGGCGCCGCTCGGCCTTGCCTCCTCTGTGTCCCGTCGAGCCACGCGGGAGGTTGAAGGCGACCTGCCGCTAGGGCCCGCGCATCAGCGACCCAGTGGGCGGGCCCGCCCGTTTAAGTGGAGACGGCTTCCACCGTTACTGCCTCTCCCGCGCGAAGGCGTATTTTCATGAAGCCGCCTCCGACGTGGTCCCTGCGCGCGTGCGGCCAAGCCGCTGGGCCGGCCTAGTGGTGTCCTGCTGCTAAACCTCACCCTGTGCGCCTCTTAAGGGTAAAGACCTTGCCTGTTTCTTTCTTTTTCTTTTTCTAGAAATTTGTAAAATCTCCCAAATATTCCTATTAACTCCAAATTGAATGAATCAAATTTCTGGTGACTCCATAAATCATTCTCTACCTATTGGTGCAGCATGCACATTTTTCCACAACACCTCTCTTCACACAAATCCAATAAAACCCCACTTTCCATTTCTGTTAGGAACTTTAGACAATCACAGAGAGCTGAAATTTGATCCAAATGCCATGATTCAAATTCCTAGATGCTTCTAATTTCATAACTTAGTTTATGAACATTTTTCCTAATACTCTCTTTACCATATAATATATTGAGCCATTTCTTCATATTTGTCAACTTTGCAAATTCATAGGAAATTCATTTGAACTCCAAATCCAGTGAAACCAACTCCTAGATGCTTCTAAAATCATGATTTGTTAAATGGACGCCTTTGCTCATTTTTCAAAAATATATTTATGTACACTTCTTGCAAATCCATAAACCCCTTGATTCCAACATGTTGAAATGATCAAAAATATCCACTAATCCAATCCCAATGAAACCAGTCTGGTTATTTTTCATATAACCAGGGATATCCTAGAAAAGTCCAACTCTTATTTTTAGAGCACTTTTATTTTTGCCTTGTTGTGTTGCTTATTATGATTGTTTCCGTCGTTAGTTGATGAAATAGACGGAGTACTTGGAGATGGACCAGAAGGTTTGAAGACTCGTAAGGACAAGGCAAACAACCCTTTGACCATGTTGAACCCCTTTTATGTCATGAAAGCATTTTTCGTCGTTTCATCGAGTGCATGATCTATCTTGAGTGGCAACCTTGCTAGGCTTGCCTCCGTTGCATACCCCGTTGATACTAGCATTGTACATAGCTCTATTATGTTTAGAGTTGTGTTGATGAGTTGTAGAAATGTGCTATAGTAGTTGGCTACGCTAAATGGATCAGGATTATGCATTGAAAGAAACAAGTGTGGTTTGACATACATGCAAATAACCCAGTGGGTGCCACTAATGCCCCTGAGAGATGATGAGGAACTAGGGCACTACTTGGTGGAGAAGTAGTGTACCGAGGCTTGATGAAAGTGTTGTTTCCAGAGACGGATTAGATTTAAGATTTGTAGACCGTCCCAACCAAACATGTGCAACAACTCTACCCCTTTATTGGACGCTGCACTATTGATTACCTAGGCCGATACTAGCATGGTGCCTGCATTACTAGTGACGGGTGTGACATGAGGACACTCTCGGGACGGGGTCGTGCTTGTATAGGCGGCCATGACTGTCTTTATAGGGCACCGGACACACCGTTGTTACCCCGTGCAAATGGTATGTGAGGAATATGGGAGCGAGGCTCCACAATTTTTAAGATGTGAAATGTTGGGCACGGGGCTGTTACCAATCGAGTGGACTCCGTGTTAGTGTCGTCTAGGGAAAGATAGTGATCGGGTGCTTACCCCGGATACTTGAGGTACCGCGGGTCGTGGATGACACGGAAGTTCCCCGGTTCTTGTGGCTAAAGTGTGCAACCTCTGCAGAGTGTCAAACTATTCGAATAGTCGTGTCCACGGTCAAGGACAGTTGGGTGGTGCTGCTTAGACTATGTCCTTAAGTTTCGGGAAAACAACAGGGTTTGGTGAATCTGTTGACCTGATTCATGGGAAAGTCACGATGAGCTTGAGCAAGAGTTGTTCATAACTCTTTCTCGATATTGATGTCTGTAACCTCCTAATAGTTGTTGCAGACACATTCATATCCTTGATAAATGTTGATCATACTTGCAAGAGAAAAACTAGCTTTCCGCAAAACTGCCAATTTAACAGCAGAGCCTTGCAGAATTAATCTATTATCACTCTTGGGTTGCTTGCGAGTACATTCAAAGTACTCATTAGCTTGCCACTGGTTATTTTATTGGTCGGGCATGAAAGAAAAGGATATGATGAAGATTTCTTGGTGACGATCATGCGAGCTAGGACGCTTCCCAGTTGGAATGCATGTAGGGTTAAGGCAGATGGCATGGGTCCAAGTTGTTATTGAAGATTTCCGCTGCAATGATATATTCAAGACTTGAACATAATGGTCACAATTTGTGTAATACGATATGTATGGATGTAAGACTCTTGTTATTCAGCTTCTGTGTGTTCAGTGAGCATTGATCTCTGGGATCACTGTACACCTGCATTCGGTGATTACGACTTATGAGTCAGGGTTTCCACACGTAATTGAAGCTGTCGTCGCCGACGCCATCATCAACAAAGGGCCACGAGAGTCCAGTGCCAACCAGGTCACGAACGACAACGAGTTGATGCTGCTGTCGCACTCCGGGCTCGGCGTGAGTTCGGTGGCGCATAGCTACCGTCACTCGTCTCTGGAGACTCGTGAGGCTCAGAAGAGCTGCCGTATTCCCAGGGGCTGTCACTGCTGCTGGGGGAGCTGTTGGCAGGGCCGAGGGCATGCACGACGCTTGCCGCCACACGACCCTGGCGGCCTCCCTCCAGGGAAGCACTCCAGGCGGCGGCCTTCCCCGTCGAAGAACTTGAAGAACAACGTGGAGGCACTGTCGAACTCGAAGTGGTTGACGGAGGCTCCATCAGGGCGGCACATGCGAGCGATTTCGCCCCATCCTCGAGTCATGAAGACACCGGCTGGGGGGACGACCTCGACCTCTGCCTCCGAAGAGTGGCTGCAGCACACAGCATGCCACAACCGCAGCTCAGCAGGACCCCTCGCTGGCATCAGGTCTACGAAGAACCTTGGGAGCCGGATCCAAGAAGGCGGTGGCATCGCTGTCCACACCACGAACTCACGCGAGGAGCCCTGAGTGTGGATTTGGGGGCCGACTGCTTGAGCGACCCCAGATGGGACACCAGGACCACAATGCGAGTGGCGCGGGGCGCAACCCCCTCTTCTAGAGCCTTGCGCTCGGGCCTACAAGGGCTGCGGGTTGCCGGGAAGATGCCGCTCGCACCAAGGCCTCATTACCTCCAGCCTCTCATCGGCGCAACGGTGGTGGCTGAACCTTTTCTTCGGCGGAAGTGGTTCCTGCTCCTCGCAAGGGGTTTTTACTTTCTCAGCAGTGGAGAATCACCTTATTGGCGACATGGGCGTCACAGCATGCCGGTCGGCAAGGAGGAAGAAGGAAAGGGCAGGCAACAATAAGAAGGAGAAGAGCAATGGGGGATTCTCCCCCTCCTCATTTATAGCCAGGAGGAGGCCAACCGACGGCCTCCACGATTGCACGTAATGATGGTTTTTCTATGCATGCAGTAGGGTCTCGTCAAGTCGTGCAGTTGTCGAGGCAGCGCGGGGAAGCGGAGACGCCCAAGTCTAATCAAGTAGCCACGCGTCGACCAAGGCCGCAGGTGATTGGGGCCCACGGTGCTCCGCACATGCCCCTTGGATTCGCCTCAAAGCCAAGTTCAAGCGCACCTTGGGCCCGGGGGCAACTATCGGCGTTCTGGGAATGGGGGTACCCAGACTTGCCTACCTGCGGCCCGTGACGTGGCTCCATCGGCGGCATGGTACGGCCCAGCTTCAGCAACCACAACTCAAGACCCTCGTGAGGTGGACAACAGCAAGACCTCCCTGGGGCAGCCTCTCTAGCCTGGCTCCCGAGGAGTGAAAATATTTATGCAAGGCGCAACTCGCAAAGTTCACGTGACGTGAGCCATGACGACCAAGGCCAGGTGGGCGCCAGCGGACGCAGTGTACCAGTTTCCCCTTTGGTGCTAATGGGGCAAGTACAGGCGCGGCGTCCCGAGGAAACAAGCAAAGGTTTCCATATCGTTGCAACAAGACCAAGGACCGTCAGGATGGCAGAATGGAGGTCATCGTGGATCCCGGCGCGGCGATACCACCAGAGCCTTTGGCAGGCGAAGTCCTTTTTTTTTCAGGATAGCTTGTACTAGCTGTTCCCCTTCAAATTTGGCCGTTGTGGGATTCCTTCCCACTAATATTTGGCAAGAGGACCAAGGCCACTATAAATAGGACCTAGTGACCACCATAGAGATGGATCGGATTTGAGCTCATCTCATCTCATCTGGAGCTGATCCAACCATAGGATTAGATCCATTCCACCCTACACACACCACAACCTCATTCGAGCCCAAGTACACCTCTCCTCCGGAGGCTGTTCTTCCAATGCACTAGTTCATCCTCAGCCCCACGAGGCAATCCACCGCACACACTGGAGTAGGGGATTACACCGCAAGGTGTCCCGAACCAGTATAATCCTCTGTGTCCCCTGTTCTTTGAGTTCGTCAAGCTAGGCTGTGGAATCGTAGGGAGAGCACGCTAGGGAGAGAGTGTTCTTCATGCGCACCCCAGAGTTCGAACCTCTCAAGGGTTTGCAGAACTCGAAATCCGACAGCTGATTATTCGCGGAGATTCGCATCTTGTTGTGAGGCAAATCAACAAGGATTATCAGAGCCCATTGATGGAGGCGTATGTTGAAGAGGTGAGAAAGTTGGAGGAGAACTTTGACGGATTGCCAACACAGGACATACCACGTGCATAAAACAACACTGTTGATTATCTGTCAAAGTGTGCCGCGCAGAAGCTTCCTTTGGAACCAGGAACTTTTTTTCTCCATATTACCCAACTTTCCGTATCCCCGTTGGTGATGGCCAAGAAGAGGAGGAAATTGGACTCCGGCAAGCCTTCACCGGCTGTACCTTTAGAGGTCCCCGGTAAGGGGACTAGCGGGAAGAACTCCACTTCACCTGGCGAGCCACACTCCCCAGCAGGACCTCAAGCCCTTGCGATCGACGCGATCTCTCCCGCGAGTGAGGAGGTGGCATTGGTCCTAGTTCTGAGCGCCAGGCTCCAACTTGGACCCACCACATTGTCCAGTACCTCAAAACTGGAGAACTTCCGGAAGACCAAGAAGAAGCTGAAAGAGTAGCCCGGAGGGCCAGTATGTATCAGTTCGTCGACATCACACTATATAGAAGAAGGCCCAATGGTGTGAAATTGAAGTGCATTTGCCGGGTAGGAGGAAAGGAACTGCTGGCAGAGATACATCAAGGCATGTGCGGCTCTCATATTGGTTCAAGAGCCTTGGTTGGAAAAGCTTTCTACAAGGTTTCTACTGGCCCACGGACCTCC
The DNA here is from genome assembly GCA_902687465.1 of Secale cereale. Lineage (NCBI taxonomy): Eukaryota > Viridiplantae > Streptophyta > Magnoliopsida > Poales > Poaceae > Secale > Secale cereale. Next base: position 631,927,145 of record LR738711.1, on the reverse strand, counting down.
AAGATGCCACGCAGCTAGTCACCAGATGTGGAGCCTCCTAGTTCCACTCCAAGAATATCCATCAGCCTGCTCAAGCTCTCCAGACGATCCCTTTGTCATGGCCATTTGCGGTCTGGGGGCTCGATATCTTGGGCCCCTTCCCCCGTGTTACCGGGGACATTGAATACTTGTACGTTGCCATCGACAAGTTTTCGAAGTGGTCGGAAGTGGAGCCCATGAGGAAGGTGACCGCAGTCTGCTATCAAGTTCTTGAAAGGATTGGTGTGCCGTTTTGGAGTACCCGCCCGACTCATCACTGACAACGGCAAGCAGTTCACAAGCCGCGCCTTCGCGCAATATGTTCACGCCCTCGAAAGCAAGGTCTCATTCGCCTCTATTGCTCATCCCAGAAGAAATGGATAAGCTGAGAGGGAAAACACTGAATTGCTGTGGGACTCAAGACAAGATCCTTTGATAAGGTGCAGAAGTGTGGCCGGCGATGGATCAACGAGCTGTTAGGGATTCTCTGGTCCCTCCGTACGACACCAAATCGAGCCACTGGCTAGACTCCCTTCTCCCTAATCTATGGGGCAGAAGCAGTGCTCCCCATGGAAATCATATACGGGTCTCCTCGAGTGCTTGCCTACGATGAAGTAGTGCAAGAACTGCACCGACAAGACGACGATGTGCTACTTGAGGAGAACCTGCTCTGCGCTGCTATACGTGCTGCACGATACCAGCAAGCCCTGCGTGACTATCACAGCCGCAAGGTTCATGCCCAGAGTCTTGAGGAAGGCGACCTTGTCCTTAGGCACGTTCAGTTTGCCCAGGGTATAAACAAGCTGATGCCAAAGTGGGAAGACCGTTACCGGATGGTACAAGTCACCAGACCTGGCGCCGTCCGTCTAGAGACCGGAGATGGCATTCAATTGCAAAATTCTTGGAACACCAAGCATCTCCATAAGTTCCACCCATAAGGCGCGGATGTTGGGCCTTGCCCTGGCAGCCACCCTTTTGTACAAGCTTTGCTGATGCTGCATGTAACCCTTTGTACAAACCCACACGCAGACCCTGAGCAGCAGAAATGAATGAAGCGGTGTGGGGCCCCGAAAATCTGCATGCATGCATAGCTTTGCATAAGCATCTCACGAGCATATAGACCAGGGGCATATGCAACTATGTTTCCTTCTGCACTAACTGCAGGTTTCTTGATGTGGACCTCGTCCTAAAAAGAAACGAAAGCAAGTCAACATATCGATCTCCGGCAAGCAATATAGATAAGTACCATCTCTTCCTACTCGTTTGTGTTTTTGTAAGACGAACTTGCGCATTTTGAAAAGACCCCGTCACCCTCCACCACACTTGTGCTCCCGTTATTTGGTTTGAACAATGCTTCATCCAAGGCAGTAGTAGTTGCATTTGCCAGACGAGGTTCGACAAGGGGTTCCCCCCTTCCGCAAGGTTGTGGCCGGCGGGCCAAGCCCTGTGGCAACTAACGGAAGGCGCCGACAAGACAACTTGTCGGGGAAGGCTTGCTTACTTGAAAGTAAAGAGGCATTATCCCTCTTCATGTTTAACATTCATGCACAAGCACCCAGCAAGGCTGATTTTCTTTTCATTAAACATGCTGATAAACAAGTACGTCTCGTACAATGTTGAAACATAGGTAGAAGAGTTTACATATTTGAAACTAAAATTTAGCAGATGCCTACGTATTTTAAGGTAAAAAAGATAAATGCCATGTAATCCCTTTCTTGTCCCTCTTCTGGTAGGAACTTCCGTGGAAAATGAAGAGGGCAGGAAGGACACCCAAGCTTAAGCAGAGCCTGACTCCGTCAGGGACTGCCAAGAGCAGCTTGACAAGATCGGGAGTGGCGAGAGAGAGCAGCTGGACGCCCCCTGGTCACCACTGTCAGGACCAGCAGGACGCTCCAGCTCGGGCACCAGAGGGGGAGGCCTGCCGGGGCCTAGCTGGGAGAATGCTGGAGGAGGCGAAGGCACGAAGATAGCGTCCTTCCCTAGCAACCGCCCCTAGAGGCCGGTGATGATGGTGCCGGGAAAGGGGGGTGGAGAACCGGAAGACAGGGCAGCCGTCGGGCAGTACGAGACAAAGGTGTCAGTGCCATCGTACTTTGACCAGACGGACTGCCCTCCACCTTCGTCGCGTCCACCAGTTTCTTCCTCATCACCGTCACTCCGGGGACCAACATGCCTCGGGCCCACCCCCCCTTTCAAGAGACGACCAGCGGCAATGACACTGCCCGGGGCCCACGACGGGCGCCGTCACCCACCTTGGCTGGCAAGATGATGACCCCATCATCAGCATTACCCTCGATATCACCAAAGAGAGCCGTGCTAGGATTACGAGAGATCCCGATCATGTTCTCGAAGGCGGGCGCCGGGAGCCACGGGGGCATCATCAGCGGATCAACATGCTCCAGCAACTCGTGGAAGAGATGACGCCTCGTCCCCAAGCGGCAATCCCATGGGGGGAAGGCAAGTGTTCAACCACAACAACGGAGCGTGACACCTGATACGTCCAAAACGTATCTATAATTTCTGCTTGCTCCATGCCTCTTTTGGGTGATATTGCTGTGATATTTATACACTTCCATACACTTTTGATCATATTTGGACTAACCTATTAACTTAGTGCACCCAGTGCCAGTTTCTGTTTTCTGCTGTTTTTGTATTTCAGGTTTTCACGTTATGAGAACTGCCAGAAAAATCCCGGAAAAATTATATAAAAAATCAGTGTTCCAGAAGCTTCCTAGCTACCAAAGGACAGCCGGAGGGGGGCCACCAGGGCTCCAGGCGCCCTGGTGGCGCGGCCCCCCTGGCCGCACCGGGGGGGCGCCTGGGCCCCCCGAGCCTCCGCTGATGCCCCCCTTTGGCATATATTTATATCGTGTCCCGAAACCCTCGAGACGGGAACCCTTTTTCGCGATCTCATCTTTGTTCCGCCGCCGCCGCCGCTTCCAAGATCGGGAGCACCAGGAGAACTCTTTCCGGCACCCTGCCGGAGGGGAGGATCACCACCGGGAGCTTCTCCACCACCATGGACGCCTCCCCGCTGAGTTGTGAGTAGTCTCCCTTGGACCATGGGTCCATGACCAGTAGCTATGTGATGTTCTCCTCCCGTTCTTGTGCTTCACTAATTAGTCCTCATGAGCTGCCCTACATGATCGAGGCACGTATGTAATCCTTATGCTGTTGCTATGATGAGTTTGCTGGGATCCGATGGATTGTGAGATTATGTTCAGATTGTGTTTGAGTAATACATTTGATCTACGTCTTTTATATTTATGTTCGTATGTAATTCTTGCATGTTCCCCGTTGTTATTTATTGCTTTGGCCAAGTAGTAGGTAGTGACTCCAAGAGGGAACGTTATGCTTGATTGTGGGTTCATGCCCCTCGATGACTAGCTTGAGTGACAGAAACATGAGTCTAGGGGATGTGTTGTTGCCACAAGGGGGAAAACAACGGTGCTTGTGCCCGCGGGTGCAAGGATTGTTTACTTTACGCAAAGTTCTTTAATGCAGTTGTCTGTTGCTTTGAGTTTACACTATGGGTGGGACTCGCAACTTAATACCAGCGAGATGTTCTGGATAGATATCTCAAGGTGGATGATTAGTAGTAGATACAGATGGATTTCGGTCTACTTGCCTTGGCGTACCGCCCATGCTTTGAACCTCTACCTTTCTTGTAACATAGTTAGCATTGGTTTGCGCACATAATTCTGTCAATTGCCCAGCTGTAATTCGTTTACCTCACATAGCTGTTTTATCATCTGTTGGGAGAGAGACATCACTACTGAACATCAAGGGACCCCGGTCCATATTACCATCATTGATCACATCCACTATTTACTTTACGCTTTTACTTACTATTGCATCATTACCTATCACTATTATCACTTGCGTTTGATCCTTTGTAAACTACAAGGCCGAAGAGATTGACAACCTCTCTGTACTCGTTGGGAGCAAAGTTATTTGTATCTGTGTGCAGCTCCGCGTTGATTGCTAATATATCTGGCGCCGTTAGCAGTTGACACCTTCTTGTTGAAACTGGGAGTCTTAGGGAAATCGATCCTTGGTATCTTTGCCAAGGGAAAACTTCCGCTACACTGCATCTCAAACCTTCCACTTGGGGTAACCAACGAGGGGCGAGAAGCCATCAAGCAAAGTTTTCTGGCGCCGTTGCCGGGGACTCCACTCTTCAGGATAGGGGAGTTGCACGCGATCTTTTACCTTTGCTTTTAGTCTTGTTAGTATACCTTTCAGTTTTTGCTTTAGTATCTTTCATCGAAAATCACAAAAATAGTTATCTCATTCCTTAGTTGTCATTATGTCGGGTCCTTTTGTCTTTGGCGAGGCAGAAGTTCTCACCTTTAAACAAAGAGGTGGGGAAAGTCTAAAAGATGCTTGGTATAGAATTAATGATTCTCAAAAAAGAGCCACCAAGAAGCAATCTACTACTATCCTGCTTAGAAATTTTTATGTTGGAATTACTTCTTGGAATAGGTTTATTGTAGATATTGCTATCAATGGAAATTTCCTAGAGGCCCCAGTTTGGGAGTCTCTTAGTATTATTGAAAATCTTGTTGGGAATCCCCCTGTTGTTAGCATTCAAGAGGACATCACCCTAGCTCACATTATGAAAAAACTTGAAAAGATAGAGTTAGAGATGCCAAGCATTAATAAGATAAACGAGTTGGATCGTAAGATCCAAGGGAATTTGAATAGGCTTGATAGCTCAATGCATAAAAATTTCAAAACTTTGGAGACCATCAAATCCCATAACTTGGACTCTTCTAGGATAGACAAGATTGAGGAAATCTTTGATAATCTAGGAACTACTTTCTCCTCAATCAAAACCAAAAAGGTAGAAACTCCGGCAAAGAGGGAGCCTAAGTTCGTTCACGTTCCAAAGGCTCCCCGTTCTAAAAGTAGTCCATCTATTGCCAAAGGGGTCGAAACTGTAAAGACTTTGGAAGAAACACCTCTCTTTGATGAATTTATAAATGAATCTTCCCTTGACTTTTATCCTTTTGGTCTTCTCCCTAGAAGTATCTCTATGAGGCCTTTATATGAAAGTCCTCTTAAGACTAGTTGTATTATTGAAGAGCTTTTTGATGATCTAGATGATGGTTCAATTGATACAACTTGATCTTTTTGCATTATGCCTAGCTTAAAGGCATAAAAGAAAGCGCTTTTGGGAGGCAGCCCACATGAATAAATTTTTGCTTTTGTTGTGTCTTTATGTTGTTAACTACAGTAGCATCATCATTGTATCTTTGCTTTTCAACTTTGTGCCAAGTGTAGCCTCTGATTGCAAGAAAGTTCAAAAGTTGTGACGTGCTGTCCAGGAAACAGATTCTGTCCTTGGATAGAAAAATTCGTATAACATCACCAGATCATATTTTTGGTCTGAATTTTTTCGACAGCGTGCTCTATACAATTGTCTTTCGTGCTTCTGTTTTGAGTTTTTTGATTAGAGTTGCAGAAGTGCCCCGAAAAAATCATTTACTACCTGCTGTTCTGTTTTTCACAGATTCTGTCCTGTTTTGCCTTTCCCTCATTTTGCAAACCTTGAGCTTGCTTTTTCTTTGCAAAAACCTTTTGGAAATCTTGAGAAATAGTAGACCTTCAAGAATATCCTTATTTCCAGCAAGGAACAATTATTTTATTATGGGTACTAACCTCGCTAATCAGATTCTGATGAGTTATGTATTAAGGAAGTTTTCAAGTGTGCGAGGGAAAATGATAAAAAGATTCAGGAGTGTCAAACGCTCAAGCTTGGGGATGCCCCCGTGCACCCCCAAGAAATATTCAAGGAGACTCAAGCGTCTACGCTTGGGGATGCCCCCGTGCATCCCCTTCTCCATCAACATTATCAGTTCGTCTTTCGTTCCACTATATTTTTATCACTTCATGTGTTATGTGCTATGCTTGGAGCGTCTTGCTCTTAGTTTTCCTTTTTAGTTTTCTTTAGCTTTTCATAACGATTCGGAACTCAGCTTTCTTTATGTGGGAGAGAAACACGCTCCACTTCTACCTAGAACATAACATAGAATTTTCATGTCTATCTTTGCTGTGTGTGTTCTTTGTCTTTCAATAGCTACTATCATGCTTAGCTTTTAGTTTTCATGCTTATCTTTTTAAAGAGCTTTTGTTTAGTTGGTTGCTTGAACTCTCTTTATTTATCATGATCATCTTATTAAGAGAGTTTGCTTCTATTGCATTGGTTGGTATGTCTATGATAAAGATGCTATGTGCATAATGGTGCTTAGTAATTCATGTTTTCTTATGGTTAGTCTCAAATAGCTGGGGGGGTTCCATTGTGTTATTGGAGTACCAACATGATTTGTTTGCCTATGATGTGGTATGGTTCAGTAATATCTTCCTTCAAGAATTTATTTTGATTGACTTGGCGCATGCTCACGCATATTTAAGACTGTAAAGAAAGTCTGTCAAGCCTTGATGATCTTTTATTTCTGAGTAGCGATATAACTACCATGCCTGATTCAATGTTGCTTTGCCGCTCTACATGATTATGACCGTCATTGCTCTCTTAGTTGGTCGCTCCCAGACTTTTGCTAACCTCCACCTGTACTAAGCGGACTGACTACTTGTGCGTCCAAATTCTTTTAAACCAGTTATGCCATATGAGTCCACCATACCTTCCTACATGGTATTTACCTGCCATTCCTAACGGAGACTTTCATGTACCATCTCGAAATTATTCAAAGAAAAAAAATGTATTCCTATTTCGTGCCTCTATTTTAAGTCCATGAGGAAGTAGTAGTTAATTCATGATCTTTTTAAGTTGGACAAGCTTCACCCCGGGATTGCATGTATAATGTGCAAACCCATAACACGAGAAGGAACTGGTATTGAGTGCGCCCGGCTCAAAATTAATATAACAAACAAACCCTCCTTCACACTTTGTTCATGAGAAATCAGAAAACTTTGGCAGTGATAAACAAAGGAGATTAAGAGGATGTGATCGTCCTCATTCGGGAGCCGTTCCTCGAAACTTGTCCATCTCAAGAAGTTATTGAGCTATCTGCTAGCATTCGTTGACGAAACATGCATGATCTAAGAAAAAATTTATTATTATTATCTCTGTTTTTAAAACCAAGAGCTCTGGTACATGCTTTGTCTATGTTTCCGACTACGGGTTTTCAACCTTGCCAACAAAAGCCACGGTTCGAGAGTCTCCACCTTCTTTTAAAGCACGAACTAATGAGAGCATGATTGTCATTCTGAGTGTAATGTGCATTGTCCCAAAGTAGCATTGTCTTTAGCATGATTGTGATATCGTTTATTCTGACATCATTGTATCTAGTCATCACTTAAACCTTGGAGGTGCCCCTACATTTATGTTTTGCTTCACTAAAGGGGGCAAGCGAGATATCACTTTATCATATTTGCACATCATGCTCATTACAAATCTATTTGATGTTTCAGTACCATATTGTAAAACTTTCAATACTTTGTGATTTTCTCATGATGCAACTTAATTACTACAGATTCATTGTCTCAGTAAGCTTTTGTCAAATGACTATGAAAAGTCATATATGGTTAATAGCATGTCACCACAGAAATTATTCTTGTTATCATTTACCTACTCGAGGACGAGCAGGAATTAAGCTTGGGGATGTTGATACGTCCAAAAGGTATCTATAATTTCTGCTTGCTCCATGCCTCTTTTGGGTGATATTGCTATGATATTTATACACTTCCATACACTTTTGATCATATTTGGACTAACCTATTAACTTAGTGCACCCCAGTGCCAGTTTCTGTTTTCTGCTGTTTTTGTATTTCAGGTTTTCACGTTACGAGAACTGCCAGAAAAATCCCGGAAAAATTATATAAAAAATCAGCGTTCCAGAAGCTTCCCAGCTGCCAAAGGACAGCCGGACGGGGGCCACCAGGGCTCCAGGCGCCCTGGTGGCGCGGCCCCCCCTGGCCGCGCTTGGGGGGCGCCTGGGCCCCCCGAGCCTCCGCTGATGCCCCCCTTTGGCATATATTTATATCGCGTCCCGAAACCCTCGAGACGGGAACCCTTTTTCGCGATCTCATCTCTGTTCCGCCGCCGCCGCCGCTTCCAAGATCGGGAGCACCAGGAGAACTCTTCCCGGCACCCTACCGGAGGGGAGGATCACCACCGGGAGCTTCTCCACCAGCATGGACGCCTCCCCGATGAGTTGTGAGTAGTCTCCCTTGGACCATGGGTCCAAGACCAGTAGCTATGTGATGTTCTCCTCCCGTTCTTGTGCTTCACTAATTAGTCCTCGTGAGCTGCCCTACATGATCGAGGCACATATGTAATCCTTATGCTGTTGCTATGATGAGTTTGCTGGGATCCGATGGATTGCGAGATTATGTTCAGATTGTGTTTGAGTAATATATTTGATCTACCTCTTTTATATTTATGTTCGTAAGTAATTCTTGCATGTTCCCCGTTGTTATTTATTGCTTTGGCCAAGTAGTAGGTAGTGACTCCAAGAGGGAACGTTATGCTTGATTGTGGGTTCATGCCCCTCGATGACTAGCTTGAGTGACAGAAACATGAGTCTACGGGATGTGCTGTTGCCACAAGGGCGAAAACAACGGTGCTTGTGCCCGCGGGTGCAAGGATTGTTTACTTTACGCAAAGTTCTTTAATGCAGTTGTCTGTTGCTTTGAGTTTACACTATGGGTGGGACTCGCAACTTAATACCAGCGAGATGTTCTGGATAGATATCTCAAGGTGGATGATTAGTAGTAGATGCAGATGGATTTCGGTCTACTTGCCTTGGCGTACCGCCCATGCTTTGAACCTCTACCTTTCTTGTAACATAGTTAGCATTGGTTTGCGCACATAATTCTGTCAATTGCCCAGCTGTAATTCGTTTACCTCACATAACTGTTTTATCATCTTTTGGGAGAGAGACGTCACTAGTGAATATCATGGGACCTCGGTCCATATTACCATCATTGATCACATCCACTATTTACTTTACGCTTTTACTTACTATTGCATCATTACCTATCACTATTATCACTTGCGTTTGATCCTTTGTAAACTACAAGGCCGGAGAGATGGACAACCTCTCGGTACTCGTTGGGAGCAAAGTTATTTGTATCTGTGTGCAGGTCCACGTTGATTGCTAATATATCTGGCGCCGTTAGCAGTTGACACCTTCTTGTGGAAACTGGGAGTCTCAGGGAAATCGATCATTGATATCTTTGCCAAGGGAAAACTTCCGCTACACTGCATCTCAAACCTTCCACTTGGGGTAACCAACGAGGGGCGAGAAGCCATCAACACCCTCCATGCCAAGGTCAACGCGGCATCTGTGAAAAAGCTACCGTGATCTATGGCTACCCCCGCCAGGGGTGCCGCGTCCCTCGCGGCCTCGGACAATACTCACTCCCCATGAGGCTACACCGACCATCAGGGTCGTCGTTCCCAAGCCGAGGCACGGGTTCTGCCCCTGGCCTCCACCCCTAAACATAACAAGAAGAAAGTCAGGGAGAGGTGCTCTGGTGGATGCCTCAGGCTCCCACGACGCTCTCCTTTTATAGGGGAGCCCGGACGGGGGGCTTGTGATAGCCTGGCTTAATAGGGATGATAGAGTACTCATATCAATAAGGAATTCCTTCTTTTCCGGGAGCCCATTCAGACAAAAATCCAAAGTTAAGTGTGCTCAGCTGGGAGTAGTTTCAGGATGGGTGACCGACCGGGAAGTTGCTCCTGGGTGCGCACGAGTGAGGATAAAGTGCACAGAAAAGACTAGTATTGATATGTGATGCCAGTCTAGATCCCTCCAGGAGTAATAACTACCAACGGGTGTGTCCGGGGCATGATAACTTGGTATCAGAGCCTACCCTCGCGGTTACATGGATGTTTGCGGACAAGTGCGCGGTCATGTTGTTCATGATGTTTGTGACCCGTTGTGGCACACGGCATGGCACATGTACTGGCCTGGATGCACATACATATGCGCCAAGAGGCAACGTTCCTGTGGCCCGACAAGGACGTTGGTTCCTCTGAGTGTGGGTGTATCTGATAGCCTAGCTTAATAGGGATGATAGACTACTCATATCAATACGGAATTTCTTCTTTTCTGGGAGCCCATTCGGACACAACTCCAAAGTTAAGCTTGCTCAGCTTGGAGTAGTTTCAGGATGGCTGACCGACCGTGAAGTTGCTCCCGGGTGTGCACGAGTGAGGACAAAGTGCACAGAAAATACTAGTATTCATCTGTGAGGCCAGTCTAGATCCCTCCAGGAGTAACGACCACCAATGGGTGTGTCCACAGCGTGATAAGTTGGTATCAGGGCCGACCCTCGTAGTTACACGGATGTTTGCGGACAAGTGCGCGGTCATGTTGTTCATGACGTTTGTGACCCGTCGTGGCACACGGCATGGCAAATGTACTGGCTTGGATGCATAGACGTATGTGCCAAGAGGGAACGTTCCTGTGGCCCGACGAGGACATCGGTTCCTCTGAGTGTGGATGTATGTGATAGCGTGGCTTAATAGGGATGATAGACTACTCATATCAATAAGGAATTCCTTCTTTTCTGGGAGCCCATTCGGACAGAACTCCAAAGTTAAGCATGCTCAGCTTGGAGTAGTTTCAGGATGGGTGATCGACCGGGAAATTGTTCCCGGTAGCGCACGAGTGAGGACAAAGTGCGCGGAAAAGACTAGTATTGATCTATGAGGCCAGTCTAGATCCCTCCAGGAGTAATGACCACCGGCAGGTGTGTCTGGGGCATTACAGGGCTGGGGGCTCCTCTCGCCCCCAGAGGCTCTTTCGGACCCGGTCTTTCAAAACTACGGGCCGGGGGGATGGCTCCTCACCCAGAGGATGACCACCCTCATGCGCCAATCAGCACATCAGTTACCTACCCCGCGCGATGCATGTGGCATACGTGGCGGAAGGTATAAGTGCGATGGGAGAAGTGAAATGGTGGTTGCTGACCCGTGAAATAAAGTCATGCACGGGCCATAACAAGGTGGCTCCCACCACGTTTGGCTTCGCATGAAAAGCAGGAAGAGCGGAAACCATCCTCATTCAAGCACGTGTTAACGAAGAAGCAAGGAAAATATCGGAAGCTGCAGCAAAACCGCAGCATGTTTACTCGATTGGACCTACCTCGACGATGCTCAACAGCGCGTTCGAGCCATGTCCGGGCGCTTATATCGGTAGAACAAACCAAGACGTATGTTGCCGAGACTGTACATAGGCGTAGAGACAAGGTTGCAACAACGAGACAAGGCCAAGCTGAGGAGGAAGCTCTTTGAGGAATCAAAGAGCAGATCAAGAAGACCAAGACGAAGCAAAAAGAACAAGATATCACCAAGGAATGGCCTCCCTTGTCGGGCAGGCGATCCCGGCCAAGTCGAGGCTGCGCCAAGGCCAAGCCCCAAGACTCCCCCGGCAGGCTTGACAGGACGCCAAGGGGCACCCCGCCAAGATACCACAGCTCCACTGCACAAAGACTCAAGTCACTTACCAGTGCGGTGTCGAGCCCTCAGATGACTAAGTGTCACTCACCGAGCACGTCGCAGCCACCCTAGAGGCGTATTTCCTCCAAATGACACCCGTCCAGCGACGTGTCAGGCAGACAAGGCAAGAGACAGATAGAGCAGCGCGGCAAGGCTTGTCGTGCTATGCTACCTCTTGAGCATGCGTTGGTTTTTCCTTTCAAGAGGAAAGGGTGATGCAACAAAGTAGCGTAAGTATTTCCCTCAGTTTTTGAGAACCAAGGTATCAATCCAGTAGGAGACTACACACAAGTCCCTCGCACCAGCACAAACAAATAAGAACCTTGCAACCAACACGATAAAGGGGTTGTCAATCCCTTCATGGCCACTTGCAAAAGTGATATCTGATAGAGATAATAAGATAAATATTTTTGGTATTTTTGTTGTATAGATTTAAAAGTAAAGATTGCAAAATAAAAGGTAGCTAGTTGACCGATGATTAATATTATGGAAGATAGACCCGGGGGCCATAGGTTTCACTAGTGGCTTCTCTCAAGATAGCAAATTCTACGGTGGGTGAACAAATTACTATCTAGCAATTGATAGAAAATCGCATTGTTATGAGAATATCTTGGCATGATCATGTATATAGGCATCACGTCCGGGACAAATAGACCGACACGATTCTGCATCTACTACTATTACTCCACACATCGACCGCTATCCATCATGCATCTAGAGTATTAAGTTCATAAGAACAGAGTAACGCCTTAAGCAAGATGACATGGTGTAGAGGGATAAACTCATGCTATATGATATAAATCCCATCTTTTTATCCTCGATGGCAACAATACGATACGTACCTTGCTGCCCCTGCTGTCACTGGGAAAGGACACCGTAAGATTGAACCCAAAGCTAAGCACTTCTCCCATTTCAAGAAAGATCAATCTAGTAGGCCAAACCAAACTGATAATTCGAAGAGACTTGCAAAGATATTTTAAACTTGCATATAAGAATTCAGAGAAGAACCAAATATTGTTCATAGATAATCTTGATCTTAAACCCACAATTCATCGGATCTCGACAAACACACCGCATTTTTTTTTACATCGAATAGATCTCCAAGATGATCGAGGAGAACTTTGTATTAAGATCCAAAGAGAGAGAAAAAGCCATCTAGCTAATAACTATGGACCCGGAGGTCTGTGGTAAACTACTCACAACTCATCGGAGAGGCTATGGTGCTGATGTAGAAGCCCTCCGTGATTGATTCCCCCTCCGGCGGAGCTCCGAAAAAGGCCCCAAGATGGGATCTCACGAGTACAGAAGGTTGTGGCGGTGGAAATAGGGTTTCGTGGTGCTCTCGGATGTTTTTAGGGTGTATGAGTATATATAGGAGGAAGAGGTATGTCGGTGGAGCTACGAGGGGACCACGAGGGTGGGGGGCGCGCCCTCCTGCCTCGTGGAAGCCTCGTGGCTTCCCTTGCGTGTACTCCAAGTCTTTTGGGTTGTGTTTGTTTCAAAAACGATCCTCCCGAAGGTTTCATTCCATTTGGACTCCGTTTGATATTCCTTTTCTGTGAAACACTAAAATAGACAAAAAACAACAATTTTCACTGGGCCTTGGGTTAGTAGGTTAGTCCCAAAAATAATTTAAACATGCATAATAAAGCCCATTAAACATCCAAAACAGATAATATAATAGCATGGAATAATAAAAAAATTATAGATACGTTGGAGACGTATCAGGCAGCTCCGCGACGTGACACTAAGCAGTGCATTTAATGCACCCTATCCTATCTGCAGAGTTAGGTATGATAGCACTGTTGGCCATCTAATCAACCAACAGTGATCGTGTCACCACTTTGGATTCCCCTTGAACTATAAAAGGAGGACTAGGGCGAGCGTCGAAAGGATTCAGACCCTTGTACACTCATACGCACGTAGGTTCTCTCCCCGAGGCTACCTTGTCGGGCTTGAGCGCCGCGTGCTCCTCACACTCCCTCATCAAATCCACCAAATCAGGAGTAGGGTTTTATGCTTTGCAATGGCCCAAACCTGGGTAAAAACCGCCGTGTCATCATTGTTGTGCCGCCCGGTGGCCTTCGCTCTTTGTGGAACATCCCCTTCCCCCTCACCGTACCATAAAGGGGCCGATGGCCCCATAGGTGATCGTGTTTTCCCACGACACCAAGCCCAATATTCGTTTTTCAATCGTGCGTACCTCTTCTAGGTATGCCTCCATGTGCTCATCCTTAGGCTTGTATTCCTTGTTGGAGATGTTGACGAGGAGCTGAGAATCGCCCTTGATAGTGAGACGCATGACCCCCAGGGCCGTCGCGGCCCTGAGGCCGGCGATCACGCCCTCGTATTCCGTGATGTTGTTGGAGACCTTCTCGCCGTGCATAAAGCAGAGCTGAACGGCCTAGTATAGCTTGTCTCGGGTTGGCAAGATGAGCACGGCTCCAGCCCCCGCGCCCTGTCGCGCAAACGCGCCGTCGAAGTACATGACCCAGCCGTTGGGCACCTCGTCCCCAGGCACGAGGTGGCGGTCTTCACCCATCCCTGGTCAGGGGCATGAAGCCATTCCACCACAAAGTCAGCTATGACCGCGCCCTTGATGACCCTGGTGGTGGTGAACTCCAGCTGGAATGCCTGCAGCTCGATGTTCCCCTCGGCAACCCTCCCCGCAGCATTGGGGCTACACAGCACCTTCTCCAGGGGGTACGCAGAGACAACCTTGATGTGGTGGCCATGGAAATAGTGGCGCAGCTTCTGCGGCATGGGGTAGCGCACACGCGTCACGCAGCATCGTGCTGACTAAGTACATGGGGTGCTCGACGAGGGAAGAGGCATTGATGGCGTCTTGCTCCGCCTGAAACGAGGGGACCTCAGGAGCCTTGTCGGCCGACGAAACAGCTGACGCCTTAGGAACATCGTACTGAGGCCGCAATGACGTGGCCGTGCGCTGGGCGCTATGCCGCGCACCCGCGCCAGCGTGCTCCTCCATGATTGCCACCAGCACTGCACTAGCCGAGTGGGGCATGGCGGCCAAGTAAAGCACCAAGGGCTCAACAGGCGAGGCACCACCATCACTGGCGGGCTCGTGAGGTACCTCTTGAGGTCTTGGAAGGCTGCCTCCGCCTCCAGAGTCCACTCAAAGGGGTCCTTCACCTTCATTAGTATGAAGAACGGGAGGGCACGCTCGCCAATCTTGGATATGAAATGCCCCAGCGAGGCCACAAGGCCCGCAAGCTTCAGCATCTCCTTAAGGCGGAGGCAGCAAGGCACGATCCTTTCTATCACGTGGCGAGCTCATCCGTTCTATCGCCTTGACCTTCTCCGGGTTTGCCACGATCCCTCTATGTGACACCAGGAAACCCAGCAACTTGTCGGATGGGACACCAAACACGCATTTCTCTAGATTGAGCCGCATGTTTACCTTGCGTAGGTTGGCAAACATTTCTTCCAAATCTTTGACAAGGGTCCTTGCTTCCTATGACTTGACCACTATGTCATCGACGTATGCCTTGGCGTTTCTCCCAACCTGCTAGCACAGAGCGATGTGCATCAATCACTGGAAGGTCATGCCAGCATTCCACAGCCCGAAGGGCATGCAGGTGTAGCAGTATACCCCGCACGAGGAAAGGAAGGCTGTCTTCCCGACATCCTGCACCTCCATCTTGATCTAGTTGTAGCCAGAGAAGGCATCCAGGAAGCACAACAAGTCACACTTAGAGGTGGAGTCAATGATCTGATCAATGTGCGAAAGAGGGAACGGGTCCTAAGGGCACGCCTTGTTGAGGCTCGTGAAGTCGACGCACATGCGCTCCTCCGTGCCCTTCTTGGCGACAATGACCGGGTTATCCAACCAATCCAGGTGCCGCACCTCCCGATTGACATCGGCTTCTTGTAGCTTGCGGACCTCCTGGACGATGAATGATTGCTTCTCCGGGGCTTTTGCCGCTCCTTTTGCTTCATCGGGGGCGCACCAAGGCACACCATCAAATGGTGTTCGATCACATCTCATGGGACGCTGACCAAGTTCGTTGCCTCCCATGCAAACACATCTTGGTTCATGTGGAGGAAGCTAACCGACGCCTCTTCCGGATTCGGGGGAGGCCAGCACCTATGTTGAAGGTGGGGCCTGAGCCCCCGTCATCGACTGGCACCTGCTTCGTCTTGTCCCGACCCTGAGAGAATAATTGCTTCTTCTTTGTTGGCGCTTATTCTGGGATCTCTGGAGTATTTTTAGCGCCCGGTCGTGTGGCTGCCGTGGCCTTGATGGCGAACTTGAGGGCCATGAGTACATCTTTGGTGTCCCCCACAATAGTGATGATGCCGCTGCTTCCAGGCATCTTGACGATGTTGTAGCCTGTGTGCGTCGCCGCCATGAACTGGGCAAGGGCCGAATACCCAAGAATGGCATTGTATGGGAGGCCGATGCGGGCGACGTCGTAGTACTAGCGCTTGCCGATGGTGACCGGGAGGCGTATCTGCCCCAAGGGGGTGGTGAAGCTATTGACTAACCCCGTGAGGGGCTTTGTGGGTGCGAGCTAGTCGTAGAGCACTTGATGCAAGTTGAAGGCCTCCACTGAGAGGACGTTGAGGCCGGCACCGCCGTCGATGAGGGTCCTGGTAACCGCGACGTTGCTGGTGGTGGGCATCCACAATATCAGGAGTGCGATGGCACCTACCGTGGTCCTGGGGTGATTCCTGAAGTTAAAGGTGATGTCAGTCTCGGGCGCTGCACCACCCGGGGGAGCCCCCTGCCGCGGCCGAGCAGCTCGCACTCGACGAAGATGCTATTTGACGTGGCGGCCCGAGGCAGGTGCCTGCGACCCGCCGAGGATGGCCACAACTGCATGGGGCGCCGGGGCCATGAAACACGCGATGAGCAGGCCGCACAACTACTCCCATGAGGTCACCGAAGACTTCGGCAAGATGAGCATCCAGGAGCCTGGCATGCCCATGAGGGCCATAGGGAGCCAGTTTGCCATGACCTTGTCGTCGTCACCTGCCGCCCGGATATCTTGTGTGTACACCTGGAAGAACTCCACGGGGTCCGTCGCGCCGTCATACCGCGGGGCAACGCTGACTTGAACTTCAGCGGCCATCGCACCTGCCGCAGGGCGGGGGAAAAGCCCGGTGGCCCATGATGCCTCCGAATGCGCCCAGCTGTGCGACGGGTGGGGCGGACCCAGCCATCGGAACCATGCTACGCGGGCGGAGCGCAGCGCATGAAGAGGCAGATCTTTAACACGCCCCCTACCTGGCACGCCAAATGTCAGATTCAGGGCTCCGCGGACCCAGAAAAGTTTCGAACTGTGGGGCGTGTGCAAAGAACTCAGCCAACCCAGCCTACTAGCTCGTCGCCCCTCGAACTAGCTCTACTCACGTGAATAAGGAAGAAGTAGAACACGACAGTTTACCCAGGTCCGGGCAACCTTGCGGTGAAATACCCTACTCCTACTTTGTGGTGAATTGGCCTCACGAGGGGCTGAGGATGAACTAGTACAAGGGATGAACAACCTCATGAGGGAGTAAGTCGACCAGGGTCAGATCAGATCCCCTTTTATGGTGGTGGCTAACCTATATTTATAGTGGCCTCGGCCCTCTTCCCCGAAAACGTAGGCGGGAAAAGAGATCCCACAATGGCCAATTTGAAAGGGGACAAGTAGTACATCTTATCCCGATGAAAGGTGGTCTTCGCCTGCAAAGCTTTTAGTCGTGACGCGGCGGTGGGCTCGGCGATGACATCCGTCCAGCCGTGCTGGAGGCCTTGTTCTCGTTGCACCAGAATGGAAACCTTTTACCAGATTCCTCGGGAACCCACTCCTGTTCTTGCCTCCTTAGCACCAAAGAGGAAACTGCCTTCTTTGTGCATGTTGGCACCGGCCTACCTCAGTCGTCATGGCTTGCGTCATGGTAGCCTCATGAGGGTGGGTACCTTCATAGAAATCTCAGCTCGTCGGGAGGCTGCCTGGGGAGGCCGCTCCCTTGGGAGGTCTTGACGCCATCCGCCTCGCGAGGCTTGGACCCTCACGAGGGTCGTGTCTTGGCAATCTTGTAGGTGGGTCGTACCAGGCCGTCGAGTGAGCCACACTATGGGCCGTAGGCAGGAAAGTCTGGGTATCCTGGTTCCAGAACACCGACAGCTGGGGTGTTCCAGGTGGCGCGAGCTGTAAAACAATTCCACATTGTTTTAAATGAAGGCCATACTCGTAATTCAAATGTTCACCTCGGCAATGAGATCGTAGAAACTTTATTATGTTTTTACCATGATTCTCCACTTATGTTTAAAATTCTTTGAACTTTTCAAATGTTTCATACTTGTGTTTCATCAAGTAGAGATATCCATACCTACTTAAATCATTTGTGAAGGTTAGAAAATAATGATACTCGCCGCATGCTTCAACACTCATTGGGCCGCATACATCGGTATGTATTATTTCCAATAAGTCATTAGCAAGCTACATTGTTCCGGAGAATGGAGTTTTAGTCATGTTACCCACGAGGCATGGTTCGCAAGTATCAAATGATTCATAATCAAGTGATTCCAAATTTCCATCTGCATGGAGTTTCTTCATGCGCTTTACACTTATAAGACCTAAACGACATTGCCATAAGTGTAAAGCGCATGAATGTGTGTATCACTACAATGGAGATATAACAAGAATAGACCATTCATTAAAGGTGCATGACCATAAAAGTTGTTACTCACATAAATAGAATTACCATTACTCTGATGTAAATGAATAACCATCTCGCAATAAACAAGATCCAGATATAATGTTCATGCTCAACACTGGTACCAACTAACAATTATTGAGGTCTAAAACTAATCCAGAAGGTATATGTAGAGGTAGCGTGCCAACAGCGATCACATCAACCTTGGAACCATTCCTGACGCGCATCGTTACCTCGTCCTTAGCTAATCGTCATTCATTCCGTAGCTCCTATTTCGAGTTACATATATGAGTGATGGCTTCTCACCCCTCGTTGGTTACCCCAAGTGGAAGGTTTGAGATGCAGTGTAGCGGAAGTTTTCCCTTGGCAAAGATACCAAGGATCGATTTCCCCTGAGACTCCTAGTTTCAACAAGAAAGTGTCAACTGCTAACG
This sequence comes from Secale cereale, assembly GCA_902687465.1. Classification (NCBI taxonomy): domain Eukaryota; kingdom Viridiplantae; phylum Streptophyta; class Magnoliopsida; order Poales; family Poaceae; genus Secale; species Secale cereale. The sequence continues at coordinate 631,908,551 of LR738711.1, read as the reverse complement.
GCGCCAGATATTAGCAATCAACGTGGACCTGCACACAGATACAAATAACTTTGCTCCCAACGAGTACAGAGAGGTTGTCAATCCCTCCGGCCTTGTCATTTACAAAGGATCAAACGCAAGTGATAATAGTGATAGGTATTGCTGCAAATAGTAAGTAAAAGCAGAAAGTAAATAGCGGATGTGATCAGTGATGGTAATATGGACCGGGGTCCCATGATGTTCACTAGTGATGTCTCTCTCCCAAAAGACGATAAAACAGCTATGTGAGGTAAACGAATTACAGCTGGGCAATTGACAGAATTATGTGCGCAAACCAATGCTAACTATGTTGCAAGAAAGGTAGAGGTTCAAAGCATGGGCGGTACGCCAAGGTAAGTAGACTGAAATCCATTTGCATCTACTACTAATCATCCACCTTGAGATATCTATCCAGAACATCTCGCTGGTATTAAGTTGCGAGTCCCACCCATAGTGTAAACTCAAAGCAACAGACAACTGCATTAAAAGAACTTTGCGTAAAGTAAACAATCCTTGCACCCGCGGGCACAAGCACCGTTGTTTTCCCCCTTGTGGCAACAGCACATCCCCTAGACTCATGTTTCTGTCACTCAAGCTAGTCATCGAGGGGCATGAACCCACAATCAAGCATAACGTTCCCTCTTGGAGTCACTACCTACTACTTGGCCAAAGCAATAAATAACAACGGAGAACATGCAAGAATTACTTACGAACATAAATATAAAAGAGGTGAATCAAATATATTACTCAAACACAATCTGAACATAATCTCACAATCCATCGGATCCCAGCAAACTCAACATAGCAACAGCATAAGGATTACATATGTGCCTCGATCATGTAGGGCAGCTCACGAGGTCTAATTAGTGAAGCACAAGAAGGGGAGGAGAACATCACATAGCTACTGGTCATGGACCCATGGTCCAAGGGAGACTACTCACAACTCATCCGGGAGGCGTCCATGGTGGTGGAGAGGCTCCCGGTGGTGATCCTCCCCTCCGGCAGGGTGCTGGGAAGAGTTCTCCTGGTGCTCCCGATCTTGGAAGCGCGGCGGCGGCGGAACATAGATGAGATCGCGAAAAAGGGTTCCGTCCTCGAGGGTTTCGGGACGCGTGTTAAATATATGCCAAAGGGGGGCATCAGCGGAGGCCTGGGGGCCCCAGGCGCCCCCCCGGCGTGGCCAGGAGGGGGGCCGCGCCACCAGGGCGCCTGGAGCCCTGGTGGCCCCTCTCCGGCCCTACTTCGGCCGTGTGGAAGCTTCCGGAACGCTGATTTTTTATATATTTTTTCCGGGATTTTTCTGACAGTTTTCGTGACGTGAAAACCTGAAATACAAAAACAGCAAAAAATAGAAACTGGCACTGGGGTGCACTGAGTTAATAGGTTAGTCCAAATATGATCAAAAGTGTATGGAAGTGTATAAATATCATAGCAATATCACACAAAAGAGGCATGGAGCAAGCAGAAATTATAGATACGTTTTGGACGTATCAATGAGCACCCAAACTAGTATCGAATACCCAAGCGCTACTAAGAGCATTAGTAAGGTACACATCTATAACAGGTATATCGAATATACCTTTGTTCACTTTGCCATCCTTCTTATGTTCCTAGTATTTGGGGCAGTTCCGCTTCTAGTGACCATTACCCTTGCACTAGAAGCACTCAGTCTCAGACTTGGGTCTAGCTTTGGGCTTCTTCACGGGAGCGGCAACTTGCTTGCCATTCTTGTTGAAGTTCCCTTTCTTTCCCTTTCCCTTTTTCTTGAAACTAGTGGTCTTGTTAACCATCAACCCTTGATGCTCCTTCTTGATTTCTACCTCTGTTGATTTCAACATCGCGAAGAGCTTGGGAACTGTTTTCATCATCCCTTGCATACTATAGTTCATCACATAGCCTTTATAGCATGGTGGCAGTGATTGAAGAAACTATCAATAGCACACTCATCCAGTACCCAGACATTCTGAGTATGTGTACACTGACAGAACTGTTCTCCTCCATCTTACAGCTTAAGAACTTGTTGGAGACTTCATATCTCTCAACCCGGACATTTGCTTGTAATATTAACTTCAGCTCTTGGAACATCTCATATGCTCCGGGGCGTTCAAATTGCTTTTAATGTCCCGGTTCTAAGCCGTAAAGCATGTCACACTGAACGATCGATTAGTCATTAGATCAAGCTTGTGAGACATTTATAACATCTGCATTAGATCCTGTCGCAGGTTCGTCACCAGCGGTGCATCAAGGACATAATTCTTCTGTGCAGCAATAATGATAATCCACAAGTTACGTACCCGATCCATGTAGTTTCTACCATCATCTTCCAACTTAGCTTTCTATAAGAATGCATTAAAATTCAAGGGAACGATAGCATGGACCATTGATCTACACCATATATATGAAAAACTACTAAGACTAAGTTCATGATATATTTAAGTTCAATTAATCGAATGACTAAACAACTTCCACTTAAATCAACATCCCTCAAGTTGTCTAAGTGATACATGATCCAAATCAACTAACCCATGTCTGATCATCACGTGAGATGGGGTAGTCATCAATGGTGAACATCTCCATGTTGATCATATCTACTATATGACTCACATTCGACCTATCGGTCTTGAGTGTTCTGAGACCATATTTGTACATGCTAGGCTCGTCATGTTTAACTTAAGTATTCCGCGTGTGCAAAAAATGGCCTACACCCGTTGTATATGAACGTAGAGTCTATCACACCCAATCATCACGTGGTGCTTCAAAACAAAGAACTTTAGCAATGGTGCATACTCGGGGAGAACACTTTTATCTTGAAATTAAGTGAAGGGATCATCTTATAATGCTACCGTCGTTCTAAGCAAAATAATATACATAAAGGATACAAATCACATGCAATCAAAATATGTGACATGATATGGCCATCATTATCTTGTGCTTTGCAATGTCAAGATCTCCATCGTCATGGGCGCGACACCTTGATCTATATCATTGTATCGGGGTTGTTTCGCCAACTATTGCTTCTACAACTATTGCTAACGCATAGCGCTAAAGTAAAGTAATTACATGGCGCTTAAGTGATTGACACGCCGGTCATACAATAATTAAAAGACAACCCTAAGGCTCCTGCCGGTTGTCAATATTACAAAACATGATCATCTCATACAACAACGTATATCACATCACGTCTTGACCATATCACATCACAACACGCCTTACAAAAACAAGTTAGACGTCCTCTACTTTGTTGTTGCAAGTTTTACGTGGATTCTATGGCCACAACGGTGATTATTAGGTTTGCTTTTTAACCTTCTACAAGGACCAGTTGTAGTCAAATTTGATTCAACTAAAGCAGGAGAAATAGACACCCGCTAACCACCTTTATGCAAAACAAGTTTCATGTCAATTGGTGGAACCAGTCTCATGTACATGGACATGTAAGGTTGGTCCGGGACGCTTCATCCTACAATGCAGCCGAATCAAAATAAGATGTTGGTGGTAAGTAGTATGAACATCACCACCCACAACCTCTTTGTGTTCTACTCGTGCATATCGTCTACACATAGACCTGGCTCTGATACCACTTTTGGGGAACGTTGCATGGAAAACAAAAACTTTATATGCACATGCAAGATCTATACATGGAGATGCATATCTACGAGATGGGGAGAGCATCTACATATCCTTGTAGATCACTAAGCGGAACAGTTTATCAACGCGGTTGATGTAGTCATACACCTTAACGATCCGTCCCGATCAAGTACCGAAGATACGGCACCTCCGCATTCAGCACACGTTCAGCTTGATGACATCCTCACCTTCTTGATCAAGCAAGAGAAGCGAAGTACTAAATGAGTACCGGCAGCACGAAGACGTGGTGACGATGGTGGTGAAACTATCCGCAGGGCTCCGCCAAGCACAACGGACGTGGACGGAGGACAAACTAGAACTAGAGGAAGCGGGGGCGTCGCACACGGCTAGGGCATTGTAGTGTTTATTTCCCCCTCCCTTCCTCACATATATATATAGGTGGAGTGGGGAGAGGAGGCAGCCCTAGGGCGCACCCCAAGTGGCCGAAAGCTGCCAGAGGTGCCTGCCTAGCCACACCCCCTTCCATAGATAAACATGGGAGGCTGGCAGCCTTAGGGCTCCTCCCCTTTCCTTCTCTTCTTTCCTTGGCGCGTTTGGAAAGGAATGTGTGGCACGCCAACCCCCTTGTGGGCTGCTGTGCCCCCTCCTTTGGCCCATAAGTCCCACCACTTACCGGTGGCCTCTCGGAACCCCTTCCGGCACTCCGACAAATACCCGGTACATTCCGAAACCTTTTTGGTGACCCAATAGTATCGTCCTATATATCAATCTTTACCTCCTGTCCATTTCGGAGCTCCTCATCATGTCTGTGATCTCGTACGAAACACCGAATATCATTTTGTCACCAATTCACATAACTCATATAACACTATATCGTCAACAAACATTAAGCATGCAGACCCTAGGGGTCCGTGAATGATGTAGACATGACCGTGATGACTCTCCGGTCAATAACCAATAGCAGGACCTCGATGCCCATATTGGCTCCTACATATTATATGAAGATATTTATCAGTCAAACCTTTACAACAACATACGTAGTTCCCTTTGTCCGCGGGTATGTTACTTGCCCGAGATTCGATCGTCGGCATTTCCATACCTTGTTCAATATCATCACCGGCAAGTCTCTTTACTTGTTCTGTAATACATCATACTGCAACTTACTCGTTTTCACTTTGCTTGCACGCTTCCTGTGATAATGTATTACCGAGAGGGCCCGGAGATACATCTCTGTCACACGGAGTGAAAAATCCCAGTCTCTATCCATGCCAACCCAACATACACCTTCAGAGATACCTATAGAGCATCCTTATTATCACCCAGTTATGTTGTCATGTTTGATAGCACAAAAGGTAGTCCTCCGGAGTCTGGTAGTTGCATGATCTCATGGTCGAAGAAACATGTATTTGACATTTAGAAAGCAATAGTAATAAGCTGAACAATCATATGCTATGCTAACAGTTGGGTCTTGTCCATCACATCATTCCCCTAAAGATGTGATCTCGTTATCAAATGACAACTCATGTCTATGGTTAGGAAACCTTAACCATATGTTGATCAACGAGCTAGTCTAGTAGAGGATCACTATGGAGATGGTATATGTTGTATCCACACATCATTCCCTAGCATGAATAATATAGCTTTATCATGATTAAGGAAATATAATAATAACCATTTTATTATTTCCTCTAGCGCATATTTCCATCAGTATCCCTCGATCCACCGGGACCGGCTGGATACGCAAACGTGGGGGCCTCCTACTATGGATGCGTCAACCCATACTCCGAGACTGATGCAGGACTAGGAGTGAAAGGAGATCGCTTTAACTCCTCCTACCGAGGTGGATCCACCGTGACATGGATGTTTTGTGGAGCCTTAGACATGGATGTTGGGGTGGAAGCCCAGAAGGCCATCCGTATGGTTGGCTCTCCGACGGGCACCATGCCAGCGGTGATGGCACTCCCTCTTTGTCTTGTGGGCGGCGAGAGGCGGTGCAACAGGTGGCTCAAGCGTGCTCTTTGTTTCTAAAGATGGCGGTACCCTGATCCGGATCCGGAGTTCTGCGCGCATCGCGCTGGAAACCTTGTTTGGTGACGCAGGGGAGTTGCCGAGAGAAACACCGCGCTTTGTCGCCAACGATGGCGACGCTCGTGGGCATCACTGTCTTCCTAAAGACGTTGTCGTGGATATCCTCTCCGTGTCCGGGTTCGAGTGAAAATCTATGTCTATTCGAGACTAAGCAACGATGGCGCTTAGCGTCGTTCTCCCTCCTGGGTGCGTTGTCGTGGCACTTAGGTGATATATGGCTTAGTGTAGTATTGCTCAGTTCCTCCTATACCCTATTTCGGTAGTGTAGTCGCACGCGTGGTGCGTGATCCGGTTAGTGATACGTCTCCGTCGTATCTATAAGTTTTGATTGATTCATGCCAATATTCTACAATTTTCATATACTATTGGAAACTTTTCATACTAATTTTGGGACTAACATACTGATACAGTGCCAAGTTACAGTTCTTGTTTGTTGCATGTTTTTGTTTATCCATATCAAACGAAGTCCAAATGCTATAATAACTTACGGAGAATTATTTTTGGAATATATGTGATTTTTGGGAAAATGAATCAACGCGAGACGATGCCCAAGGGGGCATAAGGTAGGGGGGCGCCCCAGGGGGTAGGGCCCACCCTGGGCCCTTGTGGTCACCCCGTATGGCGGTTGGTGCCCTTCTTATTCTGCAAGGAAGCTAATATTCGGATAAAAATTGTGTTACAATTTTAGCTCAATCGGAGTTACGGATCTCCGGGAATTTAGGTAACGGTGAAAGGCCAAAAACAGAGAGCGCAGAAACAGAAGGATACACATTGAGAGATCCAATCTCGGAGGGGCTCCCGCCCCTCCGCCGCCATGGAGGCCATGGACTAGTGGGGAAACCCTCCTCCCATCTAGGGGGAGGCCAAGTAAGAAGAAGAAGGAGGGGTGCTCTCTCCCCCTTTCTCCGAACGGCACCGGAACACCACCGGGGCCATAATCGTGACAATGATCTATACCAACAACTTCGCCGCTGTTATCACCAACTCTCTCCCCCTCGATGTAGAGGCTCAACACCTATTCTCCCTGCTGAACTCTCTACTTAAACATGGTGCTCAATGCTATATATTGTTTCCTAATGATGTATGGCTATCCTATGATGTTTGAGTAGATCCATTTTGTCCTATGCGTTGATTGATGATCGTGATTGGTTTGAGTTGCATGTTTTATTATCGGTGATGTCCTATGGTGCTCTCCATGTCGTGTAAGAGTGACGGATCCCCGTTGTAGGGTGTTGCAATATGTTCATGGTGGTTTGCTTATTTTCTGCGTTGCGGGGGTGATATAGCCCAAACACGGATAAGTGGGTTATGGCGTATGGGAATAAAGAGGACTTGATACTTTAATGCTATGGTTGGGTTTTACCTTAATGATCTTTAGTAGTTACGGATGTTTGCTAGAGTTCCAATCATAAGTGCATATGATCCAAGTAGAGAAAGTATGTTAGCTTATGCCTCTCCCTCATATAAAATTACAATAATGATTACCGGTCTAGTTATCGATTGCCTAGGGACAAATAACTTTCTAGTGACAAAAAGCTCTCTATTAAAACTAACTTATTTCTATCTTTATCTAAATTGCCCCTATATTTTATTTACGCGTTATTTATTAGCTTGCAAACCTATCCCGTTACACCTACAAAATACTTCTAGTTTCATACTTGTTCTAGATAAACTGAACGTAAAGCGTGCGTAGAGTTGTATCTGTGGTCGATAGAACTTGAGGGGATATTTGATCTACCTTTAGCTCCTCGTTGGGTTCGACACTCTTAATTATCAAAACAGGCTACAATTGATCCCCTATACTTGTGGGTTATCAAGACCTTTTTCTGGTGCCGTTACCGGGGAGCTATAGCGTGGGGTGAATATTCCCATGTGTGCTTGTTTACTTTATCACTAGATAGATTTTATTTGTATGCTCTTTTTTTCTATATTTAGTTATGGGTAGGAAACACAAAATACCAAAAAAAATAGGTGTACCTACTACACCAATGGTCGAAGAACCACTCAAAATCTATCATACTCCTGAAGCTTTTTACTTGGATCATCTTTGATCCATTTGTGCTCGTGCTGAAAACCCAACTAGCTTAGTTGAGGGAAAATCATTAGATGAGCATGTTTACTTTGTGCAACACCGCTTCTCTCAAAAAGGGAAACTCTTACTAGATCTAATTCATCGTTTGGAGTGTTATGCTTGGAATTTATGTGAAATATATGATTTAACTTGTTGTTCTGAAGACCCTATGAAACACCTTCCCTATCAATGTGAGTTTAGTGATAATGGAATCTTATCTTATTTTGCCAAAGATGATTATAATTGTTTGATATTGAACAAATTGAAGAATTTTTTGCTTTTAAGGGTGCTTATGAAATTGCTTGATCGATTGAAAAGTATGATGCTACTCTTTACAAATCTGACATTTTTGCCATACTTAAATATTGCTATGAAAACTATGCTTATAATGCTTATGTTAAACCATATATTGAGGACACCTCCTCTGTCCAAGAAGAGACTAATATTTTGCAGGGACCTATGGAAGAAGAAATTGATGACACTGTGAGCTCATTAGATGAAAAAGATGAGGAGAGCGAAGAACAAAAGGAGGAAGAGCAGATAAGCTACCCGTGCCCACCTTCTAATGAAAGTAACTCTTCAACTCATACATTGTTTCATTTCCTTCATGCTTACCGAAGGATGAATGCTATTATGTTTGTTATGATCCCTTGAATTCGTTTGAAATATCCCTTTTTGATGAACTTGAAGCTTGCTATGTTTGTGGCCAAGATGCCAATACGAATTATGCTTATGGAGATGAACTTGCTATTGTTCCTTATGTTAAACATGAAATAGTTTCTATTGCACCCACACACTATAGTTCTATTATCTTTTTGAATTCTTCCAACTACACTATATCGGAGAAGCTTGCGCTTATTAATGACTATATTAATGGGTTGCGTTCTACTGTTGCACTTGATGATTTTGATAAATATAATATGCATGTGATTGCTGCTCCTACTTGCAATTATTACGAGAGAGGAACTACATATCCGCCTCTCCATGTTTCCAATACGATAAACTTTCAAGAAACTATTTATGCTATGTATCGGCCTTTACTATGTGTGCATGAATTATTCTTTTATGACATGTTGATGCATAGGAAGAGAGTTAAACTTCGTTGTTGCATGATATATGTTGCTTTGTTCTCACTACTAAATCAAAAATCTTTGTTAATTAAAATTGGATTTGATATACCTTGGGATCTGGGTGGATCCGTTACTTGAGCACTATATGCCTAGCGTAATGGCTTTAAAGAAAGTGCTACTCGGAAAACAACCCTGAAGTTTTAGAGAGTCATTTATTTATGTTGACTGCTTTTATATAGTTAAAAAAAGAGGGGAACCTAAAAAAATTCAAAAAGGGAAGTGAAAGTAAGAAAGAGAAGCATCGTTGAAGCGGGGAAGCTCCTTGAACTTTGTTCATGCTCACGGAAAGTTTGCAAATCTTGATTACAAAAACTTATCAACAAAAATAATAATCCCCTTGTACAAATCCATTGTATTATAAAAATAATGTGCCAAGATTTGCCTTTTGGATGATTAGATTGCCTGTTTGCTATGTGCAGTGGAAAAATAGAAACTTTGGCTGTAGTGCGTGAATTTATGTTTTTATTTATATGTCAATAGCTTCGGAAATTTCTTGCATAGTACTTCTATACAAATTGTTTATTTTGTCCTAATTTTTAAGAATTTTTAGAGATACAGAAGTATGATAGATGTTCAGATTACTACAGACTATCCTTCTTAAGACAGATTCTCTTTTCGATGCATTCTTTTGCCTGCTTTGATAAAACCTTGGATTGTATCGTTGGTATAAGACTTGGAGAAGTTACAATACAGTAGGGATAATGCAAAAATAAAATATGAATGGGTTTGCAAAAGTACTTGAAGTGGTGATTTGCAACATACTTATGGCAATGTTATGAATATGTGTATCACTACAATGGAGATATAACAAGAATAGACCATTCATCAAAGGTGCATGACCATAAAAGTTGTTACTCACATAAATAGAATAACCATTATTCTCTGATGTAAATGAATAACCATCTCACAATAAACAAGATCCAGATATAATGTTCATGCTCAACACTGGCACCAACTAACAATTATTGAGGTCTCAAACTAATCCTGAAGGTAGATGTAGAGGTAGCGTGCCAACGGCGATCACATCAACCTTGGAACCATTCCTGACGCACATCGTTACCTCGTCCTTAGCTAATCCTCGTTCATTCCGTAGCTCCTATTTCGAGTTACATATATGAGCACCCGAACCAGTATCAAAAACGCAAGCGCTACTAAGAGCATTAGTAAGGTACACATCTATAACAAATATATCAAATATACCTTTGTTCACTTTGCCATCCTTCTTATGTTCCAAGTATTTGGGGCAGTTCCGCTTCTAGTGACCATTACCCTTGCACTAGAAGCACTCAGTCTCAGGATTGGGTCTAGCTTTGGGCTTCTTCACGGGAGCGGCAACTTGCTTGCCATTCTTGTTGAAGTTCCCTTTCTTTCCCTTTCCCTTTTTCTTGAAACTAGTGGTCCTGTTAACCATCAACACTTGATGCTCCTTCCTGATTTCTACCTCCGCTGATTTGAACATCGCGAAGAGCTTGGGAATTGTTTTCATCATCCATTGCATATTATAGTTCATCACGTAGCCTTTATAGCTTGGTGGCAGTGATTGAAGAAATCTATCAATAGCACACTCATCCGGTACCCAGACATTCCGAGTATGTGTACACTGACAGAACTGTTCTCCTCCATCTTACAGCTTAAGAACTTGTTGGAGACTTCAGATCTCTCAACCCGGACATTTGCTTGAAATATTAACTTTAGCTCTTGGAACATCTCATATGCTCTATGGCGTTCAAAATGCTTTTAATGTCCCGGTTCTAAGCCGCAAAGCATGTCACATTGAACGATCGATTAGTCATTAGTTCAAGCTTGTGAGACATTTATAACATTTGCATTAGATCCTATAGCAGGTTCGTCACCAGCGGTGCATCAAGGACATAATTCTTCTGTGCAGCAATAATGATAATCCACAAGGTACGTACCCGATCCATGTAGTTTCTACCATCATCTTCCAACTTAGCTTTCTATAAGAATGCATTAAAATTCAAGGGAACGGTAGCACGAGCCATTGATCTACACCATAGATATGAAAAAAACTACTAAGACTAAGTTCATGATATATTTAAGTTCAACTAATCAAATGACTAAACAACTTCCACTTAAATCAACATCCCTCAAGTTTTCTAAGTGATACATGATCCAAATCAACTAACCCATGTCTGATCATCACGTGAGATGGGGTAGTCATCAATGGTGAATATCTCCATGTTGATCATATCTACTATATGACTCACATTCGACCTATCGTCTTGAGTGTTTCGAGACCATATCTGTACATGCTAGGCTCGTCATGTTTGACCTAAGTATTCCGCGTGTGCAAAAAATGGCTTACCCCCGTTGTATATGAACGTAGAGTCTATCACACCCAATCATCACGTGGTGCTTCAAAACAAAGAACTTTAGCAATGGTTCATACTCGGGGAGAACACTTTTATCTTTAAATTAAGTGAAGGGATCATCTTATAATGCTACTGTCGTTCTAAGAAAAATAATATACATAAAGGATACAAATCAAATGCAATCAAAATATGTGACATGATATGGCCATCATTATCTTGTGCTTTGCAATGTCAAAATCTCCATCGTCATGGGCGTGACACCTTGATCTATAATGTTGTGTCGGTGTTGCTTCACCAACTATTGCTTCTACAACTGTTGCTAACGCATAGCGATAAAGTAAAGTAATTACATGGCGCTTAAGTGATTGACACGTCGGTCATACAATAATTAAAAGACAACCCTAAGGCTCCTGCCGGTTGTCAATATTACAAAACATGATCATCTCATACAACAACGTATATCACATCACGTCCTGACCATATCACATCACAACTCGCCTTGCAAAAACAAGTTAGATGTCCTCTACTTTGTTGTTGCAAGTTTTACGTGGCTTCTATGGCAACTAGCAAGAATCGTTCTTACCTATGCAAAAACCACAACGGTGATTATTAGGTTTCCTTTTTAACCTTCTACAAGGACCAGTTGTAGTCAAATTTGATTCAACTAAAGCAGGAGAAATAGACACCCGCTAACCACCTTTATGCAAAACAAGTTTCATGTCAATTGGTGGAACCGGTCTCATGTACATGGACATGTAAGGTTGGTCCGGGACGCTTCATCCTACAATGCAGCCGAATCAAAATAAGATGTTGGTGGTAAGTAGTATGAACATCACCACCCACAACCTCGTTGTGTTCTACTCGTGCATATCGTCTACAGATAGACCTGGATCTGATACCACTGTTGGGGAACATTACATGGAAAACAAAAACTTTATACGCACATGCAAGATCTATACATGGAGATGCTTATCTACGAGATGGGGAGAGCATCTACATATCCTTGTAGTTCACTAAGCGAAAGCGTTTATCAACGCGATTGATGTAGTCATACACCTTAACGATCCGTCCCGATCAAGTACCGAACATACGGCACCTCCGCGTTCAGCACACGTTCAGCTCGATGACATCCTCGCCTTCTTGATCAAGCAAGATAAGCGAAGTAGTAAATGAGTTCTGCCAGCACGAAGGCGTGGTGATGGTGGTGGTGAAACTATCCGCAGGGCTCCGCCAAGCACAACGAACATGGACGGAGGAAGAACTAGAACTAGAGGGAGCGGGGCGTCGCACACGGCTTGGGCATTGTAGTGTTTATTCCCCCTCCCCTCCTCACATATATATAGGTGGAGTGGGGAGAGGAGGCAGCCCTAGGGCGCACCCCAAGTGGCCGAAAGCTGCCAGAGGTGCCTGCCTAGCCACACCCCCTTCCATAGATAAACATGGGAGGCTGGCTGCCTTAGGTCTCCTCCCCTTTCCTTCTCTTCTTTCCTTGGCACGTTTGGAAGAGAATGTGTGGCACGCCAACCCCCTTGTGGGCTGCTGTGCCCCCTCCTTTGGCCCATAAGGCCCAGCACTTACCGGTGGGCTCTCGGAACCCCTTCCGGCACTCCGACAAATACACGGAACATTCCGAAACCTTTTTGGTGACCAAATAGTATCGGCCTATATATCAATCTTTACCTCCGGTCCAGTTCGGAGCTCCTAATAATGTCTGTGATCTCGTACGAAACACCGAACAACATTTTGTCACCAATTCACATAACTCATATAACACTATATCGTCAACAAACATTAAGTGTGCGGACCCTAGGGGTCCGTGAATGATGTAGACATGACCGAGACGACTCTCCGGGCAATAACCAATAGCATGACCTCGATGCCCATATTGGCTCCTACATATTCTACGAAGGTATTTATCAGTCAAACCTTTACAACAACATACGTAGTTCCCTTTGTCCGCGGGTATGTTACTTGCCCGAGATTCGATCGTCGGCATCTCCATACCTTGTTCAATATCATCACCGGCAAGTCTCTTTACTTGTTCTGTAATACATTATACTACAACTTACTCGTTTTCACTTTGCTTGCACGCTTCCTGTGATAATGTATTACCGAGAGGGCCCGGAGATATATCTCTGTCACACGGAGTGAAAAATCCCAGTCTCTATCCATGCCAACCCAACATACACCTTCAGAGACACCTCTAGAGCATCTTTATGATCACCCAGTTATGTTGTCATGTTTTATAGCACACAAGGTAGTCCTTCGGAGTCTGGTAGTTGCATGATCTCATGGTCAAAGAAACATGTATTTGACATTTAGAAAGCAATAGCAATAATCTGAACAATCATATGCTATGCTAACGGTTGGGTCTTGTCCATCACATCATTCCTCTAAAGATGTGATCCCGTTATCAAATGACAACTCATGTCTATGGTTAGGAAACCTTAACCATATGTTGATCAACGAGCTAGTCTAGTAGAGGCTCACTATGGAGATGGTATATGTTAATGTATCCACACATCATTCCCTAGCATGAATAATAAAGCTTTATCATGATTAAGGAAATATAATAATAACCATTTTATTATTTCCTCTAGCGCATATTTCCATCCGTATCCCCCGGTCCACCGGGACCGGCTGGGTACGCAAGCGTGTGGGCCTCCTACTGTGGATGCATCAACCCATACTCCGAGACTGATGCAGGGCTAGGAGTGAAAGGAGATCGCTTTAACTCCTCCTACCGAGGTGGATCCACCGTGACGTGGATGTTTTGTGGAGCCTTAGACATGGATGCTGGGGTGGAGGCCCGGAAGGCCGTCCGTATGGTTGGTTCTCCGACGGGCACCATGCCAGCGGTGATGGCACTCCCTCTTTGTCTTGTGGGCGGCGAGAGGTGGTGCAACGGGTGGCTCAAGCGTGCTCTTTGTTTCTAAAGATGGCGGCACCCTGATCCGGATCCGGAGTTCTGCGCGCATCACGCTGGAAACCTCGTTTGGTGACGCAGGGGAGTTGCCGAGAGAAACACCGCGCTTTGTCGCCAACGATGGCGACACTCGTGGGCATCGCTGTCTTCCTAAAGACGTCGTCGTGGAGCTCCTCTCCATGTCCGGGTTCGAGTGAAAATCTATGTCTATTCGAGACTAAGGGCTAGTTTGGATCGATGCTTGACGTTCATGCCTGGTGAAAAGTGGTGCCTGGCCGTGGCCTGGATGTGTGGAAAATATTGACTGGCCAGGCTAGCTTGGGAGCAACATGTTTGGTTTGTGTCCACAGCGTGCGCAATAATTTTCTTCCTTGTCACTTCGTAAGAAGCTGCTGGCCCACAAGAAAAAATTGTATTAAAATCTCAGGCACAAGCCAGGCTATCGATCGAGAACGCCTGATCCAGGATAATGAGTATGCCTGGTGTTTCGGCTAGGCTAATGACTATACTACATGCTCCAGGCCAGGCTAGTTTCTGCCTGCCGAGGACATCAACCAAACAATCTCCAGGCTGATCTCAGGCAAGCTCCAGGCCAGGCAAATCTCTCCCAGGTCTCGATCCAAACTAGCCCTAAGCAACGACGGCGCTTAGCGTCGTTCTCCCTCCTGGGTGCGTTGTCGTGGAACTTAGGTGATATATGTCTTAGTGTGGTGTTGCTCAGTTCCTCCTATGCTCTATTTCGGTAGCGTAGTCGCGCCGTGGTGCGTGATCTGGTTAGTGATATGTCTTCGTCGTATCTATAAGTTTTGATTGATTCATGCCAATATTCTACAATTTTCATAAACTATTGGAAACTTTTCATACTAATTTTGGGACTAACATACTGATCCAGTGCCAAGTTATAGTTCTTGTTTGTTGCATGTTTTTGTTTTGTAGAATATCCATATCAAACGGAGTCCAAATGCTATAAAAACTTACGGAGAATTGTTTTTGGAATATATGAGATTTTTGGGAAAATGAATCAACGCGAGACGATGCCCAAGGGGGCATAAGGTAGGGGGCGCACCCAGGGGGTAGGGCCCACCCTGCGCCCTTGTGGTCACCCCGTATGGCGGTTGGTGCCCTTCTTATTCTGCAAGAAAGCTAATATCCGGGTAAAAATTGTGTTACAATTTCAGCCCAATCGGAGTTACGGATCTCCGGGAATTTAGGAAACGATGAAAGGCCATAAACAGAGAGCGCAGAAACAGAAGGATACACATTGAGAGATCCAATCTCGGAGGGGCTCCCGTCCCTCCGCCGCCATGGAGGCCATGTACTAGTGGGGAAACCCTCCTCCCATCTAGGGGGAGGCCAAGTAAGAAGAAGAAGGAGGGGTGCTCTCTCCCCCTTTCTCCGAACGGCACCGGAACACCGCCGGGGTCATCATCGTGACAATGATCTGAAAGAAATATGCCCTAGAGGCAATAATAAAGATGTTATTTGTATTTCCTTATATCATGATAAATGTCTTTTATTCATGCTAGAATTGTATTAACCGGAAACTTAGTACATGTGTGGATACATAGACAAAACAGTATGTCCCTAGTATGCCTCTACTAGACTAGCTCATTGATCAAAGATGGTTATGTTTCCTAGCCATAGACATGAGTTGTCATTTGATCAACGGGATCACATCATTAGGAGAATGATGTGATGGACAAGACCCATCCATTAGCATAGCACTATGATCGTTTAGTTTTACTGCTATTGCTTTCTTCATGACTTATACATGTTCCTATGACTATGAGATTATGCAACTCCCGAATACCGTAGGAACACCTTGTGTGCTATCAAACGTCACACCGTAACTGGGTGATCATAAAGATGCTCTACAGGTGTCTCCAAAAGTATTCGTGGTGTTGGCATAGATCAACATTAGGATTTGTCACTCCGAGTGTCGGAGAGGTATCTCTGGGCCCTCTCGGTAACACACGTCACAATAAGCCTTGCAAGCAAAAGACTAATGAGTTAGTCACGAGATGATGTGTTACGGAACGAGTAAAGAGACTTGCCGGTAACGAGATTGAACTAGGTATAGAGATACCGACGATCGAATCTCGGGCAAGTAACATACCGTTGACAAAAGGAACAACGTATGTTGTTATGCGGTTCTGACCGGTAAAAGATCTTCGTAGAATATGTAGGAGCCAATATGAACATCCAGGTTCCGCTATTGGTTATTGACCGGAGATGAGTCTCGGTCATGTCTACATAGTTCTCGAACCCGTAGGGTCCGCACGCTTAACGTTTGATGACGATCGGTATTATGAGTTTATGAGTATTGATGTACCGAAGGTAGTTCAGAGTCCCGGATGAGATCACGGACATGACGAGGAGTCTTGGAATGTCCGAGACATAAAGATTGATATATTGGACGACTATATTCGGACACCGGAAGTATACCGGAAAAGTTTCGGATTTAACGGGATTGCCGGAGGGGGTTACCGGAACCCCCTACGAAGGGGGATGGTCCATAGTGGGCCATATGGAAAAGAGAGAGGCAGCCCATAGGGCTGGCCGGCGCCCCACCTAGGGTTCCTAGTTGGACTAGAAGTTGGGGGGCGCCACCTCTTCTTCTTTTCCTATTCCCTCTCTTCCTTCTTTGGTGGTTCCTACTAGGAATAGGATTGCAATCCTATTCCTAGTAGGATTGCACCCTAGCCGCACCAAACAAGGGCCGGCCGGCCTCCCCCCTTGCTCCTTTATATACGGGGGCAGGGGGGCACCCAAAGACACACAAGTTGAACTGTTCCAGCCGTGTGCGGTGCCCCCCTCCACAGAAACACACCTCGGTCATACCGTCGCGAAGCTTAGGCGAAGCCCTACGCCGGTGAATACATCATATCTGTCACCACGCCGTCGTGCTGACGAAACTCTCTCGTGAACCTCAACTAGATCAAGAGCTCGTGGGACGTCATCAAGCTGAACGTGTGCTGAACGCGGAGGTGCTGTACGTTCGGTGCTTGATCGGTTGAATCGTGAAGAAGTTCGACTACATCAACCGCGTCACTTGACGCTTCCGCTCCCGGTCTACGAGGGTACGTAGACACACTCTTCCCTCTCGTTTCTATGTTTTTGGTAGATAGATCTTGCGTGATCGTAGGAAAATTTTAAAATACTACGTTCCCCAACAGTGGCATCATGAGCCAGGTCTATGCGTAGATGATATGCACGAGTAGAACACAATGAGTTGTGGGCGATACTAGTCATACTGCTTACCAGCATGTCATACTTTGCTTCGGCGGTATTGTGAGATGAAGCGGCCCGGACCGACTTTACGCGTACGCTTACGCGAGACTGGTTTCACCGTTACGAGCACTCGTTGCTTAAAGGTGACTGGCGGGTGTCTGTCTCTCTCACTTTAGCTGAATCAAGTGTGGCTACGCCCGGTCCTTGTGAAGGTTAAAACAGCACATACTTGACGAAACATCGTTGTGGTTTTGTATGCGTAGGTAAGAACGGTTCTTGCTAAAGCCCGTAGCAGCCACGTAAAACTTGCAACAACAAAGTAGAGGACGTCTAACTTGTTTTTGCAGGGCCTGTTATGATGTGATATGGTCAAGACATGATGAGTTATACGGTTTTTGTATGAGATGATCATGTTTTGTAATGTTATCGGCAACTGGCAGGAGCCATATGGTTGTCGCTTTATTGTATGAAATGCAATCGCCATGTAATTGCTTTACTTTATCACTAAGCAGTAGCGATAGTCGTAGAAGCAATAGTTGGCGAGACGACAACGATGCTACGATGGAGATCAAGGTGTCGCGCCGGTGACGAAGGTGATCATGACGGTGCTTTGGAGATGGAGATCAAAAGCACAAGATGATGATGGCCATATCATGTCACATATTTTGATTGCATGTGATGTTTATCTTATTATGCTTCTTATTTTGCTTAGAACGACGGTAGCATTATAAGATGATCCCTTACTAAATTTCAAGGTATAAGTGTTCTCCCTGAGTATGCACCGTTGCGAAAGTTCGTCGTGCTGAGACACCACGTGATGATCGGGTGTGATAAGCTCTACGTTCAAATACAACGGGTGTAAGACAGTTTTGCACACGCAGAATACTCGGGTTAAACTTGACGAGCCTAGCATATGCAGATATGGCCTCGGAACACTGGAGATCGAAAGGTCGAGCGTGAATCATATAGTAGATATGATCAACATAAGATGTTCACGATTGAAACTACTCCATCTCACGTGATGATCGGACATGGTTTAGTTGATTTGGATCACGTGATCATTTAGATGACCGGAGGGATGTCTATCTAAGTGGGAGTTCTTAAGTAATATGATTAATTGAACTTTAATTTATCATGAACTTAGTCCTGGTAGTATTAGCATATCTATGTTGTAGATCAATAGCTCGCGATGTTGCTCCCCGTTTATTTTTCATATGTTCCTAGAGAAAACCAAGTTGAAAGATGTTAGTAGCAATGATGCGGAATTGTTCCGTGATCTGAGGATTATCCTCATTGCTGCACAGAAGAATTATGTCCTTGATGCACCGCTAGGTGACAGACCTATTGCAGGAGCAGATGTAGACGTTATGAACGTTTTGACAAAAGCTCGATATGATGACTACTTGATAGTTTAGTGCACCATGCTTTACGGCTTATAACCGGGACTTCAAAAACGTTTTGAAACGCCACGGAGCATATGAGATGTTCCAAGAGTTGAAATTAGTATTTCATACTCATGCCCGTGTCGAGAGGTATAAGACCTCTGACAGTACTTTGCCTACAAGATGGAGGAGAATAGCTCAACTAGTGAGCATGTGCTCAGATTGTCTGGGTAGTACAATTGCTTGAATAAAGTGGGAGTTAATCTTCCAGATAAGATAGTAATTGACAAAGTTCTCTAGACACTATCACCAAGTTGGTAGAACTTCGTGATGAACTATAATATGCAAGGAATGACGAAAGTAATTCCCGAACTCTTCACGATGCTGAAATCGGCGAAGGTAGAAATCAAGAAAGAGCATCAAGTGTTGATGGTTAACCAGACCACTTGTTTAAAGTAAAGGGCAAAGGGATAGAAGGGGAACTTCAAGAAGAATGACAAGCAAGTTGTCACTCCCGTGAAGAAACCCAAAGCTAAACTCAAGCCTGAAACAAGTGCTTCTACTGCAAAGGAAATGGTCACTA
Organism: Secale cereale; assembly: GCA_902687465.1. NCBI lineage: Eukaryota > Viridiplantae > Streptophyta > Magnoliopsida > Poales > Poaceae > Secale > Secale cereale. The sequence goes on along the minus strand of LR738711.1, from coordinate 631,889,204 downwards.
GAAGTGGAACTGCCCTAGATATTTGGCGGATAAGAAGGATGGCAAAGTGAACAAAGGTATATTTGATATACAGATTATTGATGTGTATTTTACTAATGTTCATAGCAACCCCTCGGTATTTGATATTGGTTCAGTTGCTAAAGAGTAGTAACTCGAAATAGGAGTTGCATAATGAACAGAAACTAGTTAAAGGATGAAGTGACGATGTGTATTGGAAGTAGTTCCAAGATTGATATGATCATCATCGTACACTCCCTATACTTTCGGGATTAGTGTTGAACCTAAATAAGTGTTATTTGGTGTTTGTGTTGAACATGAATATGATTTGATCATGTTTATTGCAATACGGTTGTTCATGTAAGTTAGAGAATAATTGTTGTTCTGTTTACATGAATAAAACCTTCTATGGTCATACACCCAATGAAAATGGTTTGTTGGATCTCGATCGTGTGATACACATATTCATAATATTGAAGCCAAAAGATGCAAGGTTAATAATGATAGTGCAACTTATTTGTGGCACTGCCGTTTAAGTCATATTGGTGTAAAGCGCATGAAGAAACTCCATAGTGATGGACTTTTGGAATCACTTGATTATGAATCACTTGGTGCTTGCGAACGATGCCTCATGGGCAAGATGACTAAAACTCCGTTCTCCGGAACTATGGAGTGAGCAACAGATTTGTTGCAGATCATACATACAGATGTATGTGGACCAATAAGTGTTGAAGCTCGCGGTGGGTATCGTTATTTTCTGACCTTCACTGATGATTTGAGCAGATATGGGTATATCTACTTAATGAAGCACAAGTCTGAAACATTTGAAAAGCTCAAAGAATTTCAGAGTGAAGTGGAGAATCATCGTAACAAGAAAATAATAGTTTCTACGATATGATCGTAGAGGTAAAATATTTGAGTTAGCGAGTTTGGCCTTCAGTAAAAACAATGTGAAATAGTTTCACTACTCACGCCACCTGGAACACCACAGTGTAATGGTGTGTCCAAACGTCATAACCGTACTTTATTAGATATGGTGCGATCGATGATGTCTCTTACCGACCTACCACTATCGCTTTTCGGGTTATGCATTAGAGACAGCTACATTCACGTTAAATAGGGCACCATCTAAATCCGTGGAGATGACATCGTATGAACTGTGGTTTGACGAGAAACCTAAGCTGTCATTTCTTTAAATTTGGGACTGCGATGCTTATGTGAAAAAGTTTCAACATGATAAGCTCGAACCCAAATCGGAGAAGTAAATCTTCATAGGATACCCAAAAGAAACTGTTGGGTACACCTTCTATCACAGATCCGAAGGCAAGGTCTTCGTTGCTAAGAGTGGATCCTTTCTAGAGAAAGAGTTTCTCTCGAAAGAAGTGAGTGGGAGGAAAGTAGAACTTGATGAGGTAATTGTACCTTCTCCCGAATTGGACAGTGGAACATCACAGAAACTAGTTCCAGTGATTCCTACACCAATTAGTGATGAAGCTAATGATGATGATCATGAAACTTCAGATCAAGTTTCTACTGAACATCGTAGATCAACCAGAGTACGTTCCGCACCAGAGTGGTACGGCAACCCAGTTCTGGAAATCATGTTACTAGACCATGATGAACCTACGAACTGTGAGGAAGCGATGATGAGCCCAGATTCCGCAAAATGGCTTGAGGCCATGAAATCTGAGATGGATCCATGTATAATAACAAAGTGTGGACTTTGGTTGACTTGTCCGATGATCGGCAAGCCATCGAAAATAAATGGATCTTCAAGAGGAAGACCGACGCTGACAGTAATGTTACTGTTTACAAAGCTCGACTTGTTGCGAAAGGTTTTTCGACAAGTTCAAGGAGTTGACTACGATGAGACTTTCTCACCCGTAGCGATGCTTAAGTCTGTCCGAATCATGTTAGCAATTGCCGCATTTATGAAATCTGGCAAATTGATAACAAAACTGCATTCTTTAATGGATTTATTAAAGAAGAATTGTATATGATGCAACCAGAAGGTTTTGTCAATCCTAAAGGTGCTAACAAAATATGCAAGCTCCAGCGATCCATCTATGGACTGGTGCAAGCATCTCGGAGTTGGAATATACGCTTTGATAAGTTGATCAAAGCATATAGATTTATACAGACTTGCGGTGAAGCCTGTATTTACAAGAAGTGAGTGGGAGCACTACAACCTTTCTGATAAGTATATGTGAATGACATATTGTCGATCAGAAATGATGTAGAATTTTCTGGAAAGCATAAAAGAGTGTTTGAAAGGAGTTTTTCAAAGAAAGACCTTGGTGAAGCTGCTTACATATTGGGCATCAAGATCTATAGAGATAGATCAAGACGCTTGATAAGACTTTCGATGAGTACATACCTTGATAAGATTTTGAAGTAGTTCAAAATGGATCAGTCAAAGAAGAAGTTCTTGCCTGACTTGTAAGGTGTGAAGTTGAGTAAGACTCAAAGCCAGACCACGGCAGAAAAATATAGAGAGAATGAAAGTCATTCCCTATGCCTCAGTCATAGGTTCTATAAAGTATGCCATGCTCTGTACCAAACATGTTGTGTACCTTGCCATGAGTTTGTCAAGGGGGTACAATAGTGATCCAGGAGTAGATCACTGTACAGCGGTCAAAATTATCCTTAGTAACTGGATGACTAAGGAAATGTTTCTCGATTATGGAGGTGATAAAGAGTTCGTCGTAAAGGGTTACGCCGATGCAAGCTTTGACACTAAATCCAGATGACTCTAAGTATCAATCTGGATGCGTATTGAAAGTGGGAGCAATTAGCTAGAGTAGCTCCATGCAGAGCATTGTAGACATAGAAATTTGCGAAATACATACGGATCTGAATGTGACAGACCCGTTGACTAAACTTCTCTCACAAGCAAAACATGATCACACCTTATTACTCTTGGGTATTAATCACATAGCGATGTGAACTAGATTATTGACTCTAGTAAACCCTTTGGGTGTTGGTCACATGGCGATGTGAACTATGGGTGTTATTCACATAACGATGTGAACTATCGGTATTAAATAACATGGCGATGTGAGCTAGATTATTGACTCTAGTGCAAGTGGGAGACTGAAGGAAATATGCCCTAGAGGCAATAATAAAGTTGTTATTTATATTTCCTTATATCATGATAAATGTTTATTATTCATGCTAGAATTGTATTAACCGGAAACTTAGTACATGTGTGAATACATAGACAAAACAGAGTGTCCCTAGTATGCCTCTACTAGACTAGCTCATTGATCAAAGATGGTTATGTTTCCTAGCCATAGACATGAGTTGTCATTTGATCAACGGGATCACATCATTAGGAGAATGATGTGATGGACAAGACCCATCCGTTAGCATAGCACTATGATCATTTAGTTTTACTGCTATTGCTTTCTTCATGACTTATACATGTTCCTATGACTATGAGATTATGCAACTCCCGAATACCGTAGGAACACCTTGTGTGCTATCAAACGTCACAACGTAACTGGGTGATCATAAAGATGCTCTACAGGTGACTCCGAAAGTATTCGTGGTGTTGGCATAGATCAAGATTAGGATTTGTCACTCCGAGTGTCGGAGAGGTATCTCTGGGCCCTCTCGGTAACACACATCACAATAAGCCTTGCAAGCAAAAGACTAATGAGTTAGTCACGAGATGATGTGTTACGAAACGAGTAAAGAGACTTGCCGGTAACGAGATTGAACTAGGTATAGAGATACCGACGATCGAATCTCGGGCAAGTAACATACCGTTGACAAAAGGAACAACGTATGTTGTTATGCGGTTCTGATCGATAAAAGATCTTCGTAGAATATGTAGGAGCCAATATGAACATCCAGGTTCCGCTATTGGTTATTGACCGGAGATGAGTCTCGGTCATGTCTACATAGTTCTCGAACCCATAGGGTCCGCACGCTTAACGTTTGATGATGATCGGTATTATGAGTTTATGAGTATTGATGTACCGAAGGTAGTTCGGAGTCCCGGATGAGATCACGGACATGACGAGGAGTCTCGGAATGTCCGAGACATAAAGATTGATATATTGGACGACTATATTCGGACACCGGAAGTATACCGGAAAAGTTTCGGATTTAACGGGATTGCCGGAGGGGGTTACCGGAACCCTCTACGAAGGGGGATGGTCCATAGTGGGCCATATGGAAAAGCGAGAGGCAGCCCATAGGGCTGGCCGGCGCCCAACCTAGGGTTCCTAGTTGGACTAGGAGTTGGGGGGCGCCACCTCTTCTTCTTTTCCTATTCCCTCTCTTCCTTCTTTGGTGGTTCCTACTAGGAATAGGATTGCAATCCTATTCCTAGTAGGATTGCACCCTAGCCGCAACAAACAAGGGCCGGCCGGCTTTCCCCCTTGCTCCTTTATATACGGGGGCAGGGGGGCACCCAAAGACACACAAGTTGAACTGTTCCAGCCGTGTGCGGTGCCCCCCTCCACAGAAACACACCTCGGTCATATCGTCGCGAAGCTTAGGCGAAGCCCTGCGCCGGTGAATACATCATATCCGTCACCACGCCGTCGTGCTGACGAAACTCTCTCGTGAAGCTCAACTGGATCAAGAGCTCGTGGGACGTCATCAAGCTGAACGTGTGCTGAACGCGAAGGTGCCGTACGTTCGGTGCTTGATCGGTTGAATCGTGAAGAAGTTCGACTACATCAACCGCGTCACTTGACGCTTCCGCTCCCGGTCTACGAGGGTACGTAGACACACTCTTCCCTCTCGTTGCTATGCATCTGGTAGATAGATCTTGCGTGATCGTAGGAAAATTTTAAAATACTACGTTCCCCAACATGATCTACACCAACAACTTCGCCGCCGTCATCACCAACTCTCTCCCCATCGATGTAGAGGCTCAACACCTCTTCTCCCCGCTGAACTCTCTACTTAAACATGGTTCTCAATTCTATATATTATTTCCTAATGATGTATGGCTATCCTATGATGTTTGAGTAGATCCATTTTGTCCTATGTGATTGGTTTGAGTTGCATGTTTTATTATCGGTGTTGTCCTATGGTGCTCTCAATGTCGCGTAAGAGTGACGGATCCCCGCTGTAGGGCGTTGCAATATGTTCATGGTTTGCTTATTTTCTGCGTTGCGGGGGTGATATAGCCCAAACACGGATAAGTGGGTTATGGCGTATGGGAATAAAGAGGACTTGATACTTTAATGCTATGGTTGGGTTTTACCTTAATGATCTTTGGTAGTTACGGATGTTTGCTAGAGTTCCAATCATAAGTGCATATGATCCAAGTAGAGAAAGTATGTTAGCTTATGCCTCCCCCTCATATAAAATTGCAATAATGATTACCGGTCTAGTTATCGATTGCCTAGGGACAAATAACTTTCTAGTGACAAAAAGCTCTCTATTAAAACTAACTTAGTTCTTTCTTTATGTAAATAGCCCCTATATTTTATTTACACGTTATTTATTAGCTTGCAAACCTATCCCGTTACACCTACAAAATACTTCTAGTTTCATACTTGTTCTAGATAAACTGAACGTAAAGCATGCATAGAGTTGTATCTATGGTCGATAGAACTTGAGGGAATATTTGATCTACCTTTACCTCCTCATTGGGTTCGACACTCTTAATTAACGAAACAGGCTACAATTTGTCGGGGGAAACTGTCCACCACGAGCACCTATGGGACCGGAGCCCCTTGTTCGTGCGGTAAGAGGGCGAAGGGAGCACAAAGAGCAGATCGAGATGAACACGCGGGCAGTTTACCCAGGTTCGGGCCGCAATGGATGCGTAAAACCCTACTCCTGCTTGATTGTATTGAGTGGAGAGCTCGGGAGCTTGAAGAACTAGCTACACCGAGCGTATGAGTGATCTAGGTCCCGAACCCCCTCTACGTTGTGCATGGGCCTCCTTTTATAGTGCAAGGGGTCACCGACAGGTGTCAACGTAGGAGAAGGGGTAAAAACGTAATAGTGGTGGTAGTTGTAACAGTGCGGAAACAGTGGATGAACAGTGGTCATCACCTACTTTGACAGTGGGGAACAAGAGCATTAAATGCCCGTCGCCGTCGACCCCAAAAGCGCCCGCCCTTGCGTCTCCGTTTGCCACGGCGATAGCTTCGTCACCGTGGAGTGCCACCGTGTCCCCCAGGCTGCACAGCCATCCGCCACGCGTCCCTGGAATGGCCCCAGGGCGACGCGTGGGCCGATGAGCTGGAGCGCGGGCACACAGTGCAGACTTCCCCCGGCAAGCACCTTGCCGGGGGCTCGATCTTGCCGGGCCGGGAAGCTTGTCGCTCCCCGGGCCCTTGCCGGGGTGCAGAGTGCACCGAGGCTTGTCTTCTGAAGTGTAATCTTCTAGCCTTCCTGGCAAGCTCCTCTTGCCAGGGTCCCGCGCTAGTGAGGTAAACTTGAGCCTGGGACGGCCTTCCCGGCAAGCTCCACTTGCCGGGGTCTTGATCTTCTGTCTTGTATACTTTGTTTTTGAATGGCTTCATATGGAGCAGGAAGGTCTCCGGCAAGCACGTGGTAGGCCCTGCCGCGGGAAGTTGCTACTGCCCGTGCACAAGTTGGGGTACTGAGGTGCCCCTACCTTAGTACACCGACAGGAGCCCCCGGGCCTGGGCCACACACGGTGCCGAGCGCTATTGGGCCAGGCCCAAAACAGTGCACGGGCACGCGCGGCCCACGGCGCGCCGAATCCACTTCCGCATCCGCCGCGTCCCCCCGTAACGGCATGCGTCGATCGCGGCGTCGTGGGATGGGACGTGGCCACGTTCTTTTAATGGAAAAAGCGAAACGCCCCCCACTTCCCCATAAAAGCAGAGGAAGTAGGAGCGGTTCCCCTCCTACGTCTTCATTGCTTCTTCTTCCATCTCCAGAGATCCCCTTTGCGCTCCGCCTCCACACCTCCTCCGCCGTCTTCCGCATCTGCGGCGCCGCCGGACTCTTCGTCCCCCTTTCCTTCGCCGCCTTCGCCATGGCCCCGAAGACCGAGAAGGGGAAGGCGGAGAAGACCAAGAAGGAGAAATCGGAGCAAGCGGCGAGGCTCACCTTGTTGCGGAAGCGGAACGTCGTCTTCTCACCGCGGCTCAGCGCGCGGGAACTCTGGAACAAGTACTACTTGTTCTGGGCCAAGGAGACGAAGGCGCATCCTCGGACCAGAGCTTATCCTGCCGCCGCCAAGGACAACTATCCCTGCGGGTACTTCTTCTTCGCAGCTTTCTTCCATTGCGGCCTTTGTCCCCCTTTTTCCGATTTCTTCTGCGACATCATGCACACCTACGGCCTCCACCTTCTTGACTTCACCCCCAACGCCATCCTCACGATGGCGGTTTTCGCACATATGTGCGAAAACTACATTGGGATATATCCGAACGTAGCGTTGTTTAGGCACTTCTTTACCCCTAGAGCAGAGGCTGGCGCACCCCTCTCCGGAGGAATATCTTGGGTCTTCCGCTTGAACAAGAAGGAGTCCTACTTGCCGGGGGAGCTCCGCGGCAAGTGGGAGGAGTGGCGTGCGGACTGGTGTTGGATAGTTGAGGACGAGCCGCAGCCCTTCACTGCGCCGCGCACAACACCTATCGTGCGCGGCAAGGACTGGAGCGAGCTGGATTCGGACGACATCAAACTCAACGTCGCCCTCATCCGGATTCTTCGTCTTCGGGTAGCAAAGTTGTCTGTCGCAGAGGTAGGCACAGATTTCCTCCGCCGCCGCATTGCCCCTCTACAGGACAGGAAGAGGCCGGCATGGGAGTACGGCAACGCGGCGGATATAATGAGGCTGTGCCCCGGGCTAAACTTCAACTTCACGGCGCTGGAGCTGAAGGGGATGGTCCGGGAACTCTTTAAGCACGACCCGGCACACCCAGAGTGGTTCAGATCTCCCCGGGGAGTGGTGCCCCTCTGCAACAGCACGGCCCGGGATCCTCTTCGCGCCATGATGCCCGCGTGTGATTCGCACGGCGTGGACCGCACATGGATTCCGCCCAAGTCAATAGACATCCTCAGCTTCTTCGACAACCTTATGGAGGTGGCGAAGAACAAGGATGAAATCAAGGGGCTCACACGGGACACCACCGACCAAGAGATTGCCTACATAGCTTCTCGGGTTGAAGAGGCCGCTGCAGCCGCAGCGGCAGGAGAATTTGGCTATACACCTGATGAGGCAGAGGCTGCGGATGCGTCCTGCCAAGCGGAGGAGGCGGAGATCCGTAGACTGCTGCAGCTTCCTCCCGACGCGCTTGCCGGGGTCCCCTCTTTGAGGCAATCCGGGATCCCCGGGATCGTGACCGAGGCCGCGGCAAGGGGCGGCGCTGCCGGAGGGAACAGAGGCGCCGCAGGGAGCGGAGGCGCCGGAGGAGGCGGAGGCGCCGGAAAGAGCACGGCCGCGGGGCAAGGTGCTGGGCCCAGCAAGCCTGCCGGGGAGGAGGAGGAGGAGGAGGAGGACGTCGGGGCCGACGAGGACTCCGACGGGTCTCTGGGGCTCTACGCCGACGACCTCTCCTCGTCGTCGGAGACCTCCCCGCCCCGGGCAAGCCCTAGGCGTTCTCCGCTGAAGCGACTCCGCAAGGCGACGAATGGGACGAGGGCGCAGGAGCCCCGACAACAACCAACTCGCCGGGCGGCGCGAGCTACCCGGGGGAGTCAAGCTGCGACGGGGGCGCCCGGCGCACCAACCATGGCGGGAGCGACCCGTCCGCAGGCCACGGCGGAGGCGCCCCGCACGTCAGCGCCAAGTGGAGGAAGGTCTTCGCAGAGCGGAGCGGCTGCTCCGCCCGCTCCACGGGCCTCGGCGCCCACAGGGACCGCCAAGCGCCCGAGGGAATCTTCGCCTCCTGCCCCTCGCGCGGACGCGCCTCAGGTGGCTTTCGACTTCTCCGCCCTGAGCGACGACGACGACGAGGAGGAACAGGAGTAAGAACTCGAGGCTTCGTATCTTCTTAAACTTCGTCTTGATTATTGTTGATTCTGATCTTTCTTCTTGTTTTGACTTCAGGACCCTTGCGGAGCGAGTGGCGAAGAAGGCCAAGGTTCCTGTTGTCGAGGTCGCGGACGACTCGCTCGTCGCGGTGACTGGAGACGTGCCGGAGACGAGCCTGCCGGACCCGAGCGCTGCTCCGAGGAGCAGCCCCCAGCGCAGCCCCCAGCGTAAGTCTGGGTTCCATACTTCCGCTTGCCGGGTGCGCCTGAGGATTCTGTCTTGTACTAATGTCTTGATGTTTTTGTCTTTTCTTGATTGTCTTGTGCAGAGGTGGAGCCGCAGCCACAGGAGCATCCGGAGATTGCTCCCGAAGAGCCACAGGCCCAGCCGTCCCCGCCAAGGACGAGCTCTCCGGCGAGGGAGAGTGCTCCGCCAAGGGCGGGTACCCCGCCAAGGGCGAGTACCCCGCCAAGGGCGAGCAGCCCGGCGAGGGCGGCCACTCCGCCAAGGCAGAGCTCCCCGGCGAGGGAGCCCGCCGCTGACGACGTCCGCCAAGGTAAGTCTTGTAATTTTGTCTTCTTGGATTCGTCTCTTTTTGGATATTTGCTTGAACTTCTTCTTCTTTTTCTTCTTCTTCTAGATCCTCCTCCCCCCGAGCAGATGGAGACGGAGGTCATCGACGTCGAGGAGGAGGGCGCGCAGGGCGGCGGCGGCGACGCCCCTGTCGCTGAGGACACGGCGGGAGCCGCCGAGCCGGCTGCGGAGGAGACCGCTCCGGCTGCGGACGCAGCGGCCGGGGAGGGGGACGGCGACCGCACTGCCGGCCCGGAGGCGGCAGGAGCATCAAGTGCTGCACCGGCCGGCGACCCCTCCGCCGAAAAGGAGCAGGCGGGCTGTTATCTTGAAGCTCCCAACGGCGTCTTCATCCAGGTGCCGTGGGGTTCTTCATCGCGAGCCCCCGCGGAGGGCGAGGCCTTCGATGGAGAAGTTCTCGCCTCCGCGGGACTGAAGATTGTCGAGGCGCCCGGCGGAAGCGACGGGCCCGAGGAGGAGAAGCTGCTTCATCAGCTCCTGGCCCTTTACCGGGCTAGGCAGGCGAAGCTAGCATCTCGGGAGGCCCTTGCCGCCAAGGCCGCCGTCGAGATGGAGAAGCGCGCGGCGGAGCTCCGCGCCGCCAACCAGGCTGCCCTCCGCGAGGTGGCGGAGGAGCGCGAGAGGCTCGCCGGGGAGTACCAGGAATGGTTGCTGGAGAAGGCCGAGGCCGAAGAGCAGCAGCGACTCGCCGGGGAGGAGCTGTCCCGGCGAGAAGGAGAGCTGACCCAGCGGAAGGTCAACCTCGACTCCCACGAGGAAGACCTTGCCGCTCGGGAACAGGCCCTTGGCGGAGAGCTGAAGGAGGCGAAAGCCGCCGCGGCTGCCGCGGAGACCGCCAAGGAGGAGCTTGCCGCCAAGGTCGCGCAACTTGAGGAGTCGTTGAAGGCGAGTGTGGAGAGGGTCGCCGCGCTCAACACGGAGCGCGAGAAGGACGCTCATACCAACTCCGAACTCCAGGTGCGTCTTTCCAAGATGGGCGACGAGTTGAAGGCCGCCAAGGACTCCATTGAGGATCTTGAGCTGAAAGTTTCCACGCTGAAGGACTCGCTCGACGCCGTCCAGGATCGGGAAACTAAGCTGAAAGAGGAGCTCCGCAAGGAGCGAAGCTTGGTGGAGAGCGCCAACACTGCGGCCGAGAACTTCCGCCGGACCGTTGAGGTGTGGACCGATGACTTGGTGTCCTCTGCCTCCAACATCGACCAGGAGCTGCTGGCGTTGAAGTTGGAGCATCTCATCTACTCTCCGGACCCAAACCTCCCCCACAGCGCCAAACTCTGCCTCTTCTTCAGGGGAATCGCGCCGGCTCTTGCAGATCTTCGGAAGAAGATTCCCGCGCAACTGGCCGAGGAGTCGCGCCAGCTCTGCACGGGAACCTTGGAGCGCGTACTGACGAAGATTGTATACCGCAATCCCGGTATAAACCTCACCAACGTTCTCCGCAGCTTGCCGGCCGACGCGAACATGGAGGGGCTGAAGGCGCAGATCGCCCACATCATTGCCAAAGTGAACAAGATCTCCAGGGTTGAGGGCGACCGCGTAGATTAGGCCTCCTTTTTCTTTATCTCTTTTTGTTGCTGCATAGGGTGTTATGAACTCATTAATCATTGCGACAAGTTATCCTTTGTAAGATATTTTATCTTATTTTGATCAATCAGTGCAATGTTATCTTCCTTGTCTTGATCCTTTACTTTGTATGTTTTTATAACCCTACGCTCCCGGGGAGCTTGCCGGCAAGGGGTCTTTGCCGCGAGCGCTGAGTACTGGACTCTGAGCAGCCTGCTGGCCAAGGTCTTACCGGCAAGCAACCTTGCTGCAACTAGTCGCAACGCACTTAGCTTGCTGAGTGAACTCGGAAACGAAGCAAGGGCGCGACACTTGTCGCAGCTCACTTAAGTCGTTGAGCGTACTCGAAAACAAGATAAGGGTGCGGCTAGCCACGGGTAGGTTCCTCCGCGCACAGGTTTTCCATACAAAGTGTGATTGTTCAAGGAAGACAACTAAAATTTAAAAATTTGAACTGCTCAAATTCTAATAACTTAGCTTTCATATCTTGCTTCTCGGTAAGACTTCTCTTTCTTGAACAGCACTTGGTTCATCTTCCATCTCCTTCCCCCCCGGCAAACTTGTGCGCGTGGAACATTCCTTCTGCTTAAGAAGCAAGGAAAAAGAAGAGGGAAACAAGTATATGGCCTTTCGGCGTGCTAATGCTTACCGGATGTTTATGTTGCACAAGATGCCAAACAACACATGCAAATAGCAAAGAAGAGCATGGAAAAGGCAAATAGTGCGAAACACAAAAGCTTTCCTGATGCACGGGATCTGCGCCCGGCTTTGTACAAAGGGTTATATGCAACAGCGGCAAAGCTTGTACAAAAGGTGGTTGCCGGAGCGGGTCACGGCAACCGCGCCTTATGGGTGAAACTTGCGAAGATGCTCTATGTTCCAGGAGTTGCTCACCGGTAAGCCTTCTTCGGTCTCAAGGCGGACAGCGTCGGGCCTTGTGACTTGTCTCACCCGATAAGGGCCTTCCCACTTCGGCGTCAACTTGTTGGAATTCTTGGCGGACGGAACGCGCCGAAGAACAAGGTCGCCTTCCTCGAGACTCCTGGCCTTGACCTTGCGGCTATGATAGCGGCGCAAGGCTTGCTGGTATCGAGCAGCTCGTACAGCAGCCTGGAGACGTTCCTCCTCGAGGAGCAATGCATCATCTTGCCGCAGTTGCTCTTGCTCGAGCTCATCATAAGCGAGCACTCGAGGAGATCCGTATACGTGTTCCGTGGGGAGAACTGCCTCTGCTCCATAGACTAGAGCAAAGGGTGTCTGTCCGGTGGCTTGACTTGGTGTCGTTCTGATTGACCAAAGAGCCGCCGGTAGCTCCTCTATCTAGTTTCTTCCGCACTTGCGCAGCCTGTCAAAGGTCCTCGTCTTGAGTCCGCGCAGCACTTCAGCATTTGCCCTCTCCGCTTGACCGTTGCTCCTCGGGTGAGCAACAGAAGCGAAACAGACCTTGGCGGCAAGGTCTTGGACGTATTGCATGAAGGTGCGACTAGTAAATTGCGTACCGTTGTCGGTGATGATCCTGTTAGGGATTCCGAAACGGCAAACAATCGACCTGAAGAACCTGACCGCTGACTGTGCTGTCACCTTTCTCACCGGTTCCACTTCTGGCCACTTTGTGAACTTGTCGATTGCAACGTACAAGTACTCAAAGCCCCCGACAGCACGGGGGAAGGGGCCGAGGATATCGAGCCCCCAGACCGAGAACGGCCAGGACAAAGGGATTGTTTGGAGAGCTTGAGCTGGCTGATGGATTTGCTTCGCATGGAACTGGCACGCTTCACACTTGGTTACTAGTGCAGTTGCATCTTGGAGGGCTTCTTGCCAAAAGAACCCTTGCCGGAAAGCCTTCCCGGCAAGCGCCCTTGCGCCAATATGGTGGCCGCATATGCCTCCGTGTATTTCTGCCAACAGCTTCTGTCCATCTTCCCTGGAGATGCACTTCAACCTGACACCATTGAGTCTTCTTCTGTACAGCTCGTTATCCACGAACTGGTACATAGTTGACTGCCTGGTTATTTTTTCTATCTCTGCCGGGTCGTCGGGAAGTTCTCCAGTTTGCAGAAAACGGACAATCCGCTGCGCCCATGCCGGAGCCTGAGGCTCGACGGCAAGGACTAAAGGCTCGAGGGCCGCTGCGGGAACCTCAGCTTCTACGGCAAGAACCTCTGGTTCCACCGGAGCTCATGGTCCCCCGGCAAGCTCGCCGGGGCGAGGCTTGTCGGGAACATTTGCTTCAACTGCACAGATCCGAGGATCTGCAGGAGCAATCTGTTCCTCAGCGTTCTGATCGTTGATCTTGGGGACCTTGGCGGCGGTTCCAGGAAGATCCGCCGGCAAGTAGTCGCCGGAGACCAACTTTCTCTTCTTGGACTGCCCAATTGATGGTGTAACGGATGGTTGAGTCAGCTTGAGCAAGAAGGTCCCTGGTTCCACAGGTAACTTCATCGAAGCGCACTTTGAAAGGGCATCTGCAATTTCATTCTGAGCTCTCGGGACGTGCTCCATTTGCAGACCCTCAAAATGCTCTTCAAGCTTCCTCACTTCTTCTACATAAGCTTCCATCAAAGGGCTCTGGTAACTTTTGTTGACTTGTCGGACCACCAACTGAGAATCTCCCCGGACAATCAGCTTTCTGATCCCAAGTTCGGCCGCAATTCTGAGGCCGGCAAGCAAGCCTTCATACTCAGCAGTGTTGTTTGTCGCTTGTTCCCTGGGAAAGTGCATCTGGATAACATACTTGAGGTGCTCTCCGGTGGGCGCGATGAGTACCACGCCGGCACCGGCGCCTTGCAGCGAGAAAGCACCATCAAAGTACATCAACCATTCGCTTGTCGCTTCTTGTACGGGTGCAATTGTTTCTGGAATTTCCTCATCGGGCGTCGGGGTCCATTCAGCTATGAATTCTGCCAAAGCTAGGCTCTGTATGGTGGAAGTACTTTCAAACTTGAGTCCAAAGCTCGACAGCTCCAGTGCCCACTCAACGATCCTGCCTGTTGCTTCTGGATTGTGCAATATCCTCTTCAGCGGAAAGCGAGTGACCACTGTTATCTCATGTGCTTGGAAATAATGGCGCAGCTTTCTCGAGGCCATGAGAAGGCCGAAAAGCAACTTCTGCACCCCGGAGTATCTTGATCTAGCCCCCTGCAAGAGGGAGCTCACAAAATACACCGGGCGCTGCACCATCTTTCCTCGCATTTCCCCTTGTTCCTGCGCAGAGTTGTCCTTGTCGGGGCCAGAGCTTGCCGGAGCAGCCCCCTGCTTGTCGCTGGATTCGCTTGCCGGTGGTGCTGACTCCTCGTCGGCCTCCCTCTCCGCTACTAACGCAGCACTAACCACCTGGTTGGTTGCCGCTAGGTACAGCAGCAACTTCTCCTGTGGTCTAGGTGCGACAAGTATCGGAGTGGAGGATAGGTACCGTTTCAAGTCCTGCAGTGCTGCCTCTGCTTCTGGAGTCCACTTCATGGGACCTGCCTTCTTCAAGATTTTGAAGAAAGGTAGGGCGCGTTCTGCAGACTTTGAAATGAACCTACTGAGGGCAGCCACACAACCCGCAAGCCTTCTGACATCCTTGACTCGCTTCGGGGCTTCGATCTGCTCGATGGCTTTAATCTTGTCGGGGTTAGCTTCAATCCCCCTTTGTGACACAAAGAACCCGAGAAGCTTGCCGGAGGGGACTCCAAAGACGCACTTCTCGGGGTTCAACTTAAGCTGGATCTTGCGCAGGTTCTGAAATGTCTCTTCCAAATCTTGGACCAAGGTATCCTTGCTCTTGCTCTTCACCACGATATCATCCATGTAAGCCTCTACATTTCTGTGGATCTGTGGCTCAAAAGCAGTGTATACTACCCTTGCAAAGGTTGAGCCTGCATTCTTTAATCCAAATGGCATGCGTATGAAGCAATACGTGCCACATGGAGTGATAAATGCAGTCTTCTCTTCATCTTCCTTGGCCATGAAAATTTGATGGTAGCCTGAATATGCATCAAGAAAAGAGAGCAGCTCACATCCGGCAGTGGAGTCAACGATCTGGTCAATGCGCGGCAAGGGAAATGGATCCTTGGGACATGCTTTATTCACATCAGTGAAGTCTATACACAGTCTCCACTTCCCGTTGGCCTTGCGCACGACGACTGGGTTTGCCAACCACGTCGGATGGATCACACCTCTAACTAGGCCTGCTGCCTCTAGCTTCTTGATTTCTTCGTTGATGAATTCTTGGCGCTCCACGGCTTGCTTTCTGACCTTCTGCTTGATGGGCCGCGCATGAGGACAAACAGCAAGCTTGTGCTCAATTACCTTCCTGGGAACGCCGGGGATGTCAGATGGTTGCCAGGCAAACACATCGACATTCGCCCGCAGGAAGGCAACGAGCGCGCTTTCCTATTTGCTGTCAAGTGTGGCACTGATGGTGAAGGTACCACCAGTGCCGTCCTCCTTGGCGGACACCTTCTTGGTTGCCGGAGGAGCGGCCATCCCCTTCTTACACTTGCCGGTGGAGCTCGATGGAACGTCCTCGACGGCAGCGCAGCACTCCGAAGAGGTGCGGTTGCCGGAGTGGGCCCAGAGCACTTGCCGGACTTGGTCTTCGTCTTCTTCCCCCCGGGAGCTTCAGCGGCAAATGTCTCTTTCTCTGCTGCGGCTGCTGCATCCCGGTGGATCTTGTCGGCGCAGACGAGCGCATCCTTCTTGTCGCCATGGACAGTGATGACGCTTATCGGCCCCGGCATCTTGAGTACGTTGTAGGCGTGGTGGGAAGCTGCCATGAACATGGCGAGGGCGGGACGGCCGAGTATCCCATTATATGGTAATGGGATATCGGCGACGTCGAATGTGATGCGCTCAGTTCTGAAGTTGAGCTCCCCGCCAAAGGTCACCGGCAGAGTTATCTTCCCCTTGGGCTTGCTCCTTCCCGGGTTGATTCCTTGGAAAGAACCGGTCTCTTCGAGCTCGCCGTCTGGGATTTGGAGTTTCTTGATCACAGCAGAGGAGATCAAGTTCAGCCCGGCCCCGCCGTCAACCAACATTTTAGTGACCTTGAGGTTGCGGATGGTGGGTGAGACCAGCATCGGCAAGCACCCGACCGCAGTGGTGCGGTCAGGGTGATCCTCAAGATCAAAAATGATGGGCGTGCTGGACCATTTGAGGAGCCTGCGTGACTCCACGGGCAGCTCCGCTGCATTCACATCGCGCACCCACTGCTTGAGCTGGCGGTGGGAGGTGTGCAGAGAGGCGCCACCGTCGACGCACAGGACCTCCGTGGCCTTCTGGAACTCCTGCTCGCTGTTATCTTCATCCTCCATGTCATCGTCGTCGTCTTCTTCATCCTTGTCGCGGCCCCGAGGAGGTCGGTCACCTTGCCGCTGCTTGGCCTTGCCGCGGCGTCCTCCCCGGCCATTGAACGGCCGCTTCTTGCTTGGTTCTCCTCCGCCACCTTGGGATTTCTCCTTGTCGCGCCTCTCGTACTCAGCTTTCGGCTGCTCGACGAGGTACTCGACGCGCTTGCAGTTGGAGAGGTCGTGGCCCTTGGTGCGGTGGATCTTGCAGTATTGCTTGTCGGAGCCGTCCTGCTTGTCGGCTGCCGCTACAGGGGCAGGCTCCTTGCCGGAGCCGCCAGCCTGTGTTTGCTTGGCGGGAGCCTCCTTGCCGGACTTCTCAACGGCAAGCACTTCTTTCTTTGCTTTTCTTCTGTTGTTCCGCCGCCGGCTCTTCTTTGCCGGGGCGGTGTCGTCGCTGTCGCTTCCCCCTGCGCCAGCGTCCTCCCCGGGGAGTTTCCTCCCCTCTTCTGCGCGCGCGCACTTATCAGCTAGAGCATAAAGCTCGCTGACATCCCGTATCTTGGTCATGGCCATTTCCTCACGCATGCGGCGGTTACGCACGTTCTGATGGAACGCGCTGATAACCGCGGCAGGGTGGACGTCGGGGATGTTGTGCTGCACACGACTGAAGCGTTGGATGTACTTGCGCAGGGGTTCTCCTTCCTTCTGGGCCAGAATGTGGAGATCGCTCTCCTGGCCATGGGGTTTGTGGCCGCCCGTGAAGGCGCCAACAAACTGGTGGCAAAGGTCCGCCCAAGAAGAAATGGAGCCTTCCGGCAAGTGCATAAGCCACGAACGAACGTTCGGCTTAAGCACGAGCGGGAAGTAGTTTGCCAGTATCTTCTCGTCGCGCCCCCCGGCAGCCTGCACCGCGATGGTGTAAATGCTGAGGAATTCCGAGGGGTGCGTCTTGCCGTCGTACTTCTCCGGTACGTCGGGCTTGAAGTTCTTCATGCTGGGCCACTGGACACGCCGCAGCTCGCGGGTGAACGCAGGGCAACCTGCCGCGTACGGCAAGTCACCTGGTTCACCGGGCGCGTGCGTGTTGACAGCGTTCCCAGCGCGTTGGTCTGATCATCGCCTGGTTTCTCGTCGGCGCTCAATGCGCGTCCGAGCATCTTCTTGCCGCCGGTCGTCGAGGACTTGGCGCTGGTCCCGACGAGCCCGCGGATCCGACGACGCCGTGGAGTCGTCGTCGACGTTAATCCTGCGGGGAGGCGTCTTCTGCTTCCGCGGCGGGGAGTGCACGGTCGTCGCACCCCCGGCGGTCTTGTCGCCGTCGGCCTTCGTCTTCTCGACTTGCCGCGGCCGCGAGGTCGCCGGCTGCTGCGGCGCGTCGTCGTTGGCGAAGGCGATCAGGCTCTGGATGGTGGCCCTCCAGTCTTCGGCCTTGTCCACCGCTGGAGGGAAGTCGAGGAGCAGTTGCGCTCTTGCGAGTGCTTCTGCTGGAGAGGAGGGGAGCGGGGGCGAGCGGTGCGAGGAGCGGGATATGGGACTCCTAACAGGGTTAGAAGGAGCAGGGTCCCGCCCCGGCGACCGCGCCTTGCTGGTGCCCGGACGGCGGTCCGGAGCGTCCCGCGAGCCTCCGGTTTGCCCTTGGCCCAGCAAGCGGATGCCACCTCCTGTGGCATGGCGCTGCTGGGTTGTTGTTTGTTGAGATGGACGCGGCGCGTCCACGGAGACCGAGGCTCGGTCATCCGTCTTGTCCCTGGATTTGGTGGCGCCGCGAGTCTCCTCGCCAGCGACCACCCTTCCGATGGCGTCTCCTCCGCCCACCGTTGGCTCCGGTGGCGGCGGATGAGACGCAGACGGGCCTGCGACCTCCGAAACTTTCTTCTTCGGGGCCATGGCGCAGTTATTGATGAAGCTAACGAATTTGGAGAGGTTGATGAAGAATGCGCCCGCGTGAACGCCGGATCAGGTTCGCACAACCTCGACGCCCCCTACCTGGCGCGCCAAAGATGTCGGGGGAAACTGTCCACCACGAGCACCTATGGGACCGGAGCCCCTTATTCGTGCGGTAAGAGGGCGGAGGGAGCACAAAGAGCAGATCGAGATGAACACGCGGGCAGTTTACCCAGGTTCGGGCCGCAATGGATGCGTAAAACCCTAATCCTGCTTGATTGTATTGAGTGGAGAGCTCGGGAGCTTGAAGAACTAGCTACACCGAGCGTATGAGTGATCTAGGTCCCGAACCCCCTCTACGTTGTGCATGGGCCTCCTTTTATAGTGCAAGGGGTCACCGACAGGTGTCAACGTAGGAGAAGGGGTAAAAACGTAATAGTGGTGGTAGTTGTAACAGTGCGGGAACAGTGGATGAACAGTGGTCATCACCTACTTTGACAGTGGGGGACAAGAGCATTAAATGCCCATCGCCGTCGACCCCAAAAGCGCCCGCCCTTGCGTCTCCGTTTGCCACGGCGATAGCTTCGTCACCGTGGAGTGCCACTGTGTCCCCCAGGCTGCACAGCCATCCGCCACGCGTCCCTGGAATGGCCCCAGGGCGACGCGTGGGCCGATGAGCTGGAGCGCGGGCACACAGTGCAGACTTCCCCCGGCAAGCACCTTGCCGGGGGCTCGATCTTGCCGGGCCGGGAAGCTTGTCGCTCCCCGGGCCCTTGCCGGGGTGCAGAGTGCACCGAGGCTTGTCTTCTGAAGTGTAATCTTCTAGCCTTCCTGGGAAGCTCCTCTTGCCAGGGTCCCGCGCTAGTGAGGTAAACTTGAGCCTGGGACGGCCTTCCCGGCAAGCTCCACTTGCCGGGGTCTTGATCTTCTGTCTTGTATACTTTGTTTTTGAATGGCTTCATATGGAGCAGGAAGGTCTCCGGCAAGCACGTGGTAGGCCCTGCCGCGGGAAGTTGCTACTGCCCGTGCACAAGTTGGGGTACTGAGGTACCCCTACCTTAGTACACCGACACAATTGATCCCCTATACTTGTGGGTTATGAAGACCTTTTTCTGGTGCCGTTACCGGGGAGCTATAGCGTGGGGTGAATATTCCCATGTGTGCTTGTTTACTTTATCACTAAATAGATTTTATTTGTATGCTCTTTTTTTCTATATTTAGTTATGGGTAGGAAACACAAAATACCAAAAAAAATAGTTGTACCTACTACACCAATGGTTGAAGAACCACTCAAAATCTATCATACTCTTGAAGCTTTTTACTTGGATCATCTTTGATCCATTTGTGCTCGTGCTGAAAACCCAACTAGCTTAGTTGAGGGAAAATCATTAGATGAGCATGTTTACTTTGTGCAACACCGCTTGTCTCTAAAAGGGAAACACTTACTAGATCTAATTCATCGTTTGGAGTGTTATGCTTGGAATTTTTGTGAAATATATGATTTAACTTGTTGTTCTGAAGACCCTATGAAACACCTTCCCTACCAATGTGAGTTTAGTGATAATGCAATCTTATCTTATTTTGCCAAAGATGATTATAATTATTTGATATTGAACAAATTTAAGAATTTTTTGCTTTTAAGGGTGCTTATGAAATTGCTTAATCGATTGAAAAGTAAGATGCTACTCTTTACAAATCTGACATTTTCGCCATACTTAAATATTGCTATGAAAACTATGCTTATAATGGTTATGTTAAACCATATATTGAGGACACCTCCTCTGTCCAAGAAGAGACTAATATTTTGCAAGGACCTATGGAAGAAGAAATTGATGACACTGTGAGCTCATTAGATAAAAAAGATGAGGAGGAGAGCGAAGAACAAAAGGAGGAAGAGCAGATAAGCTACCCGTGCCCACCTTCTAATGAGAGTAACTCTTCAACTCATACATTGTTTCATTTCCTTCATGCTTATCGAAGGATGAATGCTATTATGTTTGTTATGATCCCTTGAATTCGTTTGAAATATCCCTTTTTTATGAACTTGAAGCTTGCTATGCTTGTGGCCAAGATGCCAATACGAATTATGCTTATGGAGATGAACTTGCTATTGTTCCTTATGTTAAACATGAAATAGTTTCTATTGCACCCACGCACTATAGTTCTATTATCTTTTTGAATTCTTCCAACTACACTATATCGGAGAAGCTTGCGCTTATTAAGGACTATATTAATGGGTTGCGTTCTACTATTGCACTTGATGATTTTGATAATTATAATATGCATGTGATTGCTGCTCCTACTTGCAATTATTACGAGAGAGGAACTACATATCCGCCTCTCCATGTTTCCAATACGATAAACTTTCAAGAAACTATTTATGGTATGTATCGGCCTTTACTATGTGTGCATGAATTGTACTTTTATGACATGTTGATGCATAGGAAGAGAGTTAGACTTCGTTGTTGCATGATATATGTTGCTTTGTTCTCACTACTAAATCAAAAATCTTTGTTAATTAAAATTGGATTTGATATACCTTGGGATCTGGGTGGATCCATTACTTGAGCACTATATGCCTAGCATAATGGCTTTAAAGAAAGCGCTACCAGGGAAACAACCCTGAAGTTTTAGAGAGTCATTTATTTATGTTGACTACTTTTATATAGTTAAAATAAAGAGGGGAACCTAAAAAAAATTCAAAAAGGGAAGTGAAAGTAAGAAAGAGAAGCATCGTTGAAGTGGGGAAGCTCCTTGAACTTTGTTCATGCTCACGGAAAGTTTGCAAATCTTGATTACAAAAACTTATCAACAAAAATAATAATCCCCTTGTACAAATCCATTGTATTATAAAAATAATGTGCCAAGATTTGCCTTTTGGATGATTAGATTGCATGTTTGCTATGTGCAGTGGAAAAATAGAAACTTTGGCTGTAGTGCGTGAATTTATGTTTTTATTGATATGTCAAAAGCTTCTAAAACGTTTTGCATAGTACTTCTATACAAATTGTTTATTTTGTCCTAATTTTTAAGAATTTTTAGATATACAGAAGTATGATAGATGTTCAGATTACTACAGACTATCCTTCTTAAGACAGATTCTCTTTTCGATGCATTGTTTTGCCTGCTTTGATAAAACCTTGGATTGTATCGTTGGTATAAGACATGGAGAAGTTAGAATACAGTAGGGATAATACAAACATAAAATATGAATGGGTTTGCAAAAGTACTTGAAGTGGTGATTTGCAACATACTTATGGCAATGTTATGAATATGTGTATCACTACAATGGAGACATAACAAGAATAGACCATTCATCAAAGGTGCATGACCAGAAAAGTTGTTACTCACATAAATAGAATAACCATTATTCTCTGATGTCAATGAATAACCATCTCGCAGTAAACAAGATCCAGATATAATGTTCATGCTCAACACGGGCACCAACTAACAATTACTGAGGTCTAAAACTAATCCTGAAGGTAGATGTAGAGGTAGCGTGCCAACGGCGATCACATCAACCTTGGAACCATTCCTGACGTGCATCGTTACCTCGTCCTTAGCTAATCCTCATTCAATCCGTAGCTCCTATTTCAAGTTACATATATGAGCACCCGAACCAGTATCAAATACCCAAGCGCTGCTAAGAGCAGTAGTAAGGTACACATCTATAACAGGTATATGAAATATACCTTTGTTCACTTTTCCATCCTTCTTATGTTCCAAGTAATTGGAGCAGTTGCGCTTCTAGTGAACATTACCCTTGCACTAGAAGCACTCAGTCTCAGGCTTGGGTCTAGCTTTGGGCTTCTTTACGGGAGCGGCAACTTGCTTGCCATTCTTGTTGAAGTTCCCTTTCTTTCCCTTTCCCTTTTTCTTGAAACTAGTGGTCTTGTTAACCATCAACACTTGATGGTCCTTCTTGATTTCTACCTCCGCTGATTTGAACATCGCGGAGAGCTTGGGAACTGTTTTCATCATCCCTTGCATATTATAGTTCATCACGTAGCTTTTATAGCTTTGTGGCAATGATTGAAGAAATCTATCAATAGCACACTCATCCGGTACCCAGACATTTCGAGTATGTGTACACTGACAGAACTGTTCTCCTCCATCTTATAGCTTAAGAACTTGTTGGAGACTTCAGATCTCTCAACCCGGACATTTGCTTGAAATATTAACTTCAGCTCTTGGAACATCTCATATGCTCCGTGGCGTTCAAAATGCTTTTAATGTCCTGATTCTAAGTCGTAAAGCATGTCACATTGAACGATCGATTAGCCATTAGATCAAGCTTGTGAGACATTTATAACATCTGCATTAGATCCTGTAGCAGGTTCGTCACCAGCGGTGCATCAAGGACATAATTCTTCTATGCAGCAATAATGATAATCCACAAGTTACGTACCCGATCCATGTAGTTTCTACCATCATCTTCCAACTTAGCTTTCTATAAGAATGCATTAAAATTTAAAGGAACGGTAGCACGGGCCATTGATCTACACCATAGATATGAAAAAACTACTAAGACTAAGTTCATGATATATTTAAGTTCAATTAATCAAATGACTAAACAACTTCCACTTAAATCAACATCCCTCAAGTTGTCTAAGTGATACATGATCCAAATCAACTAACCCATGTCTGATCATCACGTGAGATGGGGTAGTCATCAATGGTGAACATCTCCATGTTGATCATGTCTACTATATGACTCACATTCGACCTATCGGTCTTAAGTGTTCCGAGACCATATCTATACATGCTAGGCTCGTCATGTTTAACCTAAGTATTCCGCGTGTGCAACAAATGGCTTACACCCGTTGTATATGAATGTAGAGTCTATCACACCCAATCATCACGTGGTGCTTCAAAATGAAGAACTTTAGCAATGGAGCATACTCGTGGAGAACACTTTTATCTTGAAATTAAGTGAAGGGATCATCTTATAATGCTACTGTCGTTCTAAGCAAAATAATATACATAAAGGATACAAATCACATGCAATCAAAATATGTGACATGATATGGCCATCATTATCTTGTGCTTTGCAATGTCAAGATCTCCATCGTCATGGGCGCGACACCTTGATCTATAACGTTGTGCGGGGTTGTTTCGCCAACTATTGCTTCTACAACTATTGCTAACGCATAGCGATAAAGTAAAGTAATTACATGGCGCTTAAGTGATTGACACGCCGGTCATACAATAATTAAAAGACAACCCTAAGGCTCCTGCCGGTTGTCAATATTACAAAACATGATCATCTCATACAACAACGTATATCACATCACGTCTTGACCATATCACATCACAACACGCCTTGCAAAAACAAGTTAGACGTCCTCTACTTTGTTGTTGCAAGTTTTACGTGGCTTCTATGGCAACTAGCAAGAACCGGTCTTACTTATGCAAAAACAAAACGGTGATTATTAGGTTTGTTTTTAACCTTCTACAAGGACCAGTTGAAGTCAAATTTGATTCAACTAAAGCAGGAGAAATAGACACCCGCTAACCACCTTTATGCAGAACAAGTTTCATGTCAATTGGTGGAACCGGTCTCATGTACATGGACATGTAAGGTTGGTCCGCGACACTTCATCCTACAACGCAGCCGAATCAAAATAAGATGTTGGTGCTAAGTAGTATGAACATCACCACCCACAACCTCTTTGTGTTCTACTCGTGCATATCGTCTACACATAGACCTGGATCTGATACCACTGTTTGGGAACGTTGCATGGAAAACAAAAACTTCATACGCACACGCAAGCTCTATACATGGAGATGCTTATCTACGAGATGGGGAGAGCATATACATATCCTTGTAGATCACTAAGCGGAAGCGTTTATCAACGCGGTTGATGTAGTCATACACCTTAACGATCCGTCCCGATCTAGTACCGAACATCCGGCACCTCCGCGTTCAGCGAAAGTTCAGCTCGATGACATCCTCGCCTTCTTGATCAAGCAAGAGGAGTGAAGTAGTAAATGAGTTCCGGCTGCACGAAGGTGTGGTGATGGTGGTGGTGAAACTATCCGCTGGGCTCCGCCAAGCACAACGAACGTGGACGGAGGACGAACTAGAACTAGAGGGAGCGGGGGCGTCGCACACGGCTTGGGCATTGTAGTGTTTATTTCCCCCTCCCCTCCTCACATATATATAGGTGGAGTGGGTAGAGGAGGCAGCCCTAGGGCGCACCCCAAGTGGCCGAAAGCTGTTAGAGGTGCCTGCCTAGCCACACCCCCTTCCATAGATAAACATGGGAGGCTGGCTGCCTTAGGGATCCTCCCCTTTCCTTCTCTTCTTTCCTTGGCACGTTTGGAAGGGAATGTGTGGCGCGCCAACCCTCTTGTGGGCTGCTGTGCCCCCTCCTTTGGCCCATAAGGCCCACCACTTACCGGTGGCCTCTCGGAACCCCTTCCGGCACTCCAACAAATACCAGGTACATTCCGAAACCTTTTTGGTGACCAAATAGTATCGTCCTATATATCAATCTTTACCCCCGGGCCATTTCGGAGCTCCTCATCATGTCTGTGATCTCGTACGAAACACCGAACAACATTTTGTCACCAATTCACATAACTCATATAACACTATATCGTCAACAAACATTAAGCGTGCGGACCCTAGGGGTCCGTGAATGATGTAGACATGACCGAGACGACTCTCCAGTCAATAACCAATAGCAGGACCTCGATGCCCATATTGGCTCCTACATATTCTACGAAGATATTTATCAGTCAAACCTTTACAACAACATACGTAGTTCCCTTTGTCCGCGGGTATGTTACTTGCCCGAGATTCGATCGTCGGCATCTCCATACCTTGTTCAATATCATCACCGGCATGTCTCTTTACTTGTTCTGTAATACATCATAATGCAACTTACTCATTTTCACTTTGCTTGCACGCTTCCTGTGATAATGTATTACCGAGAGGGCCCGGAGATACATCTCTATCACACGGAGTGAAAAATCCCAGTCTCT
The DNA here is from genome assembly GCA_902687465.1 of Secale cereale. NCBI lineage: Eukaryota > Viridiplantae > Streptophyta > Magnoliopsida > Poales > Poaceae > Secale > Secale cereale. The sequence continues at coordinate 631,863,980 of LR738711.1, read as the reverse complement.
ATCCATGCCAACCCAACATACACCTTCAGAGATAACTATAGAGCATCTTTATGATCACCCAGTTATGTTGTCATGTTTGATAGCACACAAGGTAGTCCTCCGGAGTCTGGTAGTTGCATGATCTCATGGTCGAATAAACATGTATTTGACATTTAGAAAGCAATAGCAATAAGCTGAACAATCATATGCTATGCTAACGGTTGGGTCTTGTCCATCACATCATTCCCCTAAAGATGTGATCCTGTTATCAAATGACAACTCATGTCTATGGTTAGGAAACCTTAACCATATGTTGATCAACGAGCTAGTCTAGTAGAGGCTCACTATGGAGATGGTATATGTTAATGTATCCACACATCATTCCCTAGCATGAATAATAAAGCTTTATCATGATTAAGGAAATATAATAATAACCATTTTATTATTTCCTCTAGCGCATATTTCCATCCGTATTCCCCGGTCCACCGGGACCGGCTGGATACTCAAGCGTGGGGGCCTCCTAGTGTGGATGCATCAACCCATACTCCGGGACTGATGCATGGCTAGGAATGAAAGGAGATCGCTTTAACTGCTCCTACCGAGGTGGATCCACCATGACGTGGATGTTTTGTGGAGCCTTAGACATGGATGCTGGGGTGGAGGCCCGGAAGGTCGTCTGTATGGTTGGCTCTCCGACGGGCACCATGCCAGCGTGATGGCACTCCCTCTTTGTCTTGTGGGCGGCGAGAGGTGGTGCAACGGGTGGATCAAGCGTGCTCTTTGTTTCTAAAGATGGCGGCACCCTAATCCGGATTCGGAGTTCAACGCGCATCGCGCTAGAAACCTCGTTTGGTGGCGCAGGGGAGTTGCTGAGAGAAACACCGCGGTTTGTCGCCAACGATGGCAATGCTCGTGGGCATCGCTGTCTTCCTAAAGACGTCATCGTGGAGCTCCTCTCCGTGTCCGGGTTCGAGTGAAAATCTATGTCTATTCGAGACTAAGCTACGACGGTGCTTAGCCTCGTTCTCCCTCCTGGGTGCGTTGTCGTGGAACTTAGGTGATATATGTCTTAGTGTGGTGTTGCTCAGTTCCTCCTATACTCTATTTCGGTAGCGTAGTCGCGCGCGTGGTGCGTGATCTGGTTAGTGATACGTCTCCGTCGTATCTATAAGTTTGATTGATTCATGCCAATATTCTACAATTTTCATATACTATTGGAAACTTTTCATACTAATTTTGGGACTAACATACTGATCCAGTGCCAAGTTACAGTTCTTGTTTGTTGCATGTTTTTGTTTCGTAGAATATCCATATCAAACGGAGTCCAAATGCTATAAAAACTTACGTAGAATTGTTTTTGGAATATATGTGATTTTTGGGAAAATGAATCAACGCGAGACGATGCCCAAGGGGGCATAAGGTAGGGGGCGCGACCCAGGGGGTAGGGCCCACCCTGGGCCCTTGTGGTCACTCTGTATGGCGGTTGGTGCCCTTCTTATTCTGCAAGAAAGCTAATATTCGGATAAAAATTGTGTTACAATTTCAGCCCAATCGGAGTTACGGATCTCCGGGAATTTAGGAAACGGTGAAAGGCCAGAAACAGAGAGCGCAGGAACAAAAGGATACACATTGAGAGATCCAATCTCGGAGGGGCTCCCGCCCCTCCGCCACCATGGAGGCCATGGACTAGTGGGGAAACCCTCCTCCCATCTAGGGGGAGGCCAACTAAGAATAAGAAGGGGGGTGCTCTCTCCCCCTTTCTCCGAACGGCACCGGAACACTGCCGGGGCCATCATCGTGACAATGATCTACACCAACAACTTCGCCGCCGTCATCACCAACTCTCTCCCCCTCGATGTAGAGGCTCAACACCTCTTCTCCCTGCTTAACTCTCCACATAAACATGGTGCTCAATTCTATATATTATTTCCTAATGATGCATGGCTATCCTATGATGTTTGAGTAGATCCATTTTGTCCTACGCATTGATTGATGATCATGATTGGTTTGAATTGCATGTTTTATTATCGGTGCTGTCCTATGGTGCTCTCCATGTCGTGTAAGAGTGACGGATCCCCGCTGTAGGGTGTTGCAATATGTTCATGGTTTGCTTATTTTCTGCGTTGCGGGGGTGATATAGCCCAAACACGGATAAGTGGGTTATGGCGTATGGGAATAAAGAGGACTTGATACTTTCATGCTATGGTTGGGTTTTATCTTAATGATCTTTAGTAGTTACGGATGTTTGCTAGAGTTCCAATCATAAGTGCATATGATCCAAGTAGAGAAAGTATGTTAGCTTATGCCTCTACCTCATATAAAATTGCAATAATGATTACCGGTCTAGTTATCGATTGCCTAGGGACAAATAACTTTCTAGTGACAAAAAGCTCTCTATTAAAACTAACTTAGTTCTTTCTTTATCTAAATAGCCCCTATATTTTATTTACGCGTTATTTATTAGCTTGCAAACATATCCCATTACACCTACAAAATACTTCTAGTTTCATACTTGTTCTAGATAAACTGAACGTAAAGCGTGCGTAGAGTTGTATCTATGGTCGATCGAACTTGAGGGAATATTTGATCTACCTTTAGCTCCTCATTGGGTTCGACACTCTTAATTATCGAAACAGGCTATAATTGATCCCCTATACCTGTGGGTTATCAAGACCTTTTTCTGGTGCCGTTACCGGGGAGCTATAGCGTGGGGTGAATATTCCCATGTGTGCTTGTTTCCTTTATCACTAAATATATTTTATTTGTATGCTCTTGTTTTCTATATTTAGTTATGGGTAGGAAACACAAAATACCAAAAAAATAGTTGTACCTACTACTCAAATGGTTGAAGAACCACTCAAAATCTATCATACTCCCGAAGCTTTTTACTTGGATCATCTTTGATCCATTTGTGCTCGTGCTGAAAACCCAACTAGCTTAGTTGAGGGAAAATCATTAGATGAGCATGTTTACTTTGTGCAACACCGCTTGTCTCAAAAAGGGAAACTCTTACTAGATCTAATTCATCGTTTGGAGTGTTATGCTTGGAATTTATGTGAAATATATGATTTAACTTGTTGTTCTGAAGACCCTATGTAACACCTTCCCTACCAATGTGAGTTTAGTGATAATGCAATCTTATCTTATTTTGCCAAAGATGATTATAATTATTTGATATTGAACTAATTGAATAATTTTTTGCTTTTAAGTATGCTTATGAAATTGCTTAATCGGTTGAAAAGTAAGATGCTACTCTTTAGAAATCTGACATTTTTGCCATACTTAAACATTGCAATGAAAACTATGCTTATAATGCTTATGTTAAACCATATATTAAGGACACCTCCTCTGTCCAAGAAGAGACTAATATTTTACAGGGGCCTATGGAAGAAGAAATTGATGACACTGTGAGCTCATTAGATGAAAAAGATGTGGAGGAGAGCGAAGAACAAAAGGAGGAAGAGCAGATAAGCTACCCGTGCCCACCTTCTAATGAGAGTAACTCTTCAACTCATACATTGTTTCATTTCCTTCATGCTTACCGAAGGATGAATGCTATTATGTTTGTTATGCTCCCTTGAATTCGTTTGGAATATCCCTTTTTGATGAACTTGAAGCTTGCTACGCTTGTGGCCAAGATGCCAATACGAATTATGCTTATGGAGATGAACTTGCTATTGTTCCTTATGTTAAACATGAAATAGTTTCTATTGCACCCACGCACTATAGTTCTATTATCTTTTTGAATCCTTCCAACTACACTATATCGGAGAAGTTTGCGCTTATTAAGGACTATATTAATGGGTTGCGTAATACTGTTGCACTTGATGATTTTGATAAATATAATATGCATGTGATTGCTGCTCCTACTTGCAATTACTACGAGAGAGGAACTACATATCCGCCTCTCCATGTTTCCAATACGATAAACTTTCAAGAAACTATTTATGCTATGTATCGGCCTTTACTATGTGTGCATGAATTGTTCTTTTATGACATGTTGATGCATAGGAAGAGAGTTAGACTTCGTTGTTGCATGATATATGTTGCTTTGTTCTCACTACTAAATCAAAAATCTTTGTTAATTAAAATTGGATTTGATATACCTTGGGATCTGGGTGGATCCATTATTTGAGCACTATATGCCTAGCGTAATGGCTTTAAAGAAAGCGCTACCAGGGAAACAACGCTGAAGTTTTAGAGAGTCATTTATTTATGTTGACTGCTTTTATATAGTTAAAAAAATAGGGGAACCTAAAAAAATAAAAAAGGGAAGTGAAAGTAAGAAAGAGAAGCATCGTTGAAGTGGGGAAGCTCCTTGAACTTTGTTCATGCTCACGGAAAGTTTGCAAATCTTGATTACAAAAACTTATCAACAAAAATAATAATCCCCTTGTACAAATCCATTGTATATTAAAAATAATGTGCCAAGATTTGCCTTTTGGATGATTAGATTGCCTGTTTGCTATGTGCAGTGGAAAAACAGAAACTTTGCCTGTAGTGCGTGAATTTATGTTTTTACTGATATGTCAAAAGCTTCTGAAACGTTTTGCATAGTTCATCTATACAAATTGTTTATTTTTTCCTAATTTTAAAGAATTTTTAGAGATACAAAAGTATGATAGATGTCAGACTACTACAGACTATCCTTCTTATGACAAATTCTCTTTTCGATGCATTGTTTTGCCTGCTTTGATAAAACCTTGGATTGTATCGTTGGTACAAGACTTGGAGAAGTTAGAATACAGTAGGGATAATGCAAAAATAAAATATGAATGGGTTTGCAAAAGTACTTGAAGTGGTGATTTGCAACATACTTATGGCAATGTTATGAATATGTGTATCACTACAATGGAGATATAACAAGAATAGACCATTCATCAAAGGTGCATGACCATAAATGTTGTTACTCACATAAATAGAATAATCATTATTCTCTGATGTAAATGAATAACCATCTCGCAATAAACAAGATCCAGATATAATGTTCATGCTCAACACTCGCACCAACTAACAATTATTGAGGTCTAAAACTAATCCTGAAGGTAGATGTAGAGGTAGCGTGCCAACGGCGATCACATCAACCTTGGAACCATTCCTGACGTGCATCATTACCTCGTCCTTAGCTAATCCTCGTTCATTCCGTACCTCCTATTGCAAGTTACATATATGAGCACCCGAACCAGTACCAAATACCCAAGCGCTACTAAGAGCATTAGTAAGGTACACATCTATTACAGGTATATCAAATATACCTTTGTTCACTTTGCCATCCTTCTTATGTTCCAAGTATTTGGGGCAGTTCCGCTCTAGTGACCATTACCCTTGCACTAGAAGCACTCAGTCTCAGGCTTGGGTCTAGATTTGTGCTTCTTCACGGGAGCGGCAACTTGCTTGCCATTCTTGTTGAAGTTCCCTTTCTTTCCCTTTCCCTTTTTCTTGAAACTAGTGGTCTTGTTAACCATCAACAATTGATGCTCCTTCTTGATTTCTACCTCCGCTGATTTGAACATCGCGAAGAGCTTGGGAACTGTTTTCATCATCCCTTGCATATTATAGTTCATCACGTAGCCTTTATAGCTTGGTGGCAGTGATTGAAGAAATCTATCAATAGCACACTCATCCGGTACCCAGACATTCCGAGTATGTGTACAATGACAGAACTGTTCTCCTCCATCTTACAGCTTAAGAACTTGTTGGAGACTTCAGATCTCTCAACCCGGACATTTGCTTGAAATATTAACTTCAGCTCTTGGAACATCTCATATGCTCCGTGGCGTTCAAAATGCTTTTAATGTCCCAGTTCTAAGACGTAAAGCATGTCACATTGAATGATCAATTAGTCATTAGATCAAGCTTGTGAGACATTTATAACATCTGCATTAGATCCTGTAGCAGGTTCGTCACCAGCGGTGCATCAAGGACATAATTCTTCTGTGCAGCAAAAATAATAATCCACAAGTTACGTACCCGATCCATGTAGTTTCTACCATCATCTTCCAACTTAGCTTTCTATAAGAATGCATTAAAATTCAAGGGAACGGTAGCACGGGCCATTGATCTACACCATAGATATGAAAAAACTACTAAGACTAAGTTCATGATATATTTAAGTTCAATTAATCAAATGACTAAACAACTTCCACTTAAATCAACATCCCTCAAGTTGTCTAAGTGATACATGATCCAAATCAACTAACCCATGTCTGATCATCACGTGAGATGGGGTAGTCATCAATGGTGAACATCTCCATGTTAATCATATCTACTATATGACTCACATTCGATCTATCGGTCTTGAGTGTTTCGAGACCATATCTGTACAAGCTAGGCTCGTCATGTTTAACCTAAGTATTCCGCGTGTGCAAAAAATGGCTTACACCCGTTGTATATGAATGTAGAGTCTATCACACCCAATCATCACGTGGTGCTTCAAAACGAAGAACTTTAGCAATGGTGCATACTCGGGGAGAACACTTTTATCTTGAAATTAAGTGAAGGGATCATCTTATAATGCTACTGTCGTTCAAAGCAAAATAATATACATAAAGGATACAAATCACACGCAATCAAAATATGCGACATTATACGGCCATCATTATCTTGCGGTTTGCAATGTCAAGATCTCCATCGTCATGGGCGCGACACCTTGATCTATATCATTGTGTTAGGGTTGTTTCGCCAACTATTGCTTCTACAACTATTGCTAACGCATAGCGATAAAGTAAAGTAATTACATGGCGCTTAAGTGATTGACACACCGGTCATACAATAATTAAAAGACAACCCTAAGGCTCCTGCCGGTTGTCAATATTACAAAACATGATCATCTCATACAACAACGTATATCACATCACGTCTTGACCATATCACATCACAACACGCCTTGCAAAAACAAGTTAGACGTCCTCTACTTTGTTGTCGCAAGTTTTACGTGGCTTCTATGGCAACTAGCAAGAACCGTTCTTACCTATGAAAAAACCAGAACGGTGATTATTAGGTTTCCTTTTTAACCTTCTACAAGGACCAGTTGTAGTCAAATTTGATTCAACTAAAGCAGGAGAAATAGACACCCGCTAACCACCTTTATGCAAAACAAGTTTCATGTCAATTGGTGGAACCGGTCTCATGTACATGGACATGTAAGGTTGGTCCGGGACGCTTCACATGGTTCGTTGAGAGGAATTGTAGATCATTGCACATCCGGGTTATTTAGAGAGTTGAGAGGAATTGGTCATTCACATGGTTAGTCATAAAATCCTACATAGAACTTGTAGATAGCTGAATATGATATGTTTGATTCCTTGCAATAGTTTTGCGATGTAGAGATGCTAATATGTGGGAGGCAGTAGTGAATGATTGTTGTTCAGTAAGAATATTTGTGTTAAGGTTTGTGATTCTCGAAGCATGCACGTATGGTTTCACGTTATGCCAAGAGGTTGGAGCACAATTTATCCTTGATTGTCTATCTTTGTGTGAAGGTCAGGGGCGCGCGATGGTTAACTCCTACCAACCTCCCCCCTAGGAGCATGCGTAGTAGTGCTTTGCTTCGAGGGATAATAAACTTTTGCAATAAGTGTGAGTTCTTTATGACTAATGTGAGTCCATGGATTATACGCACTCTCACCTTCCATCATTGGTAACCTCTCGGCACCATGCATTGGCCTTTCTCAGCTCGAGAGTCGGTGCAAACTTCGCTGGTGCATCCAAACTCCGTGATATGATACGCTCTATCACACACAAGCCACATTGTATGTTTCTCAAAACAGCCAACATACCTACCTATTATGGCATTTCCATAGCCATTCTGAGATATATTGCCATGTAACTTCCATCATCATCATATACATGACTTGAGGGTTCATTTCATATTGCTTTGCATGATCGTAAGATAGCTAGCATGATATTTCCATGGCTCGTCTGTTTTTTGATATATTTTCTATGCTAGATCATTGCACATCCTGGTACGCTGCCAGTGGCATTCATATAGTCATCATGTATTAGTTGTATCGAGTTGTAATATCGAGTTGTAAGTAAATAAAATGTGATGATCATCATTATTAGAGCATTGCCCCATGTGAGGAAATAAAAAAATAGGCCAATGAAGCCTAAATAAAAAAAGGGGGGCAAAGAAGCCCACCAAAAAAAAGGAAAAGAAAAAAAGAGAAAATAAAAAAAATGAGAGAAAAAGAGACAAGGCGCAATGTTACTATCCTTTACCACACTTGTGCTTCAGAGTAGCACCATGTTATTCATATAGAGAGTCTCCTATATTGTCACTTTCATATACTAGTGGGAATTTTTAATTATAGAACTTGGCTTGTATATTCTGATGATGGGCTTCCTCAAATGCCCGAGGTCTTCATGAGCAAGCAAGTTGGATGCACACCCACTTAGTTTTCAGTTTGAGCTTTCATACACTTATAGCTCTAGTGCATCTGTTGCATGGCAATCCCTACTCCTAGAATTAATATTGATTGATGGGCATCTCCATAGCATGTTGATCCGCCTAGTTGAGGCGAGACTTTCTCCTTTTTATCTTCTCCACATAAAACCTTACCACTACATTCTATTCCACCCATAGTGCTATATCCATCGCCCGCGCTCATGTATTGCGTGAGAGTTGAAAAAGCTGAAGTGCGTCAAAAAGTATGAACCAATTGCTTGGCTGACACAGGGGTAGTACATGATTTATATTTTGTGTTAAGAAGATGGAGCATGACAAGGCTATATGATTTTGTAGGGATAACATTCTTTAGCATTGATATTTTGAAAGACTTGATTGTTTGTTGGGATCCCCGAGTATTAAATTATTTTATGTCAAATGATAGACTATTGCGTTGAATCACTCGTGTCTTAATATTCATGCCATGATAAGATTACATGATCAAGATTATGCTAGGTAGCATTTCACATCAAAAATTAACTTTTTTATCATTGACCTTCTCGAGGACGAGCAGGAGTTAGGCTTGGGGATGCTAATACGTCTCCGTCATCTATATAATTTTTTATTGTTTCATGCGAATATTCTACAACTTTCATATACCTTTGGCAACTTTTTATACTATTTTTGGGACTAACATACTGATCCAGTGCCCAGTGCCAGTTCCTATTTGTTGCATGTTTTTGTTTCATAGAATATACATATCAAACGGAGTCCAAACACGACAAAAACTTACGGAGATTTTTTTTGGAATAGATGTGATGTTTCGGAAAAATGAATCACCGTGAGATGATGCCCGAGTGGGCCCCAAAGCACGGGGGCGCGCTCCAGGGGGTACGGCGCGCCCTGGGCCCTCATGGTCACCCGCAAGGCGGTTAGTGCCCTTCTTCGGCCACAAGAAAGCTAATATCCGGAGAAAAAACGTGTTAAAATTTCAGCCCAATTGGAGTCACGGATCTCCGGGAATTTAAGAAACAGTGAAAGGCTAGAAATAGGGAGCGCAGAAACAGAAGGAAACACAGAGAGAGATCCAATCTTGGAGGGGCTCCCACCCCTCCTCCGCCATGGAGGCCATGAAGCAGAGGGGAAACCCTCCTCCCATCTAGGGGGAGGCCAGGGAAGAAGAAGAAGGAGGGGGGCTCTCCCCCCTCTCTCCCGGTGGCACTGGAACACCATCGGGGCCATCATCGTGATGGCGATCTACACCAGCAACTTTGTCGCCGTCATCACCAGCTCTCTCACCCTCTATGCAGCGGTATAACACCTCTTCTCCCCGCTGTAATCTCTACTTGAACATGGTGCTCAACACTATATATTATTTCCCAATGATGTATGGCTATCCTATGATGTTTGAGTAGACCCGTTTTGTCCTATGGGTTAATTGATGACCGTGATTGGTTTGAGTTGCCTGTTTTATTATTGGTGCTGTCCTAAGGTGCTCTCCGTGTCGCGCAAGCGTGAGGGGTCCCCGCTGTAGGGTGTTGCAATATGTTCTTGGTTTGCTTATTGTATGCGTTGCGGGGATGATAGCAGCCCAAACACGGATAAGTGGGTTATGGCGTATGGGAATAAAGAGGACTCGATACTATAATGCTATGGTTGGGTTTTAACTTAATGATCTTTAGTAGTTACAGATGTTTGCTAGAGTTCCAATCATAAGTGCATATGATCCAAGTAGAGAAAGTATGTTAGCTTATGGCTCTTCCTCATATAAAATAGCAATAATGATTACCGGTCCAGTTATTGATTGTCTAGGGACAGATAACTTTCTTGTGACAAAAGGCTCTCTATTAAAACTAACTTAGTTGTTTCTTTATGTAAACAACCCCTATCTTTTATTTACGTATTCTTTATTAGCTTGCAAACCTATCCCGTTAAACCTACAAAGTACCTCTAATTTCATACTTGTTCTAGGTAAAGCGAATGTCAAGCATGCATAAAGTTGTATATGTGGTCGGTAGAACTTGAGGGAATATTTGTTCTACCTTTAGCACCTCATTGGGTTCGACACTCTTACTTATCGAAAGAGGCTACAATTGATCCCCTATACTTGTGGGTTATCAGTTAGCTTGGGGTCGGCATTGTCTGGGGGTTACCCCATCCCCTTGTATCGTTCGTCTCTGTACGCTGTGTGGTTGGTGCTTTATATATAAAGCAGGGCGAAAGCCTATTTCGAGATTTTTGTTTGGGATGCTTCCCCTCTTCCCGATCTATAGCGTGGGCAACCAAGAAAGCAGAACAACGCTTGGAAGCCACACGAAGACCGTAGAGGCTCGTTACTCATGCAAAGATGATTAACGAATAACATGTTCATTCCGACCATCGCCCGCTGGTCTTGGAAATGGATTACCTAGACGAGAATATCTTTAGTAGACCAGCTGGACGTGTAAAACAATTTAAAGCCAGATGGCTAAAGGAAGACAATGTTAATGAAATCGTTAAGGCATCTTGGGAGAAACCAAAGCTAGCACACATTAGACTCTCTCTTGCTGACATAATGATAGCCCTGCATGCTGACCTGCACAACTGGGATCGTGAAACTCTAAAGGCCCCAAAGCGGAGAATAAAAAAATAAAAAAAAGAGTTAGTGAGACTGAAATGCGGTCCAACGAATACTGAGTCCCATTTCCGACAGAAGGAGATAATTATGGTTATTGAGAACCTTATGGACTAGGAAGAAATCTTCTGGCCACAAAGGAGTCATGCAGACTGGTTGATGCACGGGGATCATAGTACGTCTTTCTTCCATAATGCAGCCACGGTTAGGAAAATAGAAGTAATATAAAGAAGCTATTGGATGACTCGGGGATCTGGAGAGAAGGTAAGAAGCTCGAGGACCACATAACTAGTTATTTTTCAAAATTGTTCACTCCGCAAATTCGATACCCAAATCAAGAGGTCTTCTCCCTTGTCCGTAGAAGAGTTTCAAATGAAATGAACAATGCTCTTATTGCCCCTTATATTGCGGAAGACGTTGTAACATCCCAAATTTTCAATTTGGAATGTTATACATAGATCATCATATGAATATCATATTTTATTTGCAATTTGGTTTTGATCCTAAAAATCCTAAGCAACTCAAGGACCCTTGGAGAGAGTTAGGGAATTTATTATTTTCGTATTTGAATTCAAATATTGATAAGAGGATCATTTGGTTTTAAATTATTTTTCTCGCCGAAATATTTCATATCACAATATATGAGAGGGGATAATATGACTTCTCCAAAATAAAAGAAATATTGGAGGAAAAATATTAATATGAAATAAATAATTTTATTTGGATTTTATTGCTATTTTATTTCGAATTAGAAAAAAATATGCATTTTTTAAAAATTGCATTTTAGGCCAAGAAAATGTTCACATTATTCTAAATATATTACTTAGATGGTGAAAATTATTTTTGTCATTTTTAGAATTTTTTTATATTTTTTAGGATTTTTTCGTTCGGGCGATTTAGGCCAACTTAGCCGAATGCCCAGCCGCCCTAGCCGGCCCACCCGGCCACCGCCTTGCCCCGAGTCCGCCTGCGCCACGCCACCGCCGCCGTGTCCGGCGCGGACACCGCCTCCGTCGCCCCCTCCTCCAAGGCAAGGCCCTCCCCAAGGCCTTTATAAAGCCAGCCCGCCGTCGCCTCCTCCTACTCACCCTGCCACCCCGCCGCCGTAGCCAGCCGCCGCCGCCGCTGCCACCCGGCCGCTGAGCCGCACCTCCAACTCGCCCTCCCCCTCACACGGTGCCCGCCACTACCCGCCGCTACGCCGCCGCCACCGGAGCCGCCGACCGCCGCGCGCCCTTCGCTCGTCGCCCATTCCGCCCGCCCGACCCAACCCGCGAGTCGAACCTGACCCGCGAGGTAAACCGCCGTTTGTTTAGATCGGTTTTTTAGAAACCCTAGTTTGTCTTTTTAGATAGGTTCAGTTTTCCTTCGGTTTAGCTTATTTAGCGAACGTTCGCTCGTTAGTTCATTTTTGTCCATGTTAATGAACATTCGCGCCGTAGTTTTTTTCTTTTTATTTTCTTTTTCGGCCAGGGACCTATCCGTGATTATTTTTATCGCAGATTAGCCCCTGCACTTCAAACCCTCGCCGTTTCTAAACCGTTCGTCCAAAGAAACCAACGCTAAAATCTTTGTCTCGAGCCCCTCTTTCTGTTTAATCAACTTGAACAAGATTTTGACAATTTAAAATTTGGTTTCAAGCAGTTTTGATTTCGAAGTTCTTTTGACCGTAGTTTCAGTCCCATAGCTTCGATTCGATCAATTCTTTTTGCGAGTTGAAGCTCTTTAGTTGAACTTTCAGATTTGACCTTCTTATTTGAGTTTTACCCGTGCATCTTTGTTTGAGTGCTTATGTATGCTATTGTTTGATTGCGATAGAATTCTCGGTGTGTGAAGCATGCTACTATGAGTCCCTAGGTTTCAGCGATCGTCAGCATGGCAAGTTCATACTTTGATCATACTTTCCAATACCCAGTTTTTCATTGCATTAGTTATATCCTCAAACACTTGCATGAGTAGGACTAGTTACATAATATGATGCTTTGTAGTTCATGAGGTAGGAACCCACTTGAGATCAACCACGGGAATATACGCTTTGTTACTTATTGGTTAGCCATCCGTAGACGTGGATTGGTATGAGTGATTTTATGAAAGTTGTGAGTGTAATAACACTAAGGGATTCTTCAAGGTGGAAATTAATACACATCTGGGTGGGTTGGTTGTAGGGCACCTGGAGAAACAAGTGTTGTCCTAGGAAATATCGGAGGACCCGTATGATTATCCTATGGAATGCCACGCAGGCTCAAAGTGATCATATATCATTCATGCCTAGAAACTTCCGTGTGCAGCCACAATGCCATTATGGGCTCTGGCATAGTTGAGTATGTTGTGTGAGCTCTTTCCGTGGTAGACTAGCAGATGTATTGGATGTAGGTGGTACGGTCTACCTAGGGTTAAGAGTTAATGCTTATGAAAGACTCTGTCTCGGTCATCCGTTTCTCAAACACCATGCAGTGCGAAAATCAAACAGGGGAGATCGAGTCGTGTGGGGAAAAGTGCACAAACCTCTGCAGAGTGTACAAACTATTCATGAGTAGCCGTGTCCCCGGTTATGGACATCTTGAGTATCCTGGTATTTTAATTATGGACTGATCTCATCACTTTATTAAATGGTTGGGTTGTTAACAACTTTAAATTTAATGTAGTTGTACGCATTGCTCATTCTCATTACAGTGTGTTCTTGCCAGCATATTTAATGTGCTGACCTACATGGCTGCAACATATCATGTTGAAGAGTTTTCAGACGAAGAATATGGTGTGATAGGTCGTTGTCATGAACTTAATGTTTGCCGTGGAGTTGGATGGACTCAACTACTCTTCATAGCTTCCGTAGTTTATTTTATTAGATGGCCTTCAACCATTATCGTGTAATGGATATTGCCTCTTCGAGGGTCTTCGATGTAATAAAGTGTGATTGAACTGTCGGATTCAGGGCTCCGCAAAACCTAATAAGTTCGAACACAGGGGCGTGAACGAAGATCTCTCCCACTCACGTCTATCTAGCGCCTCGCTCTCGTCTTGGTGGAAGGATTCAAGCAAACAATGAACAGAGCAGACAAGAGTTTATCCAGGTTCGGGCCACCGCGTGGTGTAAGACCATACTTCCTGCTTTGGTGGATTAGCTTCGGGCGAGCTGGGATACGAGCTAGTACCATGGTTCCTGGGCTCAGGAGGTGAGCTCAGGAGGATCAGGAGGCTAGTGCTCTTGCTCCTTGTGTGGTGGCGGAGTGTATCCATCGATCCCCTTTGCAGTGGGAGTTCTAGCTACTTATATAGGCGGCCACCATCCTCTTCCCCCGAAATGTTTAGGCGGGAAGGGATCCCACAATGGCCATTTTTGAGCGGGAACACAAGGACGTTCCTACGCTGACAAAAGCAGTCTTTGCCTGCAAAAGGATCAGGCGATGACGCGGTGGTGGGCTCGACGATGACATCCTCCTTGTCGTCCTTGCAGTCTTCGATCTCGTTGCACCAATGAGGAAAGCTTTGCCCCGCTCCTCGGGAACTTGCGGCTGCGCTGTCCCCCTTGCACCGAAATGGTAACTGCACCACTGGCGCGTGCTGGCACCCGCTGGTGCGATGCGTCACTGCTGATATCACTACCTCGTCCTGAGGAAGGCTTGGCCTTGGGTTCTCCGCCCCTCCGGAGCACCTTGCTGAGGCTGCTCCTGAGGAGGTCTTGACGTCGTTCTCCTCGCGAGGCTTGGCTCCCTCGCGAGGGTCTTGGGTAGCTGGTTGATCAGCTGGGCCGTACCAGGCCGTAGTAGGAGCTCGTCGCGGCCCGCATATAGGCAGGTCTGGGTACCCTGGTTCCCAGTACGCCGACAGTAGCCCCCGGGCCCAAGGTGCGCGCGGAGTTGGCTTCGGGGCGAAGCCTTAGTCGTGGATGAAGCACCGCGGGCCCCAAAGACCGCGGGCCAGGCTGGCGTGCGACGGTTGGATGGGACGTGGGCGGCCCCGCCTCCCACGCATTCTTGGTAGTCATGCGCCTTGTCAATCGCACGACCGGTAGGGTTTCTTGCTGTCGCCTCTGCTTTCTGCCTTCCAATCGCTCCATTTCTCTGCTTGCCTTCGCTGCCCCTTCCCCCTTGCCGTCATGCTGCATAAGGCGAAGAAGAGAGGGGACGGCGAGCCTGCCGCATCGCCGTCGGTGCTCGAGCCGGCGCTGGGCCGCTCCGCCATAGTGAACCAGGAGGGTCTGGATAAGGTGCGTCGCGCCTTGGCTGATGCATCTAACAAGTGGGGTCCGACCCGGGTCTAGCTTGCTTCTCGGTCCGTGGCGGAGCTTGGTGCTAACGACATCCAGCTTCATCTCCACGCCATCTTCGGGGGTCTCCTTCCCCCTTTCTCAGCCTTCTTCTATGCAGTGCTCGCGCATTACCAGATTCGGGCGTTACACCTGGACCCTGGGTCCATCATCCTGCTTTACGGCTTTGCATTCCTGTGTGAAGCTTTCGTTGGCGTTTCCCCTTCCGTGGCCTTGCTTCGCCACTTCTTCGCTCTCTCCTTGGTTGATAGGCGGCAGCGCTCGGGGCGCATGTCATTGCGAGCGGTGGAAGCGACTGCTGCCTCCGGAATTGACTGCTCGCTTCACCCAACCACAAAAGGGTTTCGCCAACAATGGGTGTTCGTTGACGCCGCCGCGTACAACCCCCAATTCCATCTTCCTGATGCACCGGCGATGCCGAACTCGGGCTGGGGGCATAAGGCCCCTTCAGATCCATGGGCGGAGCCTGTGATGCACCGACTGGCCAACCTGAGGAAGAGCGGGTTGACCCTGGCGATGGTGGTGATGGACTTCCTTGTCCTCGGCGTCGCCCCACTCCAGCGCCATTCTAGCCCGATGTGGGTTTTTGATGATCGTGCGCGCCTCCAGCGGAAGCAGCTCCCTCCTGACACGCTCCAGGGACTGCTACGGCTGCTCGTCGGTGGAGTACCTGAAGCTCGCGCTGGCTTCGCGGCTCCCTTGTACTTGGCTCACGTAGCCGGAAAGGCTCTTGCTGAAAGGATGCCCCGCTTCGATGCATGGGGACTGTTGCTGGGGGCATCCCTGATCATCATGGTGACCCGTCGGTGGTGACATCAGGGCTTGCGAGCCCATCCTCCCCATTCAGGGCGGACGCACCTGGCGGAGCCCCTGGCCTGGGGTCGACTTCGTCCTTGGAGCAAGCAGACGAAGCTCACGCGTCGGTGTTGATGGAGGTGGCAGAAGGTGCCGAGGCGCCGCTGGCTCCCAAAGCGACGGAAGGGGAGGCGCAGCGGTCTCCGGTTAGAGCGAGTCCGGGGAGCACAGCTTCATGGATCGGGGCACCGGCAGCAAGCGCCGGCCGTGACCCCGCCCCGGGTCGGGGCACATCTGCTTCCAGCGGCCTCCATACATCCTTCGTGGCGCTAGGCAAGAGGCGGAGGTTGAGGGGCATCTACGGCCCTGCCCCGAGGGCCCTGAAGAGGATGAAGCTGGCTGTACCCACCAGGTGCGTGTTCTTCAGTTCTTCCTATCTTTCCCAATGTGGTTCTGCTAACCCCTCACTCCGCAGGGTCTCTTCCGATTGGTCCTCGCGCCGCTCGATGAGGCGCGCAGAAGCCTCCGCCTGCATCCATCCTCCGGACCATGCCAGGCCTAAGGGAGGCCTCGCGCAAGCTCTTGAAGCCGCGCCCGGGTCTTACTGCGCAGGTCGTGCTCCCAGCCCCCGAGCGCTTCTGGGGCAAGGCAGCTCTTGGTACATCGGGAGCCTGCTCCGTGTCCCGGGTCTTGCCTTCACTATGGGTCAGCAAGCTCTTGAGGCAGCTCGAGCAGATGTCCGTCCATCAGGACCATCCCTGCTCCCTGCGCCGGAAGTACCGCGCGCCCCCGGGGCTAGCCCCGAGGCACACGCTGAACACGAGGGAGAGGGGAAGCCCCCTTTGGGCGGTGCGGATGCCGGGGACGAGCCCAGTCGTCTTTTGGAACTTGCAGTGTGCAGGAGTGTGGTCTGTCATGACCTTGTGTGGGAGGCATTAGACACTCTGTAGCATCTTGAAGTCGAGGTTGCTGAGGTAGATGGGCGTGTTGAGGCCGAAGGTCTGCTTCTAGCGAAGGGTTGGCGCCAGCTGAGGACCACCGTCAACCTGAGCCAGCTGCAACACGAATCCGCCCTAAGGAAGGCGGAAGCGTCGGTCGCCGCGACCCAGGAGGCGTGCGACCGTGCCCTGGAGGAGGCCCGAGATGCCGAGCGCTGCCGCACGGCCGCCGAGGAGCGTGAGCGCGAGCTTAAAGCCTCAAACGCCACGCTCGAGCGCCAAGTTTGTGCTCGAAGGGCTGCTCTTGCTGCACCTATGGTTGATAATGATAGTCCAGCGGGCCTCTCGGCGTGGGAGGAGGCACTGGCCCTTGAGGCGATGGAGCTGAGCATGGAGCGCGAACGTCTGGAGACGATGGAGCGCCAGCTAGCAGAAGCCGAGGGCAACCTTGATGATCGCAAGGTCGTCGCCAAGAAGGCTGCCAAGGAGGCGGAGCGTCTCCGGAAGGATTACCGCGAGAAGCTGGGGCTTCACGAGACTCCCTTCGCTGATAAGCGCAAGGAGCTTCAGAAGGAGATCACGACTCTTAAGAGCAAACTGGCCGATGCCGAACATCGTCTGCCGGTGTTGGAGAAGGCTCGCGTTGTAGCCGAGCGTCGCGAACGGGCGTCGAAGAAGGCCTGTGCCGAGACGGAATGCCACGAGTGGGCTTCGGAGGAGGCTCGCGCCACCGCCAGGGCGGAACTGTCCTCCTTTCATAAGCAAGTGGAGGACATTTCCGCCTTCGCGGCTCGAACTTCTGAGGAGGCTGCACGAGTCCGTGGGATGCAGCACCCCTGCTCGGAGATGTTTGAGGCCCTGCGGCACCGAGCCTGCCAGGCCCTAGGAGAACTTCCTGGCTCGGGGGTCGCCGACCCCCTGGTTAATGATGATGCCGGGTATCTCGGGTTCTTTACCAGGGTGGTGGAGCATCTTGAAGGCGGGGTCAGGAAGGCTCGACAGCTCGTCGAGGAGCAAAGCCGTGGCGTCCCGAGGTGCGCGGTCTCCCGCATCTTCAGCAACTTGCACCGTCTTGACCCTCATATGGACTTCGAGGCCCTGCTGGAGCCTGCGCCTGAGGTGGTCATCGGCCCCTCGGAAAATTGGGTGAGCAACCACGTGGACGCGTTGGTGACGGAGCTCGTTCCAGCTATCGAGGATGCGCCGGTGCCTGAGGGGAGCGACACCGACAGTTCCGGTGAAGGCGTTGATGCTTAGTCCAGTTCCTGCTGTAAATTTGTTTTTGGTTGTGGCTCAGAGCCGGGTGAGGTGGGTGTCACAAGGCTTAAACTCTTGATGATGTAATTGAATACCGTAAGGATGGGTTATCAGGCACTCCCTTGCTTGTTCCTGAGGCTGTGGCCTTAAGCCCTTGTCACGTGTCAGGAAGGAGCGTCCGCCGACCTTGTCCGAGCGCGCCTCGCGAGTACCTGCTGTGAGCGCAAGAGTGGTTGGCGGTCAGGCCACGGAACAGAAAGAATGTGCGCCCACGCCTCGGCCCCTGCTCGCGAGGAGTGATATGGCGGGGTTGCGGACGTTGCCCAGCTCGACTGAGCAAGACGAAAAAACGGACTGGCGAAGGAAACACGGCGGAAATCGCAAAACACAGACAAAGGTTCTCCCTTTTATTCAAGAAATGAGTCGCGCGATTGCGAGATCGGCTTGAAAAAGCGGATACAGAGGGAGCAAATGTGAATGGCAAAAAGGAGGGGCCGCGCCCGGCCCCTAAGCAGGTCTTCAGTCTTCTCCCCAGCGCGCAGCATAGGGCTACCACCGGCGGATGTGGGCATAGCCATTGGGGGGTAGTGTCGACGGCCAGCGCGGAGCATGGTGCATCCACTCGGTGTGGGAGGGAGCCCCCGAGGTCCTAGGGTGACGCTCCGGAGACTCCGGGGCGTGTACAGCCCCACTCATTATTATGAGAGAGTGTCACGAGCGGAGATCTTCTGACGTGCCCGCCCCTTCGCTTTGAGGGCCCCGCCCCGCACTAGTCCGCTCCCTCATGAACTCACCCGAAGGCGGCATTCATGAAGTGGGACACTGCGCATGATGGGGAGGATGGGACCTTGGCCATAGGCCCCGTCCGAGCACCAAGCGCGCCGCTCACGCGATCTCCGAGCGCGCTTCGCCCCTGAGGGCTAAAATCGTTCAGAGACGCGGCATCCTGAAGTGCGAGGGGGACCCCGCCCTACCCATGCTCCTAATGACCCCTGAGCCCTTCCTGATCAGGGTCGGGCCCAGTGGGTACAGGATTTCGTGAGCAGGGGGACGGAGCCGCGGTCTTGGGCCCTCCTAGTGCGCGTAGGACGGGCTGCCGTACCGCCTCCAGACGCACCCTCCGCAGCCCGGGGGATGGTACGCCGGAAGGCGCGGCGACTTGAGGATGAACGGAGGGGGGAGAAGGCCCCTCCCCGCGCGCATCATACCCGTCGCCAGCGAGCCCCTGGTGAAATCTAGGGCGGGCTCATGCGCGGCGGGTCACGCGCGAGGGGACGAGGGCCTAACCCGGGCCTTCCCTTCCCTTTATGTCTTGACGTGGAAACAAGAGTAGCCCCCTGGCCTGCCGAGGCTCGGGGCCAGAGACGCTGTTGGCCCGAGGCCTACTGCTGGTGCTGCGAGTGCCGGCCCCCGTATGAACCTGTGCGCGTCTGATTAGCGCTCCATGACCATGGGCGATGATGATGAAGGGTTGAGGGCTATGAGCGGGGGATCTGCATCCCGACCTTCCGCTCCAGAGCCCCCTTGTTCCGGCGCCTGGTTGTACCCAGCGTTCGGCGTAGTCCTTGGGTCGCCTCCTGGTGGCTGCTCGACGGGGGCGGTTCCTGAATACAAAGGGCTTCGAGGTAGAGGAGTGGAGTCATATGCAGGGTTCAGCGGATCATACCCCATGTCGCCCTCGTAGGTCGCCGTGGGTGTTGACCATACGGGCGACTGGGTGTGGCTGGGGCGGCACCCGGTCCCCGACGTTGTCATGTGGAAGCAGAATGGCTCGGCTCCGGTGCTGGCGGCGTCGAGGAGCTCGGTCACCCTGAGGAGTAGCGCGTCGTGGCCGCTATCGAGCAACCGACACCTTAGCAGTCCCCTTGCAACCAGTATCGTGGCCCTCATGTTCGCCATTTCGCGCTGGTCCCGTGAGCTTACCGCTGCGTGCTCGGCGGCCCGTGCTACCGCACGGCCTTGGCATCGAGTGGGCGGTGGGTGCTGTCGGCCCTCTTGCGGCGGGTTGGTGATACTCATCGTGCCGTCGGCCCCGATCAAGGATGGGTGGCGGCGAGCCCCGCGGCCGAAGGGTGATGCTTGAGCGGCGCGGGCGCCACGGGCTTCCGCACGCGTCTGGTGCGCCTCCGCCATCTTGGTCGCGGTTTGTTGGAGCTGGGCGATGCGGGGTTGATGGACGAGAGCGGGGCGAGGTCGTCGAAGAGGCGAGATTTCGACACGCCCCCTACCTGGCCCGCCAGATGTCGGATTCAGGGCTCCGCAAAACCCGATAAGTTCGAACACAGGGGCGTGAACAAAGATCTGTCCCACTCACGTCTACCTAGCCCCTCGCTCTTGTCTCGGTGGAAGGATTCAAGAAAACAACGGACATAGCACACAAGAGTTTATCCAGGTTCAGGCCACCACGTGCTGTAAGACCCTACTTCCTGCTTTGGTGAATTAGCTTCGGGCGAGCTGGGATACAAGCTAGTACCATGGTTCCTGGGCTCAGGAGGTGAGCTCAGGAGGATCAGGAGGCTAGTGTTCTTGCTCCTTGTGTGGTGGCGAGTGTATCCGACGATCCCCTTTGCAGTGGGACTTCTAGATACTTATATAGGCGGCCACGGTCCTCTTCCCCCGAAATGTTTAGGCGGGAAGGGATCCCACAACGGCCATTTTTGAGCGGGAACACAAGGGCGTTCCTATCCTGACAAAAGCAGTCTTCGCCTGCAAAAGGATTAGGCGATGACGCAGTGGTGGGCTCGACAATGACATCCTCCTTGTCTTCCTTGCAGTTTTCGGTCTCGTTGCACCAATGAGGAAACCTTTGTCCCGCTCCTCAGGAAGTTGTGGCTGCGTTGTCCCCCTTGCATCGAAATGGTAACTGCGCCACTCGCGCGCGCTGGCACCCGCTGGCGTGATGCGTCACTGCTGATATCACTGCCTCTTCGTGAGGCAGGCTTTGCCTTGGATTCTCTGCCCCTCCGGAGCACCTTGCTGAGGGTGCTCCTGAGGAGGTCTTGACGTCGTTCTCCTCGCGAGGCTTGGCTCCCTTATGAGGGTCTTGGGCAGCTGGTTGATCAGCTGGGCTGTACCAGGCCGTAGTAGGAGCTCGTCACGGCCCACAGAGAGGCAAGTCTGGGTACCCTGGTTCCCGGTACACCGACATGAACCTCTGTTATAAATCATCGAGTACTGTGTGTGTCAGCATACCAATCCAGGGATGACACTGAGCACAGAGACATCGGTTCATTGGACCTGTGGTCACCACAAGATGGTATCAGAGCACATGTTGACTGTAGGACGCGACCACTAGGATAAGCCATAGGATGTTCTTCTCTATCCATTCTACTTCTTCTCTACTCACTCTAATTCTTCTCTATTTCTTTTCTATAGATGTCGGACCCAGTGAGCAAGTTCACTCAGCCGGACGATGACACCCCATTTGGAAAGCACTTGAAGGAAGTCACTAGATACTTGCACATTGGAATACCAAGTATCACTAGAGATCTCTACGCAACATCGCCGGAAGAGGAATGCTGGAAGATCAAAGTTAGTGTGTCTGGGAGAACTATTGCACCTTTCACGGAGCCATTGGAGCTAGAATTCGACGCACCGACATTGAGCTTGGGAAAGAGTATGGCAGCCCACATCACATTTGGACGCATATGTGAAGTCTACAACAAGGACCTTGAAGACACCATCTACCAAATTTGTGGACATCGAGACCAGCAATGGGAGATGCTTCGCACCAGGAAGGACGGATCCATTGCAGCTTACATCCAGGAGATGGACCAACATATTCGACACTACGAGAATCAGATGTGCACACTTATGCAGAAGACGAACATGGTGATAACCCGGTATACGGAACTAGAAGAAGAACTCAAGACGGTACGAGATGGGTATGAAGAGGAAATTACCGTACTATTGGACCAGAATGAAGCACTTAAGAAGAAGGTTGGAACTGGCATAGTGAAGCCGGAACCAGAGATAGGAATTACTATGGAGAACTACATTCTGATAGACGAAACCGACAGTGATGAAGGTAACTATTGTGGCACCCCGGCTCAGAGAAAACCGGAACGCCCCGTATTCCAGCCCTAAGATCGAGGTGAAGTCTTCTGGAATATGGCACTGCTTAGTATAGAACAAACCAGCTCTCTATTACAACACAAATATGAGTACAAGGTTTCCGATATTACAGTGAATCATAGTGGTACGGCGACACTACGCCAACCACGGTTGCTCTATACAAGCAGCATAACAACTTAAAGCAGCGGAACAACTACTGGCAGCGGAACAACGAACGGCGATGATGGACTCCAATCCGCAGGGACTCTGGCTGGAACGTTTATCCTAGCTCGCAAACACGGGAACAAGACCAAACAAGCAAGCAATCCAGGCACGACCTGCAAGCTGGCATGACATGCGAGGTCAGTACATTGTATGTACTTGCAAGCTCACAATAGCGAGAAGCATTCAAGACAAACAACAGCATGGCAATTACAGGTTAATCAGGAATTAGCATGAGATCATCAGAATAACATAGCATGAACAACATGAACATGATACAGCTAGTCAATATGACCATGGCATGAACATATAAATATGATGATACTAGCATGCAACATGATGAGACTACATGCACCATTTATCCTGGTCGGGTTACCTCGTAACTATCACATGCATCAATTACCAACCTCGGATATTATACGATCATCTCAGGATCAAATCAAGCTTGGTATAAACAATACCGTAGTAATCATCAAATGACCACAAGGAGCTTGATCTTTACCCATGATTCTCCCACAACATCATGAATATCCAACAACTCGGTATACTCGATACAACTGTGATCATTCCGGCGATGACAACCATGACCAACACTTGGTCTTAAACGGTGATCTTTCCGGCGATCACAAATACATATCTCATGTAGCGACCACGATCCGAATGGACCGAAGTCTCTGTGTTCTGTGTCATCCCTGGATCGGTAATGCTAACACACACAGTACTTGAAGGATTTATAACAGAGTGGCAATCACACACCTATTACATCGAATGTCTCCAATGAGAACTTATTATTACAAAATCTATGGCTTAAGGCCATCTAACAAAATAACAGCGGAAGGCTTGGAAGATAAGTGAGTCCATCAACTCCAACGGCATAGCTGAGTGCATGACAAACGACCTAGCACGTCTTATTCCTCGTCTGAAAAGTCTGCAACGTAATATGTTGCAGCCCGAAAACGGGTCAGTACATGGAATATGCTGGCAAGATAACACAGAAGATGCAAGTAACAGAATAAAGGCTATACTATATGCATATTTGGCTGGTGGAGGCTCTAAGGTTAAAGTTTTTGCGTAAAGCCAAATTTTCCCTACAACAAAGGAATAAATTTTATTTTAACTATCAGGTTGGTTGAAAATCATTGAGAAGGTACCCCCTTACTCAATCCCAAAATTAAAGTAATCATTAACGCAACAAATTAAATTATAGAGTGATGAGATCAACCAATAATTCAAGTACCAGATACTCAAGTTGTCCGTAACCGGGGACACGGCTAATCATGATCTGTTTGTACACTCTGCAGAGGTTTGTGCACTTTTCCCACAAGACTCGATCGCCTCCATTTGGTTTCTCGCACTGCATGGTGTTTGAGAAACGGATGACCGAGACACAGTCTTTCCGAAGAGGTCCCCTTAACTGGATAGATAGGTCGGTACACCTACAATCCCTCTACATCTGCTAGCCCATCACGGAAAGGTTTCCCACAAATTACTCAACTATGCGAGAGCCCATATTGGCATGTGGCTGCACACGGAAGTTTCTAGCATGAATAGTTTTATGATCCCTTTGAGCCTGGGTGGCATTCCATAGGAAAAATCACATGGAACCCCGGGATTTCCTAGGACAACACTGGATTCTCTAGGTGCCCTGCAACCAATCCACCCAGATGTGTATTCAAGTAGCCACCTTAAGTTGAATCCTTAGTTAATGACTCACATTTTTCATGGATTTCACTCAAACCCAAACCACGTCTACGAGCATAGCATAGCAACCTAAGCAAACATAGAAGTAACTCCCGAGGGTTTGAAAATTATGCAGGTAACAGGTTCTACCTCAATCTACCTCCCAGTCCCACAAGTTAAGAGATCCTACTCATGCAATGTGTGAGGGTTTGATATAATACATAAAACTGGGTAATAAAAGGGTATGATCAAAGTGTTACTTGCCTTGCTGACGATTCGCAAAACCTAGAGACTTGTAGTAGCACGCTTCACAGTCCGGGTATTCTATCGCAAGCAAACAATAGCATACATAAGAAAACAATCTAAGATGCACAAACAAAACTCCAAAATAACAGATCTAACCAGAAAGTTCAACTTAAGAACCGCGGTTTGCAAAAAGAATCAAATCGAAAGAAGCAACGAAACTCGAACTGTGAAAGAAACGAGCTCTGGTTACTAATTGCTCTAAAGTGAAATTTTAGAGTAGCCAAAACTTTGTTCAAGTTGGTTAAACGGAAAGAGGGCGTCGAGACGAAGATCTGGGATTTTGAATCACCTGATTTCGACTCTCGAGCGAAAAGAAAAACGAAAAACAAGATCAGGGCAGAAATCGCGATCGGAATAATCGCGGATAAATATCCCGAAAAAGAAAACTGACGAACAGGCTAACGAATGAACGTTCGATGTCTGCGGCTAACGGACAAAAAGCATTCGTTAAAACAAACGTACGGACTAACGTCCGCTAAATAGCTAAACCAAAAAAAATCGAACCTATCTAAACCTTAAAAAACGAATCTACGGTTTACGAAAAGAACCGATCGGTTTTAAAAAAACCGATAGCTACCTCGAATCGGCGTACTCCGGCGAAGTTTCGGCGGGTCCGGCGGGCGGCGGAGCGGCGGTGCGGCGACGAGGCGGCGGCGGCGCGGCGAGGCGGCGGCTGAACGGCGGCGCGGCGCGGCGGCTAGGGTTAGGCGGGGCTGGTGGCTGGGGCTAGCGAGGCTGGCGGCTGGGGCTAGCGGGCCGGCGGAGGCGCTATATAAAGCCTAGAGTCCTGGGCAAATACGGCCCTAAGTCGGTTTGCCTCTTTTTTTTTCTAAAAGAGTCCTGACGTAGCAAAACAAACAAAAGAAATACTAAACTGACTTCAAAAATCCCGAAATAAATTTTCACCGTCCCCTAATAATATTTAGGACAAAGTGAACATTTTTCCCGGACCTAAATGCAATTTTAAAAAACATGCATTTTTCCTATGCAAATAAAATCGCAAATAAATCCAGAAAAATACCAACAGTGATTTTAACATTTTCCTCCTATATTTCTGTTATTTTGGAGAAGTCATATTATCTCCGCTCATATATTGTATTTAGAAATATTTTTAGGAGAGAAAAATAATTGAAATCACACTGTCCTCGTACCGGTATTCGAGTAAACTCAAATACGAAAACGGTAAAATTCCTAACTCTCTCCGTAGGTCCTTGAGTTGCTTAGAATTTCGAGGAACGCCACAACAAAAAATGTAAAGAGCATGCAATGCAGTATGATCTATGTATAACATTCCAATTTGAAAATTTGGGATGTTACAAACCTACCCCCTTAGAATGAATCGCGCCCTCGAGATTCGACTTGGCTAGAGAACAGGTGTGCGTGGTCCTTGCGTAGATCATCTTCTCGTTCCCAGGTGGCTTCTTCCTCGGTGTGGTGACTCCACTGAACTTTGCAAAACTTGCTAACCTTACTGTGGGTGACTCTGCTCGAAAATTCGAGAATCTTAATAGGCTTCTCCTCGTAGGTCAGATCATTGTCCAACTGAATTGCTTCCAGGGGTACCGTGTCTCTAAGCGGTATATCGGCCATCTCCGCGTCGCACTTCTTAAGCTGCGAAACGTGAAACACATCGTGCACTCCTGATAGTCCTTCGGGCAATTCCAACTTATAGGCAACCTCTCCCATGCGTTCCAAAACACGGTAAGGTCCCACAAATCTCGGGGCTAGCTTTCCTTTAACTCCGAAACGTTTAACTCCTCGCAGAGGTGATACTCTCAAGTACGCTCTGTTTCCGATCTCATAGGCTATCTCCTTGCACTTCGAGTCTGCATAACTCTTCTGCCTGGACTGAGCTACCTTCAATCTATCTCGAATCAACTTCACCTTCTCCTCAGACTCTTTGATCAAGTCTAGTCCAAACAACTGCCGGTCTCCAACTTCATCCCACATTAACTGTGTTCGACATCTTCCATACAATGCCTCAAATGATGCCATCTTCAAACTATACTGGTAACTGTTGTTGTACGAGAACTCCGCGTAGGGCAGGTTATCATCCCAACTAGATCCATAATCTAACGCACAGGCTCTCAACATATCCTCCAGGATCTGGTTGACTCTCTCGGTTTGTCCATCGGTCTGCGGATGAAAAGTGGTGCTGAATTCCAGCCTCGTTCCCAAAGTTTGGTGTAGCTGGTGCCAAAACTTTGAGGTGAACTGTTTTCCTCTATCTGATACAATGGTCCTCGGAACTCCGTGCAGACATACGATCCTGGTCATGTATATCTTGGCCAACTTCGCACTGGTGTATGTGGTTTTCATGGGGATAAAATGGGCTACCTTCGTCAATCGATCCACTACTACCCAGATCGAGTCATATCCTGCCTTAGTCCTGGGCAATCCGGTGATAGAATCCATGCCAAGCTTCTCCCACTTCCATTCGGGTATCGGCATGGGCTGCAACAATCCTGCTGGCTTCTGATGTTCTGCCTTTACTCTTTGGCATACATCGCATATGGCTACATACTCGGCAATATCCTTCTTCATTCCCGTCCACCAGAAACGTTCCTTCAAATCCAAATACATCTTTGTGTTTCCGAGTGTATCGAGTATGGCGAATCATGTGCTTCCTGCAGTATCAACTTCCTGATCTCCGGGTCGTTGGGCACATAGATTCGATCCTCAAACCACAAGGTGTCTTGTTCGTCCTAACAAAATCCCTTGGCTTTTGCTTCACTCATCCTTTTCCTTATATCTACAATTTCCTTATCATCCTTCTGGGCTTCGCGTATCTTTCCCAGCAATGTCGACTGAACTTCCAATGTTGCAACGAAACCTCTAGTAAGTATCTCCAAACGAAGCTCCCTGAGATGTTCTACTAACTCCTGTGGCAGTCCCCCTTTTACTAGGGTATTGGCATAACTCTTCCGGCTCAAAGCGTCTGCCACGACGTTGGCCTTTCCTGGATGATAGTGCAGCTTCATATCATAATCCTTTATAAGCTCCAACCACCTCCTCTGTCTGAGGTTCAGCTCCTTCTGTGTGAAAATGTACTTCAAACTCTTGTGATCCATGTACACATCACAACGATTTCCAATAAGGAAATGTCTCCAGGTTTTCAGTGCGTGCACTACAGCTGCTAACTCCAGATCATGCGTCGCGTAATTCAACTCGTGTGGTCGTAGTTGACAGGATGCATAGGGAACAACGCTTCCATCCTGCATGAGTACTCCTCCAAGTCCTAAGCGTGAAGCGTCGCAGTATACTTGGAAATCCTTACGTATATCTGGCAATATCAGCACTGGGGCTGTCGTCAACCGTTTCTTCAATTCCTAGAAACTTTCTTCACACTCTTCAGTCCAATCAAACTTTGTCTCCTTCTTCAACAATGTCGTCATTGTCTTAGCAATCTTGGAGAATTTTTTTATGAATCTCCGGTAGTATACCGTGAGTCCAAGAAAACTGCGGATCTCTCCAACCGAAGTGGGTGCCAACCACTCAGTGACTGCCTGCACTTTGACGGGGTCCACTGCTATACCTTCTCCCGATATAACATGCCCTAGGAATCCGACTTCCTTCAACCAAAACTCGCATTTGCTAAACTTGGCATACAACTGATGTTCTCTGAGCTTCTCCAATACCAAACGCAAATGCTTTGCATGTTCTTCCTCATCCTTTGAGTATACCAGAATATCATCTATGAATACCACGACGAACTTATCCAAGAACTCCATGAACACTTTGTTCATCATACTCGTGAAATAGGCAGGCGCGTTAGTCAATCCAACTGACATAACCGTATACTCATATAGCCCGTACCGTGTGGTGAAGGCTGTCTTAGGTATATCCTTCTCTCGGATCTTCAATTGGTGGTATCCAGATCGTAGATCTATCTTGGAGAATACTTTCGCTCCCTGGAGTTGGTCAAACAAATCATTGATCATCGGCAGCGGGTACTTATTCTTAATTGTCACTTCATTTAGCACATGATAATCAACGACCATTCTTAAAGATCCGGCCTTCTTCTCGACCAAAAGCACTGGGCTCCCCAAGGTGATGAACTTCGGCGAATAAATCCTTTCTCCAACAACTCCTTAATCTGCTTCTTGATCTCCTCCAGATCATTCGCTGGCATCCGATATGGTCTCTTAGATATTGGTCCGGTGCCAGGCAACAACTCTATCAAGAACTCAATATCCCTATCCGGTGGCATGCTAGGTAACTCCTCTGGCAACACATCCGGATAATCCTTTACTACTAGCACTTCCTCCGGAACAACTCCTGTGAGAGAATGTAATTACGTCCTTATAGGCGAATGCCTTGATACATACTTAATCCTTTTTCCCTCTCGGGTGGTGAGCAAAATAGACTTGTTGGCACAATCAATGTTACCTCCATACATCGATAGCCAATCCATACCTAATATCACATCCAATCCTTGTGACTCGAGGACTATTAGGTCAGAGGGGAAAGTGTGGCGTCCTATGGTCAATGGCGTCTGAAAATATCATTGGTGTGCCATATACTCTGCTCCTGGTGAACTTACTAACATGGGGGTCTTAAGAACTCGGGTGGACATCCTATGTCTATTTACGAATCCCCTTGAAATGTATGAATGCGATGCACCAGTATCGAAAAGAACTATTGCGGTAAAGGTCTTAACCAAAAACTTACCGACAACAGCATCTGGTTGCTCTTCTACCTCCTCCACGGTCACGTGGTTCACTTGTCCTTTGTTGAATGGGTTGGGCTTCTTCCCGGTGCTTCCATTGCCGTTCCCATTCTTAGCTTCAGGGCAGTCATTGGCATAATGTCCATTCTTCCCGCACTTGAAACAAGTGACGTGGCTGAAATCCTTCTTAGCGGGTGTGGACGGTGTAGAGCGGCTCTCGTTACTACTTGCTCCATTCCCATTACCATTCTTAGGGACATTGTGGTTGTGGGGAATTCCATGGTTATGGGTATATCCTCCCGAATTCGGAGTGAATCGGGGCTTCTGCTGGGCTCCAGAATTATTCCTTCCTTGTCCATACTTCCTCTTGCGGCTTTCAATCTGCTGGTGCTTCCCTTCAATCATAAGAGCTTTATCTAACAACTCCTGGTAGTTGTTGAAAGTTGCCACCATCAACTATACGCTCATCTCATCGTTCAGCCCTTCCATAAATCTCTCCTGCTTAGCGGCATCTGTGGCCACATCATCTGGGGCATAACGAGATAGGGTACTAAACTCATCCACGTACTGTGCTACAGTATGGTTTCCTTGGCGCAAGTTGCGAAACTCCCGCTTCTTCATGCTCATAGCTCTAGTTGAGACATGGGCAGTATAGAAAGCTTGCTGAAACTGCTCCCAAGTAACATTGGCTATGGGGAAAGTGGTTGTGTAGTTCTCCCACCATGCTGCAGCTGGTCCAGACAATTAGTGTGCGGAAAATCGCACCTTCTCAGCATCCGAGCAATTGGCGGTGGCCAAATCCCTTCCAATCTTGCATAGCCAGTCATCACCCACTATTGGTTCGATGCTGCTAGCAAACACGGGTGGTTGCAACCGTAAGAAACGTGTCAGGTTGTCCATGGGTGGTGGTGGTGGAGGGTTGTTGTTGTTGTTCTGGTTGTTCTGAGTGTTCTGGACAAGAAGTTGCATCAAGGTGTTCTGCTGCTGGATCAACTGGGTGAGCTCAGGGGGAAACTCAAATCCGGGCTCACGTCTTGGAGGCATCTGATGGGTGTAGAGGGAAGAGATTAGAACAGAATTGAGGTCTAAGGAAAAATCACTACCCATATGCACATGAGACAAACACAATCATAACACACCAATCAAATTTCAAGCAAGATCTTACAAATCTAACAAATGTTACAAAAGTGCTCTAAATACTACTATGTGGGGTAACTACTAGTCACAGGGTGGTCATCTAAAAATACTGATCGGCGGAAGATTCCATGATGTCTGCTCCAGCTTCATCTTCATAGTCTTCGTCTTTACTATCATCGGCTTCTGAATCCGTGTCGTCGATGATAATGTAATCTTCGGGAGGAATTTCTTTGGGTTCTTCTTCCTCTTCTTCACCTCCTGGTGCTGGATCTCCCATGAATAGTCCTAGCTTCCTTCTCAAATCATCATTCTTCTCCACTAGTATCAGCATCTCCTCCTCGTATCCGTCATGAGTAGACTTAAGTTCTTCTTCTAGCTCCAAATTCCTGTTTAGTGCCTTCTTCAATTCTATCATCCCAGCGCACATCTGGTGCTCCTGTCGTCGAATGTGCTGATTCAACTCCTGGAGGAACACTGCAATGGACCTATCCTTCCGGGTGCTGATCATATCCCAACTCTCATCTCGGCGTCCACAAATCTGGTAGATGGTGTCCTTTAGTTCCTGCTTGTAGACTTCTCCGATCCTTCCCATCGTGATGTGGGCGGCCATGCTCTTGCCTAGACTCTAGGTTGGCGCATCAAAAGAAAACTCTATAGGCTCAGTGGATGGTGCGAAGGTTCTTCCGGGAATTTGAACTTGTATACTCCATCGCTCTTCTTCTGGTAAAGTGGCGGTGTAGGTTCCGGTAAAGCTTGGTATTCCTATGTTCAGGTACCTAGTGACTTCCTTCAAGTGTCGTCCAAATGGTGTGTCTTCATCCGGTTGACTGAACTTGTTCCTTGGGTCCACCATCCTAAAGAAGTAGAAAATGGAGAGAAGTCACAAATGAGTAGAGAAGAGTGATCTAGGGTCTATCTTAGTGGTCGTGTCCTACATTCAGCGTGTGCTCTGATACCATCTCTGTAGCGACCACGATCCGAATGGACCGAAGTCTCTGTGTTCTGTGTCATCCCTGGATCGGTAATGCTGACACACACAGTACTTGAAGGATTTATAACAGAGTGGCAATCACACACTTATTACATCGAATGTCTCCAATGAGAACTTATTACAAAATCTATGGCTTAAGGCCATCTAACAAAATAACAGTGGAAGGCTTGGAAGATAAGTGAGTCCATCAACTCCAACGGCATAGCTGAGTGCATGACAAACGACCTAGCACGTCTTATTCCTCGTCTGAAAAGTGTGCAACGTAATATGTTGCAGCCCGAAAATGGGTCAGCACATGGAATATGCTGGCAAGATAACACAAAAGATGCAAATAACAGAATAAAGGCTATACTATATGCTTATTGGGCTGGTGGAGGCTCTAACGTTAATTTTTTTGCGTAAAGCCAATTTTTCCCTACAACAAAGGAATAAATTTTATTTTAACTATCAGGTTGGTTGAAAATCATTGAGAAGGTACCCCCTTACTCAATCCCAAAATTAAAGTAATCATTAACCCAACAAATTAAATTATAGAGTGATGAGATCAACCAATAATTCAAGTACCAGATACTCAAGTTGTCCGTAACCGGGGACACAGCTAATCATGATCAGTTTGTACACTCTGCAGAGGTTTGTGCACTTTTCCCAGAAGACTCAATCACCTCCGTTTGGTTTCTCGCACTGCATGGTGTTTGAGAAAAGGATGACCGAGACACAGTCTTTCCGAAGAGGTCCACTTAACCGGATAGATAGGCCGGTACACCTACAATCCCTCTACATCTGCTAGCCCATCACGGAAAGATTTCCCACAACTTACTCAACTATGCCAGAGCCCATATTGGCATGTGGCTGCACAAGGAAGTTTCTAGCATGAATAGTTTTATGATCCCTTTGAGCCTGGGTGGCATTCCATAGGAAAAATCACACAAAACCCCGGGATTTCCTAGGACGGCACAGGATTCTCCACGTGCCCTGCAACCAATCCACCCAGATGTGTATTCAAGTAGCCACCTTAAGTTGAATCCTTAGTTAACAACTCACATCTGTCATGGATTTCACTCAAACCAAAACCACGTCTACGAGCATAGCATAGCAACCTAAGCAAACGTAGAAGTAACTCCCAAGGGTTTGAAAATAATGCAGGTAACATGTTCTACCTCAATCTACTTCCCAGTCCCACAAGTTAAGAGATCCCACTCATGCAATGTGCGAGGGTTTGATCTAATGCATAAAACTAGGTAATAAAAGGGTATGATCAAAGTGTTACTTGCCTTGCTGATGATTCGCAAAACCTAGAGACTCGTAGTAGCACGCTTCATATTCCGGGTTTTCTATCGCAAGCAAACAATAGCATACATAAGCAAACAAGCAAAGATGCACAAACAAAACTCAAAAATAACAGATCTAACCAGAAAGTTCAACTTAAGAACTTCGGTTTGCAAAAAGAATCAAATCGAAAGAAGCAACGAAACTCTAACTGCGAAAGAAACGAGCTTCGTTTACTAATTGGTCTAAAGTCAAATTTTACAGTATCCAAAACATTGTTCAAGTTGGTTAAACGGAAAGAGAGCGTCGAGAAAAAGATCTCGGATTTTGAATCACCTGATTCCGACTCTCGAGCGAAAAGAAAAACGAAAAACAAGATCAGGGCAGAAATCTCGATCGGAATAATCGTGGATAAATACCCCGAAAAAGAAAACTGACGAACAGGCTAACGAACGAACATTCGCTGTCTGCGACTAACAGACGAAAAGCGTTCGTTAAAACGAACGTATGGATGAATGTCCGCTAAATAGCTAAACCGAAAAAAAACCGAACTGATCTAAACCTAAAAAAAACCGAATCTATGGTTTACGAAAAGAACCGATTGGTTTTAAAAAAACCGATGGCTACCTCGAATTGGTGTACTCCGGCTAAGTTCCGGCGGGTCCGGCGGGCGGCGGAGCGGCGGTGCGGCGGCGAGGCGGCGGCGGCGCGGCGCGGCGGCTAGGGTTAGGCGGGGCTGGTGGCTGGGGCTAGCGGGGCTGGCGGCTAGGGCTAGCGGGCCGGCGGAGGCGCTATATAAAGCCCAGAGTCCTGGGCTAATACGGCCCTAAGTCGGTTTGCCTCTTTTTTTTTTCTAAAAGAGTCCTGACGTAGCAAACTAACGAAAGAAATACTAAACGGATTCCAAAAATCCCGAAATAAATTTTCACCGTCCCCTAATAATATTTAGGACAAAGTGAACATTTTTCCCGCACCTAAATGCAATTTTGAAAAATGCGCATTTTTCCTATGCAAATAAAATCGCAAATAAATCGAGAAAAATACCAAAAGTGATTTTATCATTTTTCCTCCTATATTTCTGTTATTTTGGAGAAGTCATATTATCTCCGCTCATATATTGTATTTAGAAATATTTTTAGGAGAGAAAAATAATTGAAATCACACTGTCCTCGTACCCGTATTCGAGTAAACTCAAATACGAAAACGGTAAAATTCCCAACTCTCTCCGTAGGTCCTTGAGTTGCTTAGAATTTCGAGGAACGCCGCAACAAAAAATGCAAAGAGCATGCAATGCAATATGATCTATGTATAACATTCCAATTTGAAAATTTGGGATGTTACATCTCATCATTGAATCGGGGTTGTTATTAAGCACATTATTATTATTACTGTTGACTCATAGTGTGACCAACTACGAACTGGGCCCTTATCCACGGGCGCGGCTATCGATAGATTTAATATACACTCTACAGAGGTAGCGCACTGTAACCACACTACGGAACCCATGTCCTCGTTCTCCCATTCGGGTGGACCGACGGCGTTCCAACAAAACCGATCTACTGTCATGACACTCTCCCGGCCACTCCAACTCACGCCCCACTGGGCTACTCCTGGGTGGCCCCGTGTCTACCAAAGACACAACAACCACCGTCGTGGCCAAACATAAACTGTCCCAAACCAGGACCCGGATCCATAACAACAACAACGGACACACAAGGTAATGTCTGCTTACCGGGCCAAGGTACTGCACGCCCATAACCTTCCCTCTTTGGAGGCCCCGGCGAGAGGCATGACAATAGACCCAGTTAGGAGCTTCCCATAAAGGTAAACGTGGTTACACTGGTCAGTTCGATATGGTGGCACGATGACTCAGCCAACAGTTGTTCTAGTTCAATTTAATCCGGTTAAACTTGAATGCAAATATGTTGAGCCATGATAAAATACATGAGGCAATTACAATGCATGAGCATGAATATCAACATAATCATGAGAGAACCACATAACTATCCACCATATCAACAATGAATCATAAGCATGGCATACTAACTAGCATGAACATCATAAGTACATACTTCTACGAAACATGCCATGACTACTAACATCAACAATAAATATCGTGCAAGAACATACCAATAATACTAACATGCAAGCATTTAACTAACTAGATGCAAAGGAACATGCATAACAACGGTACTCGGAGCAGACGGCAGTCATGCACCGAAGACCATCACCAACATCAACATGTACTATTAGCAAGCATAAACATACGAAAGGAATACTAGCAACTAGTAGGGCATGATAACCAGGTGCATAACAACATAGCAAGAAAGTAAGCATTAACCCCGAAGCATTACGGAAACAACGACAGCAGTAGCAAAAAAGCAAACATATAACAACAACTTTTATTAAATATTCAAGTGGAAAACCATGGCTACTGCATGACTATCATGCAAGTGGGTATTGTGGCTTTCCTGGGGTGACGAAGACTCCAGGAAGAAGTGCGATGAAGCCGCGGGAAGAATCACCGGAAACAGTTCTCTCTCGGAGGGGGCTGTTTACAGGCAAGGGTATAATGGTCATTTCCAGTATGTCAAACCATAGTGAAAATGATACCAATAGAACGGGCTTGACGAGACGAAGACGTGGGCTTTGGAATCACCTGATTCGGAGTTACGATTGAAAAGTTATGAGGTGTAGAAGATCAGGGACTATTATGTGAATATTTCTTCAGCAAGCAGGTCCCTGAGTGGATAAGGCAAAAGCGCATATCAGAAAATACTCTTCTAGAATGGGAAAACACACTTTGGGCTGAAGAAGAAAGAAAATACGCCTTCAGAAACAGAAAACATACTCTCCGAAAGGCGTCTCCACTTATCCACGTGGACCTGTGGCTGGAGCCACTTCCAGGTGGGGCCCAGGTGCAGCGGAAGGGGCCAGGCGCTCGTATTCTTCCTCCCGCCGATGTGCCTCACGTGAAGCAGAGTAGGTCGGGCAGGGGAAGAAGCAGCGCCTGGGTCGGCCGACTCCGGCCACCCTCGGCCAGGGCGAGGCCACCAGCGGGTGCGGCGGGACCTGGCGCGCCCGTCCAGGGGGTCGGACGGCCCTAGGGCGAGGAGGGGTACGCGGGGCGGAGGGGCACCGAGGAGGATAGAGGCGGGCAGCAGTGACGAGGCCGGCCAGCTCCGCCCATCTTAGGCCGAGCGGAGCGCACCGACGGATGCAGGGCGGTGCGGCGGTTCCGTTCAGAGGCCAAGGGAACGCTGAGGAGGAGCAAGGATGACGGGAGTTCGTGGCGATGGGAGGTTACAGAAAGGTTCGGGTGGCCGGGCTTCTGGGCGCTGCGGCCGCTCCAGCGAGGGGGGAAGGGTGTGGGGCGGCTCAGCGGAACAAGGGGAACACGATGGACAGCTTGGGAGGAGAGGGGAGGGGCTAGGCACACCGGAACCATGCCGAGACCGAAGCGGCCATGGTGGTCTCCGGCGAAAAGAAGAGGAATCCGAAGGCTTTGGTGGTCGAGGAGGAGCGAGGAGAGGCTGGGGAGCTGCGGAAAGGCTCGGGGGTCCTTGTATAGGCGCGGAGGAGAGCTCTAGATGATGGCTAGAGAGCTTGAGAAGTGCGCTAATGGAGGTCAGAGGCAGGGCGTCGCACTGGCACTGTTGTGACGGCGCGTTGCCTGCGTGCCACGACGAGGCAGTGATGCAGGGCGGTGCATCGAGCACGGGCGAGCTCCTGGACAAGGTTTGAGGTCGAGACGAGGAGGGAGGAGCCGAGCACAGTGGCAAGAACGATCCAAAGCGCGCTGTGCATGACGCAATTGTGATCACCACGCGCACTTGTGCGAGTGGCGCACTTTGGCGTGGCCAACCATGTCCAATAGATGGACCTCAGTGTCCTTAGTACAAATGCAGAAAGAAATTGATCCAGGGGCATAGAAGAGATTTGCACTTACCTCCAAAGTAACTCAACAGGAAGGTGTTTGTAACTTCTTGTGGTTAAACCAGCTGGCTAACTTGGTAACTAAGTTGTCTGGCGATGATCTTACACTAAGATGATGCAAATCACCAAAAATCAGATTAATAGGAGGAGTTTAGATGACACTTGTTGTAGAAAGTGCAAAATTGGCCAGATTAGTGAACCATGATGTTGCACTCACATAGTTAAGTGTCATGAGCTGAAGTTTGGCGGAGTTGAATTATTTGACCATATGGAGCTACTGTAAAAACCTCATACCATTTGGTGTTACCAAAGTGGCACTTCCTTCACAAAGCTCCAATCAGGACAGAATCTTGGAGAATTTACTGAGGGTAAATGGATAACTGGATTGAGTCAAAACTTGGTGGAGGAGGTATATGTAGATGTAAGAATGGCCTGGTAAATTGTCCGCTCAAATGAAGCAAGGTAAAATAGTGTTACTTCACAAAGTGAAAATTTTACCAGAAACCAAGATTTGGATCTGAGCTCACATAGATGATCTCCACGAGCTCAAATTTGTTATAAATGCATGATTTGATCAAATGAAAGATGTGACCAAGTTGCATCTCATTTGGACATGCCTAGAATATACTTCCTTTACAAAGTTCTTTTCTGAACAGAAATTTTGGAAAATCACTGAAAAATAATTACTAGTCAAATGAGTATGAAAATTGGCACAGAGCAAAGATATGGACATGAAAAGATGTCCACCAAGTTTGGCGGCAATTGGGCAAATATAAATAGCACTTGCTTCACAAAGTGCCATTTAGGGCAGAATAGGAAAATGATTATTGGAGGATTATTTTTTAACATGGCAATGAAATGTTTTGCCACATTTGAGCAAGATATGACCCAAAAAAATTATGAGAATTATTTGGGAATTTTTAGAATGACAGAGATATAGGTTGCTTCACAACCTAGGGCAAAATAATTATTCCTTTGATAGAAAAGGAATATTCTTTGGAAAAAGAATATTGGGTTAGGTCAAGGATGGAAATAATGACAGGGTCTTGGGATGATTAGAAGGAGGTCAAGCCACTATAAAACCTAGGAAGACATGATCTTCCCAAGTTTGAGAACCACATAGCCACTGAGAAGCAAATAAAATCAAGAAATCCAAGAAAATCAAAAGATAAAGAAAAGGGAAAAATCCAGGCTGTTACAAACCTTCCCCCCTTAAAGAAATTTTGTCCTCGAGATTTGGTTGTTCAGGGTTAAATAATTTTCTCTGAGTTGAAGAAACCGTTTCCAACTCAGGTTTCTTTTATTCATAATATTTCCACTGAATTGGATTTGACTGACTGTCTTGATCTGAGGTGGTTTGCTTTGTTGTATCTGACATTTTGACAGGACGTATCTTATATGTTCCTGTTTATACTGACTCAATTTTTCTTTCATATCTGTTGGCTGAGCTAGCATCCGAAATATTATTTTTACAGACATACTTGACCTCCTTGATATTGATCCTTGCAGGAAATGTTAGCTTCGTATCGAGTACCGAGAATATTCCACGGAGTTGGGGAACATATCTTCCCGTGCAACAAAGAATCTCTTCTATCCAGGTATCGGATTTCTCGAATATAGGCATGCCTTCTAGTTCCAAAACAGTGATGTGGATCATATCTATTTTTGCTAACGGATGCTGTCATCTTGCAGGAGTTTCTGACTCATCTTGACTGTCTTCTTAGTCTAGAGTATCCAAGTTGTACCAAAGGTTTTACTGTCGCTTGTCGTGACTGATAGAAAAATGCACCATCCTCTGATGATAAAATTTGCAGTCATGACTGGCGGTGATCTTGGCAAAGAATCCCATCCACACGGGCTATTCTTTTAATTGCTTCCCCTATGCGAGAGATAACAATCCTCAAATTATATGTTTTCACACTGATTCTTTATTTTTGCTAGTATCTCCCTGGGAATAGTAGTCGGTGCGACGCTCCATCGCGGGTGTTGAGGTCAATATATTGAGCTATCCATGAGTCAGACCGGACAGACTCGGGTATTCAATGCTGACAGTTCTGAGCATACTATGTACTGAGCTGGTTGCCTTGCTATGAGGTCCTTACCATAATAGAGTATACCTCTTAGGTGGATCTTTGCTTGGGTTTGCCATGGAATAAGACGGTCTTGGGCATCCACATTTTTCACATAAGAATCGACATACCTGTGTTGTTGGTCTTGCTTCTTTTATTATTACTTTCTTTATCTGGATCCTCAACTGAAAGAGCGGGGCCTTATATAGATCCTTGATTATTTTTGCTGCCCTGAATACGGTTACGTACAATATTTGGCAATCATACCTTGGTCTAGCTCATGTTTTGAGCCTTGGTATATTTATCAGGATCACGTGTGGTTATACAGATCTCAATACTGTTGGGGATTATGCCGGACGGTGACAGGGTTAATAACATCATATTGTTGGACGTGCGGGACTGATCTTCTAAATCACTGCCAAGATTATTGTCTCGGTGTTCTCTTTCCTTCAAGACTTGTTGATCATGGCATCACCCATTGGTTTTTGTTTCTTGAATAACCGGTGAGGTTGTCAGATGTGTACCGTGAATTCTTCCTTGTGCGAGAGACTTGCATGGACTTAGCAGCATACTGAATGAATTAATATCTAATTCTCGAGGAATACCTCTAACTCTTTTTTATTCCAGACTAA
Source organism: Secale cereale (assembly GCA_902687465.1). Lineage (NCBI taxonomy): Eukaryota > Viridiplantae > Streptophyta > Magnoliopsida > Poales > Poaceae > Secale > Secale cereale. Next base: position 631,824,783 of record LR738711.1, on the reverse strand, counting down.
CTATTGCAGATCTGCCACTTGGAAAACACTGCTATATGCTGACAATTCCAAATTTAATGCCTTGTATTAGTGCCATACAGAAGAATACTGGGCAGCTTGCGTTCGGAAACCACCGGGGTGTCGTGCTGAGGAAGACTGAGTGGCTTATGGTCGAAGCCTTTGGTGGATATCTTCTTGAGGAAAAAAACGGGGTACCGTACCTCATAAGCTTCCCCCCTTATAGACCTTGCTAGGGAAGACTCGATACCTTATGCTTGAACCTTTTGCAGTATGGGAATCCATTTATTTCCTTACCGATGCAGACTGGGAACCTTATCTTTGTACACTTCGTCAATAAATTTTTTAGATGGATGGAACTGATTTTCTTGGTGATTGGACTGACATATATATATATATATATATATATATATATATATATATATATATATATATATATATATATATATATATATATATATATATATATATATATATATATATCTTTGTCAGTCCGGCAGCTGATTATTTGTATGGCAAGAATTTTCTGACTGTCCTTACTGAATTTACCGTGCAGTTGGACTGACTTCTGGGTGTCGCAATGCTTTAAATTTGGCTTATGGCAGATTCAGTTATCATGTACGGACCATACCTTTGCCTGAGAATGTATTGTTGATCCATCTTTGTTCTCTTGCTGATTTCATCATTCCTACGATAACGTGTATCTCTGACAGGTACTTGTTGCTGAAAGTCTGAGCAGACTATACTTTTATTCAGACCGGATGTAATACAATGTTGTTGGCTGAAAATCAGAATTCCTTGGTGTATATATGTACTGCTCACGACTTCTTCTGATCCAGTGCCGGTCGAGGAATAATTTCCATAGGAGGGTAACACCGAGGATTTAAGACAAACAAGCATGACAAAACAATTTATTGCAACAAACCATACAGCAAACAAGCTACAAAGCTGCTCCACACAGGCACACACAAGCATGATGCTACAGCAGATGCACAAACACTACACAAAGGATTACATCATATGCTTGAGAAAACGCTCGCGAACTGAGGAGGAAGCAAAGGGAGTAGCGAGTGGAACCATTGACTCTGAAACTCCGGATGGACGAGGTAGAGGAGTTGGAGAAGCTGGCGGAGACTCAGGTAAAGCGACACCAAGCAATCTCCTAGCCGGAATGGCGTCTCGGACTAACTCAGAAATAAGAAGACACTCGGCCATAATGTAACGAGACATGGCGAGGATAGCCGGGTCATCTTGAGGGTTGATTGAGGGAAATTGGATTCGCCTAGGATTCTCTCGGATGGTAGGATAATATTGATAAGCACGGTTCTCTTGGACCATGCTCTCTTGATGACGAAGACCGGTGACTCCTGCCATTGCGGCAAGCTGAACGGAACGCTCAGGAGTAGCGCCGTAACCACAATGGAAACTGTAGGTGCGCTTACTGATAGGAATCGGGGCTGACAGATGAACAATGAGCAACATATTCCCGGATTCTTCCTCCAGCAGAAAACTGGAATACTTGATAATGAGGTGGGTCTCCGTGGGGATAAATACTATGCCACATGTCGTCAAGGAGGGCGACAAAGCTGAGAGGTGTAGGAGTGGGACTGAACTTAATGGGAACAACACCGGGAGCTAAGGAAAAGGCACTAAACTCATGGAAGTTGACCGCCATCTACGCATGAAAACATGGGTTAATGGTAACCGAAATAAGACTACATGTAGCAAACAAATGCAACAACCAAATGCAGCAAGCAAGGGTAACAACCAGACCCTATACTACCGTTTTCTAACGTTCTAGCGGACTAGGATGCTCTATAGCCAGACCTTCTCTGATACCAAGCCTGCGGCACCCCGGCTCAGAGAAAACCGGAGCGCCCCGTATTCTAGCCCAAAGATCGAGGTGAAGTCTTCTGGAATACGACACTTCTTAGTATAGAACAAACCAGCTCTCTATTACTATACGAATATGAGTACAAGGGTTCCGATATTAAAGTGAATCACAGTGGTACGACGATGATGGACTCCAATCCGCAGGGACTCTGGCTGGAACGTTTATCCTAGCTCGCGAACACGGGAACAACACCAAACAAGCAAGCAATCCAAGCACGACCTACAAGATGGCATGACACGCTAGGTCAGTTCATTGAATGTACTTGCATGCTCACAATAACCAGAAGCATTCAAGACAAACAACATCATGGCAATTACAGGTTAATCAGGAATTATCATGAGATCATCAGAATAACATAGCATGAACAACATGAACATGATACAGCTAGACAATATGAGCATGGCATGAACATATAAATCTGATGATACTAGCATGCAACATGATGAGACTACATGCACCATTTATTCTGTTCGGGTTACCTCGTAACCATCACATGCATCACTTACCAACCTCGGATATTATACGATCATCTCAGGATCAAATCAAGCTTGGTATAAATAATACCGTAGTAATCATCAAATGACCACAAGGAGCTTGATCTTTACCCAAGATTCTAGCACAACATCACAAATATCCAACAACTCGGTATACTCGATACCACTATGATCATTCTAGCGATCACAACCATGACCAACACTTGGTATCAAACGGTGATCTTTCCGGCGATCACAACCAACTTATCTCATCATTGAACCGGGGTTGTTATTAAGCACATTATTATTATTACTGTTGACTCATAGTGTGACCAACTACAAACTGGAACCTTATCCGTGGGCGTGGCTATCGATAGATTTAATACACACTCTCCAGAGGTAGCGCACTGTACCCACACTACGGAACTCATGGCCTCATTCTCCCATTCGGGTGGACCAACGGCGTTCCGACAAAACTGATCTACTGTCATGACACTCTCCCGGCCACTCCGACTCACGCCCCACTGGGCTAGTCCTGGGTGGCCCCGTTCCTACCAAAGACACAATGACCACCGTCGTGGCCAAACTTAAACGGTCCCAAACGGGGACCCGGATCCATAACAAGAACAACGGGCATGATACGTCTCCAACGTATCTATAATTTTTTATTGTTCCATGCTATTATTTATGAAGTCTTGGATGTTTAATGGGCTTTATCTTACACTTTTATATCATTTTTGGGACTAACCTACGAACCCAAAGGCCCAGTCCAGATTGTTGTTTTTCGCCTATTTCAGGGTTTTGCAGAAAAAGAATATCAAACGAGTCCAAATGGAATGAAACCTTTGCGGGAGATATTTTTGGAGAAAATCATGCACAGGGAACTTGAGAACCACGTCAGGGGAGTATTGAGGCGCCCACGAGGGTGGGGGCGTGCCCCCCTTCCCAGGGTGTGCCCCCAGCCTCGTGGGCCCCCCGAACGTCCCCTAGTGTCCTCCTTCCTCCTATATAAGTCTATGTACCCAGAAACCATCAGCAACAGAGAGAAAACCATAATTCCACCATTGTAACCTTCTGTTCCCGTGATATCCCATCTTGGAGCCTATTCCGGAGCTCCACCGGAGGGGGATCCATCACGGAGTTCTTCATCATCATCATCATCGCCCTCACCATGAGTTGTGAGTAGTTTACCATAGACCTTCGGGTCCATAGCTAGTATCTAGATGGCTTCTTCTCTCTCTCTGGATCTCAATACAAAGTTCTTCTCGGTCTTCGAGGAATCTATTCGATGTAATCTCTTTTTGCGGTGTGTTTGTGGAGATCCGATGAATTGTGAGTTTATGATCAAGATTATCTATGAGAAATATTTGGTTCTTCTCTGAACTTTTTATGTGTGCTCATAATATCCTTGCAAGTCTCTTCGAATTATTGGTTTGGTTTGGCCTACTAGATCTATAGTTCTTGCAATGGGAGAAGTGCTTTGCTTTGTGTTCAATCTTGCGGTGTACTTTCCCAGTGATAGTAGGGGCAGCAAGGAATGTATTGTATTGTTGCCATCGAGGATAAAAAGATGGGGTTTATATCATAATGCTTGAGTTTATCCCTCTACATCATGTCATCTTGCTTAAGGTGTTACTCTGTTCTTATGAACTCAATACACTAGATGCATGCTGGATAGCGGTCGACGTGTGGAGTAATAGTAGTAGTTGCAAGCAGGAGTCGGTCTACTTGTGTCGGACGTGATGCCTATATACAATGATCATGCCTAGATAGTCTCATAATTATTCGCTTTTCTATCAATTGCTCGACAGTAATTTGCTTACCCGCCGTAGAATATCGCTCTCATGAGAGAAGCCACTAGATAACACCATGGCCCCCGGGTCTATTCTCAATATATCAATCTACATCTACTTTATTTTTCCCGCTTTTATTTTCTGTTCTTATAAACAAAAATACCAAAAATATAAACAATCATCTCTATCAGATCTCACTTTCGTAAGTGACCGTAAAGGGATTGACAACCCCTTATTGCATTGGCTGCGAAGTTCTTATTTGTTTGTGTAGGTGCGAGGGACTCGCGCGTGGCCTCCTACTGGATTGCTACATTGGTTCTCAAAAACTAAGGGAAATACGTACGCTACTGTGCTGCATCTCCCTTTCCTCTTCAAGGGAATACAACGCAAGCTCGAGAAGTAGCAAGAAGAATTTCTGGCATGGTTGTCGGGGAGGCCTATGCAAAAGTCATATACCAAGTAACTATCACAAACCCTTATCCTTCGCATTACTTTTATTTGCCTCTCGTTTTCCTCTCCCCCACTTCACCCTTGCCGTTTTATTTATCCTTCTTCTGTCATTTGTTTATCATTCGCTTGCTTCTTGTTTGCTTGTGTGTGTTGGATTACTTGCTTGTCACTATGGCTCAGAACGAACAATACCAAATTGTGTGACTTCTCCAATACCAACAACAATGATTTTATTAGCACTCTGATTGCTCTAATTACCGATGCTAAATCTTGTGAGATCAATGCTGCTTTGTTGAATCTTGTCATGAAAGATCAATTCTCCGGCCTTCCTAGTGAAGATGCCGCTACCCATCTAAACAACTTTGTTGATTTGTGTGATATGCAAAAGAAAAGGGATACGGATAACGATATTGTTAAATTGAAGTTATTTCCGTTTTCACTTAGAGATCGTGCTACAACTCGGTTTTCCTCTTTGCCTAGAAATAGTATTGATTCGTGGAATAAGTGCAAAGATGCTTTTATCTCTAAGTATTTCCCTCCTGCTAAGATCATCTCTCTTAGAAACGATATTATGAATTTTAAGGAAGTAGATCATGAGCATGTTGCACAAGCTTGGGAGAGAATGAAATTGATGATACGTAATTGCCCTACACATGGTTTGAATCTTTGGATGATTATTCAGAATGTTTATGCTGGCTTGAATTTTGCTTCTAGAAATCTTTTAGATTCGGCCGCAGGAGGCACTTTCATGGAAACTACCTTAGGAGAAGCTACCAAACTCCTAGATAATATTATGGTTAATTATTCTCAATGGCACATCGAAAGATCTACTAGTAAAAAAGTGCATGCTATTGAAGAAATTAGTGTTTTGAGTGGAAAGATGGATGAAGTATTGAAATTATTTGCTGCTAAGAGTGTTTCTTCTGATCCTAATGATATGCCTTTGTCCACTTTGATTGAAAATAACAATGAATCTTTGGATGTGAATTTTGTTGGTAGGAATAATTTTGGTAACAATGCTTATAGAGGTAATTTTAATCCTAGGCCTTTTCCCAGTAATTCCTCTAATAATTATGGTAATTCCTACAAGAACTCTTATGGAAAGATGCCTTCTAAATTGGAAACTAGTGTTAAGGAGTTTATGATCTCGCAAAAGAATTTCAATGCTATGCTTGAAGAGAAATTGCTTAAGGTTAGTGAATTGGCTAGAAGTGTGGATAGAATTACTCTTGATGTTGATTCTTTGAAACTTAGATCTATCCCACCTAAGCATGATATCAATGAGTCTCTCAAAGCCATGAGAATTTCCATTCATGAATGCAAAGAAAGAACCGCTAGGATGCGTGCTAAACGAGAGGATTATATTAAAGCGTGTTCTTCTAGTTATCATGAAAATAAAGATGAAGATCTGAAAATTATTGATGTGTCTCTTATTAGATCCTTGTTCTCTAGTATAAATTTTGATGAAGATAGGATTGGAGATGATTCTGCTTTAAGGTGTTCCAATGATTCGGAGTTTTTAGATCTTGATGCTAAAATTGCTAAAAGTGGGAGCGAAGAGATTAAAACTTTGCATAGTGATGAACCCACTACTTGGATTTCAAGGGATTCAATTATGATAATTGCTCTTTGATTGATTGTATTTCCTTGTTGCAATCCGTACTAAATTCTCCGCATGCTTATAGTGAAAATAAAGCTTTCACCAAACACATAGTTGATGCTTTGATGCAATCTTATGAAGAAAAACTTGAGTTGGAAGTTTCTATACCTAGAAAGCTTTATGATGAGTGGGAACCCACTATCAAAATAGAAATAAAAGATCATGAATGCTATGCTTTGTGTGATTTGGGTGCAAGTGTCTCCACTATCCCAAAAACTTTGTGTGATTTGCCAGGGTTCCATGAACTTGATGATTGTTCTTTAAATTTTCATCTTGTGGATTCCACTATTAAGAAACCTATGGGAAGGATTAATGATGTTCTTATTGTTGCCAATAGGAATTATGTGCCCGTAGATTTCATTGTTCTTGATATAGATTGCAATCCTTCATGTCCTATTATTCTTGGTAGACCTTTCCTTAGAACGATTGGTGCAATTATTGATATGAAGGAACGAAATATTAGATTCCAATTCCCGTTAAGGAAAGGCATGTAACATTTTCCTAGAAAGAAAATCAAGTTACCATATGAATCTATTATGAGAGCCACTTATGGATTGCCTTCCAAAGATGGCAATACCTAGATCTATCTTGTATCGTGCCTAGCTAGGGGCGTAAAACAATAGCGCTTGTTGGGAGGCAACCCGATTTTATATTTTTTTTGTTTTTGTTGCTGTTAGGGAATAAAAATTGCATCTAGCCTCTGTTTAGATGTGGTTTCATGTTTTGTTTAGTGTTTGTGCCAAGTAGAACCTTTGGGAAGATGTGTGTGAAGTTTATGTGATCTTGCTGTGAAAAACAGAATCGTTACCGCTCACTAGAATGGTCGTCGGATTTTACTGGAGCGTGCTATTTAGTTGATTCTTTTGGCAGATGATTAATAGACAAATTCCTCACATTTACCAATTTAGGTTGAATTGTTTGGAGTTACAGAAGTATGTGAAACCTGCAGATTAGTACAGACTGTTCTGTTTTTGACAGATTCTGTTTTTCGTGTGTTGTTTGCTTATTTCAATGCATCTATGAGTAATATTTGGAGGTATGAACCATGGAGAAGTTGGAATACACTAGGTTTAACACCAATATAAACAAAGAATGAATTCATTGCAGTACCTTTGAGTCGTGGTTTGTTTTCTTATACTAACGGAGCTCATGAGAATTTTTGTCTAAGTTTTGTGTTGTGAAGTTTTCAAGTTTTGAGTATTGCTTTGATGTACTATGGAACAAAGAGTAGCAAAGGCCTAAGCTTGGGGATGACCATGGCACTCCAAGTAGAATTCAAGGATAATAAAAAGCCTAAGCTTGGGGATGCCCCAGGAAGGCATCCCCTCTTTCGTCTTCAGCCATCGGTAACTATACTTGGAGCTATATTTTTATTCACCACATGATATGTGTTTTGCTTGGAGCGTCTTGTATAATTTGAGTCTTTGCTTGTTAGTTTGTCACAATCATCCTTGCTGGACACACCTATTCGAGAGAGTTAAATATGGCCTAGGAATTGCTAGAACACTCTATGTGCTTCACTTATATTTTTTGAGTTGAATAGTTTTTTTTGACTATATACTGCAAGGCAACAGCCTCACAATGCTTTATTGAGGTTAAGAAAAATATTTACAAAGTTCCAAAAAGACACAAAGAAAGAACTATACTTACAAAGGATCTAAGGTAGTGCAGCTACCCAGGAAACTAAGCTATCCCTATATTTATATTTGATATGATGAGCTAAAAGGGAAATATCATGAATGAAGTTCCTCTTCCAAGAAATGAAAGAAGGTCTCTCATTTCTAAAATCTTCCGATTCCTTTGTGTCCAGATATTCCATGTAGCAGTGAATACCACCTCTGTTAGGAAAGGATAACCAAAGTCCTTCTTAGCAGAAAGAGCCATATCATATGTACTTTGGTTAGGCTGAGCAATCCAAGAAATGCCTAGGTAGCTCCAGACCCTTTGGCTGAAATTGCATGCAAAGAAAAGGTCAGTACGATCCTCATGGGAAGCACATAGGCAAAGAACACACGTGTCATCCTGTATGATCCAATGTCTGCGCTGCGTCATATCCCTGGCGTTCAAGCGATCCATCAGGAGAAGCCAACCAAACACTTTGAACTTAAGTGTACAAGCACACTTCCAAATCCATCGCAGAATGGGATCAACCACTAGATGGGAGAAGCAAGACTCATAGTATGTTTTTGATATAAACTCCCCAGATTTAGATGGCCACTTCCAAATGTCTCTACTCTCCTCATTCAAGCTGACCGAAGACATTAATTCCTGTAAATGAGTGAACTCAATATAAGCTTCCTGCGATAGAGGCAGATGAAAATGTTCAGAGGTCTCCGGCTGCTCCAAGAATTCTCTGACTGTGACCGTGTCATCAATGACAAAAGAATAAAGCCTTGGGAACTGGTCACACAAACGGAGCATATTATTGCCCAACTGCCATCGATCGAGCCAGAAAATAACCGTGTTACCAGCATGCACTTGTGGGGTGGCTAACTTGCAGAATTTGCTGTATAGGCTCAAGATATTGCGCCACCAAAAGGAACCACAAGATCGTGTCACCTGCGGTGGCGAAGCGGCATAGTAAGTGTCCCAAATCAAAGTGACCCAAGGCACGTCCATCTTGTTAAAGAACTTGAAAATATGCTTTAGCAGCAAGGCTTCATTTTGGAGTCCCATATTAAGCACACCCAGACCACCAAACTTCATGGGTCGACAGACCAGATCCCAAGCCGCCAAAGATTGGCGAGGATTATCTGTGTTACCTCTCCATAGGCACTGGCGCATGATTCTCTCAATTTGCCGCAGAATGCCCTTGGGGAGGGACAGTGAACACAGGAAATAGATTGGCATGGAATAGAGCACCGACTGAAGAAGTTGCAGACGACTCCCTTGATTTAGCAGACACGAGGAAGCAGATAGACAGCGTTCAATACGGTCCATGAGAGGGAGAAAATCACATATCGTTGCTCTCGAAGTACCCATGGGTAACCCTAAGTAGGTGAAAGGCATAGAGCCAACATCACAACCTAGCAAATTGGCAACCCGAGCACCCTCTTCCTCAGATAAATTAATTGGGATAAGAGATGATTTACTGAAGTTAACACATAAACCAGTTGAAGCCGCAAAGGTATTAAGCATTTCCTTGAAAGCAATGAGCTGATCATCAATCGCAGGCAGAACAACGAGTGTGTCATCCGCATATTGGACAATCTGGTAGTCAGTGGAGCTAGTAGGAATTGGAAGAGACAAAATGTTCCTTGAACACATCTCATTGACCATAGACTGAAGAAGGTCCACAGAAATCACAAATAATAGCGGAGATAGTGGATCACCTTGATGAACTCCTGTTCTGCAGACAAATTGATTACCAGGTACCCCATTTAAAAGAACCGACGAAGAACCCGTCGTCAAGATACTGTCAATCCAGCCAGTCCAACGAGCATCAAAACCCTTACATTGTAAAATTCTGAGGATGACTTCATGCTCAAGAGTATCAAAAGCCTGTGTAAAATCAAGCTTAAGGAGAATGATGGGTCTCTTGGATGCTTTACATTGATGAATGTATTCGAAGCACCAGGCAAGACAGTCCTGGATAGAACGACAACGAAGAAAACTGTATTGATTCCGGTGTATACATTTGAGTATCACTTTTTGGAGCCGATTAGCCAGCAGTTTAGTCAATAACTTCAAACAGGTGTTCGTCAAGGAAATCGGCCGAAAGTCTCCAACCACTTCCGGGCTGAGCTTCTTGGGGACGAGAGTGACTAAGGAAGTGTTAAGGCATTCCAAGTTGCACGTCCCCTCATAAAACTCCTTGACAAGTTGCATGAAATCCTCCTTGAGAATAAACCATCACTTTTTTAGGAAAAGACCTGTAAAGCCATCAGGACCAGGCGCACGATCAGTCGTCATGTTCGTAATTACTTCCTCAATCTCAGAATCCCCAAATGGCAAAGATAAATCCTCCAGGCCCTCAACTCTCTGAACTAGAGAGTTCGGATCAAAACCCATTTGGATACCTTTTGCATGGCCCATTCGCTGGTTTAAATCAGACCAGAACATGCCTGCCAACAAATGATGATCTAAGGTCACCTCACCATCCGAGTTCTTTATTGAGGAAATAGTATTCCTACGGTACCTTTTAGTAGCCATGGCGTGAAAAAACTTTGAATTTTCCTCTCCCAGCTTCATGGTTCTAATTGTACATCGTTGCCTCCAATAAACATACAGCCAGTGCAAGATGTCCTCCAAATGCAACTTAACAATGCGCCTAAAATTGAATTCCGGCCAACTCAACGGTCGGATCTCCTCCATCTCATCAAATAAAAGTATGACTTTGTTGCAGTCCAAAATGAGCTTCTTAACTGTGGAGAGCTTTAGGTGGCATTTCTTCAGGGCATACCTGAAAGATTTGAACTTGGAGGATATAGTTAAAGTAGCCATGGGTTTGCTCACCGGCTTGCCCCAAACCTGAGCTACACACTCATAAAAGCCAGGTAAGTCAGCCCAATAATTCTCAAAACAGAAAACTTTAGCTTTAGGGATGGATGTGGCAATCGTAACCACACAAGGAACATCGTCCGAGGCCGAACGAGCCAGAGGCAAAACAAGGGTATTTGGATGGTCTGAGGTCCACACAACAGAAGTGAAAAACCAATCAATTTGCTCGAGAAGCGGCTGAGATTGCATATAAGACCAAGTGAATTGCCTTCCTTTAATTGGTAGTTCAACAAGGCCCAGATGACCTATGATCTCATTAAACAGAAAGATATCATTGCTATTACCCCCCGGCAGATTATGATTTTCAATCGATCTCATAAAGTTAAAATCACCCAACAGTAGCCAGTTATCATCAGGATTAATGTCGAGGCTGTAAAACCACTGCACGAACTCATCACGGCCTAGACCTTGACATGGAGCGTATACAGAGACAAGTGTCCAAACTTCAGAAGTATGCTTGGAGCTGAATTTCATGATGATACCATAAGGTTTAGCCTCAATTAACTTGCCCTAAAAAAAGCTGAATTCCAAACGACAACCATAACAGCTGATGCACCCACCGAAGGCACATAAGAAAAATTATCAAAACGTCGTGGGCAGAATTTCCTAATGAATCTATGATCAATATGCATACAATTCGTTTCTTGGAGACAGATGACAGAACAGCCACACTCATCAATCTTCTGCTTAACAGAAAGTTGTCGCGCTTCGGAATTAAGACCACGTATGTTCCAACAAAGAACCTTCCAATCATTAAACCCAGTCTTATTCATTACAAACCATACGAAGAATTATCAAAAGTAGATCACGCAATAACCTACAGAGCCTAGCTAAGCATAGCCAAAATACAGAGTTCCCAACAGTAAAAAAAATAAAGATAAATGACGTTTAAAATGGCACGCCGTGGGCCAGCAAGCTGCCATGTTCAATCAATCATCAAAACTCTTAGAACTGGTAGATGTAGCAGGATTAGCCACAAGCTTATCCGCAGTGATCTTCCCTGGATCGATGCGCAAACGAGCCCCAATACGCTGTAATTCAGCAATGGTAGTTGGAGGTGGTGCTGTCGAGGATCCTTCAGGCTGGGTTGACTTGGTCTTGCGCTTCTTCATAATATGTGGGGAGTTACTGGGTCCTTTGGCCCTGCTAGATGTACTGCCTGGAATGTTACAGAATCCCTCGCGTAACGCACTTAGTTGTGCACTACGACGAACCTGAGAGTCCACCAGAACTGAAGATTTCTGCTTTCTGTCACATTTCAGAGACACCTTTGGGGCAGCTGTGAACTCAAAAGATTCAGATATAGGATCAGAGAGATCATCAAAACAGAGAGCCCGTGCAACCGGCCTTTTAACTGGGAGATAAGATGATTGCTGTCGCTGGAAGTATCTGACACAATCCGGGAATCACAGCCGTGAACAGAGTCCTTGAAGCATATGTGCCAAGTGCTACTAGAAAGCAAGAGAGACCCAAATGAAAAATTGAAACTTAACTTTGGGATATCAGCAAAACATAAGGATGGCGTCATCTGCTCAAAAGATCTCTGCCACTACATGTCAGGCGGTAGCATAGGGCCGAAGACAGTAAAAACCTGCCCAATATGCAGAGGAGGTAGCTGATGGCCCAAAGGAGGTTGGAAGATCACATCATTCACAGCTTCAGGTTCATTGCTGACAGAATCATTCGAAACCTGCAAGATGATAGACTCCTAGGACTGAACCTCATCAATCTGATCTTGTTGGGCTATAGCATTCACATGTTGAAGATCCTCCTGGGGTTGTTCATTGGCAGGCGGTGGGATGTCATTCCACCCAAGCTTAGGGTAATCCGGTAAGACCCAATTATGATTATCAAACTGCAAATTTCCAGGCAGGGGGTGGGTGTTGCCATCGAGAGGCATGGGATCCTCATCAGCAGGCAGGATATCAGCAAAATCTGCAGACAATATGTATACGGGAACAGTCCAAGAGATTCTAGCCCCACCAAAGTCTGAATATTCACGATAGACTACATCCCTCGGCACAAGCGAGGGAGCCGGAAAAGAAGCATACACCAAAGTTCGGACTCTCATCGGATCATCTTGGTGCCAATGGTGGAAACGGCCAAAAGAACTTACTGCATCAGCAATGAACTGCGTGCGTTTGTAATCCAAAGGTATCCCTAACATCATAAGCCAACCCCGACGAAAACCCTGAGATGCTCTAAAGTTTAGACCCTCATCATGTGGCACGAATCTAACAAATCTATCATTGCCCAGATCAAAGGGAGGGTGATCAACAAGAGCTTGTCTAGCCACCGCACCACGAAAATGGAAGATACCAACACCCTGTATCCATGTTTGTGCTTCTAAAATTGGCCGCCCAAGATTGTTAACGACAAAGTCACTGACAATGTTTCTGAAGATGAGCTCCTCCTCAGGCAAAGTTGCAGTCTGGACGATGGCAACTGCAAACGCCTCGTGCTGAAGATCTGGAGCTACCGCCGGCGAGAAGAAGTTGCGAGGAACATGATTCGGGCCGCCCCCAATCACTTCCAAGCCTGGAGGGACAAACTCCATAGGATCAAGCGGGAAGTTTGCCATTGAATGCTGCGGGGCAGAAGCAGAGGCGAAGCTAAACTCTGCAGCGTGGTTGCAATGAGAAGCTGCCGGCGGAGGTAAGGTGGGCGGTGGAGATGGAGTTTTGGGCGGCGGCTCAGCAGGTAATGGAGGAGGGGACGGGGTGGCAGACTTGACGGAACTGGGCAATGACCCAGTATTATAGTTGGAGGTAGAAACCGAGGCATCGGGAGCCGATTTTCCTGCAGACCGACCCAGATAACCAGCGCTGACCCGCGGGACCTACTTGTAAGTTGGAGAGGGGGTAGAACCTGAACAGCCCATTGCCCGGTGACCCAACCTAAAACACCTGCGGCACCTAACTCGATTGGTACACGAGTTGGTTAAATGAGTCATAGATAAACAATTCTGACACTTCCAGACTTTAAACACCATATCATCAACTAGATCATTAAATCGACCCAAATCAGTAGGGGAGTCCGAAACAATATTGTCGTGGCAAAGATCGTCGCGTGCAATGACAGGAGACGAAACAAGATCCTCATGCAGCAAAGAAGACTGGGCCTGATACGACGTGGATTGGCTTGTGTTAACTGCATGGGCCGCATTTGCATCCCACCAGAGCCCAAATTAACATTATCCCCATGCACATGCAGATCGACGTCTGAACCAGATGGAGAAACCTCCGAAGATCCAGCCGAAGAAATAGCATGGAAGTTTACCGTTCCAAAAACTATGGGTGGCGACGCCACCGTCCACGAAAGTTTGGTCACCGGCGGCGAGGGTAAAATGATCTTCTCATGATCACTAAAGGAATAACCAGCTTCAATCACCGTCTGGATACACTGCTCCTTAGCTGGATACCTATAGCCCTTGCAAACATCATATTGTTGGAATGTGGTGAAAGAAAGTTTCTTCCGTGAAGAAGATCTAGTACGCAAAGAGGACTTCATTGGAGGCTTCTGCATGGCAATCATGCCCAGCGTGGCACGCGCGCCTCTTAGAAGGACTTATTAAAATCCATTCTGCATCACATTCTTTCTTCCAAACGAGAAATTCACGTTTCAATTAGGACCACCATTTCCCCACAGATGGAAATGACATTTGAATTGCGGGCAAACAAACGAACACAATTGAAGAATAAAAAGCCCAACCTTCTTGCAGGAAACAATGAATGAAAATACCTTGTCTTTAATGAGCTGAACGGACAATTCAATAGCAGATCCACCAATCGCTGACTCCAAAGCCACCGCCACCGAATCTTCATTAAGATGGAAGATATGTCTGCTGAAAGATACAACCATAATGAATCGGCCCGCATCATCCGATGTGTTGATGCATTTCCCAGAAGATCTGAAAACCTCATCCGCAAAAGCCAGTCCTTTGGAGAAATCCAGATCCAAAGTTGATCCACCACTAGAACCCATGTGAGATGGGTATGGGGGGATTGAGTTAGGGATGCCGGAGAGAATGAACGGAGAGAAACCAAGATTCAATGGATGGAGAGGGAGATCGCCGGAGATCCTAGAACGTGGGTGGGAGGGTGGGTGGGAACCTTGGGAGCCATCCTATGGGCGTAAAACCAGGTAGTTGAATAGTTTTTGCTCTAGTGCTTCACTTACATCTTTTAGAGCACGGTGGTGGTAATATTTTGTAGAAATTGTTGAACTCTCATGCTTCACTTATATCAATTTGAGAGTCTATTAAAACAGCATGGTAATGTGTTCAGGCTAATAAAACTAGTCTTCACTTGATAGACATCCAATGTCAATGTAGTAAAATAATTCACACTAAATGCATTGAATATGATGAGATGTTGGATGCTTGATAATTTTTTTGAGATATGAGGATAGTGATATTAGAGTCATGCTAGTGGATTTATTATGAAATTGAGAAATACTTGTGTTAATGTTAGTGATTCCCGTATTGTCACACCCTGCATTTTGTAACATGTTATTTGCATCAATGATGCATGAAAATTTGGACCAGCAAATTTTTTTGGCATCATTTGGCTTTTATTTGGAATTGAGTTTTTCTTCATGTGCTCATAAAAGTCAACTATTACCTCTTGTAGAATTCATCTCCATACCCAAAACTTCTGCCCAATGACCATGCCAAGTGTTATATAACAGTATAGTATTTTCTTACAAAATTAATTTGGCCAAAATGTATTTTTATATATTTAGTATTCCTAAAACCCCTGAATTGAGGTTTGCACTGCAAGTGCTTGATTTAGGGTGAGAAAATTATTTCAAAAGGTGTATTTGAGACCTAGTAGTCATAGGACTCCTAGAAACCACAAAAGTATAATTTTAAAAGTAATTTTCCTATTTTATTTAAAAGCTTTTTCTTAAGGCCAGAAATGGTCTTTAATTGGGAAAAATTATTTAAGTATTTCAAAAATATTTGCCAAAATTCAGGGAGACTCATAGGACATATATTGTCCATATATAAGAGTTTCAACACTTGGTCATGTTCAAAATAATGGGCTAATCCCTCAAAACCCCTTTCTGGATATTTCAAGCTTTTGAAATATTTATAAAGGAAATATTCTCCAAAAATTCTAGGGAAATTCTATCATGTCATATATGACATATTTGATGATCTTGCCAAGTCCCATGCCTTGGGAAGCAAGAGAACATCCTCAAAGCCCTTCATAACCATTCTATCCATATTTGAAGTTTGAGCAACTTTACATTGCCAAACTTATCCAAATGCTCTCAAACTCGGTGCACATGCTAGAATGGCCTAATAAGGCATCTAGACCAAGTGGCACAAGATTTGGAGTAGGGCAACTTGATCAGAATACCCCAAAACCATTTCAGTTCAAATGCAAATTTGAACACCTTTACATTACCAACTTTTTACCTGGAGCTTCAAACTTTGTGGGCATGATCAACACCCCAAATGATGAAACTACACCAAGTGGTGCATCAAGGGGAGATGATTAGCTTGACTCAAACAAGATGAAGCCATTTCTGCTGATTTCTAGGGTTCACCAAAGTTACATTTGCTAGTTTCTTCAAATGAGCCCAAATTTGGTGAAACACCCTATTTCCTTATAACTTTCAATCCTGTTAAGTGTCATGGCAAGTGGAGATCATTTGCTTGATCAAAACTTGATCAAACACCTTCTGCGATTTTACCAAAACTACCATCTTGATCACTTTTACTATTTACCTTGGCCTCAACTTTTTACCACATCTTCATCTAGTTACTATCTACCTCCAGTAACTCTCCAATATCCCCAGCTCCATGATTGAGGTGTGAAAACCCTAGTTCACCTTGCTGGACAGCCATTTTCTACCAAGTTACCAGCTTCCCTTTTCTCTCACTGCATCTCCAGAGCATCCAAAGCCTCACCCATGTTGCTTGCATCACCCTGGACCCCCCAGACACGGTGGACGCGCCCAGAGGGCCAATGGCATACCATGGCATGCGATAAGGCCGCTCCAGAGCGCGCTACAGTGCGCCCCCGCACTGTAGGTTCGCCCAATCGCCTGCCCCCGACAACCTCGAGCTCTCCTCTCGCGCCAGTCGATGCCCCTCGACGTCCGCGACCTCCCCCGCGCTGTCCCTCTCCTCCTCCGCCCTCCAGTGGCCGTCTCCACACACGCGCTGGCCGCCCGCAGCCTCCACTCTTCGGCCTCGCACGCGCGCACCGTCTGGAAGCCTCCCCGCTCCTCCTCTCTCTTCCCTCCGCCCTGGAGATCGTCCAGCAACGCCACAGACTCACTCTCGTCGCCTCCCGTGCACTATGGCGTCGAGCATAAGCTCGCCGGCGCACAGGTCCACGGGACCTCGCCGCACCCCTATAAATAGGGCCCCTCGAGCCCTCCACTCGGCACCAACAGCCTCAACACACTCACAGCAACACGCCAGCACCACTCGCTCGTCCCCAGAGGGCCCCTGTGCTCGGGATCGACCGGAGCTCCGCCGCGTCGGGCAGCCGGGAATCTAGAGGTACAGGCCTCCTCCGCCCTTTCTTTTGCTCGATTCGGAACCACCGCACCCCACTGATACTTTCCCCTCGCTTTTCCCTCTCTGTAGCTGTCGGAATCGGCCGGAGCAGCGACCTCCCGAAGCTCCTCCGCCGTCCCACCTCGCCGCCGGCGAACCAGGCCTCCCCGGCTAGTCGCACCACCTCCACTACCTCCGCGACTCGCTGCTGACTCCATCCCTGCCATCCGTTTGCCCCGCCGTGCCCGGATTCGCCGCCGGTGAGCTCGCCGTCGCCGTGGCCGAGAGGTTGAAGATGACGAGCGGGCCCCGCCTGTCATCCTCACCGCTCCCTCTCTCCCCTCGCAGCCGCTGACCGCTGGGCCCCGCCCGTCAAGTTTAAAACCCTGACGCGCGCGCGCTGGCGCCCGAGCGGCTGGGCTAGATGCCCTGGGCCGTGCACTGTGGCCGCTCTGGCCCAGTGGCACAGGGCCATTTCTTTTTATTCTTTCTGTGATTAATTCAATTAATTTTACAGAAATGAATATTAGTCCAAATGAAATAATTCCAACTCCTAAATTCTTGTAATATTCCAACCTATTTAATAGTGCCACTTTCACACATATCCATGAAACTTTTCTGTTCTGTTCAAATTTAAATTCAAATTTGAGCATTAAAACTCCTGTTCAAAAATCCTTAGATTCCATTCTGTCACTCCAAAACTCCAACTAAGAATTTTTGCCATCTTAGTTTTCCCTCGAGTATTTAACAAAAATAAGTTGACATTTTTCTGAGCACTTTGATTTTTCTGTTTTCATTGTGGTCTTATTTTTCCATTGTTATTTTGCGACGATTAGATACCGTATTTGACGAAGTTGCTAAAGAAGGAGAAGGAGAAGGATTTGAAGACTTTGAAGACCAAGCCAATCCAGGCAAGCAGCCCTTTGAGCATGATACACTTGTTCTTCGGAACCCGTTTGCTTCCGATGCATGATGATAGAGTTACAATGGTGACCTAGTTTGAAACCACCACATGATGCATGTTTGCTCATAACCTTGCTATGTGCTAGATGCTTTGCATATGGTTAGTAGTGATGCTTAGAGATGCATGTGTGCCATGATACCTTCGTGGTTGCATTCTTTCAAAAAACCCGTCGGGTGCCATTTATGCCCGAGGGAGATGGTGAGATGGGTAACCACTTGATGACGAAGTGGTGTACCGTGACAAGTATGTGTGTTGTTTTTTCATACGGATTGGTTTAAGTTGCGACCGTTATTCCAACCATACATGTGCAACCACTCTACCCCTTATGGGACGGGGCTTTATTGATTACTTAGGCCGATACTAGCATGGTGCCCGCATTACTAGTGATGGGAAGACTTGAGGTCTTTCCCGGGATGGGGTCGTGCTTGGATAGACGACCATGACTGTTTTCACAGGGCACCGGACACACCGTTGGTCCCTTCGGGTACGCGTGACATTAAAATTAGGGCGAGTCCCGTGATCTATTATTTGTACTCGAGGGCCGTGTACCAACGAGTGGACTCTATGTTAGTGTCGTCTAAGGAAAGATAATGACCGGGTGCTTCCCCCTAGTACTTGAGGTACTGCGGGATCGTGGGTGACACGAAAGCTTCCCGGATCTTGTGGGTAAAGTGCGCAGCCTCTGCAGAGTGTAAAACTATTCGAATAGCCATGTCCACGGTCAAGGACAGTTGGGTTACCGCTCTTGGGCTACGTCCATTGTTTGCGAAACCTTGTGTGTGTGTATGTTGAGTCAAGGTGGAGACTTGACTCGAGGAGTTGAATCATATTCATGTTGATATCGGTAACCTGTTTTCGAGGTTACGTGAACTCGTTGATGCATACACTTGATGGTAGAATAGATATTCTAGCCCATTGCTAGATTGCTCATTGTTGTTAAATTGCATTGTTGCTTTGAACCAAATCATGGGTTTCTTGCGAGTACATTCAAAGTACTCATTGGCTTGCCACTGGTTATTTAATTGGCCAGGCATGGAGGAACAGGAATATGAGGAAGAGTTCTTTGGAGACGAACATGCGTACTAGGACGCTGTCCCGGTCAGAATGCCTGTAGGGTTAAGGCAGATGGCATGGGTTCTACTTATCATCAAAGACTTCCGCTATTTGTGTTATTTGCTATTCAGCCCTTGAGGCTTTATCTATGTAAGACTTAGCCATAATGACCTTAATTTGTGTAAGACGGTATGTATGGATGTAAGACTCTTGTTATTCAGCTTCTGTGTGTTGAGTGAGCATTGATCTCTGGGATCACTGTACACGTGCATTCGGTGATCTCGACTTCTAAGTCGGGGTCCCCACAGAGCTGGTATCAGAGCCATCCTGACTGTAGGAAGCCTTAGTTAGCATGGGCGTTAGTTAGATGAGACCCCTTTTTCAAAAACCTTCTGAACCTCTCTTCTTTTCTAAAACCTGAGATTTCATCAGCTTATTAACCTCTCCTATTCCTCCTTTGTAGATGGCCGCCGTACCCGAAGAGCACCTGACCACTGGGTTTCCCTTGCTTCTCGAGGATAGCCTCCAGGAGTGTCAGTTCCACCGAGCGCCCATCCTCACCTACCTTGAGCATTGGGTTAGCGACACAGAGGTGGAATACCATGTGGAAGTGATCGTGAAGGCAAACGATCCTAACACAAGTTGGTTCTTTGAGGGACCACAGATGGCAACATTACCTCTCGCTGTCCAGGCGGCTGCACTCAAGGCACTAACCCGTCTCCTCGAGCTTCTTCCGGAGATGGCAGCCAAGATGACAACCCGCTTCTTGCCTTACCGGAAGGAAGGTGAAGGTGAAAGCAGCGCACTAGCCCCTCCACTGAAGGAAGGAGTCTCGCTTCGATTCCAGACCTACTTCAGTCTATGTGCCGACAGCTTGGCACAAGATTTGGCCGCGGAATCAATGAAGCTCTGAGAAGAACTTCACAAGACCAAGGCACTTCTTCGTCGAGCCCAAGAGAAGACAAATAGGATCAAGAAAGAAGGAGCACCTTCCGGACAGTCCGCTATCGCATACCGAGGCGGAAGGCCCTCCGAAGATGTATCTTCCAAGAATGAAGAACCACCTCGGCGACGCCGGATGATGGCAAGGGAATATCGCAAGCTTTTCCCTGCACCACCAACAAAGCACCGTCGTATCCAACTCCTCCACTCCCCCACACCCTCAAGTGACAAGGGGGCCCAGACAGATGAAGACAAGGAGGAAGACCCAGAAGAGCCGGAATACGCGACCGAGCATTCCGCCGCTTAGGCATTATTCGCTACTCGGATATGCCAGTTTGTGACCTCTACGGTAGGATAGGTCGTGTAACCCCTATGTGCAGTCGAGTCCTTGTATGGTTCATATGAAACCACCTAGTGTTTACTTTTGTTGTGTTTGGTTGTATGTCGTATTCTTCCTTCGGGAATGTGTAAACGATTGCATCACCCGTTTGGATTTTAATGGATGTGTTTTGGCCTCTCGGCCCTTGCATGATTTGATTAGTGTCACACCCACCCCCTTACTAGGCACCCATCTATCTTGCTTTCCCTCTTCCAAGTCATGAGACCTTTTACCGCTCCAACAGGATGCCTGTTGTAACTCGTACTCGTACCTCTACCCAGCAGCCTGAAGCCGGAGCATCCGTTCAGTCAGAGGCAGGCCACGACCAAACCAACGACCAAGCTCCACCACCACCACCTCCTCTGAACATGGACATGGCTCAGCTTCTCCAAGCTTTCCGAGAGGAACGCCAAGCCAACACCGCAGCCCTTCAGTTGATTGCTGAAGCTGTCACCAACAACCGGCAGCCGGCGGGGAATGGCAATGGACGTTCCACGTTGGCAGAGTTCAAGAAGCATGCACCGCCAACTTTCATCGAGACTGCTGAACCCCTGGATGCAGACGACTGGGTCCGCACCATTGAGGACTTACTGGAACTAGTCAGATGCACTGAAGACCGTGAGAAGGTGGCTTATGCAGCCCACTGCCTCGGGGGGACTGCTAGAGCTTGGTGGGATGGATTCAAGGTCATGCATGCTGAACAAGACATCACTTGGGTCAACTTCAAGGCAGAATTCTGCAAAGCCCACATTCCTTCCGGGATCATGGCTATCAAAAAGCGTGAGTTCCGAGCCCTGAAGCAAGGAAGTGGCACTATCAAGGAGTACATGCAGAAGTTCAGTGTTCTGTCAAGGTATGCCCCTGAAGATGTCAACACTGATGCTGCAAAAAGGGAGTGCTTCATGGAAGGCCTCAATCAGACTCTGCAATACTCGCTTGTCATGTGCGACTGCCCAACCTTCCCTGACCAGGTGAACAAAACACTCATGCTTGAAGACAAGCGGCGTGCTTTGGAAGACACTCGCAAGCGCAAGATGGTCAACAAGGGAAGTTCCATCAACCAGAAGCCTCGTCCGTGGCAGTCAGCCCCGACCAAGCCAACCTATCAGCAACCAAGAGCTCCTGCATCTCGCACCAACTATCAGCCTCAGCAGTATGCCAACCCAAGGCCAGCTTTCAACCCCAATAACAGTGGTGGCAACAAGATCAGCAATCCAAACCAAGTCACTTGCTTTGGATGTGGTCAGTCAGGACACATCTCAAGGGTGTGCCCCAACAAGAAGCCTGATGCCCCACGCCCCAATGCGCAGAACCAAGGACAAGGCCGCGGGATGCCACCAAGGAACCCAGCTCCTCGCAACCCGCCTAACCATGGGAAGGGGCGTGTGAATCACGTCACTGCTGAAGAAGCCCAGGAAGACCCAGACGTCGTGCTGGGTACGTTCCTCGTCAACTCAGCACCTGCAACTGTCTTGTTTGATTCTGGAGCAACGCATTCATTTGTCACTCAAAGATTTGCATTAAAAAGTGGCATGACCCCTACACCCCTGAATAACCCTATGGTGGCACAAACCCCCGGAGCAGAGATGAGAGCCAAGATAGGCTGTAAAGGAGTCAGTATTACCATTAACGGTGTAGATTTCCTAGCAGACCTCATCATCCTAAGATCGCAAGGCTTGGATGTGATCTTAGGGATGGATTGGCTCAGCAAGCACCAAGGCTTGTTAGACTGTGCCAATCGGACAGTCACTGTGACCAATGAACAAGGAGTCGAAGTCAAGTTTGCTCCCAACTCCTCTTTCGCTCAAGCCGCTCAAGTCAACTGTCTATCTGAAGTCGGGCTAGAGCAAGTACCAGTGGTATGCGAGTATCCTGATGTCTTTCCGGATGAACTACCGGGAATGCCCCCTGACTGTGACATTGAGTTCATCATCGAGCTGGTGCCCGGAGCAGGACCTATCTATAAGAAGCCTTATAGAAAGGGGACGGAAGAATTAGCCGAGTTAAAGAAGCAGCTGGAAGAGCAGCTGAGGAAGGGATTTATCCGCCCAAGTGCCTCCCCTTGGGGATCACCTGTTCTGTTTGTGGCAAAGAGGGACGGTACCATCCTCTTATGCATTGACTATCGTTCCCTCAATGAAGTTACAATCAAGAACAAATACCCACTTCCCAAGATTGAAGATCTATTTGATCAGCTCAGCGGAGCCAAGGTGTTCTCCAAGATCGACCTCAGATTTGGGTACTACCAGCTGAAGATCAGACACCAAGATATTCCGAAGACGGCATTCGTAACTAGATATGGCCTGTACGAGTGCACGGTCATGTCCTTTGGGTTAACCAATGCCCCAGCTTACTTCATGTACCTCATGAATAAAGTCTTCATGGAATATTTGGACAAGTTCGTTGTTGTTTTCATCGATGACATTCTTGTCTTCTCAAAGACGAGGGAAGAACACGAGCAACATTTGAGGATGGTCCTAGACAAGCTTCGGGAGCACCAACTGTATGCCAAATTCAGCAAGTGTGAGTTCTGGCTGCATAAAGTTGGATTCTTAGGTCATGTCTTGACCGAAGAAGGATTGTCAGTTGATCCCGCGGAGATCGAAGCTGTGACCCAATGGCAATCTCCAACGACCGTCAAGGAAGTCAGAAGCTTCCTCGGACTTGCGGGCTATTACCGCAAATTCGTGGAAGGATTCTCTAGCATTGCACGGCCAATGACTCAGCTCCTCAAGAAGGACAAGAAGTTAGAGTGGACGCCAAAATGCGAAGAGAGCTTCCAAGAGCTCAAGAAGAGGTTGACCACCGCCCCAGTTCTGGCAACACCTGATATTCACAAGGAGTTTGTGATATATTGTGATGCCTCTCGAACCGGATTGGGAAGCGTTCCGATGCAAGAAGGCCGAGTCATAGCATACCTCTCCAGGCAGCTACGGCCTCATGAGGAGAACTACGCTACTCACGATCTTGAGTTAGCGGCAGTAGTTCATGCCTTGAAGACATGGCGGCATTACCTCCTAGGGCAACGGTGTGAGATATACACAGACCACAAAAGTCTGAAGTACATTTTCGCCCAAAAGGAATTGAACATGAGGCAACGAAGATGGTTGGAACTCATCAAAGACTATGACCTCAGTGTTCAATATCACCCCGGGAAGGCTAACGTGGTGGCCGATGCCTTAAGCAGGAAGGCTTGCTCTTTGAATGCCATTATTCAAGAAAGGCAGCCAGCCTTGTTTAAGGAACTCGAACAATTCAATTTGGAATTGGTCATCCCTGGATTTCTGGATCATTTGGAAGTCAGACCGACCCTGATGGACGAAGGCAAGAAGGCGCAAGATGGACATACAAGCACTGAAGGCATCAAGAAGAAGATGAAGCTAGGCAAGGCCCCAGGATTCTCTGAAGACGAGCACGGGATTGTTTGGTACAAAGGCCGCATCTGCGTACCAAATAAGATGGAGCTGAAGAACCTGATCCTGCGAGAAGCCCACGACACTCCGTACTCCATCCACCCCGGAGGAACCAGGATGTATCAAGAATTGAAGGCACGATTTTGGTGGCACGGGATGAAAATAGAGATTGCAACCTATGTTGCAAAATGTGATGTGTGCCAAAGGGTCAAGGCTGAATATCAGCGACCCGCTGGATTGCTCCAACCACTCAAGGTTCCCGAGTGGAAGTGGGATACAGTCGGAATGGACTTCATCACTGGACTACCAAGGTCGAATAGAGGACATGACTCCATCTAGGTCATAGTCGACCATTTGACCAAGGTGGCCCATTTCATTCCTGTCAAGACTACCTATTCAGGCAACCAGTTGGCAACTCTCTATATCAAACGAATCGTGAGCCTCCATGGTGTTCCACAAGAAATTGTGTCAGATCGAGGCACCCAGTTTACTTCAAGGTTCTGGAGAAGATTCAAAGAAGCCTTGGGAACCAAATTGTCTTTCAGCACAGCTTTCCACCCACAGACCGGAGGTCAGACAGAACGAGTAAATCAAATTCTCGAAGACATGCTCCGAGCCTGTGTCTTGGCATATGGAGCCAAGTGGAAAGATTGTCTCCCTTTTGCCGAGTTCTCCTATAACAATAGTTATTAGTCAAGCCTTCGGATGGCACCATTTGAAGTGTTGTACGGATGCAGATGTCGCACACCCCTCAACTGGTCAGAGACTGGAGAAGGGCTAGTCTTTGGACTGGATATTCTCCACGAAGCAGAAGAGCAAGTCCAACTAGTCAGAGAGCGTTTGAAGGCAGCCAAGTCAAGGAAGAAGATTTATGCTGACACTCGACGCCGAGACATGAGTTTCCGTGTCGGAGACCATGTGTACCTGCGAGTAACCCCTCTAAAGGGAACCAAGCGTTTCCATGTTAAAGGGAAACTTGCGCCAAGATTCATTGGCCCTTTCAAGATCACCGGCCGACGAGGAGAAGTGGCTTACCAATTGGAACTACCACCTGAGCTATCCGATGTGCACAACGTATTCCACGTGTCACAACTCCGGAAATGTCTCCAAGTTCCAGACAAGCCTAATCTCTACAAGGATGTTGATCACCAAGCCATTGATCTGCAGCCTGATTTGACCTACCGCGAGAAGCCCATTCGCATTCTGGATGAAGCAGAACGACGGACGCGAAGCCGTACCATCAAGTACTTCAAGGTCCAGTGGAGCAACCACACGGAAGCAGAAGCAACCTGGGAACGTGAAGACTATCTTAGATCCGAGTTTCCCGATCTCTTTTAAGAGCTAGTTTAGGAATCTCGGGGACGAGATTCTTGTAAGGGGGGTAGGTCTGTCACACCCTGCATTTTGTAACATGTTATTTGCATCAATGAAGCATGAAAATTTGGACAAGCAATTTTTTTTGGCATCATTTGGCTTTTATTTGGAATTGAGTTTTTCTTCATGTGTTCTTCATGTGCTCATAAAAGTCAACTATTACCTCTTGTAGAATTCATCTCCATACCCAAAACTTCAGCCCAATGACCATGCCAAGTGTTATATAACAGTATAGTATTTTCTTACAAAATTAATTTGGCCAAAATGTATTTTTATAAATTTAGTATTCCTAAAACCCCTGAATTGAGGTTTGCACTTCAAGTGTTGATTTAGGGTGAGAAAATTATTTCAAAAGGTGTATTTGAGACCTAGTAGTCATAGGACTCCCAGAAACCACAAAAGTATAATTTTAAAAGTTATTTTCCTATTTTATTTAAAAGCTTTTTCTTAAGGCCAGAAATGGTCTTTAATAGGGAAAAATTATTTAAGTATTTCAAAAATATTTGCCAAGATTCAGGGAGACTCATAGGACATATATTGTCCATATATAAGAGTTTCAACACTTGGTCATGTTCAAAATAATGGGCTAATCCCTCAAAAACCCTTTCTGGATATTTCAAGCTTTTGAAATATTTATAAAGGAAATATTCTCCAAAAATTCTAGGGAAATTCTATCATGTCATATATGACATATTTGATGATCTTGCCAAGTCCCACGCCTTGGGAAGCAAGAGAACATCCTCAAAGCCCTTCATAACCATTCTGTCCATATTTGAAGTTTGAGCAACTTTACATTGCCAAACTTATCCAAATGCTCTCAAACTTGGTGCACATGCTAGAATGGCCTAATAAGGCATCTAGACCAAGTGGCACAAGATTTGGAGAAGGGCAACTTGATCAGAATACCCCACAACCATTTCTGTTCAAATGCAAATTTGAACACCTTTACATTACCAACTTTTTACCTGGAGCTTCAAACTTTGTGGGCATGATCAACACCCCAAACGATGAAACTACACCAAGTGGTGCATCAAGGGGAGATGATTAGCTTGACTCAAACAAGATGAAGCCATTTTTGTTGATTTCTAGGGTTCACCAAAGTTACATTGGCTAGTTTCTTCAAATGAGCCCAAATTTGGTGAAACACCCTATTTCCTTATAACATTCAATCCTGTTAAGTGTCATGGCAAGTGGAGATCATTTGCTTGATCATAACTTGATCAAACAACTTCTGCAATTTTACCAAAACTACCATCTTAATCACTTTTACTATTTACCTTGGCCTCAACTTTTTACCACATCTTCATCTAGTTACTATCTACCTCCAGTAACTCTCCCATATCCCCAGCTCCATGATTGAGGGGTGAAAACCCTAGTTCACCTTGCTGGACAGCCATTTTCTACCAAGTTACCAGCTTCCCTTCTCTCTCACTGCATCCCCAGAGCATCCAAAGCCTCACCCGTGTTGCTTGCATCACCCTGGACCCCCCAGACACGGTGGACGCGCCCAGAGGGCCAATGGCATGCCATGGCATGCGATAAGGCCGCTCCAGAGCACGCTACAGTGCGCCCCCGCACTGTAGCTTCGCTCAATCGCCTGCCCCCAACAGCCTCGAGCTCTCCCCTCGCGCCAGTCGATGCCCCTCGACGTCCGCGACCTCCCCCGGCGCTGTCCCCCTCCTCCTCCGCCCTCCAATGGCCGTCTCCACATGCGCGCTGGCCGCTCGCAGCCTCCACTCTTCGGCCTCGCACGCGCGCGCCGTCTGGAAGCCTCCCCGCTCCTCCTCTCTGTTCCCTCCGCCCTGGAGATCGTCCGGCAATGCCACATTCTCACTCCCGTCGCCTCCCGTGCACTGTGGCGTCGAGCAGAAGCTCGCCGGCGCACAGGTCCACGGGACCTCGCCGCACCCCTATAAATAGGGCCCCCCGAGCCCTCCACTCAGCACCAACATCCTTAACACACTCACAGCAACACGCCAGCACCACTCGCTCGTCCCCAGAGGGCCCCTGTGCTCGGGATCGACCGGAGCTCCGCCGCGTCGGGCAGCCGGGGATCTCGAGGTACAGGCCTCCTCCGCCCTTTCTTTTGCTCGATTTGGAACCACCGCACCCCACTGATACTTTCCCCTCGCTTTTCCCTCTCTGTAGCTGTCGGAATCGGCCGGAGCAGCGACCTCCCGAAGCTCCTCCGCCGTCCCACCTCGCCGCCGGCGAACCAGGCCTCCCCGGCAAGTCACACCACCTCCACTACCTCCGCGACTCGCTGCTGAGTCCATCCCTGCTATCCGTTTGCCCCGCCGTGCCCGGATTCGCCACCGGTGAGCTCGCCGTCGCCGTGGCTGAGAGGTTGAAGATGACGAGCGGGCCCCGCCTGTCATCCTCACCGCTCCCTCTGTCCCCTCACAGCCGCTGACCGCTGGGCCCCGCCCGTCAGGTTTAAAACCCTGACGCGCGCGCGCTGGCGCCCGAGCGGCTGGGCTAGATGCCCTAGGCCGTGCACTGTGGCCGCTCTGGCCCAGTGGCACAGGGCCATTTCTTTTTATTCTTTCTGTGATTAATTCAATTAATTTTACAGAAATGAATATTAGTCCAAATGAAATAATTCTAACTCCTAAATTCTTGTAATATTCCAACCTATTTAATGGTGACACTTTCTCACATATACATGAAACTTTTCTGTTCTGTTCAAATTTAAATTCAAATTTGAGCATTAAAACTCCTGTTCAAAAATCCTTAGATTCCATTCTGTCACTCCAAAACTCCAACTAAGAATTTTTGCCATCTTAGTTTTCCCTCTAGTATTTAACAAAAATAAGTTGACATTTTTCTGAGCACTTTGATTTTTTTGTTTTCATTGTGGTCTTATTTTTCCGTTGTTATTTTGCGATGATTAGATACCGTATTTGACGAAGTTGCTGAAGAAGGAGAAGGAGAAGGATTTGAAGACTTTGAAGACCAAGCCAATCCAGGCAAGCATCCCTTTGACCATGATACACTTGTTCTTCGGAACCCGTTTGCTTCTGATGCATGATGATAGAGTTACGGTGGTGACCTTGTTTGAAACCACCACATGATGCATGTTTGCTCATAACCTTGCTATGTGCTAGATGCTTTGCATATGGTTAGTAGTGATGCTTAGAGATGCATGTGTGCCATGATACCTTCGTGGTTGCATTCTTTCAAAAACCCCGTCGGGTGCCATTTATGTCCGAGGGAGATGGTGAGATGGGTAACCACTTGATGACGAAGTGGTGTACCGTGACAAGTATGTGTGTTGTTTTTCAAATGGATTGGTTTAAGTTGCGACCGTTATTCCAACCATACATGTGCAACCACTCTACCCCTTATGGGACAGGGCTTTATTGATTACTTAGGCCGATACTAGCATGGTGCCCGCATTACTAGTGACGGGAAGACTTGAGGTCTTTCCCGAGACGGGGTCGTGCTTGGATAGACGACCATGACTGTTTTCACAGGGCACCGGACACACCATTGGTCGCTTCGGGTACGCGTGACATTGAAATTAGGGCGAGTCCCGTGATCTATTGTTTGTACTCGAGGGCCGTGTACCAACGAGTGGACTCTATGTTAGTGTCGTCTACGGAAAGATAATGACCGGGGTGCTTCCCCCGAGTACTTGAGGTACTGCGGGATCATGGGTGACACGAAAGCTTCCCGGATCTTGTGGGTAAAGTGCGCAACCTCTGCAGAGTGTAAAACTATTCGAATAGCCGTGTCCACTGTCAAGTACAGTTGGGTAACCGCTCTTGGGCTACGTCCAATGTTTGCGAAACCTTGTGTGTGTGTATGTTGAGTCAACGTTGTGACTTGACTCGAGGAGTTGAATCATATTAATGTTGATATCGGTAACCTGTTTTCGAGGTTACGTGAACTCGTTGATGCATACACTTGATGGTAGAATAATTATTCTAGCCCATTGCTAGATTGCTCATTGTTGTTAAATTGCATTGTTGCTTTGCACCAAATGATGGGTTGCTTGCGAGTACATTCAAAGTACTCATTGGCTTACCACTGGTTATTTAATTGGCCAGGCATGGAGGAACAGGAATATGAGGAAGAGTTCTTTGGAGACGAACATGCGAACTAGGACGCTATCCCAGTCAGAATGCCTGTAGGGTTAACGCAGATGGCACGGGTTCTACTTATCATCGAAGACATCCGCTATTTGAGTTATTTGCTATTCAGCCCTTGAGGCTTTATCTATGTAAGACTTAGCCATAATGGCCTTAATTTGTGTAAGACGGTATGTATGGATATTAGACTCTTGTTATTCAGCTTCTGTGTGTTCAGTGAGCATTGATCTCTGGGATCACTATACACGTGCATTCGGCGATCTCGACTTCTAAGTCGGGGTCCCCACACGTATCATGCACGTATGGTGAACCGCTATGTGACAAAGTTAGAGCATGAGGTATTTGTAGAGTGCCAACCTTTGTGTGGAGGTCGGGGGCGCGCGATGGTTAACTCCTACGAACCTCCCCCCTTGGAGCATGCGTTGATTGCTTTGTTTTGATGACTCGTAGATTTTTGCAATAAGTATATGAGTTCTTATGACTAATGTTGAGTCCATGGATTATACGCACTCTCACCCTTCCACCATTGCTAGCCTCTCTTGTACCGCGCAACTTTCGCCGGTGCCATAAACCCACTATATATCCTTCCTCAAAACAGCCACCATATTATTCCTCAAAACAGCCACCATACCTACTTATCATGGCATTTCCATAGCCATTCCGAGATATATTGCCATGCAACTTTCCACTGTCCCGTCCATATGACATGCATCATATTGTCATATTGCCATGCATGATCATGTAGTTGACATCGTATTTGTGGCAAAGCCACCATGCATAATTTTTTCATACATGTCACTCCTGATTCATTTCACATCCCGGTACACCGCCGGAGGAATTCATGTTGGGTCATACTTGTTGTAGTATCGAGTTGTAATAAAATTGTGATGATCATCATTATTAGAGCATTGTCCCATGTGAGGAAAGGCCAATAAAAAAAGAGATGGCCCAAAAAAAAACAAAGAGAGGGGCTAATAAAAAAAGGAGAAAGCCCCTGCAAAAAAATGAGAGAAAATAGAGAAGGGACAATTGCTACTACCTTTCCACACTTGTGCTTCAAAGTAGCACCATGTTCTTCATGATAGAGAGTCTCATGTTTAGTCACTTTTATATACTAGTGGGAATTTTCATTATAGAACTTGGCTTGTATATTCCAACGATGGGTTCCTCAAATGCCCTAGGTCTCCGTGAGCAAGCAAGTTGGATGCACACCCACTAGTTTCTTTTGTTGAGCTTTCATACATACTTAGCTCTAGTGCATCCGTTGCATGGCAATCCCTACTCACTCACATTGATATCTATTGATGGGCATCTCCATAGCCCGTTGATATGCCTAGTCCATGTGAGACTATCTTCCTCCTTTTTTCCCCACAACCACCTATATTCCACCCATAGTGCTATGTCCATGGCTCACGCTCATGTATTGCGTGAAAGTTGAAAGGTTTGAAAGAATAGAGTATGAAAACAAGTGCTTGGCTGAAATCGGGGTTGTGCATGATATGGATATTCTGTGTGATGAAGAGGGAGCATAGCCGAGCTATATGATTTTGTAGGGATAACTTTCTTTAGCCATAGTATTTTGAGAAGACATGATTGCTTTGTTAGTATGCTTGAAGTATTATTATTTCTTATGTCAATATAGACTTTTATCTTGAATCTTTTAGATCTGAACATTCATGCCACAGTTAAGAGAATTACATTGAGAAACTATGTTGGTTAGCATTCCACATCAAAAATTCTTTCTTTATCATTTACCTACTCGAGGACGAGCAGGAATTAAGCTTGGGGATGCTTGGTACGTCTCCAACGTATCTATAATTTTTGATTGTTCCATGCTTTTATTTATGAAGTCTTGGATGTTTAATGGGCTTCATATTACACTTTTATATCATTTTTGGGACTAACCTACTAACCCAAAGGCCCAGTCCAGATTGCTGTTTTTTGCCTGTTTCATGGTTTTGCAGAAAAAGAATATCAAACGGAGTCCAAACGGAATGAAACCTTCGCGAGAGATATTTTTGGACAGGGAACTTGAGAACCACATCAGGGGAGCATCGAGGCGCCCACGAGGGTGGGGGCGCGCCCCCCTTCCCAAGGCGCGCCCCCTGCCTCGTGGGCCCACCGAACATCCCCCGTTGTCCTCCTTCCTCCTATATAAGTCTACGTACTCCGAAACCATCAACAACAGAGAGAAAACCCTAATTCCACCGCCGTAACCTTCTGTTCCCATGAGATCCCATCTTGGAGCCTGTTCCGGAGCTCCACCGGAGCCTGTCTCGGAGGGGGCTGTTTATAGGAAAGGGTATAATGGTCATTTCCAGTATGTCAAACCATAATGAAAATGATACCAACAAAACGGGCTCGACGGGATGAAGACGTGGGCTTTGGAATCACCTGATTCAGAGTTACGATTGAAAAGTTATGAGGTGTGGAAGATCAGGGACTATTCTGTGAATTTTTCTTCGGCAAACAGGTCCCGGAGTGGATAAGGCAGAAGCGCATATCAGAAAATACGCTTCCAGAATGGGAGAACACACTTTGGGCTGAAGAAGAAAGAAAATACGCCTTCAGAAACAGAAAATGTACTCTCCGAAAGCCTTCTCCACTTATCCACGTGGACCTGTGGCTGGAGCCACTTCCAGGTGGGGCCCAGGCGCAGGGGGAGGGGCCAGGCGCTCTTCTTCTTCCTCCCACCGCTATGCCTCATGTGAAGCAGAGCAGGTCGGGCAGGGAAAGAAGCAGCGCTGGGGCCGACCGGCTCCGGCCACCCCCGGCCAAGGCGAGGCCACCGACGGGTGCGGCGGGACCTAGCGCGCCCGTCCAGGGGGTCGGCGGCCCTTGGGCGAGGAGGAGGACGCGGGGCGGAGGGGCACCGAGGAGGACAGAGGCGGGTAGCGGCGACGGGGCCAGCCAGCTCCGGCCGTGTCCCACCGAGCGGAGCGCACCGTCGGATGGCAGGGCGGTGTGGTGGTTCCGTTGAGAGGCCAAGGGAACACCGGGGAGGAGCAAGGATGATGGGGGTTCGTGGCGACGGGAGGTTACAGAAAGGTTTCGGTGGCCGGGCTTCTCGGCACTGCGGCCACTCCGGCGAGGTGGCAAGGGTGTGGGGTGGCTCAGCGGAACAAGGGGAACACGATGGACATCTCGGGAGGAGAGGGGAGGGGTTAGGCGCACCAGAACCATGCCGAGACCGAGGCGGCCATGGCGGTATCCAGCGAAAAGAAGAGGAATCCGAAGGCTCTCGTGGTCGAGGAGGAGCGAGGAGAGGCTGGGGAGCTGCGGAAAGGCTCGGGGGTCCTTATATAGGCGCGGAGGAGAGCTCTAGACGATCGCTAGAGAGCTTGAGCAGTGCGCTAATGCAGGTTAGAGGCAGGGTGTCGCACTGGCACTGTTGTGATGGCGCGCTGCCGGCGAGCCACGATGAGACAGTGATGCAGGGTGGTGCAGTCGAGCACGGGCGAGCTCGTGGACAAGGTTTGAGGTCGAGACGAGGAGGGAGGAGACGAGCACAGTGGCAAGAACGATCGAGAGCGCGCGCTATGCATCATGCAAGCGTGATCACCACGCGCACTGGTGCAAGCGGCGCGCTTTGGCGTGGCCAACCATGTCCAGTAGATGGACCTTAGTTCCCTTAGTAGAAATGCAGAAAGAAATTGATCCAAGGGCAAAGAAGAGATTTGCACTTAGCTCCAAAGTAACTCAACAGGATGGTGTTTGTAACTTCCTGTGGTTAAACCAGCTGGGTAATACTAGGAAAAGGGCTATAGATGGAATTGATACTAATGGCGCACCAGACAAGTAGTGCGCCATTAGTATATACTAATGGCGCACCAACCTCAGATACGCCATTAGAGTTCAAACTACTAATGGCACACCTGGCCCATGGTGTGCCATTAGTATCAAAAAGTTTTTTTTTGAACTAGTGCGCCTGTCCAAACATACTAATGGCGCATCCAGACAAAGTGCGCCATTACTAGTTGTAACTAGTAATGGTGCACCAGCAGTAAAGTGCGCCATTAATGTTCTTTTTTTATCATATATTTTTTTTTGCAAAACTACTAATGGTGCATTGTTCCACAGTGCGCCATTACTAGTTTAAACTAGTAATGGCGCACTGTGGGATAGTGCGCCATTAGTATTGTTTTTTTTTTCAAAACTAGTAATGGCGCACTAACTGATGATGCGCCATTAGTAACCTTGATTACTAATGGCGCATTTATAGTGGGTGCGCCATTAGTAAGTGGGCAGCAACAAGATATTTTGGACAACCTCGCCTACCCACACTCACTTTCTCCCCACTTCATTCTCTCCACCTCCTCCTTGTCTCGGGTCCCTCCTCTTTTTCACCTCATTTCCACCATAGATTCATTCAAATTAAGTGGTTAAATTACCTTGTTTTGATAGGTAAGTAAGGGGGGAAGCTATATTTATGTTGTTCACCATACAACAATGTGCACATGCACTTTTTATGGCCTAGCTAGATCTATGTATGTTCGTGGTGTTGCATATGTTTGTTGTGTTGCATATGTGTTTGTGTTTGGAGGTGTACCGATATTTGAAATGCGATAGTTGCCAATATTTTCCCGGAATGTTGATTCATTTCCGTTTCGGTGAGAATTTTGGCATTAAGCATTATTTTTTGTCCTATTTTTAGGGAAAGT
Organism: Secale cereale; assembly: GCA_902687465.1. NCBI lineage: Eukaryota > Viridiplantae > Streptophyta > Magnoliopsida > Poales > Poaceae > Secale > Secale cereale. The sequence continues at coordinate 631,790,619 of LR738711.1, read as the reverse complement.
CATGGCAAATTTTTTCTTGGTTCTAAAATATCGTTTTGCTCTACCCCGCAGGCGACCATGGTGCGCACGATGACCGAAGGCATCGTGAATAGGTTTTTGAGGTCCGCGAAGGCCGAGATGTTTCAAAAGAACGAGACGGTGATAAGATGTCCGTGTCGAAGATGCAAGCTGCAGAGCCTTATTGCGGACGCGGATTCCGGGCAGTTGCGGGACCACCTGCTCTTGCGTGGTTTCATGGATGGCTATCGGTGGCAAGGTGATGAAGATGACTACGAAGTCGTCCATGGGGGCCGGGCAAGAAATCAGGAAGGGCAGCAAGACAACCACCGCGGCTCGGGTGGGCGAGAAGACGAAGAATCCCCAGGAGATGATCACGACGGTGATGCTGTACACAGTCATCATGTAGAAGATGCAGGACATGACGATGAGGAAGATGTCGGAGCAGACGATGGGCGTGATCATGAAGATGATGATGCCGGCGGAGCAGACGACGTTGGACCATCGATGGGCTGGGTGCAGGACCCTCATATTCAAGAGCTGCTTCTCAAGCAGACCGATAACGCAAGAGCTGCCACCCGAGAGAAAGCCAAGATGGATCAACTTGAGTTAGACACGGTTACTCCATTGTATGAAGGATGCAGGCCCGAGGATACCCGCCTGAAAGTAACGCTCATGGCTCTGGAGATCAAGGTAAAACACAAAATGACCGACGCATGCTTCGACGAGAACATGTCATTCTGGCACGAACGTCTTCCCAAGGGGAACAAGTGCCCCACCAGTTTGAAGGAGGCGAAGAAAATCGTGTGTCCTCTGGATTGACCGCACGTGAAATACCATGTGTGCATGAACAATTGCATCATTTATCGGGACGAGCACGCGGAGTCTACCATATGTCCTGTGTGCGGCGTCACTCGATACAAGAAGAGGAAGAAAGCTCCTTGAAAAGTGGTGTGGTACTTTCTGATCACTCCTCGTCTGCAGCGGTATTTCGCGGACCCTAAGGTAGCAAAGCTCCTGCGTTGGCACGCGGATAGGGAGAAGAAGAAGCGAGAAAATGACGCAAATGATCCGGAGATAGATAAAAAAGACAAGATGCCGAGACACCCTAAGGATGCGAGCCAGTGGCAAGCGTTGAACTTCGAAGACCTAGAATTTGGGAACGATCCAAGGAACATCGTGCTGGGCGCGAGCACCGATGGAGTCAATCCGTTTGGCAGCCATAGAAGCACACATAGCACCTGGCCTGTGTTTGTGTGGATGTACAACCTTCCCCCCTGGTTGTGCATGAAGAGGAAGTACATTCACATGAGTATGCTAATTGAAGGACCGAAACAACCAGGGAACGACATCAATCTGTATCTGGGGCTGCTGAAAGAGGAGCTAGACACGCTGTGGAAAACGCCAGCCAATACGTAGGACGCCGCAAAGAAAGAATATTTCCATATGAGAGCCGCGCTGCTCACGACGGTGCACGACTATCTTGGTTACGGATATGTCGCGGGGCAGGTGGTCCACGGATTTTCTGGATGCGTCAGGTGCATGGATGACACAACGTATCGCCAGCTAGATAGATATCCCGGGTCTTCGAAAACCGTGTTCATGGGACATCAAAGGTGGCTTCGCGACGATGACCTGTGGAGAAAACGCAAGGATCTGTTCGATGGTGAAACCGAACCCCGAGGATGCCCACGTACGAGGAGCAGCGAGGAAATAGACGAGTTTTTGAAAAATTGGAAAGATTGCCTACTGCCGGGAAAGAAGCAAAAGGCGCCAGAGCCGGGAAAGAAGCGAAAGGCGCCAGAGCCGTTGCTGAAGGTATGGAAAATGAGGTCTGTTTTCTGGGACTTGCCGTACTGGAAGATCCACCGTGTGCCTCACAGCCTTGATGTAATGCATATCACGAAGAACGTGTGCGAGAGTCTGCTTGGTACCCTACTCAACATGCCAGAGAGGACCAAAGATGGGCCGAAAGCAAGGGCAGACTTGAAATCAATGGGCATCAGGCAGGAGCTTCATGCTATATATGATGATCATGATGATGATGATGATGATGAGGCGAAGCAGGACACGGAAAGTCGTCGCAAAGGCAAAAAGGCCAAGAAGACCGGAAATGACTACCCTCCAGCGTGCTTCACTCTAAGTCAGGAGGAGATCGAGCAGTTTGTCACCTGCCTCGTAGGAGTACAACTTCCTTACGGTTACGCGGGGAAGATAAGCAGATACCTAGACCGGGCGAAGCTGAAGTTCAGCGGGATGAAGTCTCACGACTGTCACGTGCTGATGACGCAGATACTTCCAGTTGCAATCCGTGGGATCATGGACGCACACGTCCGTGAAAGCCTATTTGGCGTATGCAACTTTTTCGACATCATCTCTCGGAAATCTGTTGGCGTGAGGCAACTCAGAAGGCTACAGGAAGAGATCGTGGTGATACTATGCGAGCTTGAGATGTACTTCCCGCCCGCATTCTTCGACGTTATGGTGCATCTGCTGGTCCATATAGTGGACGATGTCATCCAACTCGGGCCGACCTTCCTGCACATCATGATGCCGTTTGAAAGAATGAATGGTGTCATCAAAGGATACGTTCGCAACATGTCACGTCCAGAGGGAAGCATAGCCAGGGGCTTTCTGACCGAAGAGTGCATCTCCTACTGCGCGAATTATCTAGGCATCGAGAACCCCGTTGGTCTGCCCGTCAACAGGCACCTCGGCAGGCTCACTGGATGGGGTCACCGTGATGGTCGCCGCGAAATGCATGTCGACTTCGAGGGTCGACTCGCCGACTTTGAAAGAGCAAACCTAGTCGCGCTACAACACATAGACGTGGTCGATCCTTGGGTGGTAGAGCACAAAACCTTTATTGAGAAGACGTACAATGACCGAGGCCAATAGAGGACGGACGGAGATATAATCAAAGAGCACAACTCATGTTTCACGCGTTGGTTCAAGCAGAAGCTTCTGTCGTACCCTTTACATGAGGATTCTTCCGCGGAAGAACAACTCATATTCGCCTTGTCACGGGGCGCCGAGCACAACCTGATGACCTATGAGGCGTACGATATCAATGGCTACACATTCTACACCGAGGCCAAGGACATGAAGAGCGATGGTTATCAGAACTCCGGGGTAACGATGGAATCCTACACCGGTAATGACAAGGACAGATACTACGGAAGGATCGAGGAGATCTGGGAGCTGAGCTACGCTGGAGAGAAGGTCCCGATGTTCCGTGTCAGATGGGCCAAGAGCGTCCTTAAAGAAGACCGGTATTTCACCACCATGGTTATACCCGAAGCCAAATCCAAGACCGCGGGCGCAAACGTCACCGCGAAAAATGAGCCATGGGTACTGGCTTCCCAAGTTGACCAATGCTTCTTCATTACCGACCCGTCAAATCCCAGTCGTGTTGTCGTGAGGAGAGGCAAAAGGAAGATCATCAGAATGGATGGAGTAGCCAATTAGCAAGACTTCGACAAGTACGGCGACCCGAGGATCAAACATGACGACGATGATGAAGTAGCAGCATACACCACAAGAAGAAGCAGGACCACCCTACCTAAAGGACGTCCGTTCCACAGAAGAACTCCATTTGCGAAAAAGAAGGGAAAGAAGATTGTGAACAGATAGCTAGCTAAGATCGATTGTATTTAAATCGTAACCTTCATTTCTCGATTGTATTTCATGGGAACTTTTTGAACTATCATGAATATTTTTAAATTTCATGGACACTCGATCTCGACCCCCCCTGCATCTCGATCGCTATCCCACCTCGCCAGATCCGGTCCCTCTCGCCGCCGAGCACCCCCGGTCCATCGGCCGCCGCCGTCGACCCCCCGCACCCTCGATTCCCCTACTCAACCGCCGCCGCCGAGCACCCCCCGGTCCACCGGCCGCCGCCGACGACCCACCGCACCCTCCCCCGCTCCACCGGCCGCCTCCGCCGACACATGAACTCATGATATATTCAAAATAATAAATTTGATGATATTTTTTCATATTCATAAATATTTTCAAATAAAAAATTTGATGATATTTTTTAAAAAATTATTAATTTTTTATAAAAAAATATTACTGTTATGATTTAAACAAGTTTGAACATATTTAAACACAAATAAGTGTCAAACAACATTTTAAATTCAAAAAAAAATTGGGGAGCCTCGGAATCGAACCCAGGACCTCCTGGTGGGTGTGCAGCGTGCTGACCAGTCGGGCTAGTGGGTGGGTTCTGATGGGTAGTGGGTTAGGTGGGATATATACCTGACCAGTCGGGCTAGTGACTAGAACACAATACTAATGGCGCACCAGGGGGTGGTGCGCCATTAGAATCTCCATACTTATGGCGCACATAGGTGCGGTGCGCCATTAGTAATCCCCCCATCCATATCGCCCCCCATCGGCCGCACCCTCCCTCTCTCTCCCTCGCCAGATCTCCCCTTCCCTCTCCCCGACGCCTCTCTCTCCCTCCAGCGCCCCAACGCCGCCGCCCCCGCGCCACCCCCGCTGAGCCGAGCGCCGCGCCCCCGACGCCCTCGACGCCCGCGCCCCCGACGCCC
>LR738711.1:631766019-631785254 GCA_902687465.1 Secale cereale | reverse complement strand
GTGTTGGGGAACGTTGCATGGGAAACAAAAAATTTTCCTACCGTTCACCAAGATCAATCTAGTAGATGCAACTACGAGGGGGGAGTGTGATCTACGTACCCTTGTAGATCGCTAAGCGGAAGCGTTATGAACGCGGATGATGGAGTCGTACTCGTCGCGATTCAGATCGCCGAAGACCTAGCACCGAAGCAACGGTGCCTCCGCGTTCTTCACACGTACGGCTCGGGGACGTCTCCTCCTTCTTGATCCAGCAAGGGGTGGAGGAGAGGTTGATGGAGAACCGGCAGCACGACGGCGTGGTGGTGATGGTGGAGAAGAACTCCAGCAGGGCTTCGCCTAAGCACCGCGGGAGAAGAAGATGTAATGGGAGAGGGAGGGCAGCACCGAGGCACAAACTGTGTTGGCTGCCCTCCCTTTGCCCCACTATATATAGGGGGGGTGGAGAGGTGAGGGCGCCCTAGGGTTTCCCCCTAGGGGCCGGCGGCCAGGGCAAGGGGAGGGGGCGGCGGCCAGGGCAGGGGGGGGCGGCCAGGCCCTAGGGTTTCCCCCCCTAGGTTCCTTGCCCCCCAAGGCCAAGGGGTGCGGCCAGCCCTAGGGGGTCCCACCCCCTTAGCCGCATGAGTAGAGGGCCCAGGGGGGGGGGCGCACAGCCCCTTGAGGGCTGTGGTGTTCCCCCTTGTGGCCCACTAGGCCCAGAACTTCTTCCGGACCCCCCGAAAACCTTTCCGGTACTCCGCCGATTTCCCGATGCTCCCCGGAACACTTCCGGTACTCCGAAACCTTTCATCCTATATATCAATCTTCGTCTCCGGACCATTCCGGAGACCCTCGTCATGTCCGGGATCTCATCCGGGACTCCGAACAACCTTCGGTAACCATACACTTTTCTCACTAACAACCCTAGCGTCACCGAACGTTAAGTGTGTAGACCCTGCGGGTTCGGAAACCATGTAGACATGACCGAGACACTCCCAGGTCAATAACCAATAGCGGGATCTGGATACCCATATTGGTTCCTACATGTTTCTCGATGATCTCATCGGATGAACCACGATGTCAAGGATTCAGGCAATCCCGTATACATTTCCCTTTGTCTCGTCGGTATGTTACTTACCCGAGATTCGATCGTCGGTATCTCTATACCTAGTTCAATCTCGTTACTGGCAAGTCTCTTTACTCGTTACCGTAATACATAATCCCGTGACCAACCACTTAGTCACTTTGAGCTCATTGAGATGACGTATCACCGAGTGGGCCCGGAGATACCTCTCCGTCATACGGAGTGACAAATCCCAGTCTCGATCCATGTCAACTCAACAGACACCCTCGGAGATACCTGTAGAGTACCTTTATAGTCACCCAGTTACGTTGTGACGTTTGGCACACACAAAGCACTCCTACGGTGTCAGTGAGTTACATGATCTCATGGTCATAGGAACTTATACTTGACATGCAGAAAACTATAGCGATAACTGACACGATCAAAAGCTATGTTAACGTTTGGGTCTCGTCCATCACATCATTCTCCTAATGATGTGATCCCGTTATCAAATGACAACTCATGTCTATGACCTGGAAACCGCGGTCATCTTTGATCAACGAGCTAGTCCTTTAGAGGCACACTAGGGACACAAAGTCTGTCTATTCATCCACACGTGTATTGAGTTTCCAATCAATACAGTTATAGCATGGATAATAAACGATCATCATGAACAAGGAAATATAATAATAACTCTTTTATTATTGCCTCTAGGGCATATTTCCAACAGTCTCCCACTTGCACTAGAGTCAATAATCTAGCATTACAAGGTAATGAATCTAACACCCATAGAGTCTTGGTGTTGATCGTGCTTAGCCCGTGGAAGAGGCTTAGTCAACGGATCTGCAACATTCAAATCCGTGTGTACTTTGCAAATGTTTATGTCCTCCTCCTTGACCGAATCGCGGATGGAATTGAAGCGTCGCTTTATGTGTCTGGTCCTCTTGTGAAACCTTGGTTCCTTGGCTAGAGCAATGGCACCAGTGTTATCACAGAACAGAGTCATTGGGTTCAGTGCACTAGGCACAACTCCAAGATCTGTCATGAACTCCTTCATCCAGACACCTTCCTTAGCTGCCTCCGAGGCAGCTATATACTCCGCTTCACATGTAGAATCAGCTACCACGCTCTGCTTGGAACTGCACCAGCTTACCGCTCCCCCGTTGAGAATATATACGTATCCGGTTTGAGACTTAGAGTCATCCGGATCAGTGTCAAAGCTTGCATCAACGTAACCCTTTACGACGAGCTCTTGATCACCTCCATAAACGAGAAACATATCCTTAGTCCTTTTCAGGTACTTTAGGATATTCTTGACCGCTGTCCAGTGATCCATACCAGGATTACTTTGAAACCTTCCGGCCATACTTATGGCAATGCTGACATCTGGTCTTGTGCACAGCATTGCATACATGATAGAGCCTATGGCTGAAGCATAGGGGACGACACTCATCTTTTCTCTGTCATCCGCAGTCACTGGGCATTGAGTCTTACTCAACTTCGTACCTTGCAATACCGGCAAGAACCCCTTCTTGGATTGATCCATTTTGAACTTCTTCAAAACTTTATCAAGGTATGTGCTTTGTGAAAGTCCTATCAAGCGTCTTGATCTATCTCTATAGATCTTGATGCCCAATATGAAAGCAGCTTCACCGAGATCTTTCATCGAAAAACTCTTGTTCAAATACCCCTTCACGCTATCCAAAAATTCTATATTGTTTCCAATCAGCAATATGTCATCCACATATAATATTAGAAACGCTATAGAGCTCCCACTCACTTTCTTGTAAATACAAGCTTCATTGTAAACTTGTATAAACCCAAACGCTTTGATCACCTCATCAAAGCGAAGATTCCAACTCCGAGATGCTTGCACCAGCCCATAAATGGAACGTTGGAGCCGGCATACTTTGTCAGCATTCTCTGGATCGACAAAACCTTCTGGTTGCATCATATACAACTCTTCCTTAAGAAAACCGTTAAGGAACGCTGTTTTGACATCCATCTGCCAAATTTCATAATCGAAATATGCAGCTATTGCTAACATGATTCGGACGGATTTAAGCATCGCTACGGGTGAGAAAGTCTCATCGTAGTCAATCCCTTGAACTTGTGAAAAACCCTTTGCCACAAGTCGAGCTTTATACACGGTGACATTACCGTCAGCGTCCGTCTTCCTCTTAAAAATCCATTTATTCTGAATGGCCTTCCGCCCTTCAGGTAATACTTCCAAAGTCCATACTTTGTTTTCATACATGGATTCCATCTCGGATTTCATGGCCTCTAACAATTTGTCGGAATCTGGGCCCACCATCGCTTCTCCATAGCTCGTAGGTTCACCGTTGTCTAACAACATGACCTCCAAGACAGGGTTACCATACCACTCAGGTGCAGTGCGTACCCTTGTCGACCTACGAGGTTCGGTAGTAACTTGATCAGAAGCTCCTTGATCATCATCATTGGCTTCCTCTTCAACCTCTGCAGGCTCCACAAAAACATCTTTCTGTGCTGCGCTACTTTCTGGTTGAAGCAGAGGTTCAATAACCTCATCAAGTTCTACCTTCCTCCCACTCAATTCTTTCGAGAGAAACTCTTTCTCGAGAAAGGACCCGTTCTTAGCGACAAACACTTTGCCCTCGGATCTGAGATAGAAGGTGTACCCAACTGTTTCTTTTGGGTATCCTATGAAGACACATTTGTCCGCTTTGGGTTCGAGCTTTTCTGGCTGAAGCCTTTTGACATAAGCATCGCAACCCCAAACCTTGAGAAAAGACAACTTAGGTTTCTTACCAAACCACAGTTCATACGGTGTTGTCTCAACGGACTTAGATGGAGCCCTATTTAAAGTGAATGCAGCTGTCTCTAACGCATATCCCCAAAACGATAGTGGCAAATCGGCAAGAGACATCATAGAACGCACCATATCTAATAGGGTTCGATTATGACGTTCGGACACACCATTACGCTGTGGTGTTCCAGGTGGCGTCAACTGTGAAACAATTCCACATTTTCTTAAGTGATCACCAAACTCATAACTCAGATATTCTCCCCCTCGATCAGATCGTAGGAACTTGATCTTCTTGTTACGATGATTTTCTACTTCACTCTGAAATTGCTTGAACTTTTCAAAAGTTTCAGACTTATGCTTCATTAAGTAAATATACCCATATCTACTTAAGTCGTCAGTGAAGGTGAGAAAATAACGATATCCACCGCGCGCCGTTACACTCATCGGACCGCACACATCAGTATGTATGATTTCCAATAAGTCACTTGCCCGTTCCATTGTCCCTGAAAACGGGGTCCTTGTCATCTTGCCCATGAGGCACGGCTCGCACGTGTCAAGTGATTCAAAATCAAGAGACTCCAAAAGTCCATCAGCATGGAGCTTCCTCATGCGTTTCACGCCGATATGACCGAGACGGCAGGGCCACAAGAAAGTGGTATTATCATTATCTACTCTACATCTTTTGGCATCAATGTTATGAACATGTGTATCATCACTATCGAGATTCAATAAGAATAAACCCCTAACTTCGGGTGCATGACCATAAAAGATATTACTCATATAAATAGAACAACCATTATTCTCTGACTTAAATGAGTAACCGTCTCGCAATAAACAAGATCCAGATATAATGTTCATGCTTAACGCAGGCACTAAATAACAATTATTCAGGTTCATAACTAATCCCGATGGTAATCGAAGAGCGAGCGTGCCGACGGCGATCACATCAACCTTGGAACCGTTTCACACGCGCATCGTCACTTCGTCCTTCGCCAGCCTCCGTTTATTCCGCAGTTCCTGTTTAGAGTTGCAAATGTGAGCAACCGAACCGGTATCAAATACCCAGGCACTACAACGAGAGTTGGTAAGGTACACATCAATAACATGTATATCACATATACCTTTGTTGTTGTTGGCCCCCTTCTTGTCCGCCAGATACTTGGGGCAGTTCCGCTTCCAGTGGCCGTTCCCCTTGCAATAGAAACACTCAGTCTCTGGCTTGGGCCCAGCCTTGGGTTTCTTCACTGGATTAGCAACTGCTTTGCCACCCTTCTTAGAGTTACCCTTCTTGCCCTTGCCATTCTTCTTGAAACTGGTGGTTTTATTGACCATCAACACTTGATACTCCTTCTGGATGTCTGCCTCAGCGACTTTCAGCATCGAGAACAGCTCGGCGATGGTTTTGTTCATCCCTTGCATGTTATACTGCTGCACGAAGCTCTTGTAGCATGGAGGGAGTGACTGGAGAATTCTGTCAATGATAGCCTCATCCGGGAACACAAGTCCCAGATCAGCTATGCGGGTATAGTACCCAGACATCTTCAGTAAGTGCTCACTGACAGACGAATTCTCCTCCATCTTACAAGCAAAGAATTTATCGGTGGTCTCATACCTCTCGATCTTAGCATTCTTCTCAAAGATGAACTTCAACTCCTGGTACATCTCATATGCACCATGACGTTCAAAACGCCTTTGGAGTCCTCCTTCGAAGCCGTACAACATGGCACACTGCACTATCGAATAGTCATCCGAACGCGTCTGCCAGACGTTCAAAACGTCTGCAGGAGCTGTAGGAGCGGGGGGGTCACCTAGCGGTGCATTTAGGACATAAACCTTTTGGGCAGCTGTGAGGATGATCCTCAGATTGCGGAGCCAGTCCACAAAGTTGCTCCCATCATCTTTCAGTTTAGCTTTCTCTAGGAACGCATTAAAATTCAGGGGAGCTACTGCGCGAGCCATCTACAACAAAAGATTTGTAAAGACATTTTAGACTATTGTTCATGATAAGTGAGTTACTACCTAATCAAATTATTTATAACTCCCACTCAAATTGACATCCCTCCGGTCATTCGAGCGTGACATGATCCAAATTCACCAACCCAAGTCCGATCATCACGTGAGATGAGGTGGTGTCAATGGTGAACATCAACATGTTGATCATATCTACTATATGACTCATGCTCGACCTTTCGGTCCTCCGTGTTCCGAGGCCATGTCTGTACATGCTAGGCTCGTCAAGTCTAACCCGAGTGTTCTGCATGTGCAAAACTGGCTTGCACCCGTTGTATGCGAACGTAGAGTCTATCACACCCGATCATCACGTGGTGCTTCGAAACGACGAACCTTCGCAACGGCGCACACTCGGGGGGAACACAATTTTATCTTGAAATTTTAGTGAAGGATCATCTTATAATGCTACCGTCGTCCTAAGCAAAATAAGATGCATAAAAGGATTAACATCACATGCAAATCATAAGTGATATGATATGGCCATCAACTCGTGCTTTTGATCTCCATCTCCAAAGCACCGGCATGATCTCCATCGTCACCGGCGCCACACCATGATCTCCATCATCATGATCTCCATCATCGTGTCGCCATCGGGGTTGTCGGCGCCCACCATGCTCTTACTACTATTGCTACCGTTTAGCGATAAAGTAAAGCATTACAAAGCGCTTGAAGATTGACACGCAGGTCATACAAAAATTAAAGACAACCCTATGGCTCCTGTCGGTTGCCGTATGCATCGACATGCAAGTCGATATTAACTATTACAACATGATCATCTCATACATCAAATATAATTCATCATGTCATTGGCCATATCATATCACATGCATACCCTGCAAAAACAAGTTAGACGTCCTCTAATTTGTTGTTGCATGTTTTACGTGGCTGCTATGGGTATCTAGCAAGAACGTTTCTTACCTACGCAAAACCACAACGGTGATATTCAAGTTGCTATTTAACCTTCTACAAGGACCGCCTTGTTCTATTCCGATTCAACTAAGATAGGAGAGACAGACACCCGCCAGCCATCTTATGCAACAAAAGTCACATGTCTGTCGATGGAACCGGTCTCATGTACGTGGACATGTAAAGTTGGTCCGGGCCGCTTCATCCTATAATACCGTTGAATCAAGAAAGACTAAGGAGGGCAGCAATTTAAACATCAACGCCACAAACCCTTTTGTGTTCTACTCGAGAAAGCATCTACGCAAGATCCTAGCTCATGATGCCACTGTTGGGGAACGTTGCATGGGAAACAAAAAATTTTCCTACCGTTCACCAAGATCAATCTAGTAGATGCAACTACGAGGGGGGAGTGTGATCTACGTACCCTTGTAGATCGCTAAGCGGAAGCGTTATGAACGCGGATGATGGAGTCGTACTCGCCGCGATTCAGATCGCCGAAGATCCTAGCACCGAAGCAACGGTGCCTCCGCGTTCTTCACACGTACGGCTCGGGGACGTCTCCTCCTTCTTGATCCAGCAAGGGGTGGAGGAGAGGTTGATGGAGAACCGGCAGCACGACGGCGTGGTGGTGATGGTGGAGAAGAACTCCAGCAGGGCTTCGCCTAAGCTCCGCGGGAGAAGAAGATATGACGGGAGAGGGAGGGCAGCACCGAGGCACGAACTTGTGTTTGCTGCCCTCCCTTTACCTCACTATATATAGGGGGGGTGGAGAGGTGAGGGCGCCCAGGGGGGGCGCACAGCCCCCTGAGGGCTGTGGTGTTCCCCCTTGTGGCCCACTAGGCCCAGAACTTCTTCCGGACCCCCGAAAACCTTTCCGGTACTCCGCCGATTTCCCGATGCTCCCCGGAACACTTCCGGTACTCCGAAACCTTTCATCCTATATATCAATCTTCGTCTCCGGACCATTCCGGAGACCCTCGTCATGTCCGGGATCTCATCCGGGACTCCGAACAACCTTCGGTAACCATGCACTTTTCTCACTAACAACCCTAGCGTCACCGAACGTTAAGTGTGTAGACCCTGCGGGTTCGGAAACCATGTAGACATGACCGAGACACTCCCAGGTCAATAACCAATAGCGGGATCTGGATACCCATATTGGTTCCTACATGTTTCTCGATGATCTCATCGGATGAACCACGATGTCAAGGATTCAGGCAATCCCGTATACAGTTCCCTTTGTCTAGTCGGTATGTTACTTGCCCGAGATTCGATCGTCGGTATCTCTATACCTAGTTCAATCTCGTTACCGGCAAGTCTCTTTACTCGTTACCGTAATACATAATCCCGTGACCAACTACTTAGTCACTTTGAGCTCATTGAGATGACGTATTACCGAGTGGGCCCGGAGATACCTCTCCGTCACACGGAGTGACAAATCCCAGTCTCGATCCATGTCAACTCAACAGACACCCTCGGAGATACCTGTAGAGTACCTTTATAGTCACCCAGTTACGTTGTGACGTTTGGTACACACAAAGCACTCCTACGGTGTCAGTGAGTTACATGATCTCATGGTCATAGGAACTTATACTTGACATGCAGAAAACTATAGCGATAACTGACACGATCAAAAGCTATGTTAACGTTTGGGTCTCGTCCATCACATCAGTCTCCTAATGATGTGATCCCGTTATCAAATGACAACTCATGTCTATGACCTGGAAACCGCGGTCATCTTTGATCAACGAGCTAGTCCTGTAGAGGCTCACTAGGGACACAAAATCTGTCTATTCATCCACACGTGTATCTGAGTTTCCAATCAATACAGTTATAGCATGGATAATAAACGATTATCATGAACAAGGAAATATAATAATAACTCTTTTATTATTGCCTCTAGGGCATATTTCCAACAGTCTCCCACTTGCACTAGAGTCAATAATCTAGCATTACAAGGTAAATATTTGAACTTCAAAGTATTGTTTTACAAGCTTCTGCAACTTTTTCTTAACTGTTGATGCTGCTGTTATGCCTGTATTCACTGTTGTTGCTGCTGTACTTGTGATGATGTTGTACTTGTGATGATGCTACTTGTGATCTTCTGAAATGACCCATTGGCGACTTCATTAGGCGGGGACAATGAATTTGCAGGTACCCTGAGAGGCCCTTGAGTTTGCTGGAATGTCGATTAACTTCCGTTCCGGCAAATTCGGGTACTCCATATGTCCTATTTTCAGCAAAGGTCATGCTGAAATTTTCCGTGAATTTTAGCATGACTTTGCTAAATATAGGACATATGGGGTACTTGTGACTAATGCATGGGCCGGGGTATCTTAGTAGTTAATTAAGTAGGATCAAGTGCCCCTTTATTCAAGCTGCATTAAACCATAGGCGGCAATAGAGCCAAGTGATTAGGCCCAACTTAGAATTCTCCTTCCCAGCTTAGCTTTTAGGATGCCTCGATGTCGACAAACCATAAATTAGGAAACCTTGGCTTTAAGGATGCCTCGGTGTCGATAAAAACCGAAATGATGAAAACTTAGGCTTTTATGGTGCCTCGGCGTCGAAAAACCCTCAATTATAAAAGCTTAGCTTTTAGGATGCCTCGGTGTCGACAAACCCTAAATGATGAGACCATGATCTTGTTCCTTGACAATAACCAACTTTTTGACCAAACTTTGTTCCTATTTAGAGAGAAACATGGCCAACAACGATGAGGCCGGGGGTTCGGGCGGCAAGGCATTCTGGGAGCTGTCCCAGGAGATGGAGGAACAACCTCACTTGTATGAGGACGCCGCCTTCCCCACCGATCCTGAGACCACTGATGGTACCGCCGAGGATGACCCCACTGATGCCACCACTGATGGTCCGCCGAGGATGCCACCACTGATGATGGCAGCGCACGCACAGATGGCAGCCAACCGAAGAGGCAACGGAAGGACCGGCGCCCGACCGTGCTCCGCACCCTCAAGGAGGAAGTTACTGAAGTGGACTCCGACGGGAATCCAACGGCGCCCGAACGAATAGTCAAGGGGTACTCGCTTCAGCTCGGGTGTATTCTCCGGAGCACCGTCTCGATCAACACCGAGAACCTGAGGCATCCTGACTGAGGGAATTTGCGCAACCTCCTCTTCACGAAGGTCCACGAACGATACAAGTTCCCCGCTGAATTTGAAAACACAAGCCTCAAAGGGAATAAAGTCAACAATGCTGCCCTCACGAAGATGAGCAAGGCCTTGTCTACTTGGAAAAGCAATGTGAAGAGAATGATCGAGAAAGGTGAGAGTTATGAGAAGATCAAGGAGAAAAATCCTTCGATCACCGAAGATGACTACAACGACTTCAAGATCAATTGCTCGAGCACCGCACACTCTGAATCAAGTCAGTGGGGGAAAGAAATGAGGGAGCTGAACTTAGGGGAACACACACTCGGTCCCGACGGTTACAGAGTGGCGGAGCCTATATGGGACAAGGAGGAGGTGGACCGTGCCGAGCAAGGCCTACCGCCCCTCTTCGATAAATACGGTGACAAGCAGACCAGGAACTTTGTCAGGGCCCGGTACAAGAAGGACCCGAAAACAAAGGAGCTTACCACGGATCCGAAGACCAGGGCGCTTGAGCTTGTTCTGGTAAGGAATACACCCCCGCGTAATTAGCTCCATATGGTTGCATTCTAATTAATGAAGCCAAATTTCTAAATGGTTTACATTCCTTCCGTAGGCGACTGAAAGCACTAGCGCGGGGTCGACTAAGAGCAACCCTTGGGACACGACTCTAAATAGGGCGTTGAATGTAATGAAGAACAAGGATAAGCTCAGTAAGCCGACGTCTGCTGGTCGTGTGGCCGACAAAGGCTTGTCGACAAAATGGTCGTCATACTATAACGCTGGTGGGCGAAAGGAGAAAAAGACCAGCTCGGAAACCCAGGCGCGCGAGGTTCAAGAACTCAAGGCACAGGTGGCGCGGATTCCGGAGATTGTCCAAGAGCAAGTGCAAATAACAGCTCGGAGCGACGATCACCGCCATTGTGCCTACCTTGATCGAGGGGTTCAGTGCGTGGATTTCGGGCAGCCAACAGGGGCCTCCCCCGATTCCTAGCTTCACGGCCAGTAACTCGCAGAACGCGATGGCGGGGCCATTGGTGTCTCCGGCGGAGGCGGCATTGGTGTCTCCGACGCCGACACGGGAGCTTAATGCCCCCGGGTGTACGCCGGCCGGCACCTCTGCAGCAAGCGGCCCCTCCGTCAACTGCACGCCCGCCGTTGGCGGTGCCTCGACATTAGCCGAGCTCGACGCCATCATCACGGTAACTAATTAAGCCTCTCTCGGCCGAGGACTTCATCTCCTTGCCTTTGACTGGGCATCCCTGACGCCCTACAAGTTTTCGCAGGGCACCGCCGACGTTC
The DNA here is from genome assembly GCA_902687465.1 of Secale cereale. Classification (NCBI taxonomy): domain Eukaryota; kingdom Viridiplantae; phylum Streptophyta; class Magnoliopsida; order Poales; family Poaceae; genus Secale; species Secale cereale. The sequence goes on along the minus strand of LR738711.1, from coordinate 631,774,102 downwards.
CGTGCACTCTCCTAGACTTCGTGAACAATGAGTTGGTCGATGTCGCCAAGGGCAAAATCGTTCAACCGGGCAACCCCTTGTTCCACGGTGCCCAGATGCCACCCAACTTGTTTAGGGTTCAACAGGTTCGGGTGCTGCCAGGCTGCGACGAGGTGTTACCTCCGATTCGACCCGTCGGGGCCGACGATGATGACGTGATGACCCTCAGCGCCTGCCTGAGCTGGCCCCTGCTTTGGCCGAAGAGCCAGATTCGTTTGGGGGCGGGGGACACCACCCCAAAGACAACACCGCCAGTCATGCCGGCGCCAAGTCGGCCCCATGGCAAGACCGCCCCCAAACATCTCTATGCCACTGGATCCAAACATGCATATGGCACAGGATCAGAACGACGATGACGACGATACATTTGGCAACGTCGATCAGTACTTTGCTGATCATGGGTACGGTGGCGACTTCATGGGGCCTCCTTCTCAAGAACCCAACCCAACAAAAGACGTGCGCGATCTAGCTGGTACCGCGGAGAAGCCAAGTTGCAACAGGTGTCGTCTGCCGTTCAGCTCTCAGGAGACGCCTCCAGCTGCCGACTTCACCGAGCCTCAGATACGCGAGGTGCGAAATATTATCAGCCCCAACACACTCAAGAAGGCGGTCTGTGAGCAGAAGTCGGTCCCAATTCAGGACAAGAAGAAGGCACGCAAAAGAAAAACTAACAAGGGTGCGAGCCAGCCGGCACCGAGTACGATCCGTGCTCAGGACGGGCCACTGACACCTGAGGATCTAATGAGGAGGGTGCATGTGGCGGGTAGGCCGATGCTACCGACAAATATGCTCGATGCTGCAACCGGTGCTATGCGGAGTCTGCATGACAGTGTTCTTTCTTTGGAGAAGCGGCGTCTCAGGGAGAAGGATGTGGCATACCCGGTTTTCGCGGCCAAGGTGCCAGAGGGCAAGGGCTTTGTGGGTAACTCCATCGGGGGTACGATCGTCCTGCGGTTTGATGACATCCACGCTATGTTGAACCTTCATCCGCTGTACTACACCTTCGTTCGGCTATTTTCGCTGAGTATGGAGATGCGGATCATTCGCGACAAGACCCCGGACATCGTGATAGTCGACCCCTTCTACATGCGTGCCAAGATCTTGGGCAGCGCTGGGGACCGGCAAGTCGCGAGTTCTTACCTCGAAGGCGTCATTCTGGCAAACCGAGATAAGGATAACTTCCTCGTGCCTTACTTTCCCGAGTAAGTCCTCCCCTCAACCGCCCCGTAACATATGAATTCTTACATTTGATCGTTTTTCTTTTAACATTCCGTGTTTTCTGCAGTGACACACATTGCACGCTCATCCTCCTAAGCCCCAAATATTCCATGGCCACGTATTTTGACCCGGACCGTCAGTCGAACGTAGACTACACAAATGTCAAGAATGTTCTTGATGATGTTCTCCCCGGCTACGCCAAATCTGGAGGCACCTTCACCAGGACAGTTCGTAAGACCGGCAAGCACGTGTTCTCCCACAATACGACGTTCTGCTGCGTCAAGCAGCCGCCTGGCGGTTAGAAGGGTGCCTACTATGCCATCCATCACATGTGGGCGATCGTACGGGACCATCATCAACTTCTGCTACCGAGTAAACTCAAAGATTGGGCCGCGAGCGTGTCGGCAATCCAGGACGCGGACATCAGACAAGAATTCTTTCGCATCCAGTCGGAGTTTGCGGAAATCATCCATCAAGATGTCCTTCGTAACTCGAGGTAGTTCTTCCTCAGGAACCAACCGTCCAACAGTGACATCGACACAATGCTACAAATGCAGGCTGACAACGCCCGTGATTTCATGACTCCTACGATAGACGGCGGCTTCATCCACGCTCTGGTCCCTTGAGTCGAGTCAAAAGCAGTGATGTTGTGTCTAGTTCTGAAACATCGATTGGCTCATGTTGTAATTAAACTTTAATGAACTTGTAGTATGTCTCTTTGGTTTCGAGAGTTGTTCAACTTAGATGTAATCGATGCTATTAATGTCTTGCTTTTCTCTTTCGATCGTTCTGTTGCATACATATATATTGCTTATGTATTGTCTGTGAATTGGTACTAACGTTTCGTTTGGCTAGTGCATAGCGATGCCGTCGTATGTCGTGTACAAGGGTAAGGTTCCCGGAGTCTACGACGACTGGGAGGAGTGTCGGAGACAGGCTCACCGATTCAGTGGTAACAGTTACAAAGGGTACACCACTGGGGCCGAGGCCGAATCTAGATACGCCCGCTATCTAGCGGGAGAGGGGAGGGAGCGTTGGAGGAACCGGATGAAGACGAGTTTCATCGTGATGATGCTCATCGTGATGACCGCAGCTCTCTTCTATGTGATGGTAGTTTAGATGATCGATATCGACTTGTAATGTGAAGACAAACTCGCTACTCGCGGTCTCGAGACTTGTAATATAATGTTCTATCTTTGTTCGGTCTTTTCAATTCGGAGACTAATATGATGAATTGTATTCGGAGACTAATATGATGAGTTGTATTCAGAGACTAATCTTCTATTGTATTCGATGAATCTGTTGTTGATGTGTGCTGTCTATATTCTGTCCAATTATACATTTTGTAACCTGTGCAAAAAACAAAAAATAAAAAAATAAAAAAAACTAATATTCATACTAATGGCGCATCATATCACAGTGCGCCATTAGTATGCCAAAGGATACTAATGGCGCATCATTAGAGTGTGCGCCATTACTATGCCGAAGTTACTAATGGCGCATCTTGGCGGCGTGCGCCATTAGTATGCCAAAGCACCTGGGTATACATGGCCCCCTCGGAGGCATACTAATGGCGCACTACTGTGCATACTAATGGTGTATCTGTGGTGCGCCATTAGTATACCAGATACTAATGGCGCACCGGTGGTGCGCCATTAGTAAAATATACTAATGGCATGGCACTAATGGCGCACCACTAATGCGCCATTAATGGCCAAATTAGGTGCGCCATTATTAGGCCTTTTCCTAGTAGTGCTAAGTTGTCTGGCGATGATCTTACACTAAGGTGATGCAGATCACCAAAAATCAGATTAATAGGAGGAGTTTAGATGACACTTGCTATAGAAAGTGCAAAACTGGTCAGATTAGTGAACCATTATGTTGCACTCACATACTTAAGTGTCATGAGCTGAAATTTGGTGGAGTTGAATTATTTGACCATATGGAGCTGCTTTAAAAACCTCATGCCATTTGGAGTTACCAAAGTGGCACTTCCTTCACAAAGCTCCAATCTGGACTGAATCTTGGAGAATTCACTGAGGGTAAATGGATAACTGGATTGAGTCACAACTTGGTGGAGGAGGTAGATGTAGATGTAAGAATGGCCTGGTAAATTGTGAGCTTAAATGAAGCAAGGTAAAATACGGTTGCTTCAAAAAGTGAAAATTTTACGAGAAACCAAGATTTGGAGCTGAGCTCACATAGATGATCTCCATGAGCTCATATTTGGTAGAGATGCATGATTTGATCAAATGAAGGATGTGACCAAGTTTCATCTCAGTTGGCCATGCCTAGAATATACTTCCTTTACAAAGTTCCTTTCTGAACATAAACTTTGGAGTTCTTTTGACCGTAGTTTCAGTTCCGTAGCTTCGATTCGGTCGATTCTTTTTGCGAGTTGAAGCTCTTCAGTTGAACATTCTGATTCGACCTTCTTATTTGAGTTTTACCGGTGTATCTTTGTTTCAGTGCTTCTGTATGCTATTGTTTGATTGCGATAGAATTCTCGGAGTGCAAAGCGTGCTACTACGAATCACTAGGTTTCAGCGATCGTCAGCAAGGCAAGTTCATACTTTGATCATACTTTCCAATACCCAGTTTTTCATTGCATTAGTTATATCCTCAAATACTTTAATGAGTAGGACTGGTTACATAATATGATGCTTTGTAGTTCATGAGGTAGGAACCCAATGACTTGAGATCAACCACGGGAATGTACGCTTTGTTACTTATTGCTTAGCCATGCGTTGAAGTGGATTGGTATGAGTGATTTCATGAAAGTTGTGAGTGTAATAACAACTAAGGGATTCTTTAAGGTGGAAATTAATACACATCTGGGTGTGTTGGTTGCAGGGCACCTGGAGAAACCAGTGTTGTCTTAGGAATTCCCGGAGGACCCATGTGATTATCCTATGGAATGCCACCCAGGCTAAAAGGGATCATATATCATTCATGCCTAGAAACTTCCGTATGCAGCCACAATGCCATTATGGGGTCTGGCATAGTTGAATATGTTGTGTGACCTCTTTCCGTGGTAGACTAGCAGATGTAGCGGATGTAGGTGGTACGGTCTACCCAGGGTAAAGAGTTGATGCTTCTGAAAGACTGTGTCTCGGTCATCCGTTTCTCAAACACCATGCAGTGCGAGAAATCAAACGGATGAGATCGAGTCTTGTGGGGAAAAGTGCACAAACCTCTGCAGAGTGTACAGACTATTCATGAGTAGCCGTGTCCCCGGTTATGGACATCTTGAGTATCCTGGTATTTGAATTATGGACTGATCTCATCACTTTATTAAACGGTTGGGTTATTAACGACTTTGGTTTGGGATTGAGATGGACGAACCATACTCAATTTTTCATGTTTAAATTTAACAAAGTAGTTAAATAAATACATTCCTTTGTTGTAGAGAAAACTTAGCTTTTTGCAAAACTAAACCTTACAGCCTCCACCAGCCAATATTGCATGTAGTTGTAGGCATTGCTCATTCTCATTACAGTGTGTTCTTGCCAGCATATTCAATGTGCTGACCTACATGGCTGCAACGTATCATGTTGAAGAGTTTTCAGACGAAGAATAAGGTGCGATAGGTTGTTGTCATGCACTCAATGTTTGAAGTGGAGTTGGATGGACTCAACTACTCCTCATAGCTTCCGCAATTTATTTTATTAGATGGCCTTCAGCGATTATCGTGTAATGGATATTGCCTCTTCGAGGATCTTTGATGTAATAAATTGTGATTGAACCTCTGTTATAAATCCTCAAGTACTGTGTGTGTCAGCATACCGATCCAGGGATGACACTGAGCACAAAGACTTCGGTTCATTAGAACAGTGGTCTCTACAAACGTTCGGAGGGCATTGTTCGATATCGGGGACCTAAAAGCTCCTGGGCCAGATGGACTCCATGCAATCTTCTATTCAAGATTTTGGCCCATGTTAGGGGATGACCTAATTGAGGAGTTTCTACAAGCGATCAATACATGTACTATCCCAACTAGTTGCAATGATACTACAATAGTGATGATCCCAAAGGTTAATTCACCGGAAAAGGTAACTCAATTTAGATTGATCAGCTTATGTGATGTGGTATATAATATCATTGCAAAAATGGTGGCTACTCGGTTGAAGGCTTTCCTACGAGATATTACTAGCCCAACTCAAAGTGCCTTTGTGCCTGGCAGACTGATAACGAATAATATTGTAGTAGGTTATGAGTGTTTTCACACAATCAATAACAAAATAGAAGGTAGAGAATCCCTGTGCGCTATAAAACTTGATATGCACAAAGCTTATGATAGAGTTGAGTGGCCCTTTTTGAAGGAAATTATGTTGAGACTGGGTTTTCGAAAATACTTGGTGAACTTTATTATGCAACGTGTCTCAATGGTTCAGTATAGAGTACGATTCGACATGTAGGTAACTGAGAGTTTCAAGCCTAAAGGGGTTTGGAACAGGGAGACCAGCTGTCACCATACCTTTTCTTGTTTTATAGTGAGAGTTTGAATGCTCTACTTACGCATGCAGAGTAAAATGGAAATATCTCAGGTGCAAAAGTTTGTAGAAATGCCCCACCTATCACAAATCTCCCCTTTGTGGACGACTCACTGATTCTTGTGAGAGCAAATCAACCTAATGCGAAAGCTTTGAAAGCAACACTTGATCTATGAAGTGACGAAATCAAAACTACGGTCAAAAGAATCGACCGAATCGAAGCTACGGCACCGACTGGAACAATTCGGTGGGACCAATGTGCTAGGGCTTAGGGAAAACCGCATCTCGGTGGCGCCGATTGTATCAACTCGGTGAGACCGAAATTAAGCAATAAGGCAACAGAGAGTTGGTTAAGCCATCTCGGTGAGACCGATTGCTATTTCGGTGAGGCCAAAATAATTGCAACAGATAATAGAGAGTTGGCAAGACCATCTCGGTGAGGCCGAGTTCCGTATCGGTGAGACCGAATTTTTAGGGTTTCTAACAGTGGATATGTCATATGAACCAGGTGGCTCCGGGTTGGAAATATCGGTGGGGCCAAGTTGGAGTTTAGGGTTTCGACATATTCGGATGGATAAAGTTGCTGAGGGTTTTGGAGCAATATCATTAAGCATTTGAGCAAGCAACCCATTAAGCAACACCTCATCCCCTTTTAATAGTATTGGCTTTGATATGGACTCAATGTGATCTTGGATCACTAAAATAGAAATGAAGATTCTTGAGCTTATTCCAATCTTTGTCCTTAGCATTTTGAAGGGGTTCCACACCCTCTTGTCCATGCCACACCATTGTCGAACTTATCTGAAACATGCTAGATAAAACTATTAGTCCAACAAGAGATATGTTGTCATTGATTACCAAAATCACCCAGGGAGCACTTGTGCTTTCAATCTCCCCATTTTTGTTAATTGATGGAAACATACATCAAAGCTTCAAGTAGTTGGTATGAAGAGTAGTAAGTAGAGCTTTGGAAGGAACATGTAACTTGCATAAACTCCCTCTACATTTATGCAATTATATGAAGATAGAATCTAAAGAGCATGTGAATGCATAGCATGCCAGAGAAAGTAGTGAGTTACATGTATCTTGGTTATATGCATCAGAGCAAATAGGATAGTTAAAAGATATACCTTCATGTTTATAACTCTCTCTTGCAAACATTATGTGTAAGAAGCAAGAGATCATCATGCACATGACTGTGATGCCGATACTTACCTTGTGGTTCTTGAGCTGATTCTAGAAGAAATAAACTTGAGAAAACAGGGTTAGACAACACAAGAAAGCTTCAATCAAGAAAGATTTCAAGATCCACAAGAGTACCAAGACTGGGATGACATGTAATAGATGAGTACCACTACTGATACTACCAAAAAAAGACACATCCGTGACATTTTGGGCCAAACGATTTTTTATGTCATGCTTATGACACTTCTATGACGATAATTGTGACAAAAAACCCATATCATCATAGATTTGGTGAGCTCCTACTTCTATGACAAAAAATCATGACAAAAAATGGGCTTTTTGTCCTAGGCCGGTCGGGGATGCACCTGCATGACATTCTCTTGGCCGTCCATAATTGGAAAAATCATGGTAGAAGCGAGCGCGAGGAAAATTTCGAGGAGTTCCCGGTTACGGTGGGTGGTCGGGGTGGTGCGATGCACGGAAGTTTGCACGTTTATCTCGTACCCATCGCATGTATGTGCGAGCCATTGGGATCTAACTGAACCTGAGCGAGACATTCGCTTACTGAACCCTAGTGATTGCACTAGCCAAGTTACTGAACCCCGAGCGATCGATACCTGCTGGCTACTAAATGAACCTGACCGATTCCTTCGCTACTGCTGCTAACTGAAGCCGATCGAACCCTGCTACTGCCTCTTGATGAAAAGTGACCGTTGTTGGGGGTTGAATTAACAGTTCTCGGTGGGGGTTCAATGAACATGACCCCGTGGTAGTAGAGGCCGTTGCCACTGGATGAACAGGACCGTGATCAAGAGGTGGCCGCCACACACCCAAGCCGGTTGGGGGTGGATGAACTTGACCCCATGGAGAGCTGGTTGAACAGGACCCCGGGGAGGGATTGTTGAACATGACCCCCTGTGTGGAGGGCTTGTTGAATAGTAGCCGGTGGAGGCTGGATGAACATGAGCCCATGGTGAACAGTAACTGGTGATGGCGGGAGGAAGTCAACGGTGGATGAACAGTAGCAGGTGGATGCTGGAGGAAGTTCATGGTGGATGAACAGAAGCCCATGGAGGCAGGAGCGAGGCAATAGACAGTTGATGAACAGTAGCCCGTGGAGTCCCGTTTTGCGGTACACCACACCCCCC
>LR738711.1:631685730-631765963 GCA_902687465.1 Secale cereale | reverse complement strand
CCCCCCCCCGATGAACAGGACCCCGTTTCGACCGTAGGCGCTCCAACACAAGTCTGTTTCCTCTGTTTTGCGGTATGCCACAGCCCTCTCGATCAACAACACCTCATTTTGACCGTAGGAGCTCAAAAACAAGTATGTTTCCTCTGTTCTACGGTACGCCGGACCCTTCGTGATGAACTGGACCTCGTTTCGACCATACGCGGCCGAACAGAGGGCCGTTTTCCTGCATTTCGCGGTACGCCAGACCCCGTTCCGGCTATTCCGTCCAAGCCGGTTGGCTCCCGATGAACAAGAGCGTTCTGACCCAGTGGCTTCGCTCCCGATGAACAGGATGCATTTCGACCGAGTCACTTGGCTCTCAGTGAAGACAACGTTGTTTCCTCCGTTCTGACGTAGCCAGTTCGCTGCGACCGCACACCCAGCTGTCAGCCTCTCCACGTACATTCCTCTTCTGATGGAAGTCGTTCCTTGACCACATTGACCACACGGTTCCGAGAGCACCAAGGCGATGGACGACGTCGAGGCCTAAGATGGGAATGATCTGGAGTCGAGGAACAAGGGGCACTGGAGTCCTTGGCGGAGGGGAGTACGAGGGACTAGTTCGGCTTCCTTCGCCGGAGAATAACAGAAGGTGTGGGTGAGTACATGTATGACCTGGCGACCGGTGGGAGTAGGGTGGGGCGGCGAGGCCTCCGCGGCAGCAGAGCCGGCCACGGGAGGTAGATGCAGGCGCTCTAGTCGGCGATGGTTTTGGCGGCTGGAGCAAGAGCAACTAGATCAGAGATTGAAGTAGTAGGGTCGCCATTGGAAGTCAATCCAATGACTACGGATGCCAGAATAATTTGTTGACTTTTTATTTTAGACCATTAAATTATTTTGTCTGGTAAATGGACAAGACCTTGCGCATGCTTCGTCTACTGGGCCAACCAAGTCAACTTCGAAAGCTATGGCGGAACGCAGCCCATTTATTTAGGTTTTACAGCCCATTTCATTTTGTTTGCCAATACATCTATTTACAGGGCTTTGACACAAAAAATAATCTATTTCCTGGGCTGGGTAAAAATATTAATAGCCGATTTTTTACAAATCGAGATATTAAGGTATAATACAATAAAGTAATACAAATAAAATAATAAAATAAATTATTTACAACACATTTGATTATTTGTTCGAATACACCTATTTACTGAGCTGGGTGAAAAATAATATTGCATAAATTATCATTTCTGATAATTTACAAGCCATTTGATTTTAGTAGAAATGAACCCATTTTCTGGGATGGGTAAAAACAATGATGGTCGAGACTAAGCATTTGGTATAAAAATAATATTGAGATACGCATATTATTAAAAAAAATAAGTTGGTCTTGGTAATCTTATTTTGTAAAAATGAACTGGTTGTGCATTTTATTAAAAGAAACATAGGCTAGGCTGCGTTTATTTAAAGATATTATGTACATCTGTCGGCCCAGTTGCATTGCTGATGTTCAACAAAAAGGGCATGTGTAGTACAATGCAACTTTACATGGCTACTCAGCCCACATTCAACGATGCCTGAAAAGGCCCAAACAAGGCTTCTGTACAAATTTTTGAAGTTACTTAGCTCAATTAATAACTTAAGAAAAAAGTTGGAGTACAGTGGAACCTAATTAAAAGCTGTCATGAGCGAAGAAATAATTCACCGGATCCTTCTTGTGTGTGTGTGTGAGAAGAGAGAGAGAGACATCAGTCGATGCTCGTAAATACATCTTTCAGCCATATGCATTGGTGATGCTTAGTAAAAACTTATATAGTCGACACAATCATATGGAACATCGTAGCACACTAAACTTGCATACAAAAATTTCACGTAGGCGGCACAATCAGGGTGGAAGCAGTTGATCGCTACGGGTAGGGCTATGTTGAAACCAACGAACTCGTTCATAAGAGTTAATCGTCTTTATCAATGATGGGGAAATATCTTGAATGATGTGCGAAGAAAATAGATAGACAATACAATAAGTTATGTCAGCACATTTAGTTGACATACACCCCTTTCTAAAAAAAATTAGGTACAAAAATAGAACAGGTCACAATCAAATGTACTGGCACATCAGTGCTTCACACCGATAGCTCGGATTTAACTAGTATGTTAGAACTTTTAGTTGTTACCTCAAATTAGAGTACATCCAGGCAGCCAGCCCTTCCCCTTCTCCCAAAGAAGCAGTGGCCTCCGGCGCGTGATGGAGTAGGCCCTGTGCCATCCCTTGTTCCGAGCAACATGGGGAAAATCTTACGTTGACTACTGTAATGGACGTCGTCGACGGATCTTGACACTAGCAGCGGCGGCAGGACTTCGATTGATGGATTGAACACTTCTTCGACAGGCACGAACACTCGATATAGATACATCCCTAACGTGGTCCACGGCGGCCTTGGTGGTGACGAATAGTACATCCCCGGTTCCTGCCAAGCCATAACCGTCAGAGCCCAGATGTTTGGAGGAACAAACATACTTACGAGCTCACCTCCCAGGTCGCTGATAAGCTCATTCATTGACTCGTTGTTCCAAGCACCTCAAGGCATACTGTGGAAGGTAAGCTATGTTAAAAACTGAAGCTCAAAGGGCACCGAGCCCCATCCTGGGTGCCACCAATCAAATCTCACTAGCGCGCCATCGCGGAACAAACACCGGGGCGATTCAAACACACAACTATAGTCGAAAGTTGTCTAGAACCTGACGAAGAAATCAGCCGGTGGTGGACAGACTTCGACGAGCAAGTCACTTACTTAAATGCCGTGTGCATTGCGAAGAGCTTTGACAAGGTCATCCGGCGAGACGGGAAGCCGGTCGCCGTTGATGGTTACCATCAGCACTTTGCCGACAAACTAGTCGTCAAGCCCCACCATGCCACCGTTGAGTGATAGCACACAGCGCCCAAAGGCAGGACAGACCTCAGGATCTCCGGCTTGGAGATCCGCCTTGACCGGCAACATGATAGTGCGCTTGAGTACAGGGAGTACAGGACGGGGATTTGGGGAACTGGAGTAGGAATCGAGATTCCAGAGGTGGGGGAGGGGTAGGATATCGGGGATGAAAAGGTAGCATGAATTTCGAATAGGCGCCAATATGCTCTCGGCGTGCAAGCGCACGAAAACACCGGTGGCGTGCACATATCGGCCTAAGTGTCCTTTTTCTTTCTTTTTTGAGCGCCATGCCTGAGCGTGATAATTGAACTATTTGGCATTGCGTTACTAGTCGTCCCATATTTAGCGACACCTCACTGGCCCAAAAAAGTGTACATCATTGAAAAGACACTAAGCTCACATTGTATAACTTGAAAAAAGGAGATATACTCTTGGGAGAATGGTGATGCCCTCATTTAGCCCACCAGCAGTTCGAGGCAATAAACAGTTAGAAACCACAATATATACAACATTCGAACACTGACTAGTGACTACTACTGACATAAACAACAAAACATCATAATTCATAAGTCTTGCTACACCACCAAACGCACCCATCTGCAGTGCTCAGACTCTCATGATCCAGACGAGAATGACATTATAAATAGAGCCAACTACTCCCTCCATTCCTAAATATTTTTCTTTTTGGAGATTTCAACAAGTGACTACATACGAAGCAATATGAGTGAATCTACACTCGAAAATATGTCTACATACATCCATATGTTGTAGTCCATTTGAAATGTCTAAAAAGAAAAATCTTTGGGAACGGAGGGAGTATAACATAGTAAGAGTGACATAGACGAGGATGACCAAATGACAGGGAGTATGCATAGCAAAAGAGAGAACTACCCATCCAGAACAAGCAGACAACAAGTCATTCAAAGAGGGATGATCCAACACCATCATAATTGGCAGCCCCGCATCAGCCACCAATCATTCGGAGACACCAGAACTCCACCCTTTTGAAGCAACAACCCAATTACCTATCAACCTGAAGGCTTGAACCACATCACTCCCAGTCGGACTTGAGACATCCAAGGATCAAAGTTAATCCAGATGCCTTTGTCATTCTGACCTTCTTTTGGCTGCAGGCTGTATTGTTGACAATCAGGGGAGTCTACTCCCGAAGCCCTACGGCTCACCGTGTAGACACAATTTTCCCTAGCAAACATAACCTCACTGCCATCAAGGTCCTTGCCAATGGTGATCTCCTAGTTAATCAAATAATTGAGTACAGGAAACAGAGAGTGTGTTCACCAGCCTCCAACTCAAAAACCCTGAAGGCCCCAACAAGTTGGTATCCTGCTCATAGACGTAATAGGCACTGTCCGAATACTCACATATTTCATTGTGCGTGTACACAGTGGTGTTTTTGCAATATAACTCTTCCGGCTCAGGGTGCGAAGTATCATTAGTCTTTTGCCGTCGTCCTATCGAGCAAGGAACCAATTGTGCTCCCCATTTTTTGGCAATTGTGGTGTTATTACAATGGGTAGTAACTGTACGGACACTACATCATATCAAAAAGGACAGCCATTGTTAATGTAAGATCAGCGTTGTTCAAAGAATGAGTAGGATAATGCAAGAAACATTATTGATCTATCCCCGTTGGAACTGAGAGCAAAATACATGGAAATGTATACTGGGTTTGAAAATATAGAAGTGCCATGCATGGTTATACTCTTGTTATCTCTCAGTCGACTCTTCACACGAAACTACCATGTCATGCATGTTATGTCCTCACAAAAAAATTCTTCAAGGAAACTAATATACCATGCATTGTTGTGGCACCCTAGCTCAGAGCGACCGGTTTACCTTGCATTGCCAGCCCAAGGATCTAGTCTTCTGGCAACACACAACAACTTGGTACAGAAAAACAACTGCTTTATTGATATTGGCGGAAACAATATTTCGAGATTACATCGGATAGCGAGGCCAAGCGGCACACACGGTGCGGTTGAATAGTATGTACATTATTTAATATTCATGAAGGGGCCTGGATCCTAACATCTACGCGACAACGGAACAACGGCGAAGCGGAACTCCATAGCACAGGGACACCGATGTGGACACGATCTAGACACTGGAAGCACTCCGATCCGGTATGACTTTCCTAAAATCTGGCATCACACACCAGGTCAGTACATTGAATGTACTTGCAAGCTCACAACAGGTAAAAGCATAATGGCAAACAATAATATGACATTTAAGCAGGTTAAATGCAATACTTTGAACATACTACTCATAAAGTGAACATGCTTGTGCATCAAGTCCCTCGGACTCGCTTACCATACAGGTTACATAGTAACCAACCTCAGCACATGGTGAACATTCACGGATCACAATGGAAACCTTTCTTGGTTTCACAATCACATCAACACAGTGATCATTTACGGACCACAACAGAAACCAATCTTGGTTTCATCGACAACCATCTTCTTGGCTTTGACAACCTCCTCACATGACCAGTGCCAATCATACATCATTAGTGTGAAAGACTAAAACATTTATGTTGATCCACGATGTGACCTACTACGAACTGTGTCCATAACCGAGGATGTAGCTATCGATAGATTTAACACACACTCTTCAGAGGTTAGTACACTATACCCACACCACATAATCCATGGCCTCGCACTCCCATTCGGGTGGACCACGGCATTCCGACAGACCAACCGATTGTCATGACACTCTCCCAGCCACTCTGACCAACTCCCCTTTGGGCTAGGTCATGGGTGGCCCCGATGTGAACCCATGACATCCACGACCATCGTCATGGCAAAACTAAAATGGTCCCAAACGGGGACAAAGTACCATAACAACAATAACGAGCTCATAAGGTTATGTCTACTTACCTAGCCAGGGTACAGTACGTCCATAACCTTCCCTCGTTGGAAGTACCAACTAGAAGTATGACAACAGATCGAATAAGGTCCATCCCATAAAGGAAAATGTGGATATACCGGGAAGCTCGATTCGGTGGCACCATGACTCGATCAACATTTTGTTCAAGTTGAATTATCATCAAGTTTAACTTCAAATAGAATACTAGAGCTGTAGTGTGCCATGAGCATGCAAATAACCGACATGCAACACTATTCACACTTTACTAAAATGCAACAAATCAACATCATAGAATCATTCTGCACATTGCACTACTCACCACTTTAGAAACATTAGTTTTATCTCACTAGTCATAACATCATCATATTTAGTTATGCCTTAATCATGGTGAAAAATAATAAATCATGTTATGAAAATAATACCACTCATTAACCAAACCATAGTCATGCTACCAAGATCATATTACTGCATCCAACAAGCTCATACTCTCAAGTACTAAAGCAAGCTAACACATCAAGCAAAATAAATGATCTATCTTAACTGTAAATTATTAAATGATTAAATGCATGAAATAAACCATATTCAAGTTGGGAAAATCACAATTATTGAAATGACACAATGCAAATATCTGTGTGGCTTGCCTTAGCACAGAGGAGGATCACACTCCTCCTGGTTCTCCTCTAGACAAGCTTCTCCTTCTAGAAATAAATTAAACAACCAAAAGAAAATATCAAGAACACTTCTAAAATTCACCAGAAATTCTAGACAGCACAGAAAAATCTCATGTTTGGTGTGCTGCTAGGTAATTCCACTACAAACACAATGCAAAAAGAATCAATTCAATTGGACTTATGGTTTAAGAGTTGTGGCTGGTCAAAGTTTCTGGTCAAAAGTTGAATTATATTCAAATAAACATAAAACAGGGGCGGTGACGTCGAAGGCATAAACCCGCGGGGCACCACCACTTATACTGCTTTGGGAACGGCTGACTGCCTGATAGTGTGCCCCCACTGTCAGGTTTAGAGGGAGAGGGAGGAAAACAAAGGAGGGGCGGCTAGTCACTGGTGATTCTCCGGCGAGGAGAGCTCGGCTGCCGCCATGGAGGGGGGATGGATCCGCAAGACTATGGCGAGCCTGTACGTACCAAAAACATGGCTAGGGGTGGACGGAGCATGTCGCCGTTGTCATCTCCAGAGATGTTGGCAGAGGGAGCTCGTCGAAGTTGGCAATTCCGGCGAGGTAGGGCTAGTCCAGCAGTTTCAATAGCACCAGCGTGACTAGTGGAGCACCACGAGCACCTTGGAGAGGTCGAGGTGAGGCAATGAGCACCGGACGAAGCAGAACGCTGAGGTAGGGTCGGCGGCGATCCCCGGAGCAGAACGGCGGCCACAGGCCTGTCTAGCCTAGCCAGCACTAGATAGAGGAAGAGTGGGTGCCAATGGAGTGCGGCGGTGAAGAGAAATGAGCTGGGGCGGTCCTATTTATAGGCAGGTCGGGGGAGAGGATCTCGGGCTCCGTCGGAGCTCTCTGGAGACGGCGCTCAGCGGTGAGAGGTGTTAGTGAGAGGGGGAGAAGAAGTCGTGGCTCACGCAATCACTTTGGGAGGAAGGAGACGAGCACAGGGTCTCGGGTGGAGACGGGCATTGTGGCACGGGCGCACTATACGCTTGGTCGTGTCGTGCCCGTGATTGCTGCGGCAAGCTCCGGTGTTGGCGAGCGCCTGGGAGGAGTTAATGGCTGCGGGACGAAGATGGTGGGGCGGTTTGGCAAGGTGCGGCGAGTGGGGAAGCTAGCATGCGCTCCACGGAAGTCGTGGCGCGACGCAAAGCGTGTCGTCTGCATGCCAACGGGCTTGGACGAACGCGGTCACCGCATGAACTTTGCACCACGCCCGACAACACATTAAAATCATGTCTGGCATGTAGTCCTTGATGGTTTGGGTTTATCCAAGGTCTTGAGTTGAGCGCAAGTTGATCGTGGGTGAGTGCAGCATCTTGGCAAGTTTCTCGACAGAAACTTGTAAGGTTAATAGGGAGAGATCTATAAGGACTTTATGGCTAAGCTTTGGAGGTTAAGGGTTTCTCAAGAGGGTATTGAAGCCCTAAAAATTTCAGCTTCATTGGATCAAGGAAAAATGCACTTCCTGTAGAAACTGCATTCTCTGGCCAAAACAGAAAAGATTTTCTATAGAAAAAATATTCCAAATAACTATGAAATATTTTTGCACAGGGAGGTGTGCCAAGGTTCAAAGAATATTCAGGAATTTTCTCAGATTTTTATGGGCAGTAATAATGAGGGTTGCTTTGGAGCACAAGTGACTGAAGTGTGTTTTCAAAAAAGAAATGAATATTTTCCATTTGTGAAAAATATTTCTAGGGCCATTTTGTGACACAACAAAAAAGAATTCAGGTGTTTGAGAGGTAGATGTGTCACTTGGCTGAAAATCAAGGAAATGTCCAAGTGGATAAGTCCAACTGAGTTGTTTCAAAACTCTAAATTAAAATAAAAGGCAAAGAAATCCAGAAAAAGAAAAATAATAAAAACCATGTTGTCACAATTGTTATATACTCATGATCTGTGGGTAAAATTCTTGTGAGGATATTATTCTATCCATTGGTTGGTGAAGGGTTAATATAGGTATGTACACATGGTAAGCATTGTAGGATTTCACTACTTCCAAATATAGAGTTCTCCATATGCACATTTAATTCCCTAATGCATGATTAGATGAAACCAACAGTTTGACGCATGTTTCTACATCATGAAAGTAAGGAAACTAACATGGCTATTGATGGAGACTCATATTTACAAGTATGTAGATTACTATAAAGGAAGGAGAATATACATATCTTCATAATTGTTTAATTATTCAAGGGTACAAATTGGTTGTAATGACATAATCGCAATCGAATGAATTCACTCATTCCAAATATAGCTGATTTACGGCGTCTCTAATACATTGCCATAGTTCTACACAAATTCTACTCAAACAGGGATATGCCAATCATCACAAAAAGTTTAAACTTTATCATGGCGTTATCATTAAAATTAGACAAAAACAACTTACACGCGTCATCCTAGCAATACATGGTGCCATCTGCTTTGTCGATCACGTAGATGATGCCATTATGTTCAATAGCATCACAGAAGTGTGTGCCAGCTTTGATGATCCACTGCGAGGTGAGTCGTCTCCAGCTAAAGAAGGCACCGGCGGAAAGATAGGTGAGTCCGTGGTCAAACAAGGCAATTAGCTTGAAGTCTGCGTAATCCGCATATCCTGTGGGCACTTGGTAGATTACAATCTTTTGCAAAAATAGGGCCATCCAACTAACGTGGTAATGTAGTTGACTTGGACCGCGACAGTAAAAACCCTACATACTCCAATGGAGGAAGGATAATCTCATGGGAGGTCCGGAAGTTAATGAGCACCATCTTTTTCTTGTCTTCTCTGATGGTAGCCATCCAGTGGGAGTTCATGCCAACCCAGTACATACCTGCCAAGAAATTTTGGGTGATGGTGATAGGATTGAAGTCAAGGGAAATGATGTACGGCGACCCACTACATATCTGAAAAGAAGTTTCGGCGAATGGAGGTCAGTTTGAAGTAGAGGGGCATTAGGGCTCCGCAAAACCCTTGTAAGTTCGAACACTAGGGTGCATGCGAAGAACTCAACTTCCTCTATCAGCCTACTCGCCATCTCTATGATCTAGCTCGAGGAACAGGAAAGGAAATGACACAGGGCTGTTTACCCAAGTTCAGGACACCTATCGGTGATTGGCCCTACTCCTGCAATGTGGTGGATTGCCTCGAGGTGGGCTGAGGAATAACTAGTATAGGGGTTGAACAACCTTGCGAGGTGTGTTCTTGCTTGTGGTGGTCAGGGAAGTCTGAATGATCCGTTCCCTTCTATGTGGTAGCTAAGCTATATTTATAGTGGCCTTGGTCCTCTTCCACAAAATGTAGGCGGTAAGGGATCCCACAACAGCCAAATTTGAAGGGAGACAACTAGTACATCTTATCATGACTAAAGGTGGTCTTCGCCTGCAAAGCTTCTGATCCTGACACCATGGTGGGATCGGTGATGACCTCCGTCCTGGTTGATTCCTCGGGATTCCGTGCCTACGCTTGCCTCTTTAGCACCAAAGAGGAAACCTGTCGTCCTGCGCCCGCTGGCGCCCGCCTGGCCTTGGTCTTCATGGCTTGCGTCATCCGAACTAACGAGGTGGGGGCTAGCATGGAGATCTCCGCCCGTCGGGAGCCAGCCTAGTGAGACTCCTCCTTCCGAGGGTCTTGATGTCGTCTGCCTCGCGAGGCTTGGCCCCTCACGATGGTCTTGAGTGTTGATGCTGAAGATGGGCCGTACCAGGCTAGTGAAGGAGCCATGTCATGGGCCGCAGGCACACAAGTTTTATTACTTTTTTTGTTTTGTAGCTCTGTCTTTTCATAGAGCTGTTTTCTCTTTTCTTTTTAGTTTTAGTTTTGTTCTGTCCTTTAGAGCTCCCCTCAAGCTCTAGTAGGCCTTATTTGTACTTGTGACTCCTTTTCTTATTTTAATAAAATTCAGCAGTGGGGTGTTGTCAAAAAATGTCTGGGTACCCTGGTTCCCTGAACGCCGACAGTAGCCCCCGGGCCCAAGCCGCGCTCAAACTTGGCTTCGAGGCGAAGCCAAAGGGCAACGACGAAGCGCCACAGGCCCCGGCCGCCTATGGCCCAGTTGACGCGTGGCGTAGGGCGAGTGGTGGCTGCGTCCACTTCCTCACGCAGCCTTGGGAACTGCTTGACTTGATGGCCGCCTGTTGCTAGCACGGCCTTGCCAGACTTGACCGCCGCACTCTCTCATGGCTCCACCTCGTCTTGCTATCTGACGATCTTGCGGTTCGCCTTCCAGCCCAGGCGCCGCGCCAGTCTCTCTTCGTCTCCTTGGCCCCCAGTTTGAAGCAAAAGAAGGGGAAACCCAGCACTCCCACTGAATCTTGGTCGAGCCTCGATCGATCAACGGTGATCAACTCGGAGGGGCTGGACAATGTCCGTCCGGCCCTCGCCGCAAACTCCAATGAGTGGAAGGAGACGACAGTCTAGTC
Organism: Secale cereale; assembly: GCA_902687465.1. NCBI lineage: Eukaryota > Viridiplantae > Streptophyta > Magnoliopsida > Poales > Poaceae > Secale > Secale cereale. The sequence continues at coordinate 631,755,089 of LR738711.1, read as the reverse complement.
TGCCTCCCGGTCTATGGCGGACACGGAAGCCACCGATATCCCCATTTATCTTCACGCTCTTCTGGCTGGATTGATCCCTCCTTTCTCCAATTTCTCCAATGTCGTACTCTCGCATTACGAGATCCAAGCGCTGGATCTGGACCCTGTGTCCATTACCCTCTTGGCCACCTTTGCCTTCCTGTGCAAGGCCATGGTGGGCATTACCCTATCCGTTGCCTTGTTTCGCCATTTCTTCTCGCTCCATCTGGTCGATGTCTGTCAGTGCTATGGGTGCGTGGCCTTCCAGCCCGAAGCGGTGACAGCTGGTTTGGGCATCGACTTCGCTCTACATCCGAACATGAAGGGGTTACGGAAGTAATGGGTGTTTGTGGACGCCACCACGTTCAGCCCTCTACTCATGCTTCCGCGAAGTACGACGGAACCCAACTCCGGTTGGGGCTACGACAAGCTTGTCGATCGCCAGCTCGCCTTTGTTTGGGCCAGGTTGGCCAGATTGAAGAAGTCCAGGGTAACGGCTCCGTTGGTGGTGAGGGAGTTTGTTAGGCGGCGCATCGCCCTGCATCAGCGCCATTCCTGTCCGATGTGGACCTTCACTCGCCCTATAGACCCCATGAGGCTCAAGGTGCCTTCGCTTCCTTTCCAAGAAGCTGCGCACGGTGCTCGGGCTCCTGACTGGCGACCCAACACCCGCCGCGATTCCGGAGGATGACTTCCTCCTGTACAACTGTTGAAACAAGGAGAGCTTCGCAAGGCAGATGCCCCTTTTCGATGAGTGGGGGCTGCGCCTGGCGGGCCTTGGAGGGACCCGCGAGAATGCCGTCTTGGTGACTCTAGTGCTTGTTGATCCTGTGAATCGTGCCCCAGATGTGGGCGCAGGGTGGTGGACGCCGCCGGAGCCTCCCGAGGCGACAGATGAGGAGTTTACGTCGCCTGGAGCTCCTGAGGTAGTCGCACCAGGAGCCCCCATGTGCGCTCCTGAGGTTGCTGTCCCCGAGCAAGTGCGGCCTGTCGCCCCTGAGGAGGCTGCACCTGAGGCCCAGGCGCGTACTCTCGAGGTTGCCACGAGCCTCCCAGCCTCTGAAGTTCATGCCCAAGTCTCTGGCCCGCTTCGCCCGAACCTTGGAACGCTCCACAAGAGGAAAGGGCTGTGGGGCTACAACAGGGATGGTCTCCGGCCCCTAAAACAGAGGAAGTGTATTTCAGTGAACGGGTAAGTGCATTATCTTTGTGGTTCTCCATGAGCGACGCTCTTTCCTGACCCAGCCTCCCTAGGGTTTCTCCGATCGTGAAGGTGAAAGCTCCTGGAGGTTGCACCTTGGGGGCTCTTCGCTCGATGTCGACTTCGGGCTCCCTATGCCAAGCACGTGCGCGAGGGATGGGGATGGCTCACGAGGCAAGCGCTTCGCCGCAGGTCTGATGGCCTGGGCCTTCTGCGTCCTTGCTCTGCTGTCGCCTCCAAGGCGTCAAAGGTATGCTGAGGGATCCCCCCTAGTCATTGCCAGCGGGTGGGTTCCCTCAGCGCCGGCCCCGTCCTCGAGTGTCGGATCTACACCACTTTATCCCCCTGCTGAGGCTGATGAAATTGTCGGGGGAGCGCCGACTACCATCCCCATGCGAGGGATAGGTGGAGCGCCTCACATTTTTCTGGCAGCCCCTTGCGCCGAGGGGCCTGGCCACGCGCTGGAGCTTGCGTGTGGGCATTGCGCTGTTCGCCATGACCTCTTTCAAGAAGCCATTAGTGCACTAGGCTGGCTCGGGGAAGAATTCGTTGATGTCAACATACGCCTTGAGTTGGAGAATCTTTGCTTGGCGCGAGAGTGGCACAAGCTGAAGGTTGCCATCCATCTTGGGCGTCAGCAGCATGAGTGAGCCAACATGGATGTTGAGGAGTCTGTTGGAAATATGCCCTAGAGGCAATAATAAATTGGTTATTATTATATTTCCTTGTTCATGATAATTGTTTATTATCCATGCTAGAATTGTATTGATAGGAAACTCAGATACATGTGTGGATACATAGACAAACACCATGTCCCTAGTAAGCCTCTAGTTGACTAGCTTGTTGATCAACAGATGGTCACGGTTTCCTGACCATGGACATTGGATGTCATTGATAACGGGATCACATCATTAGGAGAATGATGTGATGGACAAGACCCAATCCTAAGCCTAGCACAGATCGTGTAGTTCGTATGCTAAAGCTTTTTTATATGTCAAGTATCTTTTCCTTAGACCATGAGATTGTGCAACTCCCGGATACGGTAGGAATGCTTTGGGTGTACCCAACGTCACAACGTAACTGGGTGGCTATAAAGGTGCACTACAGGTATCTCCGAAAGTGTCTGTTGGGTTGGCACGAATCGAGACTGGGATTTGTCACTCCGTATGACGGAGAGGTATCTCTGGGCCCACTCGGTAGGACATCATCAAAATGTGCACAATATGTGATCAAGGAGTTGATCACGGGATGATGTGTTACGGAACGAGTAAAGAGACTTGCCGGTAACGAGATTAAGCAAGGTATCGGTATACCGACGATCGAATCTCGGGCAAGTGCTATACCGATAGACAAAGGGAATCGTATACGGGATAGATTGAATCCTTGACATCGTGGTTCATCCGATGAGATCATCGTGGAACATGTGGGAGCCAACATGGGTATCCAGATCCCGCTGTTGATTATTGGCCGGAGAGTTGTCTCGGTCATGTCTGCATGGTTCCCGAGCCCGTAGGGTCTACACACTTAAGGTTCGATGACGCTAGGGTAATAGGAAAAGTATGTACGCGGTTACCGAATGTTGTTCGGAGTCCCGGATGAGATCTCGGACGTCACGAGGAGTTCCGGAATGGTCCGGAGGTAAAGATTCATATATGGGAAGTCCTGTTTTGGTCACCGGAAAAGTTTCGGGCGCTATCGGTAGCGTACCGGGACCACCGGGAGGGTCCCGGGGGTCCACCGGGTGGGGCCACCAGCCCCGGAGGCATACGTGGGCCAAGTGTGGGAGGGGACCAGCCCCAGGTGGGCTGGTGCGCCCCCCCACCAAGGCCCAAGGAGCCTCCAAGAGGGGAAGGGGGCAAACCCTAGGGCAGATGGGCCCTAGGGCCCAATCTGGTGCGCCCCCCTCTCCCTCTCCCCCTCTGGCCGCCACCCCTAGATGGGATCTAGGGTGGCCGCACCCCTAGGGGTGGGAAACCCTAAAGGGGGCGCAGCCCCCCCTTCCCCCTATATATATGTGAGGTTTGGGGCTGCCCACAACACGGTTTTGACCTCTGTCGCTTGGCGCAGCCCTATCTCTCTCCCTCCTTGTCTCTCGCAGTGCTTGGCGAAGCCCTGCTGGAGTCCCGCGCTCCTCCAGCACCACCACGCCGTCGTGCTGCTGTTGGATGGAGTCTTCCCCAACCTCTCCCTCTCTCCTTGCTGGATCAAGGCGTGGGAGACGTCATCGGGCTGCACGTGTGTTGAACGCGGAGGCGCCGTTGTTCGGCGCTTAGATCGGAATCAACCGCGATCTGAATCGCAGCGAGTACGACTCCTTCATCCGCGTTCTTGCAACGCTTCCGCATCGCGATCTACAAGGGTATGTAGATGCACTCCCTTCTCCCTCGTTGCTAGATTACTCCATAGATAGATCTTGGTGATGCGTAGGAATTTTTTTTTGATTTTCTGCTACGATCCCCAACAGTGGTATCAGAGCTAGGTCTATGCGTAGTATCTTGCACGAGTAGAACACAAAGTAGTTGTGGGCGTGGATTTGTCAATTTACTTGCCGTTACTAGTCTTATCTTGATTCGGCGGCATCGTGGGATGAAGCGGCCCGGACCGACCTTACACGTACTCTTACGTGAGACAGGTTCCACCGACTGACATGCACTAGTTGCATAAGGTGGCTAGCGGGTGTCTGTCTCTCCCACTTTAGTCGGATCGGATTCGATGAAAAGGGTCCTTATGAAGGGTAAATAGAAATTGGCATATCACGTTGTGGTTTTGGCGTAGGTAAGAAACGTTCTTGCTAGAAACCTATAGCAGCCACGTAAAAACTTGCAACAACAATTAGAGGACGTCTAACTTGTTCTTGCAGCATGTGCCGTGTGATGTGATATGGCCAAAATGATGTGATGAATGATATATATATGTGATGTATGAGATTGATCATGTTCTTGTAATAGGAATCACGACTTGCATGTCGATGAGAATGACAACCGGCAGGAGCCATAGGAGTTGTCTTATTTATTGTATGACCTACGTGTCACTGAAAAGCGCCATGTAATTACTTTACTTTATTGCTAACCGTTAGCCATAGTAGTAGAAGTAATGTTTGGCGAGACAACTTCATGAAGACACGATGATGGAGATCATGATGGTGGAGATCATGGTGTCATGCCGGTGACGATGATGATCATGGAGCCCCAAAGATGAAGATCAAAGGAGCAAGATGATATTGGCCATATCATGTCACTATTTGATTGCATGTGATGTTTATCTTGTTTTACATCTTATTTGCTTAGAACGGCAGTAGTGAATGAGATGATCTCTCACTAAAATTTCAAGAATTGTGTTCCCCCTAACTGTGCACCGTTGCTAAGGTTCGTTGTTCCGAAGCACCACGTGATGATCGGGTGTGATAGGTTCTAACATTCGCATACAACGGGTGTAAGCCAGATTTACACACGCGATACACTTAGGCTTGACTTGACGAGCCTAGCATGTACAGACATGGCCTCGGAACACGGAAGACCGAAAGGTCGAACATGAGTCGTATAGAAGATACGATCAACATGAAGATGTTCACCGTTGATGACTAGTCCGTTTCACGTGATGATCGGACACGGCCTAGTTGATTCGGATCATGTATCACTTAGATGACTAGAGAGATGTCTATCTGAGTGGGAGTTCATTAGATGAACTTAATTGTCATGAACAATAGTCTAAGTTGTCTTCGCAAATTATGTTGTAGACCAATAACTGCGTTCTAGCTCTTGTTTAATACGATCCTAGAGAAAGACTAAGTTGAAAGATATTGTAAGCAATGATGCGGACTGGGTCCGTAGTCCGAGGAGTGTCCTCACTGCTACACAGAAAGCTTACGTCTTTGATGCACCGCTCGATGTGCAAACCCCTACAGCGTTGTCTGTGGATGTTGTAAACACCTGACAGACACGTCCTGATGACTACTTGATAGTTTAGTGCACCATACTTTATGGCTTAGAATCGGGATTCCAATGACGTTTTGAACGCCGTAGAACATATGAGATGTTCTAAGAGCTGAAATTGGGATTTCAGGCTCATGCCCGTGTTGAGAGGTATGAGACCTCTGACAAGTTCTTTTGCCAAAAAGATGGAGGAGAATAGCTAAACTAGTGAGCATGTGCTCAGAATGTCTGGGTGCTAAAATCACTTGAACCAAGTGGGAGTTAATCTTCCAGATGAGATAGTGGTTGACGGAATTCTCTAGACACTATCACCAAGCTGCTAGAACTTCGTGATGAACTATGACATGTAAAGGATGGAGATGATCCCGGAGCTATTAGCGGTTCTTAAAACCGCAAAAGTAGAAATCAAGAAGGAGCATCAAGTGTTGATGGTTTAACAAGATCACTGGTTTCAAAAAGGGGCAAGGGCTAGAAGGGAAACTTCATGAATGGCAAACCAGTTGTCGCTCTAATGATGGAACCCAATGGTTGAACCCAAACCTCGAGACTAAGTGCTTCTATTGTAAGGGGAACGGTCACATGGTAGCGGAACTACCCCAAATACATGGTAGATAAGAATAGCTGGAAACTTCAACAAAGTATATTTGATATACGTATTATTGATGTGTACCTCACTAGTACTCCTTGTAGCACCTGGGTATTGGATACCGGTTCAGTTGCTATTATTAGTGACTTGAAGCAAAAGCTACGAACTGAACGGAGACTAGCTAAGGGCGAGGTGACGGTGTGTGTTGGAAGTGTTTCCAAGGTTGATAAGATCACCATCGCACGCTCCCTCTATTTCTGGGATTAGTGTTGAACCTAGATAAATGTTATCAGGTGTCTACGTTGAGCATGAATATGATTAGATCATGTTCATTGCAATACGGTTATTCATTTAAGTTAGAGAATAATGGTTATTCTGTTTACATGAATAATACCTTTATGGTCATGCACCCAATGGTTTATTGAATCCCGATTATAGCAATACACATGATGATAATATTAATGCCAAAAGATGTAGAGTTAATAATGATAGTACCACTTTCTTGTGGCACTACCGCTTAGGTCATTTTCGCATAAAATGCATGAAGAAACTCCATGCTGATGGACGTTTGGAGTCTCTTGATTTTGAATCGCTTGACACATGTGAGCCATGCCTCATGGGCAGGATGACTAAGACCCCGTTTTCAGGTACAATGAAACGGGCAAGTGACTTGTTGGAAATCATACATGCTGATGTGTGTGATCCAATGAGAATTAAGGCGTGTGGTGGATATCATTATTTTCTCATCTTCACTGACGATTTGAGTAGATATGGGTATATTTACTTAATGAAGCAAAAGTCTGAAACGTTTGAAAAGTTCAAGCAATTTCAGAGTGAAGTTAAGAATCATCATAACAAGAAGATCATGTTCCTACGATCTGATCAAGGGAAGATTTTCTGAGTTGTGAGTTTGGCAATCACTTAAGACATTGTGGAATTGTTTCGCAGTTGAAGCCACCTGGAACACCACAGCGTAATGCTGTGTCTGGACGTCATAATCGAACCTTGTGAGATATGGTACGATCTATGATGTCTCTTACCGATCTACCGCTATTATTTTGAGGTTATGCATTAGAGACAGCTGCATTCACTTTAGATAGGGCACCATCTAAGTCCGTTGAGACGACGCCGTATGAACTGTGGTTTGGCAAGAAACCATAGTTGTCGTTTCTCAATATTTGGGGCGGCGATGCTTATGGCTTCAGCCGGGAAAAGTTCGAACCCAAAGCGGACAAATACATCTTCATAGGATACCCAAAGGTAATAGTTGGGTATACCTCCTATCTCAGTTCCAAGGGCAAAAAATGTTTGTTGCTAAGAACGGGTCCTTTCTCGAGAAGGAGTTTCTCTCGAAAGAATTGAGTGGGAGGAAGATAGAACTTGATGAGGTTGTCAAACCCTCACTTCAACCAGAGAGTAGTGCAACACAGAAAGATGTTTCTGTGGAACCTACGACTGTTGAAGAGGAAACTAATGATAGTGATCATGAACTCCAAATCAAGTTGCTATCGAACCTCATAGGTCGACAAGGATATGTACTACTCCTGAGTGGTACGGTGATCCTGTCTTAGAAGTCTTGTTGTTGGACTACAATGAACCTACGAACTATGGAGAAGCGATGGTGGGCCCGTATTCCGACAAATGGTTAGAAGCCGAGAAATCCGAGATAGGATCCATGTATCAAAACAAAGTGTGGACTTTGGTGGACTTTCCCGATGATTGGCAAGCCATTGAGATAAATGGATCTTTAAGAAGAAGACGGACGTGGACGGTAATGTCACCGTCTATGAAGCTCGACTTGTGGCAAAGAGTTTTTTCACAAGTTCAAGGAGTTGACTACGATGAGATTTTCTCACCCGTAGCGATGCTTAAGTCCATCGGAATCAAGTTAGCATTAGCTGCATTTATGAAATCTGGCAGATGGATGTCAAAACAAGTTTCCTTACCAATTTTCGTAAGGAAAGGTTGTATGTGATACAATCAGAAAGGTTTTGTCGATCCTAAGGATGCTAAAAGGTATGCTAGCTCCAGCAATCCTTCCATGGACTAGAGCAAGCATCTCGGAGTCGGAATACACACTTTGATGGAGTGATCAAAGTTTTTGGGTATACAAAGTTTGTTAGAAACGTGTATTTACAATAAAGTGAGTGGGAGCACTACAACATTTCTGATAAGTATATGTGAATGACATATTGTTGATCCGAAATGATGTAGAATTTCTGGAAAGCGTAAAGGGTTGTTTCAAAGAAGTTTTTCAAAGGAAGACCTGGATAAAGCTGCTTACATATTGGGCATCAAGATCTACGGAGATAGATAAAGACGCCCGATGAACTTTCAAAAGAACACACACCTTTGACATGATTTTGAAGGAGTTCAAAATAGATCAGTCAAAGAAGGGGTTCTTACCTGAGTTGTAAGGTGTGGAGTTGAGTAAGACTCAAAGCTTGACCACGGCAGATGAAAGAGGAAGGACGAAGGTCGTCCCCTATGTTTTTGTCATAGGCTCTATACGGTATGCCATGATGAGTACCGCACCTGATGTGTGCCTTGCCACATGTCTGGCAAGAGGGTACAAAGGTGATCCAGGAGTGGATCACTAGATAGTGGTCAAAATTATCCTTAGAGAAATAAGGAAATGTTTCTCGGTTATGGAGGTGATAAAGAGTTCGACATAAACAGCTACGTCGATGCAAGCTTAACACCTATCCGGATAACTCTAAGTGGAGATACCGGATACGTATAATGGAGCAACAGTTTGGAATAGCTCCAAGTGGAACGTGGTAGCAGCATCTACGATATGACATAAAGTTTTGCGAAGTACATAGGGATCTGAATGTTGCAGACCCGTTGACTACAACCTCTCTCACAAGCATAAAATGATCAAACCCAGAACTCATTGAGTGTTAATCACATATTGATGTGAACTAGATTACTGACTCTAGTGAACTCTTTGGATGTTAGTCACATGGCGATGTGACCTATGAGTGTTAATCACATGGCGATGTGAACTAGATTATTGACTCTAGTGCAAGTGGGAGACTGTTGGAAATATGCCCTAGAGGAAATAATAAATTGGTTATTATTATATTTCCTTGTTCATGATAATTGTTTATTATCCATGCTAGAATTGTCTTGATAGGAAACTCAGATACATGTGTGGATACATAGACAAACACCATGTCCCTAGTAAGCCTCTAGTTGACTAGCTTGTTGATCAACAGATGGTCACGGTTTCCTGACCATGGACATTGGATGTCATTGATAACGGGATCACATCATTAGGAGAATGATGTGATGGACAAGACCCAATCCTAAGCCTAGCACAGATCATGTAGTTCGTATGCTAAAGCTTTTTTATATGTCAAGTATCTTTTCCTTAGACCATGAGATTGTGCAACTCCCGGATACGGTAGGAATGCTTTGGGTGTACCCAACGTCACAACGTAACTGGGTGGCTATAAAGGTGCACTATAGGTATCTCCGAAAGTGTCTGTTGGGTTGGCACGAATCGAGACTGGGATTTCTCACTCCGTATAACGGAGAGGTATCTCTGGGCCCACTCGGTAGGACATCATCATAATGTGCACAATATGTGATCAAGGAGTTGATCACGGGATGATGTGTTACGGAACGAGTAAAGAGACTTGCCGGTAACGAGATTGAGCAAGGTATCGGTATACCGGCGATCGAATCTCGGGCAAGTGCTATACCGATAGACAAAGGGAATCGTATACGGGATTGATTGAATCCTTGACATCGTGGTTCATCCGATAAGATCATCGTGGAACATGTGGGAGCCAACATGGGTATCCAGATCCCGCTGTTGATTATTGGCCGGAGAGTTGTCTCGGTCATGTCTGCATGGTTCCCGAGCCCGTAGGGTCTACACACTTAAGGTTCGATGACGCTAGGGTTATAGGGAAAGTATGTACGCGGTTACCGAATGTTGTTCGGAGTCCCGGATGAGATCTCGGACGTCACGAGGAGTTCCGGAATGGTCCGGAGGTAAAGATTCATATATGGGAAGTCCTGTTTTGGTCACCGGAAAAGTTTCGGGCGCTATCGGTAGCGTACCGGGACCACCGGGAGGGTCCCGGGGGTCCACCGGGTGGGCCCACCAGCCCCGGAGGCATACGTGGGCCAAGTGTGGGAGGGGACCAGCCCCAGGTGGGCTGGTGCGCCCCCCCACCAAGGCCCAAGGCGCCTCCAAGAGGGGAAGGGGGCAAACCCTAGGGCAGATGGGCCCTAGGGCCCAATCTAGTGCGCCCCCCTCTCCCTCTCCCCCTCTGGCCGCCACCCCTAGATGGGATCTAGGGTGGCCGCACCCCTAGGGGTGGGAAACCCTAAAGGGGGCGCAGCCCCCCCTTCCCCCTATATATATGTGAGGCTTGGGGCTGCCCACAACACGGTTTTGACCTCTGTCGCTTGGCGCAGCCCTATCTCTCTCCCTCCTCGTCTCTCGCAGTGCTTGGCGAAGCCCTTCTTGAGTCACGCGCTCCTCCAGCACCACCACGCCGTCGTGCTGCTGTTGGATGGAGTCTTCCCCAACCTCTCCCTCTCTCCTTGCTGGATCAAGGCGTGGGAGACGTCATCGGGCTGCACGTGTGTTGAACGCGGAGGCGCCATTGTTCGGCGCTTAGATCGGAATCAACCGCGATCTGAATCGCAGCGAGTACGACTCCTTCATCCGCGTTCTTGCAACGCTTCCGCATCGCGATCTACAAGGGTATGTAGATGCACTCCCTTCTCCCTCGTTGCTAGATTACTCCATAGATAGATCTTCGTGATGCGTAGGAATTTTTTTTGATCTTGCGACACTTGTGCTCATGCCTTGGAAGAAGCCATGGCTGCTGACCGCCACCACAAGGTGGCTGAACAGCGGGAGAAGGAGCTTCAGGCATCGAATGCTGCCCTTGAGCAGCGAATCCAGGCGCGTCGAGCCGTGCTGCTGACACCGCCGAGGGGAGCCCCCTATAATGGGAAGGAGCTCCAGGAGCGCGAGGAGACGATGCTGCTTGAGGCCTTGGAGCACAGCGTGGAGCTCGAGCGACTGGAAGTGAGGGAGCGCCAAGTTGCTGTTGCCGAGGATGCCGTCGCTGTCCTAGAAGCTAAGATCCAGCAGGAAGTCGACTAGAAGGTGGAAAAGATCTGCGAAGCCCTTGCAAAGGAATACCACAAAAAACTGAGTCTTTAGGAGACCAAATCTCAGCAGCAGCAGGTCAAGATGGAGGACAGAACCGCCAACCTCAGGGAGAAGCTGGCAGCCACGGCGCAGTGTGAGGTGGCCGCCAGGGATGCTCAAGCCTCCATCCAGGCCAAACTGTCTTCACTTGAAAGGCAAGTCACGCATGCCGAGTCCCTCGTGGGTCGGGCTATGGACGAGGTGAGTTGCCATCGGATGATGGAGCGTGAGCGCTCTTCAATGCTGGAAGGTCTCAAAGTGAGGGCCAATCGGGCCCTGGACACGATCTGCGAAGAGAGTGTCTCGCGGCCTCATGAGGACGACGATGATGGCTACCTCTACTTCTTCACCCAAGTTGTGACCCATCTGGAGGATCGGGCCACAAGAGCTTGCCAGCTCGTTGAGGAAAGAAGTTGAGGTCTCCTTGGATGTGCATTCTCGCACATCTTCAGCCACCTTCTCAGCCATGATCCTGACTTTGATTTTGACGCCGCGATTGCCGCCATGCCCGGGGCCACTCTGGGCTTCTTGGTCAGGTGGGTGGATGACCATGTGAACGCACTACTAGGAAAAGGCCTACTAGTGGCGCACCAGGTTTGCCTACTAATGGTGCACTACTGGTGCGCCACTAGTACCACGCCACTAGTATTTTTTACTAATGGCGCACCACAGGTGCGCCATTAGTATCTGGTATACTAATGGTGCACCACATGTGCGCCATTACTATAGCCCACGGTGCGCCATTAGTATGCCTCCCAGGGGGCCATATTTACGCAGGTGATTTGGCATACCAATGGCGCACTCTGGTGATGCGCCATTAGTAACTTTGGCATACTAATGGCGTATTGTGGGGTGATGCGCCATTAGTATCCTTTGGCATACTAATGGCGCACTGTGTTGTGATGCGCCATTACTATGAATATTAGGTTTTTTTTACTTTTCTGATTTTTGCACAGGTTACAAAATGTATTACTGGACAAAATATAGACAGCACCACACAGCAACAGCAGATTCATCGAATACAATAGAAGATTAGTCTCTGAATAAAATTCATCATATTAGTCTCCGAATACAATTCATCATATTAGTCTCCGAATTCAAAAGACCGAACAAAGATAAAACATTATATTACAAGTCTCGGGACCACGAGTACCGAGTTTGTCTTCACATTACAAGTCGATATCGATCATCTAAACTACCATCACATAGAAGAGAGCTGCGGTCATCACGATGAGCATCATCGCGATGAAACTCGTCTTCATTCGGTTCCTCCAATGCTCCCTCCCCTCTCCCGCTAGATAGCGCGCGTATCTAGATTCCGCCCCCGCCCTAGTGGTGTACCCTTTGTAACTGTTACTGCTGAAACAGTAAACCTATCTCCGACACTTCTCCCAGTCGTCGTAGACTCCGGGAACCTTACCCTTGTACACGACATACGACGGCATCGCTATGCACTAGCCAAACAAAACGTTAGTACCAATTCACAGACAATACATAAGCAATATATAAGTATGCAACAAAACGATTGGAAGAGAAAAGCAAGACATTAATAGCATCGATTACATCTAAGTTGAACGACTGTCGAAACCAAAGAGACATACTACAAGTTCATTAAAGTTTAATTACAACATGAGCCAATCGATGTTTCAGAACTAGACATAGCATCACTACTTTCGACTCGACTCAAGGGACCGGAGCGTGGATGAAGCCACCGTCTATCGTGGGAGTCATGAAATCGCGGGCGTCGTCAGCCTGCATTTGTAGCATTGTGTTTGTGTCATAGTTGGACGGTTGATTTCTGAGGTAGAACTTCCCCGAGGTACGAAGGACATCTTGATGGATGATTTCCGCAAACTCCGACTGGATGCGAAAGAATTCATGTCTGATGTCCGCGTCCTGGATTGCCGACACGCTCGTGGCCCAATCTTTGAGTTTATCTGGTAGCAGAAGGTGATGATGGTCCCGTACGATCGCCCGCATGTGATGGATGGCGTAGTAGGCACCCTTCTGACCGCCAGGCGGCTGCTTGACGCAGCAGAACGTCGTATTGTGGGCAAACACGTGCTTGCCGTACTTACGAACTGTCTTGGTGAAGGTGCCTCCAGATTTGGCATAGCCGGGGAGAACATCATCAAGAACTTTCTTGACATTTGTGTAGTCTACCTTCGACTGATTGTCCGAGTCGAAATACGTGGCCATGGAATATTTCGGGCTTAGGAGGATGAGTGTGCAATGTGTGTCACTGCACAAAACACGGAATGTTAAAAGAAGAACGATCGAAATCTAAGAAATCATATGTTAAGGGGCGGTTGAGGGGACGACTTACTTGGGAAAGTAAGGCACGAGGAAGTTATCCTTATCTCGGTTTTCCAGAATGACGCCTTCGAGGTAAGAACTCGCGACTTGCCAGTCCCCAGCGCTGCCCAAGATCTTGGCACGCATGTAGAAGGGGTCGACTATCACGATGTCCGGGGTCTTGTCTCTAATGATCCGCATCTCCATACTCAGCGAAAATAGCCGAACGAAGGTGTAGTGCAGCGGATGAAGGTTAAACATAGCGAAGATGTCATCAAACCGTAGGACGATCGTACCCCGATGGAGTTATCCACAAAGCCCTTGCCCTCTAGCACCTTGGCCGCAAAAACTGGGTATGCCACATCCTTCTCTTTGAGACGCCGCTTCTCCAAAGAAAGAACACTGTCATGCAGACTCCGCATTGCACCGGTTGTAGCATTGAGCATATTAGTCGGTAGCATCGACCTACCCGCCACATGCACCCTCCTCATTATATCCTTAGGTGAAGGTGGCCCATCCTGAGCACGGATCGTACTCGGTGCCAGCTGGCTCGCACCCTTGTTACTCTTTCTTTTCCGTGCCTTCTTCTTCTCCTGTAATGGGACCGAGTTCTGCTAACAGACCGCCTTCTTGAGTGTGTTGGGGCTGATCATATTTCGCACCTCGGCTATCTGAGGCTCGGTGAAGTCGGCAGCTGGAGGCGTCTCCTGAGAACTGAACGCCAGACGACGCCTATTGCAACTTGGTTTCTCCATGGTACCAGCTAGATCGCGCACGTCTTTTGAAGGGTTGGGTTCTTGAGAAAGAGGCCCCATGAATTCGCCATCATACCCATGATCGGCAATGTACTTATCGACGTTGGCAAATGTATCGTCGTCGTTGTCGTCGTCGTTGTCCGGATCCTGTGCCATATGCATGTTCGTATCCAGTGCCATAGGGATGTCCGGCAGCATTGCGGCGGTCTTGCCATGGCTTGACGATGGCACGACTAGCGGTGTTGTCTTTGGGGTGGTTTCCCCCGCCCCCAAACGAATCTGGCTCTTCGGCCAAAGCAGGGGCCAGCTTAGGCAGGCGCTGAGGGTCATCACATCATCTTCGTCGGCCCCGACGGTGTAACACCCCAAAAATTTAATTACTTTTTCATTAAATAAAATTTGGCTAGAAACAAAAATTTTTGATTTACAAAAATTCTTTAGTGTTTTAACCTTTTGTTTCTGTTTACTTCCCTCCATATAGAAATTTTTTTTTCTTAGTAATTTTGTGGGCTCTGATTTTCATCTTAAAACATTTCATTACTTGTTTAATAACAGTAGAGATTATTTTCATAATAAAATTTTGCCATAGAAATTCTTTTAATAGCTTTTTCTTTTCTTCATATGCTTCTGTTGCACTACTTCTATTATAAATAATTCTCTAAAAATTCCACCATAATTCTGAGAGGTCCTGTGATGCTTATATGTCACTTTGGTGCAAAAACCCAACTTGGTGTTTTGCAAAATTTGAGTGAACCATCCTCTTTTCTATTTCTGTCCATTCTCTAGGTTTCAACTACAACCCTATTATTTCTTGCCCCAAAAATTCTAAGCCTTGGCCATCTTCTAGTTCCTCCTACCAAACTCTTAACTCCAGAAGATCAGATCCATTAGCATTTGTTAGACCCACCAAACACCCCTCTGAATATTCTGTCCAGAACTGAATTCCAGTACAACTTACACTAGCAAGTATTTCTTTTCTCAAACTAACTCCACCCTCATCTCTATCATCAAAAGAGACCCCATCCTGCCAACTTTCACACCCAACACAACCTCCTATATAGCCCTATCATTTCATCAAACACCCTGTGGGCATGGAAGGAAATTGGCCTCTCTCTTAACTGCATTAGAGATTTGCACTTTTGGCCAAACCAGCATGTCCAACATTCCTCTCATGACTAAAGGCACCATCCTGTTATTTGTCAACCTGTTTGGGTCCCTGTAGATGCCATTAGCATTTCGTCGAACACCTCAGAGGCATGTCCGGAGCACGAGCAGAGCGCAGTTATTGCAGCCGCTGGCATCGAGCTCCTGTCGCCACTCTACTGCCTCCCCTGCTCGCCCGAGTCTTCCTCTGGATCAACTCGACCTCCTTTTACTTCCCCGACATCCTCCCTTGGCCGCTTGCGCCGGCCACCACCGTCCACGCCGACCGGAGCCGCCGCCCGACGAGTCCCGCATCGCCACGTCGCACCGACGTCAACGCCCTGGACGCGTGGCTCGCCCCCGAGCCAAACCGGACGCCCCCGCCATCACTGCAAGCAGCCACGTCCTCGCCAACCCCCGCCGCCCTCACCAACCACGCCACCGGCCTCGGAGCGCCATCAATGGCCGTCGCCACTGTATGCCGTGGACGGCGCCGTCCAAAACTACCTGGCACCTCCCCGAGCCGCCAGCACATTCCCATAGTAACTTCGGCCTGCCACCGTCCTCAACGAACCTCACCGGCCACCCAACGACCCCGCCGGCGCAGTAATGGCGTTGCCACCGCGTCCGCTCTCTGGAAGTCGCGGCACCGCGTCGCCCCGCCTATTTAAGGCCCCCTCGAGCTCACCGCAGCACACCTCACATCGTCCCTTTCCTTCAATGATCTTCCCCGAGCAGTAGAACGACCGGAAGAGGTCGTCTTCCCCGTCTCCGGCATACTCTGCCGCCGCCCTTTCCATGAAGATCCTCACCATTCCAGTACCTTCCCCCTCTCCACTCTTCCACCACTGGACTCCTGGAGCATCCGCGAACCCGTCCCCAACTTCAACTCCACTGGAGTCGCACCCTAGCCGGAGTTCCCCCCTCGTCCGACGCCGCCGTCCGCCGGGAGCAACCTCACCGGCGACACCGTCCATCTGTCCGACCATGGCGGGTACCGGAAGGACCGCCGTGACTCCCTGGTCACACCGGTGGACTCAGATCGCCGAACGGTGCCGCCGTTCGCCGGCAATCGTCGCCGGAGCACCGCCCCTGTTCTGCCACGAGAAGACGCGCGCGTCGTCCTGGTCGAACCTGACCAGTGGGCCAGGCGGGCCCACTGTCAGTGACCACAGGCCGCGCCAGCTCGGCGTAAGTGGAGGCGTACTCCGCTAGTACGCCTTCGACGTCGACGCATCCCTCACTGCCGAAGCAGCTGGGCTCGGCCCAGTGGCGCGCTCGGCTAAGTCGCGCTCAGGGCGCCACTCTATCCCTTCTTTTATCATTACAGCAGCTTTCAAATAAATTCCACAGAACCCTTTTCAAATCCAAATCCATATATTCAAAATTCTGCAGGCTTCTAAAATCATTATTTATTTGTCTAAATTAGGTGAACATTTTTCTGTGCTTAGTTTCTGTTTAATCTTTTAAATAATACTTTCAATCATGTTTTCTATCTTAGATATTCCATAACTAATTCATATGAACTCTAAATAAATTTATTCTGTTTCTGATATTCTTTAAATATCATCTAGTTTATTTTAGTATTTATTTCAAAAAATTTTGAAATACTTTTAAATGCTATTTTTGGATTATGTGGTGATTTGGATATTTTTGAAAATAGGAAATGAAGGGGGGGATGAATATTTCAAACTTTTGGAGTGCACCCAATATTTCTGCATGCTCAAGGCAAGCATTTTGAACACTTGATATGGCGTATGTTTTCATGCCATAATATTTTAGGGCATGTTTGATACTTTGATAGGCTTGGCATATGAGTAGAAATATTGCATGCATGCATGGTCATAATTATACTTTCTCTTACATGCATCCCCTTCAAATTTGCAATATGCATAAGTTATGAAAATCCAGGAATGTGCTCCTGTATTGGACGTGCCGGAGGACACGGGCCATACATGACACAGTGGTGTCATGAGATATATGTGGAAGCAGGCAAGGGTTGTGGCCCTGTCCTGATGATATGGTTGAAAGAATGTTTTGTTGTGCTAATCACTGCAGGAAACACAAGCCTCCTGAGTCGACCGTAGAGCGAGTCTTGTTCCAGTAACCCCCATACTTGAATCGTGCTGCCACTTGTCTCTACCACGGGTAGGGTATGGTTTAGTAAGTTGTTAACCCCTTTCCGTGCACACACCGTACAGAGAGGCCATGGTGGAAGATACCGGGTGCATCCGGTAGGCATGCCACATGGTCCGGGGGCATGGGTGTTTCCGGTTGTAGCCGAGAGGGAGTGTACCCTTGTAATCCGCGCGTTTGAATAGTGATCCCATGCTATTGGAGGTTGTAGCCTTCCCACTTAGAGTTTTACTTAACTGTTGTTTTGGGTGATCCCTGACAGCAGAAAAGTTAAGCTGGTGTGTGCTGGTTAGGTGTGTTTTCAACCCAAAGACCGTAATAGGAATTAGTCAGTGTCCCGATGCTGATTAAAGAAATCCTATACTTGCGGGTAAAGAGTACACCCTCTGCAGAGTTTGAAACCTATTCGAATGGCCGTGTCCGCGGTTAAGGACTACAGTCTGGGTTGGTCAAGTGTCGGTCTTAGAGTCGGTCTCCGGAGGAAATATTTAAAAGTTGAGCATGGTTATTCTGCAGGATAATTATCATTGCTACTGGTGTTACCATTAGTATATTTGATGATATGATTATATTTGTGAACTAACCCCCTTCTCTTATTTTACTTTCCAGAGTGTCTCAGGGGCTGGCTAGACTACCCCGGACACTCGCCTTTATTTTCAAGTCCTTTCTGTGGCGTCCCTCGAGTGTCAGGCGGTTTATCACGCCACTACTCTTGTGGACACCCGACTGGCATTTCTTTTCAAGTCCTTTCGTGGCGTCGCCTGAGTTCTCGGATGGTATCGTCCGATTTCTCTTTTAGACACCCGACTGGCATTTCTTTTCAAGACCGACCGTGGTGTCACTTGACACCCGATCGGCATTTCTTTTATATTTTATTGATGCTAATATTTATCTTCTGCACTAAATATTATTCATCATGCCATGTTTTAATTCCAGTCAGCATGCATTTAATATAAGTATATCATGAGCATGTGCATATAGTTTAATTCACCATGACCATATTATTGTTTTGCTGCATTTGTTATCTCTTGTGTCCATGATGTTTGCGAGTACATTCAAACGTACTCACAGGCTTGTCCCTGGCTATTTACTTGGCCAGGTTAGGAGTTCTACGAGGAAGAAAACCGCGACGTCCGTGCGAAGCCTAGGAGTGCAGCCACGCAGGATAGGAGTTATCCGGGTCAGCTGTTCCTGTTGGAATGGAGTCCCATCGGTGTTGAAGATCCTTAAGCCTTTTCCCTTCATCCACCACCGGAATCATTGTTATATCAGTAGACCTTTATGGTCTTGTATCCAATTTTTGTAAATGCTTGGTAATCTGTAACAAGGATGTGTCCACCAGTAACAGCAATCCTGGGCTGGTGATGACACTAGGGGTTAATTTCTGGAATATTATGTTCCCGAAATCCGGCCCCGACAGACGGGTCGAATCGGAGGTAACAACTCGTCGTAGCCTGGCAGCACCCGAACCAGTTGAACCCTATACACGATGGGTGGCATCGGATTACCGTGGAACACGGGGTTGCCCGGTTGAATGATTTTGCCCTTGGCGACATCAACCAACTCATTGTTCACGAAGTGCAGGAGAGTGCACGGAACGTCGGAGGCGCCCTGCGAAAACATGTAGGGCGTCAGGGATGCCCAGTCAAAGGCAAGGAGATCAAGTCCTCGGCCGAGAGGCTTAATTAGTTACCGTGATGATGGCGTCGAGCTCGGCTAATGTCGAGGCACCGCCAACGGCGGGCGTGCAATTGACGGAGGGGCCGCTTGCTGTCGAGGTACCGGCCGGCGTACACCCGGGTGCATTAAGCTCCAATGCCCGTGCCAGCGTCGGAGACACCAATACCGGCTCCGCCGGAGACATCAAAGGCGCCGCCTGCGCGTTGTGCGAGTTGCTGGCCCTGAAGCTGGGAATCGGGGGCGGCCCCTGTTGGCCGCCCGCAATCCACGTCGTCAGCCCATGAATCAAGGTAGGCATAATGCCGGTGAGCATCGATCCCGGTCGGCGGCGGCGGTGGAGCGGGGGAGGGTGCGGTGGGTCGTCGGCGGCGGTGGAGCCAGCGAGGGAGGGTGCGGAGGGGATCGAAATCGAGATGGAGGGGGATAGCGATCGAGATGGAGGGGGATAGCGATCGATATGGAGGGGGATCGAGATCGAGTGTCCTCATGAATATTCAATATTTTTTCATATTGAACATGAAAAAATATCATCAAATTTGAAAAAATATTCATGAATTCAAAAAGTGCCCATGAAATTTAAAAATATTCATGAGTTCAAAAAGTGCCCATGAAATACAATCAAGAAATGAAGGCTACAATTTAAATACAATCGATCTTAGCTAGCTAGCTATCTTTTCACAATGTTCTTGCCCTTCTTTTTCGCAAATGGAGTTCTTCTGTGGAACGGACATCCTTTAGGTAGGGTGGTCCTGCTTCGTCTTGTGGTGTATGTTTCTACTTCATCGTCGTCGTCATGTTCCTGTTCCATCTTCGGGTCGCCATACTTGTCGAAGTCTTGCTCATTGGCGACTCCATCCATTCTGATGATCTTCCTTTTGCCTCTCCTCACAACAACACGACTGGGCTTTGACGGGTTGGTAATGAAGAGGCATTGGTCCACTTGGGAAGCCAGTACCCATGGCTCATATTTTGCGGTGACGTTTGCGCCCGCGGTCTTGGATTTGGCTTCGGGTATAACCATGGTGGTGAAATACCGATATTCTTTTAGGACGCTCTTGGCCCATCTGACACGGAACATCGGGACCTTCTCTCCAGCGTAGCTCAGCTCCCAGATCTCCTCGATCCTTCTGTAGTATCTGTCCTTGTCGTTAACGGTGTAGGATTCCATCGTTACCCCGGAGTTCTGATAACCATCGTTCTTCATGTCCTTGTCCTCGGTGTAGAATGTGCAGCCGTTGATATCATACGCCTCATAGGTCATCAGGTTGTGCTTGGCGCCCTGTGACAAGGCGAATATGAGTTCTTCTTCCACGGAAGAATCCTCATGTAAAGGGTACGACAGAAGCTTCTGCTTGAACCAATGCATGAAACATGAGTTGTGCTCTTTGATTATATATCCGTCTGTCCTCTGTTGGCCTCGGTCATTGTACGTCTTCTCAATAAAGGTTTTGTGCTCTACCACCCAAGGATCGACCACATCTATGTGTTGTAGCGCGACTAGGTTTGCTCTTTCAAAGTTGGCGAGTCGACCCTCGAAGTCGACATGCATTTCGCGGCGACCCTCACGGTGACCCCATCCAGCGAGCCTGCCGAGGTGCCTATTCACGGGCAGACCAATAGGGTTCTCGATGCCTAGATAATTCGTGCAGTAGGAGATGCACTCTTCGGTCAAAAAGCCCCTGGCTATGCTTCCCTCTAGACGTGACATGTTGCGAACGTATCCTTTGATGACACCATTCATCCTTTCGAACGGCATCATGCTGTGCAGGAACGTCGGCCCGAGTTGGATGATATCCTCCACGATATGGACCAGCAAATGCACCATAACGTCGATGAATGCGGGCGGGAAGTACATCTCAAGCTCGCATAGTATCGCCACGATCTCTTCCTGTAGCCTTCTGAGTTGCCTCACGCCAACCGACTTCCGAGAGATGACGTCGAAAAAGTTCCATAGGCCAAATAGCGTTTCACGGACGTGCGCGTCCATGATCCCATGATTTGCAACTGGAAGTATCTGCGTCATCAGCACGTGACAGTCGTGAGACTTCATCCCGCTGAACTTCTGCTTCGCTGGGTCTAGGTATCTGCTTATCTTCCCCGCGTAATCGTAAGGAAGTTTTACTCCTACGAGGGAGGTGATAAACTGCTCGATCTCCACATGACTTAGAGTGAAGCACGCGGGAGGGTAGTCATTTCCGGTCTTGTTGGCCTTTTTGCCTTTGCGACGACTTTCTGTGTCCTGCTTCGCCTCATCATCATCATCACTAGCGTGAAGCTCCTCCCTGATGCCCATTGTTTCAAATCTACCCTTGCTTTTGGCCCATCTTTAGTCCTCTCTGGCATGTTGAGCAGGGTACCAAGCAGACTCTCGCACACGTTCTTCGTGATATGCATGACATCAAGGCTGCGAGGCACACGGTGGATCTTCCAGTACGGCAAGTCCCACAAAACAGACCTCGGTTTCCATACCTTCAGCGGCGGCTCTGGCGCCTTTCTCTTCTTTCCCGGCTTTGGCGCCTTTTGCTTCTTTCCCGGCAGTGGGCAATCTTTCCAATTTTTCAACAGCTCGTCTATTTCCTCGCCGCTCCTCGTACGCGGGCGTCTTCGGGGTTCGGTTTCACCATCGAACAGATCCTTGCGTTTTCTCCACAGGTCATCGTCGCGGAGCCACCTTCGATGTCCCATGAACACGGTTTTCAAAGACCCGGGATCTCTATATAGCTGGCGATACGTTGTGTCATCCATGCACCTGACGCATCCAGAAAATCCGTGGACCACCTGCCCCGCGAGATATCCGTAACCGAGATAGTCGTGCACCGTCGTGAGCAGTGCGGCTCTCATAGGGAAATATTCTTTCTCTGCGGCGTCCCACGTATTGGTTGGCATTTTCCACAGCGTGTCTAGCTCCTCTTTCAGCAGCCCCAGATACAGATTGATGTCGTTCCCTGGTTGTTTCGGCCCGTCAATTTGCATACTCATGTGAATGTACTTCCTCTTCATGCACAACCAGGGGGGAAGGTTGTACATCCACACAAACACATGCCAGGTGCTATGTGTGCTTCTCTGGCTGCCAAACGGATTGACTCCATCGGTGCTCGCACCCAGCACGATGTTCCTTGGATGGTTCTCAAATTCTGCATCTTCGAAGTTCAACGCTTGCCACTGGCTCGCATCCTTAGGGTGACTCAGCATTTTGTCTTTTTTATTTATCTCGGGATCATTTGCATCATCTTCTCGCTTCTTCTCCTCCCTATCCGCGTGCCAACGTAGGAGCTTTGCTACCTTAGGGTCCGCGAAATACCGCTGCAGACGAGGAGTGATCGGAAAGTACCACACCACTTTTCGAGGAGCTTTCTTCCTCTTCTTGTATCAAGTGACACCGCACACCGGACATATGGTAGACTCCGCGTGCTCGTCCCGATAAATGATGCAATTGTTCATGCACACATGGTATTTCATGTGCGGTAATCCAGAGGACACATGATTTTCTTCGCCTCCTCGAAACTGGTCGGGCACTTGTTCCCCTTGGGAAGACGTTCGTACCAGAATGACATGTTCTCGTCAAAGCATGCGTCGGTCAGTTTGTGTTTTACCTTCATCTCCAGAGCCATGAGCGTTACTTTCAGGCGGGTATCCTTGGGCCTGCATCCTTCATACAATGGAGTAACCGTGTCTATCTCCAGTTGATCCAGCTTGGCTTTCTCTTGGGCGGCAGCTCTTGCGTTATCCGTCTGCTTGAGAAGCGGCTCTTGAATATGAGGGTCCTGCACCCAGCCCATCGATGGTCCATCGTCATCTGCTCCGCCGACATCTTCATCTTCATGATCATACCCTTCGTGTGCTCCGGCATCTTCCCCATCATCATGTCCTACATCTTCTACATGATGACTGTGTACAGCATCACCGTCGTGATCATGTCCTGGAGATTCTTCGTCTTCTCGCCCACCCGAGCCGCGGTGGTTGTCTTCCTGCCCTTCACATTTCTTGACCGGCCCCCATGGACGACTTCGTAGTCATCTTCATCACCTTGCCACCGATAGCCATCCATGAAACCACGCAGGAGCAGGTGGTCCCGCACCTGCCAAGAATCCGGGTCCGCAATAAGGCTCTTCAGCTTGCATCTTCGACACGGACATCTTATCTCCGTCTCGTTCTTTTGAAGCATCTCGGCCTTTGCGGAGCTCAAAAACCTATTCACGATGCCTTCGGTCATCGTGTGGACCATGGTCGCCTGCGGGGTAGAGCAAAACGATATTTTAGAACCAAGAAAAAATTTGGCAAGACTTTCCCTAAAAATTGGACCAAAAAGAATGCAAAATTTGGCATGACTTTCCCTAAAAATTGGACCAAAAAGAATGCATAGTGCCAAAATTCTCGCTGAAACGGAAATGAATCAACATTCTGGCAAAATATTGGCAACTATCGCATTTCAAATACCGGTACCTGCAAACACAAACATATATGCAACACCACAAACATATGCAACACCACGAACATACATAGATCTAACTAGGCCATAATAAGTGCATGCACGTTGTTGGAGGGAGAACAACATAAAGATAGCTTCCCCTTACTTACCTATCAAAAAAAGGTAATTTAACCACTTAATTTGGATGAATCTATGGGGGAAATGAGGTGACAAGGAGGAGGCAGCCGAGACAAGCTTGGAGGAGGACGTGGAGAGAATGAAGTGGGGAAAGTGAGTCGGTAGGTGTGGCTGTCCAAAATATCTTGTTGGTCCGAGGTTACTAATAGCGCACCACCTCTAAATGCGCCCTTAGTAACCCAGGTTACTTATGGCGCACCTGCTGGTGGTGCGCCATTAGTAGTTTTGCAAAAAAAAAATATACTAATGGCGCACTATGGAATAGTGCGCCATTACTAGTTTAAAATAGTAATGGCGCACTATGCCACGGTGCGCCATTAGTAGTTTTGCAAAAAAAAGAATAAAAAAAACTATAGTAGTGGCGCACTCTGTGGATGGTGCGCCATTACTAGTTAGAACTTGTAATGGCGCACTGTGCGTGGATGCGCCATTATTATGTTTGGAAAAAAAATTGTTACTAGTGGCACACCATGTGCCTGGTGCGCCATTAGTGTCTTCCACACTAATGGCGCACCTGCACATGGTGCTCCACTGCTATATAGTAGTGGCGCACCACATGTCAGGTGCGCCATTAGTATCCATTTCATCTATAGCCCTTTTCCTAGTAGTGACTGCCTGATCATGGATCTCTACATCGAGGGATACATGGAAGCGTCTGTAGCCGGAGAGGGCGATGTAGATGATGGCGACGATGACGATGCAGACGACGACGCGCCTCGCTAGGCTCTTATTTCCTGTTTTGCCCTGTACTTACAAAGCTTTCGGATACTACCCTGAGGGGGTGTGAGAGCATTTGGAGAGGAGAGTTCCTCTATTATGTATGAAATGAAGAGATGCTTTTGAGGTAGGTGGTGAGACGCCCCGTCTCGAGCCAAGAGGCCCTTGATGAAAGCCAATACCGCAACTTATCTGGGTGCGGATGATCTTGAATGAGTTCCCGTAGCACTTGGGTGCCTTTCTTATGAGAGGGCATCCAGAGGCTGATGAATGCCTAACACTCCTGGGGAGCCCGCGGACCTTCCTGAGAGCGCCTGGTGAGGAACTAAATACTGAGCCTTGACAAGGTGCACGCACTGTGACCCTGTGACGGTCGTTCAAGTTCCGCTTAAGGCTGTTGTAGCGTGCGTGGTGCGTAAAGCATGCGCAGCCCCCGCTCACGCGTCGCTTATGGGGGTAAGTAGTAGGCATGAGCCCCGCGTCTTTAGACAGAAACCAAAAGCAGGAAAACATTGTGAATCGAGAAAAAAAACTTTTATATTTGGCAAGAACACGAAACTCCAAGTTTTACTCCAAAAAGAAGGCGAATTAAGCTACAGAAAGAGGGTAAACCAAAAGAACCAACAACCGCGTCTGGCACCTAGGCTAGTCTTTGTCTTCCCACCAGCGCGGAGCTAAGTGCTCCACTGGCTGTGGGCATAGTCATTGGGGTAAAGTGTCGACGGCCAGCGTGGAGCATGGTGCTTCCACTTGGACGTGGGGTGGATTCCCCGTGAGGCCCAAGGGCGGCACTCAAGAGACTCCGGGGCATGTATAGGCCCACTCATTATTACATGAGAGTTTCATGGGCAGAGATCTTCATGAACGTCGTTGGTGCCTAGACAGGGCCCCGCCCTGCGCCTCCCCTACCACCGTTGGGGTGTCCGGAAACCAGGACGATGCCAACGAGCAAGAGGGACTCTAGTGGTGCTCGCCAGCGCCTGCCCCAGCAAAGGCCTACCTCCGAGTGGCACGCGCCGCCGCCGCGGCAGTACTTTGCTCTGGGTTGCGAGAAGGGGGGCCTTGCATTGGGCGTCCCCCGCGCAGCCCCTAGTGCGTTGCCTCTTGCTGCAACAGGGCCACCGTCCTGAGATCCAAGGTCGTTGCTGAGGCTTGGTTCACCTACGGTCCATGGTCAGCGTAATCATGTCCCTGAGATATCGGTTGTACTAGGTGGCTGTCGTTGATGAAGGCGCCGATGATGCCCCATGGTGGCCCGCGGAGAGCCTCGGGCTTGCTCGGTCCCATCACCCAGGCCGGTGGGGGAAATAGTTGAGGACTTCTTGTTGAATACAGCGGGTCTATCACTAGGGGCGCAGTGATGTCCGGGGCTCTCGCCCTTGAGCCATTGCCTGGCCATTCGTTATCTCCGTCTTCTTGGCCTGGCGCGGGGCCGCGTTGACCACGGGGAAGCATCTCGGTGTGGTCCCAATGGGGGCCGCCTGAGCTTGCCACACCCGTAGGC
Organism: Secale cereale; assembly: GCA_902687465.1. Classification (NCBI taxonomy): domain Eukaryota; kingdom Viridiplantae; phylum Streptophyta; class Magnoliopsida; order Poales; family Poaceae; genus Secale; species Secale cereale. The sequence goes on along the minus strand of LR738711.1, from coordinate 631,729,334 downwards.
ACTGCGTCCCTAGCTAGGCGAGCGGTGTCGCGGTCCAAGCCGACACCGCGAGGTCCTTCGGGCTGCTTGAGGGGAGGCACATAGGCGCTGCGGAGGCCAACGCGTGCCCTGGCAGCGCTCGCGATGTGGGCAAGGTGCAGAAAGGCGACTCACCCCTGCACGCGGCGTCTAGCAGCTCCACGACTCGCTCCAGCAAGGCGTCATGGCCAACCTCCGTCAACCTGCATCTGACCAATTCCCGTGATACGACGAGTGCGGACCGCATATCCGCTTGCTCCCGACGAGTGTGTGACGCCTTCGCCGCTGCGTAGCTTGAGGATCACGTGGTGGAGCGATTGCGGCGTGGGGTGGAAGCGAGCGGCAGCGGCCCATGCTGCCCGTAGCAGGCGGCATCGGGCAGCGCACAAGCCGCCTGGAATGCGGAGTTGAGTTCCTCCTGGATGGAAGGCGCCGCCTGAGAAGGCCAAGCGGCCCAGGGGCTCAGCGGGGGCTCGGGGAGCGTCAACCATGGGAATGTAGTGGTGATGACGATTTGACCGGAGGAAGAGAGACTCCGACACACCCCTACTTGGTGTGCCAAATGTCGGATTCAGGGCTCCGCAAAACCCTTGTAAGTTCGAACACTCAGGTGCGTGCGAAGAACTCAACTTCCCCTATCAGCCTACTCGCCGTCTCTATGATCTAGCTCGAGGAATAGGAAAGCAAATGACACACGGAAGTTTACCCAGGTGCAGGCCACCTATCGGTGAGTGGACCTACTCCTGCAATGTGGTGGATTACCTCGAGGTGGACTGAAGACGAACTAGTACAGTGGTTGAAGAACCTTGCGAGGTGTGCTCTTTCTTGTGGTGGTCAGGGAGGTCTGAATGATCCGTCCCCTTCTATGTGGTGGCTACACTACATTCATAGTGTCCTTGGTCCTCTTCGCCCAAAATGTAGGCAAGAAGGGATCCCACAACGGTGATATTTGAAGGGAGACAACTAGTACATCTTATACTGACTAAAGATGGTCTTCGCCAACAAAGCTACTGATTGTGTTGCCACGATGGGCTCGCTGATGACCTCCGTCCTGCCATCCTGTCGATCCAGGAGTTGTTGCATGGAAATTGAAACCTTTGGTTGATTACTCGGGACTCTGCGCATGTGCTTGCCTCTTTAGCGCCAAAGTGGAAATCTGTCGTCCTGCGCTCACTGGCGCTCGCCTATCCATGGTCGTCATGGCTTGCATCGTACGAACCTCACGAGCTGGGGGCTTGCATAGAGATCTCTGCCCCTTAGGAGCCAGCCTAGTGAAACTAATCTTTCTGGGGGTCTTGATGTCGTCCACCTCGCAAGGCTTGGCCCCTCGCGAGGGTCTTGAGTGTCGATGTTGAAGATGGGCCGTACCAGACAGGCCAAGGAGCCACGTCAGGGGCCGTAGGCAGGCAAGTCTGGGTACCTCGGTTCCCAGAACGCTGACAGTATCATGGTGAGCAAATCTCGCTAGACCAGATAGCAGCAAGCACGGTGTCTTGAAAAGCTGAGGCCTCACTTCGATGATGGTTGCGTGCATGTTCCTCGAGCAAGAAGCCAGCCGCACGACGCTCAACATATCCATACATGAACTACAGAGGTCAATGATGTCACTGGGGAGATTGCTCCAATCGCGGCTCATATGGATGTTGCGCAGTTCGCTTTCGGCCATGGTTGAGTTTGGAAGGTGGAGCTTTTGGGGGCTTGATATACGGGAGAGAAGGCTCTCGGTGCTGTTGCGGCTAGTGAGGAAAAAGTGGTACTGGGGGAGGTGAGCGAGGCAAGGGTACGCGGGGCATAGTGAGATGATGAAGAGTGACCTCGGGATCTCCGGCGAGACGGAGATGGAGATGGAGTGGTGCTAGGCGAGAGGGAGACGAGGCGAGACATGCTATACAGCAGCGGTGACAGTGACTGTGCAGTGCACAAGGTGAGGCTGACTTTGGTAACCCGAACACACTGCCTGGACTAGTGTCACCTCGAGCGCAGGGTCTTGTAACTTCACTGTCAGGACCGGATGAATAATATTTTTACCAACAAGTGAACCACAGTTGTACTACTACTAGTAGTAACATACATAGTAGTACAATAGTACTGTATGCCTCTGGGTTCACTTCATCCTCCAGGTAACATCCATATTGCCACCAGAAGCAAATTCTGGTGCATGCGGAAGCGTGAAGAAGGTTTATTTTATATTTTATTTTGGATAACCGCACATTCCTTAACCAGAAAAGGTTGTGTCTCCCAGGCACGCGCCAATATCAATTCCAAAGAGATGGATATGTTTGTATATCTATTCATCCACCCAAGTTGGTTTTGCGTAGGTCCCACCTGCTAGGAGGGGTGCAGAAATAAAAAGGAATCATAAAATGTTTTCGCCACAGTGATTCGAAAGAGTGACCTCAACTAACAAGTGGCACATGTAGCGATCAAAGGATGGGCACGAACGCGGACACGGACCACTCCTTAGTACGCTACCCGCATAGCCTTTTTTTAGGTTGGTCTACCTAGCCGTCTAATCAACTACCTGCATGCCCCTTCTCCCATTTACTTCTCCATCAGGAACTGATTTTCCTCAGCTTCTTCACCTCTCCTTCATTTGCATTCAAAACCCACTGGATTCACATCCTCCTTGAGTAATTCCGAAGCCCCTTTAAATATTCAGCTTCTTCAGTTAGACTAGACATCTTAATCCTAATTCTCGAAACCATAGCCCTCCGGTCCAGCGGTTCCAAATGGCGAAAGAGATCCCTATTCAGGTTTTTAGAGTCAAACATGTCCTCATTGAAGGCTCGTTGAGCACAGTTGCCACCATCACCGACCACCCAAGGGTTGTTCGGTAGTGGATCAACAATGTATCCTACTGCCTCCAAAAGGTGGAGATGAAGGACGTCGTTCTTGACGCAGAGTACAGGGAGCGTGCCACTGAGAAGATCCAACGAGCCGCTGTCCCTCAGCTGTGCCTCGAAGATGAAGTTTTGGTGTATCCAATCATACACGCGCCATCCATACCAGGTGAGCTCCACGATTTGATGTCTCGGGAGGACATATACTTCTGTGGGGCATGCATCAAAGGGGACAAAGAGAAGCTCGTGCCGTACAACCTTGACTTGAAAAACATCGCTGACCTACAAACTAGAATTCCAGCAGATGGTGGTGATAATAAAACGCCATCCCTGTTTGACATAACAAATTATGTGCTTGGAACAAATCTTGAGAAGAGTGACGAGACGCATGGATTAAGGTCGTCTGGATGGGAGAATTATCCCTTGACCTACGAGCGGATAAAATATGCTGCCCCCGATGCCCGTGTGAGTTTCGAGATAGCTTCAAGGTCAAAAGAGCTTGTTGCGAAGCCGTCTCCCACAGAAAATGAGAAGAAGAAGAAGAAGAAGAAGAAGAAGAAGAAGAAGAAGAAGAAGAAGAAGAAGAAGAAGAAGAAGAAGAAGAAGAAGAAGAAGAAGAAGAAGAAGAAGAAGAAGAAGAAGAAGAAGAAGAAGAAGAAGGATGATGATGATGAAGAAGAAGTTGCATCAGCAGCAGGGCATTATAGATGGATGAACTATTTCCTATCTTGTAAAAATTATATTTCCTCTCTGTGTACATTGATATAGATGAACTATTTCCTCTCTTGTAAAAATTATATTTCCTCTCCGTGTAGATTGAGATAGACAAACTATTTCGCTGATGTGCATGTATTTGGAACAAGTGTACTATGTGTGCATTGATATGGTCTGCTTGACTACAATGAACTATTTATCCGCCTAGTTTTCTCTACTACTACTCCTTGTAGTGAGCGGTATGCAATGCATGTGCCAGTAGACATGACAGCTTGTCCATGGAAGTTGAACCACGACGACCATCACATTTCACCACTACCACACACGATTCCCATGACGTCGCTCCAACCCATGACACCACATCCTCCGATGTTCGTCTCCCCTCTCTGGGTCCCATCGCTCCTGTGCCTTTGTGTGCATGACATGCGGGCCAGCTAAACTGCGACGAGCATCAAGTTTCTACCACAACCACACGTGATTGGACGCGGCTTGCATGCTCCGCTCATGGCTCCAGTCCGTACTCCCGCACCATCAAATTTTCATCCAACAGTGTGACACATTTCGTTCGGGCTTCACTCCTCAGCCATAAATATAATAAATAAAATAAAGGCCCGACTTTGCCTTCTACTTCTGTAATACATGTAGTTCTCGCCGGTGTGGCCATATACGCCTCGTAACACCCCGACGTCCAGCCGTGGCACCCTCGCCAAGGCCAGACCACCACCGGTCGGTTCATCTCGAATGAGTGAGTCGCCAACGCTGCCGCGATAATGGCCAGCTAGGCATCTCGAACCACACCGATGCCACTTCCCCATAGCCGATCTACGCTGGCCCATGGCCGCATGCCATTGAACACTACAAAAAAATCACTTCTTTGATAATACGTGTTTGCCACAGTAGGTCACATTTTCTGTCATGCATGTACATCCATGACGATTTTATGACAGAATCAAGATAGTCATACATGTGTTGTCGTAGAAGTGTTCCATGACAGTACCAGAATTATCATCACGAAAGTGTCCACTTCCATGACAAAAAATAGCGCATCATGGAAGTGCTTTCGTCAAGGGTAACCGACACGTGGCATCCACCGTAACAGGTCGCCATTAAGCTATCGAGTTCCATTTGGATCCGATAACCCGTTAACCGCCTAGAACAATGGGTATTTTCCATGTGTAAAATTCTGATTTGCCCTAGTATCCACGTGTCGGCTCCGGGTCGTGACAGGTGTCATCAGGCGAGTGGACGGGATGAGCCTATTGTACGTCGACATGTGGCTCGGCCCACCCTTTTTGGTTAAAAGGTTGGGCCTATCAAAATAAGCGGGCCGGCCCATTAGCGGCCTAGTCAGGTCAGGCCCATACACAAGCACGACGCATACAAGTTACACACAATCGGCCCATCATAGGCCCATTCTAGATTTGACAATTTCCAACCTTTGTCAGTTCTAGCCCGTTTACGGCGCACTACGTCTTTGGGCCCAATTACGACCTGACCTTCTTTCAGCCTGTTAGCAGTCCATCGTCAGTTCCATGCTGTGAACGGCCCGATACATCTTTCGGCCTTTTCTCGGCCCATTCTACAGTTGGGCCAACTTCTAGCCCGTTGTGACTTTCAGCCTTTCCTTGGCCCATAAGGTAAATGGGCTAATTTCTAACCCATTTTGTCTTTCGGCCTGTTAACGGCCCGCACAATAGTTGGGCCTATGACGTGCAACCTGATTTTGGGTCCATTGGCGGCCCACTTTCAGCAGGTCATTATTTCATCCTGATGTGACTTTCGTTCTGTTAGAAACCTAGTTTGCAAAATGGGCCTCTTCTGGCCCAAAACACTTTGGCCTCTTGAAAGCCAGAAAAGTAAAAGGGCCGAAGCAAAATTGACATTTATTTCGGCCTACTAGGGCCCGCGGGCCATTTCCAATTTTTACGGCCCTGTTGATCTTTCGGCCTGTTAACGGCCTACGGGCCATTTGCATTATAAATGGACCTATCAAGGTTTCGGCCTATTAATGTCTTGGTAGGGCCCGCGGGCCATTTCCATTTATACGACCATATCAAGATTTCGGCATGTTATCAGCCTGCTAAGAGATGTTGTAACGGTGGCGCCATCGTTTGGGATCCACTAAATATTAAGTTGACCAGCCTAATTAAATGCCCGATTTGACTTACATGTATGTTCGTCCGAATGGAGTCCAAGTAACGTTTGGGCGTGTTGGCCCCTGTTTCAACGATATACCATATACAAATAATTATCCTACTCTATACTATCGCATCTAAAAACCTGCACTTATACAATAAAGAGACTAAGGCATAGAAATGAAGAATAATCGTACACTATACAATAAAGTAATCATAGCAGATTATACCCACTGGGCATTATAGTTATGCGTTCAGCACCAGTGATAATAAAGCGTACACAAACAGCAAATTACATACACTGGGCAAATAAAGCTCATACATCATGGACACACATCAACATAACTTACCATTTGAACTATAATCTCTTCAGATAATAGGATTGGCCGGATTCATATTACACAAATTTTAGTCTGCAAAACCTCCAGTTCCTTTGTGGTTACCTCAGTGTCTTGTTTCTTATTTTTGACTCCTACATCTAATACCTGCAAGCCCAGTCTCAACATGTTGATTGCATGTTGAGAATCATGTACACGTTGTCTTGCCGCCTCTAGTTGGAGCTCAAGAACATCAACACATTCCAATTCCAATCCATAATCATTTGGTAGTGGCCATGTCGTGCACCTCTCAGATCCTTGCGTTGATGTTACTTCATCCTGAAATGTTTCTATAAGTACACATGACTATGGCAAAAATATAGTTACACCAGTAAAATGAGGAAGACAGACTATTTTGTACATGGCTAAACGGGACAAATAATAATGTTACACGTCATGACACATAAGCAGGTGATATTTTGAAAATTATAAAAATGGTAATCTGTGCAGCCCGCATACAGAAATCTCTCTTAGCTCACAAGAGGAGCATGATGTTGGGGCCAAATCCAAAACACAGACAGGTTAGAAATTTAGACCACACGCAGCTACTGAACATTATATTGTCGGGACCCCGATCCAAAGTCACACCGATCTAGCATGTAACACTTCATATCACTTTGAGGCCTCATGCACAGTATCCCCACGGGTGCCACTTACCTGGCCCGGGACCGTTTGCGCCTTTTGGCTCACGTATATGATAGTGTCGCTAGCATCCATATGACAGAGAACCCGAGCTGACATGTCTAGTCGTAAACCCAAGGTGGCACTAACTTACAGGGACAAGCATACATGACCCAGCAACGAACGTGTCGGTCATCAACGTATGAACCCAAGTCATAGCAAGCTACAAGGACTTAAAGGAACAACGCATGACATTTCCCTATAGGGAAAGACACAGGAACGAAGAAGGACACATGCCGACCAGCCTAATTGTTCCGGAGCAGTAGCAGGCTACATGGCTCAGTGGAAGCACTAGGAGACATTTCCCCATAAGAGAGGCTACCAAGAATAAACAACTAGGTTTTCGGATCCCACACATACCAAGCATTTCAAATCATGCACACTATATGCTCAATATGTGCAAATACAACATGGCATCACAACAAAACTCAACGACTCAAAGTTTTTATTTAGAAGGCTCCGGAGAGTCATACATAGTAAGAATTACAATCATGGGTCAGATGACCCAACATAAAGAGCATACAAGCAATGGAAGCATAACATGTCTGAGTACAGACAACTACAAATGAAAAAGGCTGAGAAGCCTGACTATCTACAAGACCCTCCCAAGGGTACAAGATCGTAGCTAAGGTAACAAGCTAAACGTCGAAGTCCACGGGGATCTACTAATGAGACTGAAGTCTCCTCTGCAAAAACAGAAATTAAGAAAACGTGAGTACAAATGTACCCAACATTACTTACATCAGAACTAACTACATATGCATCAGTATCAGCAAAGGGGTGGTGGAGTTTAAGTGCGGCAAGTCAGCTTTGACTCAGTGGTTATCCTATACTACGACTGCTGATAACTCTTTTGAGGTGGCGCACACGAGTCCACATATTCACCATATCAATACATGTCACACCCTGGTTTTCGTGCCACAACACTTAAGCTAATAATCATGCAAAAATGTGGTTTGACAAAAACTTTTGAGTGTTTTTGACCTTGCTTGATTGGTTTTCTGTTTGCTGTTTGCAAGAGCTCTAAAAATCAAATAAATCATCCAACTCTTATACTTCATCTCCTTGATCCAAAACCTTTTCCCAATGATCATGCCATGTGTATAGAACAGTATAGTATTTTCTTATAAAAATAATTTGGCCAAATAGTATTTTCTAAAATTAGTTTTCCAAAAACCCCTGAATTGAGGTTTGTACTTCAAGTACTTAATTGAGGGTGTGAAAAATATTTCCAAAAGTATATTTGTATCCTATTAGGTATATGACTCCCATAAACCACAAAATAATAATTTTAAAAGTTATTTTCCTATTTTATTTAAAGGCTTTTTCTTAAGGCCATAAATGGTCTTTAATAGGTAAAAAATATTTAACTGTTTCAAAAATATTTTTCAAAATTCAGGGAAGCTCATAGGACATATATTGTCCATATATAAGAGTTTCAGCACATGGTCATGTTCAAAATATTGGGCAAATCCTTTAAAAAACCTTTCTGGATATTTCAAGCTTTTGAAATATTTACAAAGGAAATATTCTCTAAAAATTCCATGGAAATTCTATCATGTCAGATATGACATATTTGATGATCTTACAAAGCCTCACGCCTTGAAGATCAAGAAAACATCATCTAACCCCCTCAAAACCATTTCTGTCCATTTTGAAGTTTGAGCAACTTTACATTGCCAAACTTGTCCAAATGCTCTCAAACTTGGTACACATGCTAAAATGGTCTAATTATGCATTGAGACCAAATGGAACAAGTATTCGAGAAGCATAACTTGATCTAAGTGCCCCAATACCCTTTCTGACCAGATCCAAATTTGAACAACTCTACATTGCCAACTTTTTACTTGTGACCTCAAATTTTGTGGACATGTTCACAACCCCAAATGATGACACTACACCAAGTGGTGCATCAAGGAGGGATGATTTGCATAACTGAATCTTGGAAAAGTCATTTCAGCTGATTTCTAGGGTTTACCAAAGTTACATTGGCATGTTTCTTCGAATGAGCTCAAACTTGGTGGAATACCCTATTTCTATATGCCATTTGATCCTTTTAAGTCTCATGTCAAGTGGAGTTAATTTGCTTGCCCAAATTTGCATCAAAAACCTTCTGTCACTTTTCAAAAATCACCATTTTGACCACTTACACTATTCTCCTTGAGCTCAACTTTTTACCACAGCTCCTACTAGTTCTCTCCTACCTCCAGTAACTCTCCCCCGGCCATTTCTCAATGATTGAGGGGTAAACTACCCCCATTTACCTCCCTGGACAGCCCCTCTCTCCCACTTCTTCTGCCTCTCTCCTCTCCTACTGGCTCCCCAGGGCATCCAAGGCCACAGCCCACTTCTTTACTTCCTCCTAGAGCTACCAGACACCTTTGGACGCGCCCACATTGCATAGAAAATGGCCATGCCGGCCATTTGGGCGCTCTGGAGCGCGCTACAGTGCGCTCCCGCACCGTAGCCGCCCCCTGCCAAGCACCTCCAGCCACCTCGGGCCTCCCCAGCATGTCCGACGATGCGCCTGGACGTCTGTGACACGCCACGCCTCTGTCCCCCTCCTACTTCTCCCTCCTATCGCCCTAGCTCGCACGCGCACCGGCCGCCCGAGAGCTCCAACGAGCAAACTCACACGCGCGGTGCCCCTGGCCCCCTCTGCTCTCTCTCTTCTCTCCCCTAGCTCTGGGACGAATCCAGGAACGCCCCAGACATGGTGCCAGCTCCTCCCGAGCCCTGTGGCAACGAGCAGGAGCTCTCCGGCGCACGGGTCCACGGCACCCCGCCGTTCGCCTATAAAAGGAACGCCCCGCGCCTTCCTCTCCACTCTACTCGCTTCCACACACACCTAATCACCCCCCTGCACCACATCCTCCTCTCCAGACGAGCTCGAGCTCGAGCTCCGCCGCCTAGGGTCGCCGTCGATCTCAGGGTACAGGCCCACTCCGCCGCTCCTCTTCCTCGATCAGGAACCGCCGCGGCTCACGGACCCATTCCCCTCCTTCTCCGACTCCAGTTGCAGCCAGGAGCGAGCAAACCAGGACCCTCCCGACGCTCCGACGCCGTTCCACCTCGCCGCCGACGAACCAGGCTCCTCCGGCGGCCAATTCCCGCACCACCGGAACCGCGACTCCCCCCTGAGCACGCCCGTTCCCTCGGATCGCGTCGTCGTGCACCACATCGCCGCCAGTGAGCTCGCCGCTTCCCTGGCCACGAGGTTGAAGATGACAGGCAAGCCCCACCTGTCATCCTCACCTCTCTCTCTCTCCCCTCTCTGTCGCTGACCGCCGGGCCCAGCCATCAGGTTTGAACGTGCGTGCATGCGCGCACCGGTTTGCCTGGGCGGGCGTGGCTCCGGGCCGGCCCAGCTACAGGCTAATATTGGCCTGCAAATTCTTTTTTATTTTTATTTTTCCAGTGAACATCTAAAATCCTTAAACAAATCAAATAGATTCCAAATTTGATGATTCAAATTTCCAGTGACTCCATGAATCATGATCTATCACATGGTGCTATTTGCATAGTTTTCCAGAGACATTTTCTTCACATATAGTTATCAAAGTATTGTTTTTCCATTTCTGTGATGAACTTTAGAAAATCACAGAGAGCTCAAAATTAATCCAAATGCAATGGTTCAAATTCCTAGGTACTTATATACTCATAACTTAGTGTTTTGAACATTTATCCCAACACTTTCCGTGCCACATCAAATATTGGTCTATTTATTCATGTATAGCCAACTTCGCAAATTCATAGGAAATTCATTTGAACTCCAAATTAAGTGAAACCAACTCCTAGCAGCTTCTAAAATCATCCCTTGTTAAATGGGCACCTTTGCACAATTTTCAAAATAATTCTTCTGTACACTTCTTGTAGGTCCATTAAATCCATTGATTCCATCATTTTGAAATGTTCCAAACTATTCATTTCTCATATGACCAGAGGTATCCTAGAAAAGTCCAAGTCCTATTTGTAGAGCACTTTTATTTTTGCCTTATTGTGTTGCTTATTGTGATTTGTTTCCGGCATTAGTTGATGAAGTAGGCAGAGTACTTGGAGAAGGACCAGAGGATTTGAAGACCCCAAGGACTTGGTTAAGACAGGCAAGCATCCCTTTGATCATGATACCCCTCTTGTTCATCGGTACCCTTTTCCGATTGCATGATGATGAAATATGCCGGTGGTAAACTTATTGTGAACCACCACATGGTGCATACCCCTACTAATAATCTTTACCATGTGCATAGATGTAATGTCAAAAGATTAGTTGTTGATACATGATGTTGCATATGTACCATGAACCCTTCGTGGTTGCATCCTTTAGAAAACCCCATCCGGTGCCCCTAATGCCCGAGGGTGATGTTGAGTTAAGGCCACCACTTGAGGAAGAAGCGGTGTACCAAAGAGAGTTCTCGTGTGTGGGTAAAATAATGGATTAGATTTATGTGTGATTAACGTCCCAACCAAACATGTGCAACCACTCTACCCCTTATGGGACGGGGCATTATTGATTACTTAGGCTGATACTAGAATGGTGCCCACATCACTAGTGACGGGGGAGACTTGAGGTCACTCCCGGGACAGGGTCGTGCTTGGAAAGGCGACCGTGACTATTTTTACAGGGCACCGGACACACCGTTGGTCCCTTCGTGTATGCGTGACATTCTAAAAAGGGCATGTCCCACGATCTTTCGTTTGTACACGAAGGCTGTGCACCAACGAGTGGACCCTATGTTAGTGTCGTCTAGGGAAAGTTAATGACCGGGTGCTTCCCCCGAGTACTTCTCGGATCTTGTGGGTAAAGTGCGCAACCTCTGCAGAGTGTAAAACTATTCGAATAGCCGTCTCCACGGTCATGGGCAGTTGGGAGGTGCTACTTAAACTATGTCCAGAATTTACAATCTTGGTGATTATGTGTGTGTGTATTGAGTCAAGGTGGTGTCTTAACTCGTTGATAGAACCAGAAATGATTTGAACTCTATTTATGTTGATATCTGTAACATGTCCTCGAGGTTACCCGAGTACATTGATGCATGTCTCACAAATGGTTGAATATCTAGCTTGTAGCTAGGTCGCTTATTTGTTGTAAAACTTGCATTGTTACCTTGAACCAAATCATGGGTTGCTTGCGAGTACATTCAAAGTACTCATTGGCTTGCCACTTGTTATTTTATTGGCCAAGCATGAAAGAACATGACATGATGAAGATTTCTTGGTGACGAACATGCGAGCTAGGACGCTTCCCAGTCAGAATGCCTGTAGGGTTAAGGCAGATGGCATGGGTTCAAGTTGTTATTGAATATTTCCGCTGCAATGATATATTCAAGACTTGAACTTAAAGGTCACAGTTTGTGTAACACGGTATGCATGGAAGTAAGACTCTTTTTATTCAGCTTCTGTGTGTTCAGTGAGCATTGATCTCTGGGATCACTGTACACGTGCATTCGGTGATCTCGACTTATGAGTCGGGGTCCCCACAATACACCACTATGGATCCGCTCCCGTCTCCCTAGGAGAAGGCCATCCATAGCACTCACACTTATCTTGCGCATTTTAGAGTATCCACTTTCACTTGTCTATGAACTGCATAGGCAACCCAGTAGACCATGTTAACGCTGTAGGGGTGTACTTCTTCACACACGCTCTCACCACTTACCTCCATGTACACGTCATGTATCTCGGCAACCTTCAAGCGGAAGCCTGGCGAGTGTGTTGGCCACGACCGGACTAACCACGCTAGTCTATAGTCCAGGTTTATCGCCTATTCGGGTTCCATCTGCAAGGAAGGCCAGCCGAGGTTTCACTCACGGCCCCAAACGATGTTTCTAGACTTCCCGCGACACCAAACGGGCGACCCAGTACACCGTGCCACGGTGTATCTACCGCATCATAGCCCACCCTAGGGTCAGCGCTACGCATGGCCTCCAACACATATCCTACAAACACCAGAAACTAGTTGCAACTCCTAGACAGAGATCAAGGCGATTAATAAGCCGAGAGGGGTCGAGTTACCGGACCCAATGTGTGGTAGTAACTGTCTTGGATCACAAACATAGAACTCAGTTCCTGCGGACGGTTTCAATGAGACAACCCACCATGTACTCCTACATGGCCTCTCATCGCTACCGTTACCAAATCGTGTTCACACACTTAGCTCTAACCAGTAGGACATGATGACCACATTCCAATTCATCCCCAATGAATCAGACCTGACACAACTCTAAGCAATAGCAGACATAACAAGAAAGCATGGATGAGTAGGCAAAACATGGCTCAAAGAAATCCGACTCATGCTAGTGGGTTTCAACTATTTACTATGGCAATGACATGTCATGCACATGTGGGGACCCCGACTTAAGAGTCGAGATCACCGAATGCACGTGTACAGTGATCCCAGAGATCAATGCTCACTGAACACACAGAAGCTGAATAACAAGAGTCTTACATCCATACATACCGTCTTAGACAAATTATGGCCATTATGGCCAAGTCTTACATAGATAAAGCCTCAAGGGATGAATAGCAAATAACTCAAATAGCGGAAGTCTTCGAAGATAAGTAGAACCCATGCCATCTGCCTTAACCCTACAGGCATTCTGAATGGGATAGCGTCCTAGTTCGCATGTTCGTCTCCGTAGAATTCTTCTTCATATTCCTGTTCCTCCATGCCTGGACAATTAAATAACTAGTGGCAAGCCAATGAGTACTTTGAATGTACTCGCAAGCAACCCATGATTTGGTTCAAAGTAACAATGCAATTGTACAACAATGAGCAATCTAGCCACGAGCTAGAATAAATATTCTACCATCAAGTATATGCATCAATAAACTCAGGTAACCTCGAAGACAGGTTACCGATATCAACATGGATAGGATTCAGCTCAACGAGTCAAGTCACCACCTTCACTCAGCATACACACACACACAAGGTTTTGCACACATTGGACGTAGCCCAAGAGCAGTTACCCAACTGTCCTTGACCGTGGACACGGCTATTCGAATAGTTTTACACTCTGCAGAGGTTGCGCACTTTACCCACAAGATCCGGGAAGCTTTTGTGTCACCCACGATCCCGTAGTACCTCAAGTACTCGGGGGAAGCACCCGGTCATTATCTTTCCTTAGACGACACTAACATAGGGTCCACTCGTTGGTGCACATCCCTCGAGTACAAACAATAGATAATGGGACTTTCCCTATTTTCAATGTCACGCGTACACGAAGGGACCAACGGTGTGTCCGGTGCCCTGTGAAAACAGTCATGGTCGCCTATCCGAGCACGACCCCGTCCCGGGAAAGTCTTCAAGTCTTCCCGTCACTAGTAATATGGGCACCATGCTAGTATCGGCCTAAGTAATCAATAATGCCCCATCCCATAAGGGGTAGAGTGGTTGCACATGTTTGGTTGGAATAACGGTCGCAACTTAAACCAATCCGTTTGAAAAACACCACACACACTTGTCTTGGTACACCACTTCGTCATCAAGTGGTTACCCATCTCATCTTTTCCCCCGGGCATAAGTGGCACCCGATGGGGTCTTAAAAGAATGCAACCACGAAGGTATGATGGCACACATGCATCTCTAAGCATCACTACTAGTCATTTGCAATGCATCTAGCACATAGCAAGATTATGAGTAAAGCATGCATCATGTGGTGGTTCTTAACTAAGTCACCACCGTCATTCTTATCATCATGCATTCAGAAGTAAACGGGGTCCGAAGAACACAAGTGTATCATGGTCAAAGGGCTGCTTGCCTGGATTGGCTTGGTCTTCAAAGTCTTCAAATCCTTCCCCACCTTCTTCTTTAGCAAGCTCGTCAAATACGGTATCTAATCGTCGCAAAATAACAACGGAAAAATAAGACCACATTAAAAACAGAAAAATCAAAGTGCTCAGAAAAATGTCAACTTATTTTTGTTAAATACTAGAGGGAAAACTAAGATGGCAGAAATTTCTTAGTTTGAGTTTTGGAGTGGCAGAATGGGATCTAAGAATATTTGAACATAAGTTCTAATGTTCAAATATGAATTTAAATTTGAACAGAACAGAAAAGGTCCATGGACATGTGTGAAAGTGACATCATTAAATAGGTTGGATTTTTACAAGTTTTTGGGATCTGGAATTAATTCATTTGGACAAATATTTAATTCCGTGGAATTATTGGAAATTCCACAAAAAAGAAAAATGGAAAAAGGCTCTGGGCCACTGGGCCAGAACGGCCACAGTGCAACGGCCCAGGGCGAATACAGCCCACCGCACGGCGCCAGCGCGTGCCAGGGTTTTTTAAACCTGACGGGCGGGGCCCGGCGGTCAGCGTCAGAGAGGGGAGAGAGAGAGAGAGGTGAGGATGACAGGTGGGGCCCGCCTGTCATCTTCAACCTTGCGGCCAGGGAAGCGGCGAGCTCACCGGCGCC
Source organism: Secale cereale (assembly GCA_902687465.1). Taxonomy (NCBI): domain Eukaryota; kingdom Viridiplantae; phylum Streptophyta; class Magnoliopsida; order Poales; family Poaceae; genus Secale; species Secale cereale. The sequence continues at coordinate 631,714,152 of LR738711.1, read as the reverse complement.
CGTATGGTGCACGGCGGGGCAAGCTGAGGGCAGGAATGGGCTCAGCAGGGTGTCGCCGTTCTAGTGGTGGTGGTGCAGGTCGCCGGAGGGGCCTGGTTCGCAGGCGGCGAGGACACGCGGCGGAGGAGCGTCGGGAGGATGCTGCTCCGGTCGATTCCGGCAGCTGCAGAGAGGGGAAAGAGGGGGAAACGCATCAGTGATGTGCTGTGGAGCTAGATCGAGCGAGAGGGAAGGCTAGGGTGGCCTGTACCAGGCTGGCGACGGGAAGCCGCCGCGGCGGAGCTCGAGCTTGATCTCGAGCTCGGGCGGGTCTGGAGAGGGGGTGAGTAGCTCTGGGGATGATTCAGAGAGGGAGAGTGCTGTTGGTGAAGAGAGGAGGGGCTCGGGGGTCCTATTTATAGGAGGACGGCGAGGTGCCGTGGACCTGTGCGCCGGCGAGCCTCTGCTCGTCGCCACAGTGCACGGGAGGCGCTGGGGATACGTCTGTGGTGTTGCTGGACGAGTTCCAGGGCAGAGGAGAGGAAGAGGGGGAGCGGGGGACGCTTCTGGAGCTGCGCGCGTGTGAAGCCAGAGGTTGGAGCTCGCGAGCGGCCGGCGCGCGTGCGAGGACGTCCACTGCAGGGAGAAGGAGGAGGGGGACAGCGCCGGGGGGAGTTGCGGACGCCGAGGCGCGTTGAACGGCACGAGGGGGAAGCACGAGGTGGTCGGGGGCGATGGATTGGGCGAGGCTACAGTGCGGGTGCGCATTGTAGCGCGCTCTGGAGCGTGCTTATCGCATGACACGGCATGCCGTTGGCTCACTGGGCGTGCCCGCCATGTCTGGGGGGTCCAGCACGAAGTAAACAACCCAGCTGTGGCTTTGGATGCCTTGGATGCTCAGTGAGAGAGGAGGGAAGCTGGTAGATGGGTAGAACTGGACTGTCCAGCAAGGTAATTTAGGGTTTTCACCCTTCAATCATGGAGCTCTGGTCCTGGGGGAGTTACTGGAGGTAGAATTTAACTAGGTGAAGCTGTGGTAGAAAGTTGAAGCAAAAGTAAATAGTAAAAGAGGTCAAGATGATGGTTTTGGTAAAATGGCAGAAGGTGTTTGATCATGATTTGGGCAAGCAAATGATCTCCACTAGCCATGACACTTAACAGGATTGAATGTCATATGGTTATAGGGTGTTCCACCAAATTTGGGCTTGTTTGAAGAAACTAGCCAATGCAACTTTGGTGAACCCTAGAAATCAACAGAAATGGCTTCACCATGTTTAAGTCAAGCTATTCATCTCCCCTTGATGCACCACTTGGTGTAGTTTCATCATTTGGGGTTATGATCATGCCCACAAAGTTTGAAGCTCCAAGTAAAATGTTGGTAATGTAAAGTTGTTCAAATTTGAATTTGAACAGAAATGGTTTTGGGGTATTCTGATCAAGTTATCCTTCTCCAAAGCTTGTGCCATTTGGTCTAGATGCCTTATTAGACCATTCTAGCATGTGCACCAAGTTTGAGAGCTTTTGGACAAGTTTGGCAATGTAAAGTTGCTCAAACTTCAGGTATGGACAGAATGGTTTTGAAGGGTTTTGATGATGTTTTCTTGCTTCCCAAGGCGTGAGGCTTGGCAAGATCATCAAATATGTCATGTATGACATGATAGAATTTCCCTGGAATTTTTAGAGAATATTTCCTTTGTAAATATTTCAAAAGGTTGAAATATCCAGAAAGGGTTTCTAGGGGATTAGCCCATTATTTTGAACATCACCAAGTGTTGAAACTCTTATATATGGACAATATATGTCCTATGAGTCTGCCTGAATTTTGGCAAATATTTTTAAAATAATTAAATAATTTTTCCCTATTAAAGACCATTTCTGGCCTTAAGAAAAAGCTTTTAAATAAAATAGGAAAATAACTTCTAAAATTATACTTTTGTGGTTTCTGGGAGTCCTATGACTACTAGGTCTCAAATAAACTTTTTGAAATAATTTTCTCACACTAAATCAAGCACATGCAGTGCAAACCTCAATTCACGGGTTTTTGGAATACTAATTTTTGAAAATACATTTTGGCCAAATTAATTTTATAAGAAAATACTATACTGCTATAAACACTTGGTATGATCATTGGGCAGAAGGTTTGGGTCAGGAGATGAATTCTACAAGAGGTAGTAGTTGACTTTAATGAGCACATGAAAATACACAGGAAGAAAAACCCAATTTCAAATAAAAGCCAAATGATGCCAAAAAAAATTGCTGGTCCAAATTTTCATGCTTCATTGATGCAAATGACATGTTACAAAATGCAGGGTGTGACGGACCTACTCCCCTTACAAGAATCTCGTCCCCGAGATTCCTAAACTAGGTCTTAAAAGAGATCGGGATACTCGGATCTAAGATAGTCTTCACGTTCCCAGGTTGCTTCTGCTTCCGTGTGGTTGCTCCACTGTACCTTGAAGTACTTGATGGTGCGGCTTCGCGTCCGTCATTCTGCCTCATCCAGAATACGAATGGGCTTCTCGCGGTAGGTCAAATCAGGCTGGAGATCAATGGCTTGGTGATCAACATCCTTGTAGAGATCAGGCTTGTTTGGAACTTGGAGACATTTCCGGAGTTGTGACACGTGGAATACGTTCTGCACATCGGATAGCTCAGGTGGTAGTTCCAACTGGTAAGCCACTTCTCCTCGTCGGTCGATGATCTTGAAAGGGCCAATAAATCTTGGTGCAAGTTTCCCCTTAACGTGGAAACGCTTGGTTCCCTTCAGAGGAGCTACTCGCAGGTACACATGGTCTCTGACACGGAAACTCATGTCTCGGCGACGAGTGTCAGCATAACTCTTCTGCCTTGACTTGGCGGCCTTCAAACATTCTCTGACTAGTTGGACTTGCTCTTCTGCTTCGCGGAGAATAACCGGTCCAAAGACTAGCCCTTCTCCAGTCTCTGACCAGTTGAGGGGTGTGCGACATCTGCGTCCGTACAACACCTCAAATGGTGCCATCTGAAGGCTTGACTGGTAACTGTCGTTATAGGAGAACTCGGCAAAAGGGAGGCAATCTTCCCACTTGGCTCCGTAGGCTAAAACACAGGCTCGGAGCATGTCTTCGAGAATTTGATTTACTCGTTCTGTCTGTCCTCCGGTCTGTGGGTGGAAAGCCGTGCTGAAAGATAACTTGGTTCCCAAGGCGTCTTGGAATCTTTTCCAGAACCTTGAAGTAAACTGGGTGCCTCGATCTGACACAATTTCTTGTGGAACACCATGGAGGCTCACGATTCAGTTGATATAGAGAGTTGCCAACTGGTTGCCTGTATAGGTAGTCTTGACAGGAATGAAATGGCCCACTTTGGTCAAATGGTCGACTATGACCCAGATGGAGTCATGTCCTCTATTCGACCTTGGTAATCCAGTGATGAAGTCCATTCCGACTTTATCCCACTTCCACTCAGGAACCTTGAGTGGTTGGAGCAATCCAGCGGGTCGCTGATATTCAGCCTTAACCCTTTGGCACACATCACACTTTGCAACATAGGTTGCAATCTCTCTTTTCATCCCGTGCAACCAGAATTTTTCCTTCAAGTATTGATACATCTTGGTTCCTCCAGGGTGGATGGAATACGGAGTGTCGTGGGCTTCTTGCAGTATCAGGTTCTTCAGCTCCATCTTGTTTGGTACGCAGATGTGACCTTTGTACCAAACAATCCCGTGCTCGTCCTCGGAGAATCCTGGGGCCTTGCCTAGCTAAATCTTCTTCTTGATGCCTTCAATGCTTGCGTGCCCACCTTGCGCCTTTTGGACTTCATCCATCAGGGTCGGTTTGACTTCCAGATGATCCAGAAATCCAGGGGTGACCAATTCCAAACTGAATTGTTCGAGCTCCTTAAACAGGGCTGGCTGCCTCTTTTGAATTATGGCATTCAAGGAGCAAGCCTTCCTGCTTAAGGCATTGGCCACCACGTTAGCCTTCCCAGGGTGATATTGAACACTGAGGTCATAGTCTTTGACGATTTCCAACCATCTTCGTTGCCTCATGTTCAATTCCTTTTGGGTGAATATGTACTTCAGACTTTTGTGGTCTGTGTATATCTCACACCGTTTCCCTAGGCGGTAATGTCGCCATGTCTTCAAGGCATGAACCACTGCTGCTAACTCAAGATCGTGAGTAGCGTAGTTATCTTCATTAGGTCGTAGCTACCTGGAAAGGTAAGCTATGACTCGGCCTTCTTGCATCAGAACGCTCCCCAATCCGGTTCGAGAGGCATCACAATATATCACGAACTCCTTGTGAATATCAGGTGTTGCCAAAACTGGGGCGGTGGTCAATCTCTTCTTGAGCTCTTGGAAGCTCTCTTCGCATTTTGGCGTCCACTCGAACTTCTTGTCCTTCTTGAGGAGCTGAGTCATCCGCCGGGCAATGCTAGAGAATCCTTCCACGAATTTGCGGTAATAGCCCGCAAGTCCGAGGAAGCTTCTGACTTCCTTGACGGTCGTTGGAGATTGCCATTGGGTCACAGCTTCGATCTTCGCAGGATCAACTAACAATCCTTCTTCGGTCAAGACATGATCTAAGAATCCAACTTTATGCAGCTAGAACTCACACTTGCTGAATTTGGCGTATAGTTGGTGCTCTCGAAGCTTGTCTAGGACCATCCTCAAATGTTGCTCATGTTCTTCCTCCGTCTTCGAGAAGACAAGAATGTCATCGATGAAGACAACAACAAACTTGTCCAAATATTCCATGAAGACTTTATTCATGAAATAAATGAAGTAAGCTGGGACATTGGTCAATCCAAAGGACATGACCGTGCACTCGTACAGGCCATATCTGGTTACGAATGCCGTCTTCGGAATATCTTGGGGTCTGATCTTCAGTTGGTAGTATCCAGATCTGAGGTTGATCTTGGAGAACACCTTGGCTCCGCTGAGCTGATCAAACAGATCTTCAGTCTTGGGAAGTGGATATTTGTTCTTGATTGTAACTTCATTCAGGGAACGGTAGTCAATGCATAAGCGGATGGTACCGTCCCTTTTTGCCACAAACAGTACGGGTGATCCCCAAGGGGAGGCACTTTGGCGGATAAATCCCTTCCTCAGCTGCTCTTCCAGTTGCCTCTTCAACTCGACTAATTCTTCCGTCCCCATTCTATAAGGCTTCTTATAGATGGGTCCTGCCCCGGGCACGAGCTCGATGATGAACTCAACGTCACGGTCAGGGGGCATTCCCGGTAGCTCATCCGGAAAGACATCAGGATACTCGCGTACTACCGGTACTTGCTCCAGCCCAACTTCAGACAGACAGTTGACTTGAGCGGCTTGAGCGGAAGAGGAGTTGGAAGCAAACTTGACTTCGACTCCTTGGTCATTGGTCATAGTGACAGTCCGATTGGCACAGTCTAATAAGCCTTGGTGCTTAATAAGCCAATCCATTCCTAAGATCACATCCAAGCCTTGCGATCTTAGGATGATGAGGTCTGCTAGGAAATCTACACTGTTAATGGTAATACTGACTCCTTTACAGCCTATCTTGGCTCTCATCTCTGCTCCGGGGGTTTGTACCACCATGGGGTTATTCAGGGGTGTAGGGGTCATGCCACTTTTTAATGCAAATCTTTGAGTGACAAATGAATGCGTGGCTCCAGAATCAAACAAGACAGTTGCAGGTGCTGAGTTGACAAGGAACGTACCCAGCACGACGTCCGGGTCTTCCTGGGCTTCTTCAGCAGTGACGTGATTCACACGCCCCTTCCCATGGTTGGGAGGGTTGCGAGCAGCTGGGTTCCTTGGTGGCATCCCGCGGCCTTGTCCTGGGTTCTGCGCATTGGGGCGCGGGGCATCAGGCTTCTTGGTGGGGCACACCCTTGAGATGTGTCCTGACTGACCACATCCAAAGCAAGTGATTTGGTTTGGATTATTGATCTTGTTGCCACCACTGTTATTGGGGTTGAATGCTGTCCCTGGGTTGGCATACTGCTGAGGCTGATAGTTGGTGCGAGGTGCAGGAGCTCTTGGTTGCTGATAGGTTGGCTTGACCGGGGCTGACTGCCACGGGCGAGGCTTCTGGTTGCTGGAACTTCCCTTGCTGACCATCTTGCGCTTGCGAGTGTCTTCCATAGCACGTCGCTTGTCTTCAAGCATGAGTGCTTTGTTTACCAGGTCAGGGAAGGTTGGGCAGTCGCACACGACTAGCGAGTACTGCAGGATCTGATTGAGGCCTTCCATGAAGCGCTCCCTTTTTGCAGCATCTGGGCTGACATCTTCAGGGGCATACCTTGACAGAACACTGAACTTCTGCATGTACTCCTTGACAGTGCCACTTCCTTGCTTCAGGGCTCAGAATTCACGCTTTTTGATAGCCATGATTCCGGAAGTATTGTGGGCTTTGCGGAATTCTGCCTTGAAGTTGTCCCAAGTGATGTCTTGCCCAGCATGCATAACCTTGAATCCATCCCACCAAGCTCTAGCAGTCCCCCCGAGGCAGTGGGCTGCATAAGCCACCTTCTCGCGGTCTTCGGTGCATCCGACTAGTTCCAGCAAGTCCTCAATGGTGCGGACCCAGTCGTCTGCATCCGGGGGTTCAGCAGTCTCGATGAAAGTTGGCGGTGCATGCTTCTTGAACTCTGCCAACGTGGAATGTCCATTGCCATTCCCCGCCGGCTGGCGGTTGTTGGTGACAGCTTGAGCAATCAACTGAAGGGCTGCGGTGTTGGCTTGGCATTCCTCTCGGAAAGCATGGAGAAGCTGAGCCATGTCCATGTTCGGAGGTGGTGGTGGTGGAGCTTGGTCGTTGGTTTGGTCGTGGCCTGCCTCTGATTGAGCGGATGCTCCGGCTTCAGGCTGCTGGGTAGAGGTACCAGTACGAGTTACAACAGGCATCCTGTTGGAGCGGTAAAAGGTCTCATGACTTGGAAGAGGGAAAGCAATATATATGGGTGCCTAGTAAGGGGGTGGGTGTGACACTAATCAAATCATGCAAGGGCCGAAAGGGCCAAACACATTCATTAAAATTCAAATGGATGATGTAGTCGTTTACATATTCCTGAAGGAAGAATACGACATACATACAAACACAACAAAAGCAACACTAGATGGTCTCATATGAACCATACAAGGACTCGACTGCGCATAGGGGTTACACGACCTATCCTACCGTAGAGGTCACGAACTGGCATATCCGAGTTGCGAATAATGCCTAAGCGGCGGAATGCTCGGTCGCGTATTCTGGCTCTTCTGGGTCTTCCTCATTGTCTTCATCTGTCTGAGCCCCCTTGTCACTTGAGGGTGTGGGGGAGTGGAGGAGTTGGATACGATGGTGCTTTGTCGGTGGTGCCGAGAAAAGCTTGCGATATTCCCTTACCGTCATGCGGCGTCGCCGAGGTGGTTCTTCATCCTTGGAAGATACATCTCCCGAGGGCCTTCCGCCTCGGTACGCGATAGCGGACTGTCCGGGAGGTGCACCTTCCTTATTGATCCTATCTGTCTTCTCTTGTGCTCGACGAAGAAGTGCCTTGGTCTTGTGAAGTTCTTCTCGGAGCTTCATCGATTCCGAGGCCAAATCTTGTGCCAAGCAGTCGGCACATAGACTGAAGTAGGTCTGGAATCGAAGCGGGAGTCCTTCCTTCAGTGGAGGGTCTAGTGCGCTGCTTTCATCTTCACCTTCCTTCCGGTAAGGCAAGAAGTGGGTTGTCATCTTGGCTGCCATCTCCGGAAGAAGCTCGCGGAGACGGGTTAGTGGCTTGAGTGCAGCAGCCTCGACAGCGAGAGGTAGTGTTGCCATCTGGGGTCCCTCGAAGAACCAACTTGTGGGAGGATCGTTTGCCTTCACGATCACTTCCACATAGTACTCCACCTCAGTGTCGCTAACCCAATGCTCAAGTTGGTGAGGATGGGTGCTCGGTGGAACTGGCCCTCCCGGAGGCTATCCTCGAGAAGCAAGGGAAACCCAGTGGTCAGGTGCTCTTTAGGTACAGCGGCCATCTACAAAGGTGGAATAGGAGAGGTTAATAAGCTAATGATATCTCAAGTTGGTAAGGTTTAGAAAAGAAGAGAGGTTCAGAATGTTTTTTGAAAAAGGGGTCTCATCTAACTAACGCCCATGCTAACTAAGGCTTCCTACAGTCAGGATGGCTCTGATACCAGCTCTGTGGGGACCCCGACTTAAGAGTCGAGATCACCGAATGCACGTGTACAGTGATCCTAGAGATCAATGCTCACTGAACACACAGAAGCTGAATAACAAGAGTCTTACATCCATACATACCGTCTTAGACAAATTATGGCCATTATGGCCAAGTCTTACATAGATAAAGCCTCAAGGGCTGAATAGCAAATAACTCAAATAGCGAAAGTCTTCGAAGATAAGTAGAACCCATGCCATCTGCCTTAACCCTACAGGCATTCTGACTAGGATAGCGTCCTAGTTCGCATGTTCGTCTCCGTAGAATTCTTCTTAATATTCCTGTTTCTCCATGCCTGGCCAATTAAATAACCAGTGGCAAGCCAATGAGTACTTTGAATGTACTCGCAAGCAACCCATGATTTGGTTCAAAGTAACAATGCAATTGTACAACAATGAGCAATCTAGCCACGAGCTAGAATAAATATTCTACCATCAAGTATATGCATCAATAAACTCAGGTAACCTCGAAGACAGGTTACCGATATCAACATGGATAGGATTCAGCTCAACGAGTCAAGTCACCACCTTGACTCAACATACACACACACACAAGGTTTCGCAAACATTGGACGTAGCCCAAGAGCAGTTACCCAACTGTCGTTGACCGTGGACACGACTATTCGAATAGTTTTACACTCTTTAGAGGTTGCGCACTTTACCCACAAGATCCGGGAAGCTTTCGTGTCACCCACGATCCTGCAGTACCTCAAGTACTCGGGGGAAGCACCCGGTCATTATCTTTCCCTAGACGACACTAACATAGGGTCCACTCGTTGGTGCACAACCCTCGAGTACAAACAATAGATAATGGGACTTGCCCTATTTTCAATGTCACGCGTACACGAAGGGACCAATGGTGTGTCCGGTGCTCTGTGAAAACAGTCATGGTCGCCTATCCGAGCACGACCCCGTCCCGGAAAAGTCCTCAAGTCTTCCTGTCACTAGTAATGTGGGCACCATGCTAGTATCGGCCTAAGTAATCAATAATGCCCCGTCCCATAAGGGGTAGAGTGGTTGCACATGTTTGGTTGGAATAACGGTCGCAACTTAAACCAATCCGTTTGAAAAACACCACACACACTTGTCTTGGTACACCACTTCGTCATCAAGTGGTTACCCATCTCATCTTTTCCCCCGGGCATAAGTGGCACCTGATGGGGTCTTAAAAGAATGCAACCACGAAGGTATCATGGCACACATGCATCTCTAAGCATCACTACTAGTCATTTGAAATGCATCTAGCACATAGCAAGATTATGAGTAAAGCATGCATCATGTGGTGGTTCTTAACTAAGTCACCACTGTCATTCTTATCATCATGCATTCGGAAGTAAACGGGGTCCGAAGAACACAAGTGTATCATGGTCAAAGGGCTGCTTTCCTGCATTGGCTTGGTCTTCAAAGTCTTCAAATCCTTCCCCACCTTCTTCTTCAGCAACCTCGTCAAATACGGTATCTAATCGTCGCAAAATAACAACGGAAAAATAAGACCACAATAAAAACAGAAAAATCAAAGTGCTCAGAAAAATGTCAACTTATTTTTGTTAAATACTAGAGGGAAAACTAAGATGGCAGAAATTTCTTAGTTTGAGTTTTGGAGTGGCAGAATGGGATCTAAGAATATTTGAACAGAAGTTTTAATGTTCAAATATGAATTTAAATTTGAACAGAACAGAAAAGGTCCATGGACATGTGTGAAAGTGACATCATTAAATAGGTTGGATTTTTACAAGTTTTTGGGAGCTAGAATTAATTCATTTGGACAAATATTTAATTCCGTGGAATTATTTGAAATTCCACAGAAAAGAAAAATGGAAAAAGGCTCTGTGCCACTGGGCCAGAACGGCCACAGTGCAACGGCCCAGGGCAAATACAGCCCACCGCACGGCGCCAACGCGCGCCAGGGTTTTTTAAACCTGACGGGTGGGGCCCGGCGGTCAGCGTCAGGGAGGGGAGAGAGAGAGAGGTGAGGATGACAGGCGGGGCCCGCCTGTCATCTTCAACCTTGCGGCCAGAGAAGCGGCGAGCTCACCGGCGGCGGTACGGTGCACGGCGGGGCAAGATGAGGGCAGGAATGGGCTCAGTAGGGTGTCGCTGTTCTAGTGGTGGTGGTGCGGGTCGCCGGAGGGGCCTGGTTCGCCGGCGGCGAGGACACGCGGCGGAGGAGCGTCGGGAGGATGCTGCTCCGGTCAATTCCGGCAGCTGCAGAGAGGGGAAAGAGGGGGAAACGCATCAGTGACGTGTTGTGGAGCTAGATCGAGCGAGAGGGAAGGCTAGGGCGGCATGTACCGGGCTGGCGACGGGAAGCCGCCGCGGCGGAGCTCGAGCTCGATCTCGAGCTCGGGCGGGTCTGGAGAGGGGGCGAGTGGCTCTGGGATGATTGAGAGAGCGAGAGTGCTGTTGGTGAAGAGAGGAGGGGCTCGGGGGTCCTATTTATAGGAGGACGGCGAGGTGCCGTGGACCTGTGCGCTGGCGAGCCTCTGCTCGTCGCCACAGTGCACGGGAGGCGCTGGGGATACGTCTATGGTGTTGCTAGACGAGTTCCAGGGCAGAGGAGAGGAAGACGGGTAGCGGGAGATGCTTCTGGAGATGCGCGCGTGTGAAGCCAGAGGTTGGTGGTTGTGGGCGGCCGTCGCGCGTGCGAGGACGTCCACTGGAGGGAGAAGGAGGAGGGGCACAGCGCCGGGGGGAGTTGCGGACGCCGAGGCGCGTTGAACGGCGCGAGGGGGAAGCACGAGGTGGTCAGGGGCGATGGATTGGGCGAGGCTACAATGCGGGTGCGCATTGTGCGCATTGTATCGCATGCCACGGCATGCCGTTGGCTCACTGGGCGTGTCCGCCGTGTCTGGGGGGTCCAGCACGAAGTAAACAACCCAGTTGTGGCTTTGGATGCCTTGGATGCTCAGTGAGAGAGGAGGGAATATGGTAGATGTATAGAACTGGACTGTCCAGCAAGGTAATTTAGGGTTTTCACCCTTCAATCATGGAGCTCTGGTCCCGGGGGAGTTACTGGAGGTAGAATGTAACTAGGTGAAGCTGTGGTAGAAAGTTGAAGCAAAAGTAAATAGTAAAAGAGGTCAAGATGATGGTTTTGGTAAAATGGCAGAAGGTGTTTGATCTTGATTTGGGCAAGCAAATGATCTCCACTAGCCATGACACTTTACAGGATTGAATGTCATATGGTAATAGGGTGTTTCACCAAATTTGGGCTTGTTTGAAGAAACTAGCCAATGCAACTTTGGTGAACCCTAGAAATCAACAGAAATGGCTTCACCATGTTTAAGTCAAGCTATTCATCTCCCCTTGATGCACCACTTGGTGTAGTTTCATCATTTGGGGTTATGATCATGTCCACAAAGTTTGAAGCTCCAGGTAAAAAGTTGGTAATGTAAAGTTGTTCAAATTTGAATTTGAACAGAAATGGTTTTGGGGTATTCTGATCAAGTTATCCTTCTCCAAAGCTTGTGCCATTCAGTCTAGATGCCTTATTAGACCATTCTAGCATGTGCACCAAGTTTGAGAGATTTTGGACAAGTTTGGCAATGTAAAGTTGCTCAAACTTCAGGTATGGACAGAATGGTTTTGAAGGGTTTTGATGATGTTTTCTTGCTTCCCAAGGCATGAGGCTTGGCAAGATCATCAAATATGTCATATATGACATGATAGAATTTCCCTGGAATATTTAGAGAATATTTCCTTTGTAAATATTTCAAAAGCTTGAAATATCCAGAAAGGGTTTCTGGGGGATTAGCCCATTATTTTGAACATGACCAAGTGTTGAAACTCTTATATATGGACAATATATGTCCTATGAGTCTCCCTGAATTTTGGCAAATATTTCTAAAATAATTAAATAATTTTTCCCTATTAAAGACCATTTCTGGCCTTAAGAAAAAGCTTTTAAATAAAATAGGAAAATAACTTTTAAAATTATACTTTTGTGGTTTCTAGGAGTCCTATGACTACTAGGTCTCAAATAAACATTTTGAAATAATTTTCTCACCCTAAATCAAGCACTTGCAGTGCAAACCTCAATTCAGGGGTTTTTGGAATACTAATTTTTGAAAATACATTTGGGCCAAATTAATTTTATAAGAAAATACTATACTGCTATAAACACTTGGTATGATCATTGGGCAGAAGGTTTGGGTGAGGAGATGAATTCTACAAGAGGTAGTAGTTGACTTTAATGAGCACATCAAAATACACAGGAAGAAAAACCCAATTTCAAATAAAAGCCAAATGATGCCAAAAAAATTTGCTGGTCCAAATTTTCATGCTTCATTGATGCAAATGACATGTTACAAAATGCAGGGTGTGACAGCAGAGGAAAGGGGTTCAGCTACCGCAGCAAATAGCAGTTCAATCATTGTAGTCCTAATGCAGTAAAAGAGAGCAAGAGCGAGAGAGTGGGATTGTATCGGAATGTTCAATGGGGGTTTGCTTGCCTGGCACTTCTAAAAATAGTGAAACTGTTCATTGGTGTTAGCGAACTCATCGTCGGAAACGTCCGCTATCGGGAGGAAACAACCACTTGCAGACAAGAAGGAGCACAATCAATGCAATGCAAAAAAATGATGCATGATCATGACATGGCAATATGCTGTTGATTGAGCTAATGCATCTAGCAACCACTTGCAGACAAGAAGGAGCACAATTTAAATGAAGTTGATTTGAACCCAAGCTTCAATTTCAAACTCCACATGAGACATTTAAAATGCCATTTATTCAAATTTTCATATACACTGCTGTAAGTTGTTCAAACATGCATGAAAATGCCATAAACAGATTCCTCGTATTTTTCTGAAAAAATTTCATATATAAATTATTTCATTTGGAGTTACATGTTATTTTCTATGATGTTTAGATGTTTTAGCTATTTTCTGAAATAAATAAATCATTTCTGATTTATTTAAAATCCCAGAAAATGTTTACTGCATCAGCATTACATCACTATCACATCAGCAGGTCAACAGGGGCAGTCCATGTCAAACCTGGTCGTTGGGACCCGCGTGTTAGTGGCTCTGCTAATTAACAGGGTTAATTAACACTAATTAAATCATACACTAGGAGTTAGCCACGGGCAGGCCCCACATGTCAGCGACTCAGGGGGAGTTAACCCTTGGTCAAACAGGGTCAAACCAACTGGCGGCTTGATGCCAGCAGGGTCAGACGCGGCAGCGGTGCTCGGGATTGGGGAAGGGTGCCCCGTTCGATGCGTGGCTGGCCTCGTTGGAGATCTCTCGCCGGCGTGCATCGGATGGGGGTGGTAGTCGGGCCTGAGGTCGCCAGAGCTGACGATGACGAGCTCAGCAGCAGCAGCCAGAGCTCGGGTGTGTGCGCGGGCAGTGTTGCGGTGCACAAGCAAGAGATGAGGCACTAGCAGGGGCCTACTCGATGCGGTGAGTGGGTTGGACGCGCCAGGTGGACCATTTGGTCGACGAAGTCGCATCGGCGGTGAGTACAGGCGGCGGCGCGTTGGAGTGTAGGCGGTCCGGTGGCTACGGCGGCCTACGAGGAAGAAGAGAGGGACGACCGGGGTCAGAGGCCCACAGCGAGTCAGATGAGCTGGTCGGTGAGCTCGGAGATGGTACGGAGTGGGCGGTGGGGCGATAGGGATCTTCGACGATCGACGGTGGAGGCGACTATGATGGCAACGAAGCGGAGCACTGCGGCTCGTTTCCTTCGGCGTGGAGACGAGGTTTTGGACAGAGGAGCTTCTGGATAGCTCGGAGAGGCGAGGCAACGGCTGTGGGCGCGGCAACGGCGAGCGGCGGCGACGCTGGCGCTCGGATGTGGCATCCAGAGGCGAGGTAGAGAGCGAGGGGGAGAGTCAGAGAGATCGGGACGGCACCGAGGAGGTCGGCCGCGGTGTCAAGCTAGCCTGGGGACACAGGAAGACGCCATGGTGGCGTGGCACTCTCGGACGTGCACGCGTGCTTGTCCTTCTGGCGTGAGGAGGTGGATGACGGGCTCTGGGCCAGTGGGCTGCACAGTGCTGGGCCGCCAGGTAGACTAAGTCTCTCTCTCTGCTTTCTGTTTTTTTTTGTTTTCTATTATTTTTGTATGATTTTGATATAGTTAAAAATACTAAATCACTTTATAAAATTATGAAAAAATTTATGGGAACTATCTTATTTAAACGAGAGGCCCTCACCAAGTTTCAGAATATTTGGAGCTACCATATAGTTTATAGGAATTAATAGCCCCAATTCAAATACAATTACAATTAATTAAAAAATCCATAAATGTCCTAGAAATAGGTGCACCATTTTTGGCAGATGTTTGTAGCCAATTCAAAAATGATGAACTTTTCTGAAGGGCATTTTGGGTTCATTGAAAATAATTTTATCTGAACCTAGTTGACTTCATTTGGTGCTAGGGTTTGAACAATCCCAATTTCTAGTTCATTTGAAAATTAAACATGATGAGATGAATGCTAAGAAATGCAACTAATTACAAGCAATTCTAGAGCTCTGGCAACTCACCCCCACTAAATGAGAATCTCGTCCTAAGATTCAAGACATGAGGTAAGAAGACAGAGGGGACACAAAGCCAACACAATCTTCACGATCCAGATTGCACTTCATAAGAACGTTGATTGCTTGCATCATGTTGATCTTGACATCCTTGTTTTCGAGATCTTGGTCCAACACAGTGACGATAGAAGAAACTCTACATGAATCGATCTTCTCAAAGATCGAGCAACTCAAGATCAACCCATGGAGTGAGAGTTGAAACACCTCTTGAGGTGAGACACAAAGTACAAATCGAGAGGGATAGAAGAAAATAGATGAAGTAGGTTCGACTCAGTAGGCAATAATTCCATGCTTGAGAAGATGGTGAACAAATGTCACAATGGCGAGGAGATAGATTGCCATAGTTACCTAATGGAGCACCTTAGGGAAGGTGACTCATAGAATTATTCTCTTAAGTGACACAAAGAATTACTTTTGATACAGAGATCATTGAAACTCTCTAAACTAGCCTAAGGAAAATCACAATCGATCGTTTGAAGGAGTTCGAAAGAATGGCATACCCAGACTAGAATAAATGATATGGACTACCTTGTTGAAGACAATGCAATGGTTGATTTTTGCTTATCATTGGAAATGGATGGGACCCATGGTAGGACAACTTTTGAAGATGATCCTAAATAGCAATTACTGAGAGGGGCAGGCCATTGAAAATTGGCACAATGGTGGTGCAAGCTGGGAACAAAATTGCAAATGCTGGGAATTTTTCAACCATCATATCTGCCTGAGATTCAGATCTGGTTGGTAACAGGATATTTTAGACAACATGTATGGAAAAGAAAGTTTGCAACACAAACCGACGAGATGACATTGCGAGATTCTCGGGAAATGAACTACGATAGCAAGCTCCATAACATGAGCTAGTTCGTCTACATACCTGTGAACACGTTGTCCAAGACAAGCATGACCAGATAGTAGTCTTACAACAAAACACTACGGAGTTCAAGTGGGGAACCCTTGTTGAGGATAACGAAGTTCTGGATTAAGCCCGGGTTAGCTCTTAAGAAAAAACTTCTTCTCCTTGGACAAATCAATAAGTGGGTTGGTGTGCTAGGGATACATATAGAGTGAAGGTTGCAAATCTCCAAACTATAGAATACTTCGCACGTGCATGACTAACTTGGGACAATTCCAGAGGAAGCAAAATAACTTTCTAAAATTCACGGTGGCAACTTACCTCAATTACACATAAATCAGGGAAAGTCTCTTATCTCATCCAAACATATACCTCATGAACGGGACACGAAGGCAAAGCTTACAAAGTTTCCAACACTAGCTTAATGTCCAACAAAATCATGGAGAATATAAGGATGTTGTCGATGGGCTCAACAAAAATTCCTCAAGTTTCCATGAAGTTGGAATTCCACAATTATATGAACAAGATGATAGCATTGGTCAGACCAAAAGATATAACGGTGTATGCTTGAGGAAACAACCACGAGTAAGACAACATTATGAACATCATTGGTTCTGATTTGATTTGACGATAGCCCACACTCAAATCAAAATTTTGACAATACAATAGATCCAACAACTGATCACGAGGATCAATCGATGAAGATATCATCTTTCGTCAACAAACACACGAACACAAGGATATCCCTTTGGCAATGAACTAAGTGGGACAAGCTTTCATCTTCCAACTCTCCAAAGGTCGTTTAGCTTAACAAACTAGCTCAGGGATATCCAACATGGATTCTTGGAGAAATGGTAGTTTAGATAAAAACCAACACGATCACAAGCTCAAAACAGCGGTCAGGAAAAACCTGGTAATACTTCCGAGAAGATATTCACAAAATCACAACCACCGATATGTTACTAAGCTCGAGAATATTCTTACTTTTAAGGGCAAGACGATATGATCAAAATAGCAATGGATTAGTACAATCCTAACTCATTGATTGAAGAGTGGACCAAAAATAAGGATTAGGTAGCACAATCAATCTTAGACTGATAATTCAGTAACCAACACACTAAGAATGAGATTATTGTCCATTAGCTACCAAGCAACGGGGTTGCTAGGAGTATTTATTTCACACATCACGATTCACTTGTCGGCATTCCGGCTGCAACAACACAGAAGCCAAGGGTGAATAATGATGGCGGGAAATATCACTTTATCCGGACTTCATAGGAGGTTGTGTAATTCCCATGACAGTCTTGACATAAAGATGGTAACACACCAAGTTAGAACAGATTAGATGTGGGACTGGCGCTTTGACCCAATCCTAGATACGGATAAGGTCCTGGAGTTTTTTTCTCCTAGTCATTGTGAAATAGAATGGCTTCAAGGACCACAAGAGTAAAAAACATCGATAAACACGAATGTACAAATACTCTTGACTATCAACTGATAGACGAAGGTTGCAATACAACTAAAGAGGGACAACTCAAAGGATCATATAACTTTCTGAGTTGTGGATACATAGATTAGCATGTCGAACTAGTTCAACATATTTCTTCCGGATAACCCATGCAGAAAGGTAGAATTAGCAGAGTCACAATTTAGAATGGAGAACTCATCAAGAGAACTTTGGTTATGATCTTTTGGTTCAGAAGAACTTCTTCCATGATGGTTCATGCTATTGGAAGAACGATAACCACAGACCTTGAGGACTATCACAAGATTACTAATACCTAAAGGAACAAGCAATCACTATAAACATGAAGTAGAGTGAATCTTGGTTCAAGAACCAAGAGGTAGAATACCTACTAACTAAATAGCATCACGATATGCTTTTGAAAAGGGTGCCCGGAATCATCACACTGAGAGCATAACACAAGGTTGGGGTTACTGGGTGAATATCTATGATGTCCTAGTTTCCTGATAGCTTCAACAACTATGTCGAGCAAACGGAGTACGTCAACACACCGACTAGAGTGGTTAATATGGCCTAAAAGGACATTAAGAACTGGGAGGAAAGATTTACAAATGCATCAGATTGTTTAGAAACCTGGGTTGACTCGGACAACATAACGAATATAATGCTGAAAAGATTTTGAGATCCATGCAGATAGGTAGCATAACCACTCAACATCATAATGTCAAGGTTTTGAGACCAACAGTTTAACACACTTAAGTAGTAGAAACTAAACTGAGAGTTGAATCCACCATTAACTTGATCCTGATAGATAGATGACAAGCCTAGTTCTTAACCCCCATAGAAGAAGAGGACGGCTCAGATTAGAAGGGCATAGGGTAAAGAAGTAAAAAGAGCTTTATGTTCCCTTCCACAGTCAATTCCCTTATATAACTAAAGAATTTCTAGACACGACTTTGACCAGTTTGGCTTGGTAATCCTACAGGCAGTCGGGCTCTAATACAAAAGCTGTCGGGACCCCGATCTAAAGTCATATAGATCTAGCATGTAACACCTCATATCAATTTGTGGCCTCACGCACGATATCTCCACGGGTGCCACCTTACCTGGCCCGGGACCGTTTGCACCTTTTGGCTCACGTATATGATAGAGTCGCTAGCATCCATATGACAAAGAACCCGGGCCGACATGTCTAGTCGTAAACTAAGGTGGCACTAACTTACAGGGACATGCATACATGACCTAGGAACGAACATCTCGGTCATCAACATATGAACCCAAGTCGTAGCAAGCTACAAGGACTTAAAGGAACAACGCGTGAAATTTCCCCTAAGGGACAGACACAAGAACGCAGAAGGACACATGCCGGCCAGCCTAAGTGTTCCAGAGCAGTAGCAAGCTTCCATGGCTCAGTGGAAGCACTAGCAGACATTTCCCCATAAGAGAGGCTACCAAGAATAAACAACTAGGTTTTCGGATCCCGAACATACCAAGCATTTCAAATCATACACACAATATGCTTGATATGTGCAAATACAACATGGCATCACAACAAAACTCTACGACTCAAATTTTTTATTTAGAAAGCTCCGGAGAGTCATATGTAGTAAGAATTACAATCATGGGTCACATGACCCAACATAAAGAGCATACAAGCAACGTAAGCATAACATGTCTAAGTACAGACAACTACAAGACCCTCCCAATGATACAATATCGTAGCTAAGTTAACAAGCTAAACATCGAAGTCCGTGCGGAACTACTAGTGAGACTGAAGTCTCCTGTACAAAAACATAAATTAAGCAAATGTGAGTACAAATGTGCCCAGCAAGACTTACATCAGAACTAACTACATATGCATTAGTATCAACATAGGGGTGGTGGAGTCTAACTACAGCAAGCCAGCTTTGACTCAGTGGTTATCATGTACTATGACTGCTGGTAACTCTTTTGAGGTGGCGCACATGAGTCCACATATTCACCATATCAACACACCATAATGGATCCGCTCCAGTCTCCCTACGAGAATGCCATCCATAGCACTCACACTTATCTTGCGCATTTTAGAGTATCCACTTTCACTTGTCTATGAACTGCATAGGCAACCCAGTAGTCCATTACCGCAAACGCGGCTATTCGAATAGATCGTGTTTACCATGCAGGGGTGTACTTCTTCACAGACGCTCTCACCACTTACCACCATGTACAAGTCATGTATCTCGGCAACCTTCAAGCGGAAGGCTGGCGAGGGTGTCGGCCATGACCTGACTAACCACGCAAGTCTCTAGTCCAGGTTTATCGCCTATTCGGGTTCCATCCGCAAGGAAGTCCGGCCGAGGTTTCACTCACGGCCCAAAATGATGTGTGCAGGGTTCCTGAGACACCAAACGAGCGACTCTATACACCGTTCCAGGGTGTATCTACCGCATCATAGCCCACCCCTAGGGTCAGCGCTACGCACGACCTCCATTACATATCCTACAAACTCCAGAAACTAGTTGCAACTCCTAGGTAGAGATCAAGGCGATTAATAAGCTGAGAGGGGTTGATTTACAGGAACCCAATGTGTGGTAGTAACTATCTTGGATCAAAAACACAAAACTCAGTTCGTGAGGATGGTTTCAATGAGACAACCCACCATGTACTCCTACATGGCCTCTCATCGCTACCTTTACCAAATCGTGTTCACACACTTAGCTCTCAACAGTAGGACATGATGACCACATTCCAATTCATCCCCGATGAATGAGACCTGACACAACTCCAAGCAATAGCACGCATGGATGAGTAGGCACAACATGGCTCAAACAACTCCTACTCATGCTAGTGGGTTTCAACTATTTACTGTGGCAATGACAGGTCATGTAGAGGAAAGGGGTTCAGCTACCGCAGCAAATAGTAGTTGAATCGTTGTTGTGCTAATGCAGTAAAAGAGAGCAAGAGCGTGGGAGTGGGATTGTATCGGAATGTCCAATGGGGGTTTGCCTGCCTAACACTTCTGAAGATAGTGAAACTCTTCATCAGTGTCATCGAACTCATCGTCGGAAACATCGGCTATCGGGAGGAAACAACCACTTGCAAACAAGAAGGATCACAACTGATGAAATGCAACAATATGATGCATGATCGTGACATGGCAATATTCTATTGATTGAGCTAATGCATCCAGCAACAATTTAAATGAAGTTGATCTGAACCCAAGTTTCAATTTCAAACTCCATAGTGGCTGTAAGTTCTTCAAACATGCATGAAAACGCCATAAACAAATTCCTCATATTTTTGTGATAATTTTTCATGTATAAATTATTTAATTTGGAGTTACAGATTATTTTCTATAAGTTTTAGAAATTTTAGCTATTTTCTAAAATAAATAAATCATTTCTGATTCATTTAAAATCCTAGAAAATGCTTACTGCGTCAGCATTACGTCACTATGACATCAGCAGTTCAACAGGGGCAGTCCAGGTCAAACCTGGTCGGTGGGACCCGTGTGTCAGTGGCTCTGCTAACTAATAGGGTTAATTAACACTAATTAAATCCTAAACTATGAGTTAGCCAGCGGCTGGCGCCACATGTCAGTGACTCAGGGGGAGCTAACACCTGGTCAAACAGGGTCAAACCCATTGGCTGCTTGACGCTGGCGGGGTCAAACGCGGCGGCGGTGCTCGGGATTGGGCTAGGGTGCCCCCTTCGATGCGTGGCTAGGCTCGTTGGAGTGATCTCGCCGGCGCGCATCGGTTGGGGGTGGTAGCCGAGCCTGAGGTGGCCGGAGCAAACGTCGACGAGCTCTGCAGCAGCGGCCGGAGCTCGGGTTGGTGTGCGGGCAGTGCTGCGGTGCGCGAGCAAGCGAGCCGAGGCGCTAGTAGGGGCCTAGTTGATGCGGTGAGTGGGTTGGACATGCCGGGAAAACCATTTGGTCACCGGAGTCGCATCGGCAGCTAGTACAGGCGGCGACGTGTTCAAGGTAGGCGGTCCGGTGGCTACGGCGGTCTCCGAGGAAGAAGAGAGGGATGGACGAGATCAGAGGCTCACTGCGAATCGGACGAGCTGGTCGGTGAACTCGGAGACGGTCCGGAGCGGGCGGTGCGGCGAAGGGGATCTTTGGCGGCCAACGATAGGAATTGCAACACAATAGAGACGACAACGATGGCGAGGAAGCGGAGTCCTGTGGCTCATTTCCTTCGGCGTGGAGACGAGGTTCTGGACGAAGGAGCTTCTGGACAACTCAGAAAGGCGAGGCGGCTGTGGGCACGGCAATGGCGAGCGGTGGCCACGCTGGCGCTCGGATGTGCCGTCTAGAGGCGAGGTAGAGATCGAGGGGGAGAGTGACAGAGTCAGAGAGAATGGGACGACACCGAGGAGGTGAGCCGCGGTGTCAAGCTGGCCTAGGGACGCAGGCGGAGGCCCTGGTGGCGTGGTGCGAGGAGGAGGATGACTGGCACTCGGCCAGTGGGCTGCACAGTGTTGGGCCGCCAGGTAGACTAACTCTCTCTCTCTCTCTGCTTTCTGTTTTTTGTTTATGTTTTCTATTTCTTCTGTATGTTTTGGATTTAGTTAAAAATACTAAAATCACTTTATAAAATTCGGCAAACTTTTATGGGCACTATCTTATTTCAACCAGAGGCCCTCACCAAGTTTCAGAATATTTGGAGCTACTTAATAGTTTATAGGAATTAATAGCCCTAATTCAAAAACAATATGAGTTAATTCAATAATCCAAAAATGTCCTAGAAATAGGTGCACAATTTTTGGCAGAGGTTTGTAGCCCATTCAAAAATGATGAACTTTTCTGAAGGGCATTTTGGGTTCATTGAAAATATTTTTATTTGAACCTAGTTGAAGTCATTTGGTGCTAGGGTTTGAACAATCCCCATTTCCAGTTCATTTGAAAATTAAACATGATGACATGAATGCTAAGAAATGCAACTAATTACAAGCAATTCTAGGGCTGTGAGTTATATATATATATATATATATATATATATATATATATATATATATATATATATATATATATATATATATATATATATATATATATATATATATATATATATATATATATATATATATATATATATCTTGCGTACATGTAAGCAAGCAGTTGGCCATTATGTAGCTCAATTAAAATCTTAGGGAGCATAATGAACAGTAGAGGGATTCATACAAACCTACTACAACAAGCAAAACTATGCAATCATTAACCTCATATAAACTAGATTGTGAGCCTCATGGAGTAATAGTTGGTTAATTGACTTCAAAGCCTCAAGCACATGTCACCAGAGTAATTAAATGGTAAGGTGTTTAATAGTTATACAAGTACCCAACATTCGGCATCATCGTTTTGGCTACTCATTAACTGCGGACAAATAAAGCAATTGAAAAGATCAATCTAACTATGCCTGAAACAAACAAACAATTGAACTGTCGAATTGGCAGTATGCATCCATGCACGTCTCAATAACATCCATGGCCTAGCTACATTTATCTACTCTCTACTATTATAAAATACAGACTTGGTGATGATGGTGTGCCTGCCATCCTGCAATATAGGCAGTCCAATCTATATATGATTGATAGGAAGGAAACTATGACAATTTTGCAAAAATATACCTGCACTCCTCTCCACATTTGCAGATAATGCCTTTCCTCGTTCATCCTTATCTCCCACGAGATAAACTACTCATATAAATGCATCTTGATGTTGCGTATAACGCACGGGCATCTTGCTAG
The DNA here is from genome assembly GCA_902687465.1 of Secale cereale. Classification (NCBI taxonomy): domain Eukaryota; kingdom Viridiplantae; phylum Streptophyta; class Magnoliopsida; order Poales; family Poaceae; genus Secale; species Secale cereale. Next base: position 631,691,409 of record LR738711.1, on the reverse strand, counting down.
TACTATAGAAAGGAACAAGTAATGTAATATTGTTTGCCCCCTATGAAGTACCTCAACTAGTATCTAATCAAGATCCTAGTAACGATAGGGAGGCTAATGATGTGAATATGTGTTTCGTTATAACATTTATGACATCGACAACTCTAACATAGTATGAAGCAGTTTCACACTGTTCACTACTATAAGATGTTTTAGATATTTAAAAGTAGACTACATCCGTAATGAGTGAATAGACACATTAAAATGTGCTTACATACATCTGATTTACGAAAAAGTAGGAACATCATATAGTAGTGAGCGGAGGGGGTTTTAATCAATGGCCAAATGACTAGGTTATAGGTGAAGAACCCTACGCAAGCACAATGCTAGACAAATAGGATGTCCACGTTAAATTTTAATAAAGTGACATACCATAACAGGTTGAACACGCTCAGCCCAGCTCCTCCTTCTCTTGCAAGGCTCCTTCCCAACATCTTGTACTTGGAAATCCTCAATCTTATCTTCATTGCACCCCCCTCTGCAAGGTGACACAAACTAGTTACTGGGGTCTCCTTTAAAATAGCAATTTAACTACAAACAAGCAATTGAACTATTGAGTTGGCAGTATGCATACATGAACGCCTCAATAACATCCATGGCCTAGCTACATTTCTCTACTCTTATAAAAACAGAGTTGGTAATGATGGTGTGCCCGCCATCCTGCAATATAGGATGTCCGATCTGTATCTGACGGATAGGAAGGAAACTATGACAATTTTGTAAAAAGATACCTGCACTCCACTCCAGATTTGCAGATAAGGCCTTCCCTCGTTCATCCTTATTTCCCACCGGATAAAATACTCATATAAATGCATCTTGATGTTCCATGCAACGCACGGGCATCTTGGTAGTACTATATAATGGAACATGTAATGTAATATTGTTTGCCCCATATGAAGTATATCGACTAGTATGTAATCAAGATCCTAGTAATGATAGGGAGGCTAATGATGTGAATATGCATTTGGTTATGACATTTATGACATCGATAACTCTAACATAGCAGGAAGCAGTTTCACACTGTTCACTACTATAAGATGTTTTAGATATTTAAAAGTAGACTACATCCGTAATGAGTGAACAGACACATTAAAATGTGCTTACATATATCCGATTTACAAAAATTTAGAACATCATATAGTAGTGAGCGGAATGGGTTTTAATTAATGGCCAAATGACTGGGTTACAGGTGAAGAACCCTACGCAAGCACAATGCCAGACAAATAGGATGTCCTGGTATTTGTAATACAGTGACTTACCATAACTGGTTGAACAGGCTCAGCACTGATCCTCCTTCTCTTGCAAGGCTCCTTCCTAACATCTTGTACATGGAAATCCTCAATCTTATCTTCATTGCACCCCGTCTGCAAGGTGGCACAAACTAGCTACTAGTCTCCTTTGAAGATAAATATGCATACTTTCCAATATGTGGATAATACAAAAGGACGAGTTTATAACAAAACAACACCACATAATGAACCATGCCACATCTCTTGCACACAATGAAATGAGCATTTACTATGTGTGCACTGTGTAAAAACTTGGCATGCCTTTGAACTGGATCTCGAGGTACTCTTGGAGAGCCTACTTTAGTGTACAACCAAACCTTTATGTCACCTATGAGTTATACAAGCCCCCACTACAGCAGGCCTTAGTGTTTAAATCATTGACAAGCTATATTAGGTCAAGAACATCAAGTAATCAAAGCAAATAGTCCTAGTATGGCTTGTTGATACAAACAAGCAATTGAATAGATGTGTGAGAAATTCTTGCACAACACTGAATACATATCACCTTTAAGGGGCATTTAAACATCATGTGCAACGTATGAACTAACATAAACATTGCATATTTCAGATTCTATAATGAAATGCACATGTATGAGGTTATGCCATGTATGATGCCTAAATGTACATTATAGCAGGCAGGAGTGATTCATCATTGCACGCACTATTGAATTGCAGGTTAAGGGCCAATTCTATTACAACTTTTCAGTAGTTATTGTCAAAATATGCCATAAAAGATGTAAAGAAGTCATTTTTGAGTTATGGGCTTGGGCTTAACTTATTTCGCTTTTGGGGGTGCTTCGGGTCGAAGCTCACTAAAAATTGAAGGGAAGGTGAATAGCGAAATGACTAGGTTGTCTGCCTATATTACACTAAGAATACCACTGCTCACGCCTGCATCACACCTGAACCTCAAGTAAAAACAAACACACAAGCATTCATTGCCCTGCCTGCTTGCATCTCCTCTCCCATTTCCCTCTACCTCGATCCCCTGCCTGCAGCGCTAGGGTTCCTGCTAATGTTATACGATGAATTGATATGAGTTGCTGCTGCTATATGATGAATTGCTATGAGCTACTACTGCTATATGATGAGATGCTATAAGGTGCTCCTGCTGCTGCTATATGATGAATTGCTATGAGCTGCCATAGCGCACTTTCAAAGGTGCTTACTTTTTGAGCATAACTCAAAACAAATGTCCCTAAAAAACTTGGCCAACATCACTAACATACAAATAACATGTCACGATGATTGCAACGGGAGGGGCCTACCATAGCACACTGTATAGGTTCACTGCTGCCTCACCTTTTTTGCGATGTTCCATGAAATTGCCACATACATCTTGTACTTAGAAACCATGTACTTTTTACCCTATCTGCAAGTTGACACAACTAATTTCAAATACATATACATGATAATACATTGCATATCCCTTGCGCATATTCAAACCACCAATTAACGATTTTGTGCGTATCATAAACTAGCCATGACTCTGTGTACTGGACTAGCAAGCATTCTAAGGGAGCCTAATGTAGTGCACTTGAATTCCTACATGCCACCTATGATTTTGTGTAATGTACTACCTTTGTTCCTAAATACATGTCTTTGTAGATATTCCAGTATGGACCACATACAAATGTTTATAGATGAATTTTTAAGTGTTGATTCACTCATTTTGATCTCTATGTAGTCTATAGTGGAATCTCTAGAAAGACTTGTATTTAGGAAAGGAGGGAGTATCATTTATAATATCTACATCTCTAATTTAGCAGCTAGTAGTGGAAATCATTGTCATCACAAAGAGATTACTATTCTAAAATCCTAGCAAAGCACGCTGACAGGCACACAACAATACAAGAGAGAGAGGGAGAGACACATATACAAGATCATAGCAATGCCTCAGTCCAGGATCTTGGTTGGCCAAGCTGTGAGATTCATAAGAAACATCGTCCTTGTAGTTTTTGCTAGCTGCATAACATGTAACAGTGACATGTTAGTATATTTGAAGTACATCGGACAGGTGATGCTAGAAGGGTTTAAAGGTGACAAGTACCTAGGCCGCGGCGGGTGCTTGGCATCTTGCCAGCCGATGGGAATCAGGTTTGAAACGTCAAGGCTGATGACATTTATGACAGGTCCAGTAAGGAGATCTAGAACCATGGAGGAGGGTGTTTGTGCAGCGGCTCTGGTAGGGTGGACTATGGTGTGGGAGGAGCGGATCTGAGGCCATGGACGAGGGCGTCGGTGAAGTTGTTCCGGTGGTTGGGTTAAGGATGGTGTCAACGAGGCAGATCTGCGTCCGTGGACAGGTCATCAGAAGTTGCTCCGGTTGGTGGGACGAGGGTCCGACGAAGCGGATCTGAGGTTGTGGACTTTGGCATTGGCAGAGCGGCCCCGGTAGGGTTGAGAATGGTATAGGTGAAGCAACTCCGGTAGGGTTGAGGATGGTGTCGATGAAGAGGCTCTGGTAGGGTTGAGGATGGTGTCGGTAAAGCAGCTCCGGTCGGGTTGAGGAAGGTGTCGGTGAAGAGGATTAGAGGCCGTCGGTGGGGCAGCTCCAGAGGTGTGGATGAAGCGTCTCTGGTGGGGAGTACGAAGGAATCGCTGCAAATGCGCTGCGGTTGACGAGAGTGCCGGCGAAGCAGATCCGGCACCATGGACAAGGCGGGCACTGATTGGGTTGTGGTACAGTGGTGGATGAGCAGTCTACTTGTTTCTAGGAGAGGTGGGAGAGGTAGATGCGGCCGCAGAAGCAGATCGGCGGGGTGGACGCCGCTGGCAGTGACTGGGCGCTGGTACGCTGGTGATTGAGCTGTCTAGGTTTTCGAGAGGGGAGGAGTAGAGACGCCGATGAAGTATGGATGGCGTGATGTAAGATGCTCTGGTGCTGTGGAGTAGTTGTTTTTTCAGGAGGGGGAGGAAATGGGGGTGTTGTGTGGTGGCGGGAACCGGAAGTTACCAAAGCAGCCCTGACCTATTATGTAAATGAGGGCCATATTGTAATTATTGCTCTTCGTGCACCAAGGAAAGAAGGGGAATTTCGCATGCTAAAGACTAGGTGGCGGAAATTTTAGACACATGCGGGAGATTTTGCCGCCCGCGGGATCATTCTTATCCAGTTTCAACTAATTTTGGATATTTCTAGCGGGAAGGTCATGCGGGACTATGTACATGGGGCACACGTCAACACTTAATGAAGTCCACCCCCAAAAAAAGACAATAACTCGGGATGATGCACCGATAACTTGGACGTTCACATGGGCACGGCCAATCGTACGGGTATAGAGGCGCATTCAGAAAAAATGGATCAAACACTCATCCATTGTATTTCTCATGTAAATATATAATTTAGTGCCATTGGTTCTTTATTTTAAACATAATTCTTTTTTGCGGGGGATAAACATAATGCATTGACGTGTTAATTTTAATATAGGGGCACAAAAAGAAATGGATATTGTAGTCCGCTACTTAAAAGTGTTATCTCATATGATTACATGGCCTCCCTTTCATAAATTTCGTGCCTGTTGAATTCATATATGAATATTACATATATATTACTTCATAACAGAACCTTAAATCATACAAGGCTAATGAATTTGAATGCACAACTAACAATGGTGCATGTACATGATAACTACAGTGGTTGTTTGAAGAAACATCACTCTAACTTCGGCATGCACAATTGAAAAGGACTATTTGGAAAGAAAAAAATATGATATGTGATTGTACAATCTTTATAGCGTTGAATCGATATTGTATCGTTGGCCACGATATGAAGTAGATATTGATTTATGTTCAAGCGATGCATGTCCATGGTCGCTAGGTAGTGATACGTGAATGAATTGTGCAATCTCTCTCACACGCATACATATATCATTTCTCTGTGGGCATCGGATCACACACGCGCACTTCATGTATTTCTCTCCCTCCGTCAAGGTTATAATTCGTCGTTCTACCCCGTTCTACAAGTCTCTCAATTAAAAACACACACACACACTCTCTGTCCAACATGCCCACCCCTTTAATTCCGCCCACCCACCGCCACTGATGTCTCAAAGTATAACTATGTCTCGCACACATATGTGTAAGGTTAAATCGAATCCTGGAACCATATGAAAACATACAATTGGATTCCAGCAGAGCACCTCTAGTTTTGAGATTTTTCTCATACACACACACACAAACACATACGAGCGTAGTAATTGTTTCTCTCTTCATTTTTTCCGGCACTTGCATGCACACCGCCTGTTTATCTCCGTGATGCTTTAAGTATGCCTCGCACACATGCTATCTACATATCCCTTAATATAGATATGTATCACACAAACTCCTTCTCCTTGTATCTAAGTGTCAC
>LR738711.1:631639763-631685335 GCA_902687465.1 Secale cereale | reverse complement strand
ACAATGACCATAGAAGGGTGAGACACTACAAGAAATATGTCAACTTATGACCTTCTGTCAGTGACCCTGGAAGAATTGGTCATAAATCTATGACCATTTGAGACCAATTGGTCAAAAGCTGTTCGGGGGGCTCCAAACCCTAAACTATAACGACCATTTTGGTTAGAAAGGACATAATTTCCTTTCACGAAATGGTCATAAAGCAGACAACACTGGTCCGCTGCCTTATTTCTAGCTTATCATGACCAATATAGATGGTCATAACCTTGTAATTTGTGGTGGATTTCTATGACTAGGCGCCACCTCATGAGTTTTGCCTATGTGTCATGTACATGTGTCAAATTTTGCCCTCGGTTGTGAAGCAACCTATATTCCTGTCATTCCCAAAATTCCCAAAAAAACTCTCATAAATTCTTTGGGTCATATCTTCGTCGAATATGTAAAAATCCTTCCTTGCCTAGTTCAAAAATAATTCAACAATATTCATTTTCCTATTATGTTCAGAACAACACTTTGTGAAGGAAGTGCTATTTTTATATTCTTGATTGCCCTCAAAATTTTTGGGGGCTCTTTCCTATCCAAATCATTGCCTCATGACAAAATTCAGCTCCATTTGCATAGTAAATGTTCCTCGGCAAATTTCCAATGTTTTTGTTCAGCTAGAAGATTTGTGAAGGAAGTACTAGCTATGCATATCCAGATGGCATAAAATTTATACAGTGCCTTCATATTCCCAGATTATCACCCTCCTCCAAATTGCAGCTCAATCAAATCATCTATGTGAGCCCAGCTTTAATTTTTATTTTCTATCCAGATTGGCACATTGCAAAGCAAGTGCTATCTATAACACTCCTATTGCCCTCAAACTTTTTGGTCAATCTTCCATATCCAAATCATTGCCACATGCCAATATTCAGCTCCATTTTGCAATTAAATCTTCCTCAGCAAATTTCCAAAGTTTCTATGCAGAGAGAAGCTTTGTGAAGGAAGTACAAGCTAGGATTATCCAAATGGTATAAATTTTTATAGTGTTTTCCTATGCCCAAATGACCATACTCCACAAAATATCAACGCAATACATTTATTCATTTGAGCCCAGCTTCAATATTCATATTTCTGCCCGATGTGGTACTTTGCAAAGAAAGTGCCATCTAAGCTCCTCCATTTGAGCTGAAAATTTGCCAACCTAGTATCCCTAGTATATGATCATCCTCAGTCAAAATTCACGACCATTGGCCATGTGCATTTCCCGTACCGCTAATCAAACACTTGGCTGCTAATTCATGTCTGAGCATAGTTCGGTCTCCTCGTGAGAGTCTTCTGTTGTCATTTTCTTCCTAGCACTTACCCGGGGAGTTCCCAACCCACTAGACATGTCTAGGCCACCTAGAACGCATGGCAACGCCACGGTCACACGATGACCACGCGGTGGGCATGCGAGTTTACGTGCTTTGGAGTTGGGGCCCTAAGCCACCGTCCAAACCTCGACGTATCGCCACTTAACCATGTATTTCTGCTTAAATAGATACTTATGTAACTAGAAATGATTTTTGGAAAAAATAAAGAGCAATCTATAAGGCAGCTGCAGTTCAAATTTGACCCGCTTCCAACTGAATCGGTCAAAATTTGTCTTTTTCACCAGAGGTGGGTCGAAACTTTTGACACCAAACCATTTTGTCAATTGTGCATTAAATATGGCCTACTATTTTAGAATAATGATTTGGTACAATTTTGCAACAAATATATGGTATGTCATTCACAATAAAACTCATTTCAGGCACCCGAAAAAATGGAAAATGAATTTTTTGCCCAAAAAAAATGAAAATTTCTTTAGGCAACATTGTTTGACATTCCAAGATGCACATTTGTGCGCTATATGAGATCATTTCAACAAACTATGGCATGAATGTGGCCATAAGATTGATCATTTAGCTTGAAAGCCATGAATCTTGAGAGATAATAGCTCATTTCTGAGAACATTTCTTTGAAAGAATTGCCGTATTACAAGTTTATTATTTTTCCTGCTAACTTGGTCATATATAATTACGCAATGCGAAGGTTCTCCAATTATTTGATATTTTTTTAATTTTCTATGCCTGTTTGAAAACGCGGACAAAACGGCGGGCATTGCTGTTCCTAGCTAGTGGTTGAATCATTGAAAACTTTTGTTGTTTCTCTGATTAAATATATACTTTTGTACCTAAAAATGATTTTTGGGAAAAATAAATAGCAAACTAGGAGGCAGCCGCAGTTCAAATTTGACCCGCTTTTCGGCAGAAATTTGTCTTTTTCACAAGATGTGGATCAAAGCTTTTGACACCCAACCATTTAGTAAATTATGCATTTAATATGGCCTAGTATTTTAGAAAATTGATTTGGTCCAATTTTACAAAAAATATTTGGTAGGTCCTTCACAAAAAAAACTCATTTTAGGCACTCAAAAAATGAAAAATGATTTTTTCGTGCAAAGAAAATGAAAACTTCCTTAGGCAACATTGTTTGCCATTCCAATATACACCATTGTGCAAAATATGAGATCATTTGAACAAACTATGAAAAGAATGTGGCCGTAAGATTGATCATCTGGCTTGAAAGCCATTGATCTCCACACTTGATAGCTCGTTTCTGAGAACATTTTTTAAAATAATTATCGTATTACAAGTTTATTATTTTTCCTGGTAACTTGACCACATATAATGACACAATGCGAAGGTTTTCCAATTATTTGATTTTTTTTAATATTCTATGCCCGTTTGAAAATGCGGTCAAAACGGCGGGCATGACTGTTCCTAGCTAGTGGTTGAATCTTGGAAAACTTTTGTTGTTTCTCTGATTAAATAGATACTTTTGTACCTAAAAATAATTTTTGGGAAAAATAAATAACAAACTATGAGGCAGCCGCGGTTCAAATTTGACCCGCTTCCAGCTGAATCGGCAGAAATTTATCTTTTTCACGAGAGGTGGATCAAAACTTTTGACACCCAACCATTTGGTCAATTATGCATTAAATATGGCCTAGTATTTTAGAAAATTGAGATGATTCAAATATTATTGTCAATCGATTATGGCCAATGTAAATGGTCTTAACATCATCAGAGGGGATACTGTGTTCCGATTGGTCTAAAATCATCTCACGCGGATCATGGATTAAGCACCCGTCGGATGCGCTGGATCCAACGGCAGCCCACACCCCCCTCGTCGCTCTCACTCCCTCCCGAATCCCTCTCATCCACTTCCACCCATGAAACCCTAGCCCCCTTCTCCCAATCACCGCTACCGCTCCCTTTTCCCCATCGCCGCCGCCACTGTCCTACCCCTCGCGCTACCCAGATCCACGCACACTCTCGCCACCACCATCCTTCCCTCTCCGCCTCGCCTCTGTCTCCCACCACGCCGCCGCCACCGCCCCCGCCCCCGCACCATGGCCGGCCTCCACCCCTGCATCGACGATGAGGAGCCCGAGTACCCAAGCCTCCCCGCCCTCAAGTGGCTCCTGTTCCCCGCTACCCAGATTCGCGTCGGCCCATCCACTCTCTCGCCCGAACCACACGCTGCACCGATCTCGCACCTGCACAGCCCTTCGGAGACCTCGCCGGAGAAGAGAGAAGAAGGTGAGAAATGGAAGCGGTGGCGGCCGCGGCCGTCGTGTAGCTGGGCTCCTCGAAGCCGCAGATTGCGACCCAGCTGGGCTCCTTCGCCGACCCGTGCCAAGTTCCTCGAGGAGTTCGCGTGGCGGTTCGACCTCCTCAGGCTGGTCCGACTCGGGATGGAGGTAGTGAGCGTCCGCCGTAGCAGGGCCGACGACGAGGGCTGGAGGGTGAGGCTCGCCTGCGCTGGCAGCGAGCTGGAGGAGGAGGTTTGATGTCGTGAGATCAATCGCCGAATGCCATGGGAGCCAGTCGGAAGCTACAGGGCGAGATCGACCGCGTCCTCAAGAAGGTCCAGGAGGGCGTCGACGTCTTCGACAACATCTGGAACAAGGCACGCACGCACGCGCCGCCTTCTATCCTCTCCCCAACCCCACGCTAGATTCTCATGATTTTGCCCTATTTTGGGGCAGGTCTACGACACCGAGAATGCGAACCAGAAGGAGAAGTTTGAGGCAGACATCAAGAAGGAGATCAGGAAGGTGCAACACTACTGGGACCAGATCAAGACCTGGATCCAGTCTAGAGAGATCAAGGACAAGAAGGTGACCCCTCTGTAAACAGATCAAGGACCATGATCTGTTTGGTGCTGTTTTCGTTGATTATTTGGTCCTTGGAAATGCCCTCCTTGTAGATTTAGCTTAGTACACTATGATCATGTAGTCTGTGTAGGCTTATTACTCTGTGTGGTTTTATCTTGCCACTATAGTGAAGATCAGGGATTCATCGGCAACAGAGTTAGTTCTGATATTTCTGTTGTAAGAGTTGTTACATTTCTCATGTTTGATTCCTGTTCTGGAAGTCCAAGTAACTTACAATGTATGTCCTATCATGATACATATTGAGTGCATATTTGGTTTCCGGTTGATGCATGGTTGGTGTGCTAGCTGTTCGTTAGTACCTGCTGGTTGTTACTATTGCTCTTTTTTCTGAAGGCAGTTAGTGTTTAACATCTATTGCTTTAGTGCCTAGCGACTAAACAATGTTTTTTTTTGGTTAGTTAGGATGATTCATCCGCTTGTATACATTTTCCTGAACTAATTCCGTGTATTAGTTCGTTTTAAGTCAATTTTATACTATCTAGGACCGTGTGTTTTTTGGTTAATTTTACTGTGTTGGATTTGGAAGCGCAGGCGACCTCCATGGACGACATCGACGATGAAGAGGAGGACAAGGAGGACGACATCGACGATGAAGAGGAGGACAAGGAGGACGACCAGGACATGCGCGACCTCACCCCCGAGCCCAACGAGCTCGACGAGGACATAGTTGAGTCCGACCTCGAGCTCGACGAGGAGGGCATCGTCCAGTCCGACCACAACTGCGTGCCACAGAAGGTTCTGTGCTCTGCTCTGCCTGCCTCGTTTACTGCCTCGCCACCGTAATAGATGTTCTTTTTTCTTTTGTAATTTGGCTGGATTTGTGCTTCTCCGATCTGATGCGTAAAGCGTGCGTGTGTTGAACAGTGACCTCAGATCTGGTGAAGGGCGCCAAGGAGAACAGCTCAAGGTCAAGGGCCCCATCAGGATGCTGCTCAACATCACCACTAGGAAGTTCCCCTGTGGAGTAGGTAGCCACCTCCCTCTCTTTGCCATTCCGCCCGATCCCATTTGCTTAGTAGCACTGCATAGTATCTGGTCCTTACATGCTCACAGTAGCTCATTGGTGATGTGGGTCACTATGTTTTTGTGGATAGCTGACTGTTTAGGAAATTTTCGTGACGATGATGATGATGTGCTGGGCAGAGGATGTGAAACATTTAGACCTCTGCGGCCTTTCCGGTGTTTAATGATCTAAAATTGAGCTTTTTAAAACTGATGCCTTGCATGCCGTCAACTTATTTTGTTCCTCATGTAGAGATGCAGCTTTGTGTGTTGGTGTGATATAATGTAGAGGAGTTGCATGTGAATCGTTTGTCAACTAAGCATATGATGTTACAAGGACATGCTACTGAGATTTTACGTCGTTGAAGTATCTTAAACCGAGCTTTTAAAAATTGATGCTTGGTTGATCTAGTTCTAGTATATTAGTTGCGCGAGAGTCTACTGTTATTGGTGTTGTGTTGTCATTTCTTTTTATGTCGTTGAAGAATAAAAAAGATAAGCATTTCTCCCGCCAATGTCTGAAGTAGTTACTGTTGTGTAGTCATCGGCTGGACCTAGTTTGGCAGCGCTGTATTTATAATACCATTGTATCTCAAAGCTTCGGTATTGCACTGCGTGGGCAATGAATACTACGGTTTTAAAGAAACTACATTTTTCTCAGTTTTAGAAAAACTGCCGATGCGTTTGGCTTATGTTGTTTTACTGTAGTTTTGCTCGATAGTCACACAACTTAATCTAACTTATACTAAACATACGGACCTAGATGAATTAGTGTGTGCCGGCCGACTGCATGCAACACTATATGGTCTTCTGACCGCTGAGCTAGGAAGTTGCAGACGTGATTGGCAGTAGCTAATTACAAAGTATAGGAATTAGTATCCTATTTTAATTAGTGTGGTGCATGCCATTGAAAGGATACTGACATGTGATTAGTTATGCTTGTGAACCAAGCTGCACGGTAGTCAACAAGCAATGACACGAGCGACTTTTCCTCAGTTTGAGAAAAAGAGGTCCGGACCACTTTTTTAATACTCCAAGAGAACCACAGTAAAAACAATACCACTGTTTATGAAACTTCAGTTTTTGGTATAGCCAAATGCCTCAAAGTATTCAAAACTACAGTTTTTTGAAAATCTATGGTATTCTAGTAATGCTTTGAAAATACTTTGCATCCAAACGGGCCTGCAATTAGCACATAGATGTGTTGTACAGTTGCTTATATAATCAGATGTTGTATGTAGGCACGTACACTTTCCAATTTTGATCCAATGCGTGCTTCCTAGCTCACGTGTGTCAGTTGTTCAGATACTTGTGACTCCTTGTGCATCACCCCTCAACTAACAAGTAAAAGTAAATAAAATCGCTGTTTATGCTCACTCCTTGTCTTCATATACCTTTTCAGTTGGCTATTACTTCTCTTGTTTTATATTGAGTTTGGGAATTTGGTATTGATGATATTCCGGCGACTCTGTCATCTGATGCGGAAGTCCATGCATGTCAGCTCTCTGGGTAAGAAAACTTGTCTCCGCTGTAGTTGCAGTTATTGAATGACAGTAGAGCAAACTGAATTTTAACAATTCTATCTTCCGCGATTAAAACAAATCCATGACAGAGTTTCAGCAAACTAATGTTATCAGCTCTATCTTCTGTGATAAAAAAAACCCACAACAGTTTTCCAATGTCAGTAGCAGTAAACTGAATTTTATAATTATATCTTATGTGAAGTTTAGGTGCAATGTGTGGCAGTGAAGTATTTTGCATGACCTGCACTTGTGCAATGAATTTTCATATTGTGTCTCTGTTTTCTTGTATGAATGAGTATCTCATTTTAACTAGCTGGAGAACAAAAAGCATGGTACAACCTGAATTTGTGTTGGCATTCCTAATAACTGTCCCTTTTTGAAAGGTCTACTCTTAATATATTGGCTCCAGTTTCTTTGGTTCTTTTCTGTTGATTCATGTAACATGTTGTCCAGTAAAGTTGTCGAAGGAGTTCCATGCTGAAGAACATAACACTTGTAGAGCTTGTAAAATACTATATCTCATTATTGAACTTGTGGAGCTTGTAGCTGTGACTGGCATACTGTTATTACACTTGCAGAGCTTGCAAAGTGTATGTTAGAGCTCATTACGTGATTGTACAGCAGGAGCTTTGTATTGAATCTGGTTGATAATATTTGAAGTGTTACATGTAGAATTGTTTTGTCCGGCGACTCTGCCATACTGGGTATTTATTTATGTTAAATTGAAAAAAATAAAGAATATGATCCTGACAGCTAGGACCCAGTCACCAGAACCTAAAAACGGGGACCCATTTTATAAAAATTTAAAAATGAAACTGTTGAAACAAAAAGGCCACAACCCAAAAATAAAAATGCTAAAATGTTGGGCCTGGCCCATGAAGCCGATAAAAAATTGACAGAAAAATATATATAAAAAGGCTGAATTGTTGAGCCTGGCCCATGTAATGTGTCGAATCGGACGAGGTTGATTCTTATCAACTACCTTTTCATTTGGTCGCAAATTTGCCACGTCAGCTTGCCAGATCGGATCCGACATGGCCTGGGCAGACAACTAGCGACCAAAACAAAAGGTCATTGAATCAATGATCTTTTGTTTTGGTCATTGCCTTCTACGACCTTCTCACAGAGAAGGTCATTAATTTCTATTAACGATCCTTAGCTTTTGACCAACTATTTTTGGTCACAAAAAGGTCGCAAATAAAAAACAATAACCTTTCAGTGACCAATAGTCAAGGTCACAAGTTGACATATTTCTTGTAGTGAGAACTCGATCTGGATTTCAACCTATCAATTGGCTTCTCTCTCAAACACACACACACATGATAGTTGTGCCTCTATGCCTCGCTCACACACTCGATACATCTTTCTCTACGTACCCCCTTGATTTGTAAACTTCTCGCGCCCACACAACTGTAGTGACGATGACGATGGACCTAGTGTGCCTTGTTTTTACCGGCCTCATGTCATAGTTTTCACCCTGTTTTCTGTTAATTAACAAGGCAACCTTTTCTTTGTTACTACTAGTGAATTTGAGATCATTCAGGGCAGACATAAAATATATCGCTTCAGTCAATTGTCGTAGTACTATTTAAACAGAAACTTGCAAGATGCCCGTGCGTTGCCCGGACCACGAAGATGCATTTGTAAGAGTAGTTTATCTTGTGAGAGAAAATGATGAGTGTGGGAAGGCCTTATTTGCAAATGTGGAGACGGGTGTGGGTATCTTTTTGCAAAATTTCCATAGTTTCCTTCCCATCCGTCGGATGCAAATCGGACGGCCTATATTGCAGGATGGCACGCACACCATCATCACCAACTCTGTTTATTATAAGAGTATATACATATATATACATATATATATATATAGGGTGGGTCTATTCTCATAACACCCTTAAGAGTCTTATTCTACACATCAACCGTCTTATTCTGCTAACACCCCTCCTTCACTAAAAAGCACACCACCAACCCGACCGGCAGCCCACTACCCCGACCCCCAGCTTCTCCTTCTGCCGACACCTCCCACCGTCGGCCGCGCCTCACCAAGTTGCCATCACCACCACCCCGACGCCCCACCTCCACCCCACCCCCGGCGCCCCACCACCACCCCATCCCCAGCGCCCCACAACTACACCACCCCTCTTCCTCCTGGCCGGCGCTGCCGTGCATCCGCTTCCTCCTGGTCGGGGCCGCCGCGCCTCCGCTTCCTCACGGTCGAGGCCGCCGCGGTCCCTCTTACTCCGAAATCGCCACCGCCCCTGGATCCCCTTCTTCCACCTTTCTTCCCCGCCCACGACCAGCTCACCGCGCCTCTGCTAGTCGTCGCATCCCTCACCAATTTCTTGGCCGGCCTCGCCCAGATCCGGTGGAGCAAGCGCCCGATTAGCCACCGGGCTTTGGTGGCTAGGAGTGACCGCTGTCGGAGGAGGTGGTGAGCCTGTCGCGACGCCAGGGGTCACAAGTTCTGAAGGTGTTCGGAGATCATCATCCTCCTCTCTCTTTACCCCCCCCCCTCCTCCACCTACCTTCTGTCGGCGACCTCTGCAAACAGCCCGGACGACGACACCACGACGAGCACAAGATGCCTCCAGCCCTCGTGCAGTTCACGTTGTGCGATCCTCCTCCCCACCCCGAGCTCTCCACCTCCTATACAAGATCCATGGCCGTGGCAGCCCACCCCTTGGGCAGAGCCAATCCCCACTCACCACCTTCCTCCTCTCAGGCACCGCGGGATCCATTCAAGCACATCCCCACCTCACCAGCCTTGGAAACGATGGGACTGTTGCCTCTCTACTTCGTGATCCGGGCGTGCCGTCGCCGCTCCCCTGCAACCGAAGCAGTTCACCGGCGCCACCCCAGCAGCCTAATCCGTAAGTTATGGCTGGTGCGGATTCGGGCGTGTAGCAGTTCCTACGCTCCACCTTGTAATTCTCTACCCCCTGACCTCGCACATCATCGCCGGATCCAGCTCCTCTCCTCGCACATCTTGGCCGCTCATTGCACACGGTGTTTTTTTTGTCAATTCAGTGCAAATTGGTGGGTTTTCTGCAGTTTGTTTAACGAAAATTGGTGTGTTTGTCAAAAGGCGCGAAGAAGGTCAACGATGGCAACGGCATCCCGGGGACATGAGTTGTCGCTGGTGTAGTTCACAGAAGGTCTTTTTGCTTTTTTGTAGATTTTGGATGTGCACTTCATCTTGTGCGGTTGCCCAGTGCAGTGTGCTTCCAGTGTCCGCTCGTTTTTCTGTTTCTTACAGCTCGGGTCGGGCGGTCCGCAGCATGTGCGTGCAGTGCAACACGTGGGTGTATGCAGTGCTCAACAATGACGCGTGGGTGTTTTTACTCAGTTTTGCGGGAAAAAAGAAGAAGTGATGCAGTTCTATTGGATGCCCCATTACTCAAAATTGTTGATGTTGAAAAGTGCACTTTATTGTTTCATTGTAAAATCTGCAGTTCATTACCGCGATTCAGCTGACGAAGATTGCAAATTATGTATGCTACAAAAAAGATCTCAAAATGAAGTTGGTCATAAAAAACCCGTTGTGGTTCGCTTGGTGATCCAAAAACAAAAACACATCGGAAAAGCAGCTCACTTCTCAACACTTCTCAAAGTAAAAACGAATTTTGTGGTGTCTATGAAAAGTGTCTGGTTCATTTTGTGGTGGTTTGTTAGGTAAGTGAACGTGTAGTGCACTTGGGTAAGAAAAAAGTCTGCTACGAAGGACTCCTCAGTATAGTTCATTTCGAACAAAATGCATTTAAAAACAAGTAAAAATGCAGTGCACTTTCGTCTAAAAAAAGTCCATTGCAAAGGACTCTTTGAAGCTCACTTTGTTTCTCTCCCACGAAGTTGGCCATAAAAAAACCATTGCGGTTCACTTGGTGATCCAAAAACAAAAACACATCGGAAAAGAAGCTCACTTCTCAAACACTTCTCAAACGCGCGTAAAAATTTAATTAGTACGAAAAAAGACAAAAGCAAATCATGAGGTTCACTTTTTGGTAGTGTTCCGCTTTACTTTCGGGAGTGTTGCGGTCCACTTTCCTTCGGAAAAAAAGTTGGAAAAAAAACAACAAAACTCCTTTGAGAAAAAATCTACGTCCAACAAAATAAATCATGAGGTTCGTTTGACTGTCTGATGCAGTGCGTTCTTCAGTTTGAAGCAGTGCGCTTTTCGCGTTTTTGTAATTTCATAACTGCTCTTAAACCGTAATGAATTAGAGGGCGTGTTCTACATGAGAAAGTAGCGTCTCGACGATATATTTCCAACGGTGTATCATTTGGATCATTTCGGCCAACATTTTGTAAATTCACGAAAAAACGGCTGCTGCCGTTCGTAGTACGCCGCACGATTTTCAAATTTAACTAAAAACAGTAAGGAATCTCAAAAACATTTCAACATATGAAAGTTACGCCTCGTTCATAGGTTTCCAACGGTATGTTACACGCCTTGTTTCGACAAACGGTTAAAAAACTGGAGTGAAAACAGTACCGAAAAATTTGAAAAAATTCGAAAAACACAATTCCACGATTTAGTAAATTCAAAACTGCTCTTAAACCGTAGCGAATTAGAAAAAATAATAGATACGAAAAAGATGTGCGCCGACGATACCTTTCCAACGGTGTATCATATGTTTCGTTCCAACGAGCGGTTTAGAAACGAACGCCAAAAAACGCTCGCTGCCATTCGTTGTGAGCCGCACGATTTTCGAAACTGCTCTTAAACTATGATGAATTTTGAAAAGTGTTCAACATAGCAAAGTTGCGTCTACTCCATAGCTTTTCAACGGTATATTACACGCATAATTCCGATAAACGTTTAAAAAACTAGAGCAAAAAAGGTACCGAAAAAACAACACGTACAGTTTTTTCAACATGAAGTTCGCTGGTCTCTGTGGTGCGGTGCGTTTAGCTCTCCAATGCAATTTTGCAATGCAGTTCGGAAGTGTTATGAGAATATTATTCTCATAATGTTATGAGAATAGACCGGCTGTATATATATACTAGCAAGATGCCTGTGCGTTGCACGGAACATCAAGATGCATTTATATGAGTAGTTTATCGCGTGGGAGATAAGAATGAACGAGGGAAGGCCTTATCATCAAATGCGGACAGGAGTGCAAGTAACTTTTGCAAAATTGTCATAGTTTCCTTCCTATCCGTCAGATATAGATCGGACAGCCTATATTGTAGGTTGTCGGGCACACTATCATCATAAACTCTGTTTTTATAAGACTAGAGATATAGACTCCTATAAAAGACTCAGTTGTTAAGGATGGTGTTTCTGCCATCCGTCATCTCTGACCATTAGATCTGCATCTAACGGGTGTGAGGTAAGTTGTGCCTTTTTTGCAACAATAGCCCACTTCTATGCTCCAATTTGCAGAAACCCCCTTACTATCTTATAAGCAACCACATCCCACCCTCACCTCATAAAAACAACCTGAGAAATACATTTTGAGTGAAATGTAATATATCTTTAGTGGTATATGTGTATATTAAAACAAGAGTGTTTTCTTTGAAGTTTGTGAACATGGTACTATTCTAGTTCAGATCCATTGCAACACACGGGCACATTGCTAGAAAGAACAGAGATATATCTCTTGAATCGTCCACAACGAACATGTGGTGGACTGGTTAGCGCCGGACGCTCGCAACGCGATGGCCCGGCTTTGAATTCTGTCTTAAGCTTTATATTTTTATATTTATTAATATATACTTCTTTAACTACTATACTGGCAGTGGAACCAATAGAGTACTTAGAATAAGATTAAGGATGGATTTATTTCTTTTTAACTTTCTGTACGAATCTGTAGCCACCCTCCAACTCATGTACACTATACATGCAATTAACTTTTTATGGACGGGGAATCATATACGCAATTAACTCAAGTGGATTGGATATTACTCTATTATTTCGACCATAAGAGTATCTCCAACTGAAACCGGTGCAAATTTCCTCCTTCTTCCTTCTGCGGAGGACGAATCCAACGCCAGCGGCATACATTTTCACAACTCTAACCAACCATAGGAAATTCATGCAAACACGGACTGATTTCATATAAGCATGAAGGATTTTGTATAAAAAAGCCGGATCTTTGTATAAACATGATGGATTTCATTGCATTTACATAAAATAAGCGGGGTGCTAATCCGACTCTCGTGGTACAATTAATACCTAATCTAAATGGCCGCCTGTGTCTCCCTTTGTCCTCCTCCTGTTCGGCAGACACTTGCGGGGTCAACGAAAATCCTTGCAACTGATGAAGCAACCAGAAAACCATATGTATACGCAGTAGTCGCCTCGGAAGTGGCCTTCATGGGACCAAAGTGGGTGCGGCCTCCCGTGTTCTACTTCTCGTCGATGATAGCGGCGGACACGGTGAAGCTAGTCAACGACTCATTGCTCTCGGCGCACCCAGGTTCTGCCTCTGCCTGTATGGCGCTGCCACATGCATTGGAGGCACACCCATAGACACAGGAGGCGCGGCCACCACAGACACGGGAGGAGTGGCCGCAGACACTGGTGGCGCGGTACGACGCGCAACGATGATGCCCGTGCTGCCGTGCTCACCGTTGTGCCAGCATGGAGCAACTCGCCACTCCTCATCTAGCTGAACTAAAGGGGCGAGTTGATGAACCACGCGTCGGCTTGGGGTGGCAACTGGCTCCGTCAGGCCAGGCGAGTTAGGTGAAGCACTAAGCGGTCTCACTCGTATCCGAAGGGCTTGGCGCACCACCCAGCCGGGTAGTATGCCCGAGAACGGCTCCTTGGGCCATAGGAAGAGTGGAGAAAATGGTGAAAGAGCAGATGGGGGAGAGGATGAGGGGTGCAATTCTTGCCCGTTGTCTAGCCTCGTTTAAATAGAGGGAGGACGGTAGGATCTTGGCTGGCATCTAGCCTCATTTAAACCGAGGGCGGATGGGAGAAGCTCGGATGGCGTTGCATTTAATTCCGGCCCGCTCATGAACGGACGTGTGGCTAGAGTAGGTTTCTTGGTTTGCATGCGGGTTCAACGGAGGTCTTTGATGGAGGCGAGGAGGCGTGTTCAGCCGGGTGTGCAGCGGACAGCGTAGTACTATTTGATTTGACAGCTATGGTAAACCAGGACAGTTCCTATCAGATTCAAGGCTCCGCAAAACACTACTAGGTTCGAACTCTGGGGAGCGTGGAAATATCTCTACCTGGCCTATCTATCTACTCGTTGTCTCACGAACTACCATGATGAACAGGAATGTAAAAGAGACACGAGTTAGTTTATCCTGGTTCAGGCCACCTAGCGGCGAGTGGACCTACTCTAGCAGTATGGTGGATTAGCCTCGAGATGGGCTGTGGATGAACTAGTACAATGGGTGAACGACCTCCGGAGGCGAGGTGTTCTTGCTTCGTGGTGGAGGCGAGGGTCTGAATGTTCAATCCCCTTGTTGGGTGGTGGCTATTCTACTTATATAGTGGCCTTGGTCCTCTTCCCCGAAATGTTTGACGGGAAGGGATCCCACAACGGCCAATTTTGAAGGGGGACAACTAGTACATCTTTTCCCGACTAAGGGTGGTCTTCGCCTACAAAGCCTCCGATCCTGACGCCATGGTGGGCTCAGTGATGACCTCCGCCCTGCCGTCCCGGTTGTCTTGGTGGCAGATTCCTCAGGACTCCACGTCTGAGCCCGCTTCCTTAGCACCAAAGAGGAAACTGCTATACTACGCCCGCTGGCGCCCTCCTGGCCTTGGTCGTCATGGATTGCGTCATGCAAACCTCATGAGGTGGGGGGTTGCATAGAGTTCTCTGCTCCTCAGGAGCCAGCCAGACAAGGCTTCCCCTTCCGGAGGTCTTGGTGTCGTTCGCCCCACGAGGCTTGGCCCCTCGCGAGGGTCTTGAGTGTCAATTTCTGAAGATGAGCCATACTAAGCGTGGATAGGAGCCACTTCACGGGCAACAGGCAGACAAGTCTGGGTACCCTGGTTCCCAGAACACCGATAGGAGCCCCAGGCCCCAAGGCGTGCTCGGGCTTGGCCTGAGGCGAAGCCAAAGGGAAAGGGCGAAGCGCCACGGGCCCGAATCGACTGCGGTTCTGGTCGACGCGTGGCGCGTGGATTGGATGTGGGCGTATCCACTCCCACGGTACCTTGGCAACCGTTCGATTAGACTATAGGGGTCCAGCACCCACTTCTGGTCTTTCTATGCATTCCCTTCGTCTGGCTCCAGATCCCCTTTCTTCATTGCCGCATAGCTCTCAGATCTACCGAATCCTGCCCCCGAGTCCAGCGCCGATGGCTTTGGGAACAACCAAGCCCCCTACTTCTCCTATGCGCCCTGCTTGAGCCTGCGGCTCCCGAGCTTGAAGATGTTGCTGCCGTAGTTGTGAAGGGGCGGGTGGAGGCTTTGCTGCAGCAGTTCCACCTGGTCAAGCCTTCCAATGCCGTGGAAGGAGCCATCGAGGGGGGATGATGGCGACGTTGGTGATGACGGGCCTCCCCAGGTGGACGATGGTGGCATCCAAGGCTGAAGGAGAGGATGATGGTGCTGTTGCCTCCTATTTTATCCCTGCGACATTTGTCGCGCCTCGTGGAGGCGTAAGAACTTTTCCTTGAACTTTTTGGAAAAGAAATATTATGCTATGTAATAACTTGCTTTCGATTTTGCTATTTTTGTTTGCCTTTCATGTTCTATGTCGGCAGGTGATACGTATCCAAGGTATCTATAATTTTGATTGTTACATGCTATTATATATTAAGTTTTGGATGTTTAATGGGCTTTATTATACAATGTTATATTATTTCTGGGATAACCCACTAACCCAAGGCCCAGTGCAGATTGCTGTTTTTTGCCTATTTCAGAGTTTCGCAGAAAAGCGATATCAACCGGAGTCCAAACGGAATGAAACCTTAGGGAGAGTTATTTTTGGAACCGTATCTACCCAGAAGACTTCGAGTACATGCGAGGGAACGAAGGAGGTGGCCACGAGGGTCCAGGGCGCGCCCCCCACCCTCTTTGGCCCCCTGTGGCTCCCCAGATGCCCTCCTTGCTCCTATATATATCCATGTACCCTGAATTCCACCGTCACAACCTTCTGTTCCCGTGAGATCCCATCTTGTGGCCTATTCTGGAGCTCCGCCAGAGGGGGGATCTACCACAGAGTGCTTCTACATCAACACCATAGCCTCACCAATGAGTTGTGAGTAGTTTAACACAGACCTTCGGGTCCATAGTTATTAGCTAGATGGCTTCTTCTCTCTTTTTGGATCTCAATAAAAAGTTCTTCTCGATCTTCGAGGAGATCTATTCGATGTAATCTTTTTGCGGTGTGTTTGTCGGGATCCGATGAATTGTGGGTTTATGATCAAGATTATCTATGAACAATATTTGATTCTTTTCTGATATCTTTTATGTATGATTATAATATGCTTGCAAGTCTCTTCGAATTATTGGTTTGGTTTGGCCTACTAGATCTATAGTTCTTGCAATGGGAGAAGTGCTTGGCTTTGGGTTCAATCTTGCGGTGTCCTTTCCCAGTGATAGCAGGGGCAGCAAGGCATGTATTGTATTGTTGCCATCGAGGATAAAAAGATGGGTTTCATATCATATTGCTTGAGTTTATCCCGCTACATCATTTCATCTTGCTTAAAGCATTACTTTGTTCTTATGAACTTATTACTCTAGATGCATGCTTGATATTGGTCGATGTGTGGAGTAATAGTAGTAGATGCAGAATCAATTCGATCTACTTGTCACGGACGTGATGCCTATATCTAATGATCATGCCTAGATATTCTCATAACTATGCGCTTTTCTATCAATTCCTCGACAGTAATTAGTTCACCCACCATAGAATTCTGCTATCATGAGAGAAGCCACTAGTGAAACCTATGGCCCCCGGGTCTATCTTTATCATATTGCTTTACTTCAATTTCTGCTGCCGTTGCTTATTTGCTTTATGTACTTTCTATCCTTATATCAAAAATACCAAAAATATTATACTATCAAATCGATCAGATCTCACTTTCGCAAGTGACCGTAAAGGGATTGACAACCCCTTATCGCATTGCCTACGAAGTTATTATTTGTTTGTGCAAGTGCTAGGGACTCGCGCGTGGTGTCCTACTGGATTGATACCTTGGTTTTCAAAAACTGAGGGAAATACTTATGCTACTGTGTTGCATCACCCTTTCCTCTTCGAGCGAATACAACGCAAGCTCGAGAAGTAGCAGTAGGGCCCGACCCCACGCATACCTCGACCGCCGTTGGGGCATCCGGATCACCAGGACGAGACCAAGGGGCGAGGGGCTACGTGGCCAGTTAGGCCCTGGGTCGCGATGCCCAGGGGTCCCCCTTGAAGTACGAACATGCTTAGTGTTTTTCTAAGCCAGAGCCTCACGAGGGTGGGCTCTGCGTCGGCGGGGCCCGACCTCGCGCGTTCCTCGTCCGTCGTTGGGGCGTCCGGATCACCAGGACATGACCAAGGGGCGAGGGGCTACGAGGCCAGTGAGGCCCCTGAGTCACGATGCTCAGGGGTCCCCCTTGACGTACGTGTCGTCATCCTGGGAACGGGGGTACCCAAACTTGCCTGCCTACGGCACGTGACGTGGCTCCATCGGTGGCCTGGTACGGCCCAGCTTCAGCAACCGTAACTCAAGACCCTCCCGAGGGGCCAAGCCTCGTGAGGCGGACAAAAGCAAGACCTCCCTGGGGCAGTCTCCCTAGGCTGGCTCCCGAGGAGCGGAGATAGCAATGCAAGGTGCACCTTGCGAGGTTCGCGTGACATGAGCCATGACGTCCAAGGTCAGGCAAGCACCAGCGAGCGCAGTGTACGAGTTTCCCCTTTGGTGCTAGGGGGCAAGCGCATGCGTGGAGTCCCGAGGATTTAGGCAAAGGTTTCCATATCAGTGCAACAAGACCAAGG
This sequence comes from Secale cereale, assembly GCA_902687465.1. NCBI lineage: Eukaryota > Viridiplantae > Streptophyta > Magnoliopsida > Poales > Poaceae > Secale > Secale cereale. The sequence continues at coordinate 631,667,665 of LR738711.1, read as the reverse complement.
ACCATCAGGGCAGCAGAATAAAGGTCATCGTGGAGCCCAGCACGGCGTCACAACTAGAGCCTTTGGCAGGCGAAGACTACTTTTGTCGGGATAACTTGTACTAGTTGTTCCCCTTCAAATTTGGCCGTTGTGGGATCCCTTCCCGCCGATATTTGGGAAGAGGACCAAGGCCACTATAAATAGGACCTAACCACCACCGTAGAGGGCATCTCATTTTGAGCTGATCCAACCTTAGAAGGGATCAGATCCATTCCACCCCACACACACCACAAGCTCATTCGAGCCCAAGAACGACTCTCCTCCGGAGGTTGTTCATCCATTCTACTAGTTCTTCCTCAGCCCCACGAGGCAATCCACCACACACACTGGAGTAGGGTATTACACCGCATGGTGGCCCGAACCAGTATAATCCTTTGTGTCCCTTGTTCTTTGAGTTCGTCCAGCTAGGCTGTGGAATCGAAGGGCGAGCGCACTAGTGAGAGAGTGTTCTTCATGCGCACCCCAAAGTTCGAACGTCTCGAGGGTTTGCGGGACCCGAAATCCGACATTTGGCGCGCCAGGTAGGGGTGTGCCGAAACCTCTCTTCCGTCGATCGACACTTCACCGCTCCACCGCTTCCATGTCTGACGCCCACGGTGCTCCTGCTGAGCGACGAGCCGCCCTCGCCACCCGTGTCTCTCAGGCAGGTCCCGCTGGGAGACCTCCTCGCCACTCTCCATTGCCTGCCGCCAATGCAGCCACCGGCTCGGCGAGACACGAGCAGCAGGTCTCGTCGCGGCACCCCTCGGTGCGGCGGGATGGATGCACCGCAACCCCGTCGCTGACCCCCGCTGGCTCGTCGTCCCACGGCCGTCCCGGACCCATGGACGTGCAGGCTGCGCTGCTCATGGTGCGCGAGCTCCTGCGCTACCGCCCCGTCGACGACCTCTACAAAGACTGGCTAGAACGCATCGCCGAGCTCGTCAGCACTGCCGGGGGCTCTCCTACCCCGTCCCTCTCGCTACCTCGCCCGCCTCCCTTTGCGACGACGTGGCCCATGAAGCGCATCCACCACCTCCGCGTCACGACGTCGTCCACGCTCAAAGGCATGTGGCCCCGCGGCGCGACCCACCGCATTGGGCGCCTGTGCATGAAGAAGGAAGATACCAAGAGATCCATCAGCCGCAAGGAGGAGCTCCTACGCTCCCACCACACACGTCGACACCGTGCACCCCCAGCATTGGTGGCGCGCGAAAACCAAGACCAAGCTCAGCCTCCGCGGCATGCTCCAGTGTCCACCGCAGGCTGCCGGGCGTTCACCCCAGAGCTGTGTAGAGTCAACTCATCCGGGAAGTTCAAGCCTGACCTGCCTCCACACTACGACGACATCCCGACCCTGCTGAGTTCCTGCAGCTCTACGAGCTGAGCATCGAGGCATCAAACAGCGACGAGAAGATTATGGCGAACTAGTTCCCCATGGCTCTCGAGGACGGCGCGTGCTCGTCGCTCCTCAACCTGCCCGCGGGATCGATCTCCTCCTGGGGTGAGATGCGTGACCGTTTCATCGCCAATTTCCAGGGCACTCGCGACCGCCCACCAGCCGCAGGTGACCTATGGCGCGTCAAGCAGCAACCAGGGGAAACCCTGCAGAAGTACATCCAGCCCTTCAACAGTGTCGGCCTCAAGATTCCCAAGGTAACGGACAAAGCCATCATCTCGGCATTCCCGGATGGCGTCCACGATGTCAAGATGAAAGAGGAGCTTGCCATCCACAAAGATATGTGGACAGCTCTGGAGTTGTTCAACCTCGCGACCAAGTGCGCCAGAGCTGAGGAGGGGTGCCTTTCCCTCGTTGAGCTCCCCGCTGCTGACCCAGAGGACAAGAACGCCAAGGCCAAAGACGTGTAGCACAAGGGGGTGGCCATGCTCACGGCCGAACCAGAGATGAAGCATGGCCGCAACCACCCAGGGTCATCCAAGAGCAGCTGTCCATTCTACGCCTTCCACAACGTGCACAGCCACAACACCAACGACTATCGGGAGCTCAGGGCTATCCACGACGGACGCATCGGCCGATGCCTTGAGTGCAGCAACCAAGGCTACGGCCATGGAGGAAGCCGAACTAGGGGGCACTTGGACGACCGCGGCCCCCGCCAGGAGTGGCGCGATCAGCCTCGTGAGGAACGCTGGCACGATCAGCCTCGCGAGGGCGCCTGGAGAGACTAGCCTCTCGAGGGTTCCTGGAGGGACCAGCCTCGTGAGGACCGTCCTTAGGGCAAGGCCGGCCTCCCTCCGCTGCCACCGCCAAGGAGGAACGACCACCAAGACGAGGGGGCTGTGGGCTTCCAGGAGCCTCGCGCCATCACCTCAATCTTGGATGGTGCGCTGGAGCCTCTCAGCGCATCTGCAAGCAGTTCGCCCGAGAAGTAAATGCAGCTCTTCCCAGGATAGACGCCACATGACTGCTCAAGTGGTCCAAGTGCACCATCACCTTTTGCTCAGCTGACCAGCTCAAGTGCGCGGCAACCGTCGGCGCTGTTCCAATGCTCTGCTCACCCATCATCAGCAACGTCGAAGTCACCAAGACCCTCATCGATGGCGGTGCAGCACTCAACGTCCTCTCCGTTGACACGTTTGACCGTCTCCATGTGTCGTATGACTAACTGCAGCCACCAGGCCCTTCTCAGGTTTGACCGATGGCTCCACCACCCCAATCAGGCAGATCCGGCTCCCCGTTGCCTTCGGTACCGGCGACAACAACCACACCAAGCTCATCGACTTCAATGTCACTGACATCTGTCTCCCATACAACGCCATTCTTGGGTATCCAGCCCTTGCCAAATTCATGGCAGTGACTCACCATGGTTACAATGTCCGCAAGATGCCGTGGAGCCATGACATCATCACAATCGCTTGCGAAGAAAAAGATGATGTGTGCTCCCTCGAGCGCGCTTACCAGGGGGCGACAGTCGAGGACCCAGACAACGAAAACACCATCTACCCCCCTGAAGCTATCCCGAAGAAGAAGAAGCAGCTGCTCGCCCTGGAGCCTCCTGAAGATGTAGCACCCAGCGGCCGCACCTCAGGATCCTCATGCATGGACGGGGCGCCTACCTCCCTCGAATAGGAAGGCGCGCCCGGTGCCCCTGTCAGGCTGGGCTAGGGGCCTCTCCTCCGGAGGGCCTCCGACCTAGCAAATGTCGCGAGGGAGCCGCTCGGGCAGCATGTGGAGGCGTGCTTCACTGTGTGTTTCCCTCAAGAGAGCGCAAGACGCGAACCGCCAAGCGCTCAGGAGTTCATCAACCAGACCATCGAAGACTTGCAGTTACCAAGGGTGATGTGGGGAAAGTGCCGGCCTGCGCCGCGAAGTGCGGCCATCGTCCCAGGCTTGGGCGACGGGCTGCGCGTCTGTATCAACATCCCAGGACTCCACAATATCGCGTCTCAAGAACTCTACTGGCCATCTCAGGTGGGCCAGTGTGAGGGCCCCCCTCACAGCTACATTCGCATACCCTTCAGCTTGCTTAACCAGGCGGCCCTGCACTAGCGCCGCATGCGGGACATTCTGGTGGCTCGCGAGGCCATGCATCAGGAGATCCTGGGAGAAGTGGCATCGGTCCTTCACGAGCTCTCGGAACCTCAGGAGCCCCACGAGGCACCGGAGTCAAGTGGCTCGTGAGGAGCGACATCTGCAGCGAGCATCTTCATATACATCAACATCTCACAAGCATCGGTGCTAGGGGACTTTGTTTCAGTTTGTTCAGTTGGGGGCGCTCCTCGGGATGCATCATCCCCAAGTCACACGGGCCTGCCCCTGCAACGTGTATCATTTTTGCATCTTTAGGTTACTCTATTGGGGGTGCCCCTCGGGCTGCATCATCCCCAGGCTGCACGGGTCCGTCCCTGTGGCGTGTATCGCACCTGCATCACCTAAGCCAGTTTGCCCCTTTCCATGAGTTGCTTCATGCTTATGCCATCCCGACAGTTGATACTTCGAATGTCTCATACCTCGGTGCCCCTCCACCACGGGAGCCAAGTCCCATTTGCCTTTAGGATTTTTTGCATGAGAAGTCTGGGCACATCGTTTGTGCTCGGGTCCGTCCCTGCAGCATCTATAGATCCAATGACTGAGGTCTGTCTGGCGGGCCGGCCCCTTTCACGTCACCTCCTAGGGTCGTTGGTCTCTAGCCTTCTCATGTGATCGCCTCAGGAAATTCATTCGGTGCAGGTTGCCTAACCATCTCGCAGGACCTCCCGCAGCTACCATGGATCAAGACCAGGAGCAATCCTCCTTGAGGTAGGGCCTCGTGAGTCCCGCGCTGGCTCATGAGTGCCTAGACACACCTTGTCAGGCCCTGTCGTGCAAGCCACATGTCAGGGTGGGGCTGTACATGCCCCGTGGGCTCCACTTAGAGGGAGCCCTGACCAACGAACCAGTGGAAGCACCATGCTCCGTGCTGGCAGTCGACATGGTCGAGGAGCGGCTATGCCTGTGTAAGTGTGGAAGCGCTATGCTCTGCGCTGGTGATAAACAACCGAGGCGGATCCTTGGTCGTATCAACCTCGGGGAGCCAGCAGGCTCGGTGCCTAGGCTCATCGCAACGCTTCCCCTTGGGAGAGTCGCGCAATGGGGGTTGGGCATGGGGGCTGTGCTCAGGTCACGCCTAGCATACACCCCGCCAAGACAGGTATGGAGGTCTGTTTGTATGTCAAGGAGGACTCCTGAGCATCATGTCTTAGGAGCCTAACTGACCACGTAGCCCCTCACTCCTTGGCCTCGTCCTGGCGATCCGGACGAGCTAGCGGCGGCTAAGGTATGCGCGGGGTCGAGCTCCGCCGACGCAGAACACCAAGGCCTAGCTACGCATTCCCATCCAAAGGTCTATTCGCACATCAAGGAGGACTCCTGAGCATCGTGTCTGAGGAGCCTAACTGGCCATGTAGCCCCTCACTCCCTGGCCTCGTCCTGGCGATCCGGACGAGCCATCGGCGGCTGAGGTATGCGCGGGGTCGGGCTTTGCCGACGTAGAACACCAAGGCCTAGCTATGCATTCCCTTCCAAAGGTCTATTCGCACATCAAGGAGGACTCCTGAGCATCGTGTCTCAGGAGCCTAACTGGCCATGTAGCCCCTCACTCCCTGGCCTCGTCCTGGCGATCCGTATGAGCCAGCGGCGGCTGAGGTATGTGCGGGGTCGGGCTCTGGCGATGCAGGACGCTAGGGCAGGCGGGAAAGAGATTGCGACATCGTAGTAATTATTACAAAACATACTGTTCTTTGGATACCCAAGCATGAGTTTAAACGCCTCCACGACGCACGGTGCATGTTGCAGGAAATAAAAGCGAAGGAAAGTGCTACCGGCAAGTCCACTCTTCAGCCTTGGGCCTTATCGTCACCCGCAAGGAGCGCCCCCTCGACATAGGCGTCACCACCGGCCACTGTTGCAGGGTCGGCGGCATTACCAGCAGAGGGCACAAAGTCGATGGCGAGGAACTTCTCCAGCAAGGCATCCACCCGGTCCTTCACAGCTTCGGCGGCGGCCGTGCAGCGCTCTTCGTCCACAGGCTCGAGCAGAGCTTCGAGGTCAGTGCTCGGGTCGCGCAGATGGAGGTGGCTGAAGACGTGTGTCGAGCATGGAGCAGAAAGCAAACGGGCCTCCCCTTCCACCATAGGGCGGATCTGGAGACTCTTGCGGCAGGAAGGACAAGGAGATCTGGAGCAAGGCGAAGGATGGTAATGAAAATCCAATAGTGCTCGTCTGCCTTATGTCAGATGAGGGCAGTTACCGAGGCAGCATGGGAATGCGGAGACGTCCACGTCCAATCAAGTCGCCACGCGTCGACCAAGGCCGCAGGCGATTGGGGCCCGCGGCACGTCGCCCTTGCCCCTTTGGCTTTGCCTCGAAGCCAAGTTCAAGCGCCCCTTGGGCCCGGGGGATACTATCGCCGTCCTGGGAATGGGGGTGCCCATACTTGCCTGCCTGCTACCCGTTGACGTGGCTCCATCGGCGGCCTTGTACGACCCAGCTTCAGCAACCGCAACTCAAGATCTTCCCGAGGGGCCAAGGTTCGCGAGGCGGATGACAGCAAGACCTCCCTAGGGGCAATCTCCCTAGACTGGCTCCCGAGGAGCGCAGATAACTATGCAAGGTGCACCTCGCGAGGTTCGTGTGACGTGAGCCATGACGTCCAAGGTCAGGCGGGATCAAGTGAGCGTAGTGTACCAGTTTCCCCATTGGTGGTAGGGGGGCAAGCGCAGGCGCGGAGTCCCGAGGAATCAGGCAAAGGATTCCATATCCATGCAACAAGACCAAGGACCATCAGGGCGGCAGAATGGAGGTCATCGTGGAGCCCGGCGCGGCGCCACCACCAGATCCTTTGGCAGGAGAAGACTTATTTTGTCTGGATAACTTGTACCAGTTGTACCCCTTCAAATATGGCTGTTGTGGGATCCCTTCCCGCTGATATTTGGGAGGAGGACCAAGGCCACTATAGATAGGACCTCACCACTACCATAGAGGGCATCTCATCTTGAGCTGATCCAACCTCAGAAGTCATCGGATCCATTCCACCCCACACACACCACAAGCTAATTCGAGCCCAAGAACACCTCTCCTCCGGAGGCTCTTCATCCATTGTACTAGTTCGTCCTTAGCCCCACGAGGCAATCCAGCACACACACTAGAGTAGGGTATTACACCGCAAGGTGGCCTGAACCAGTATAATCCTCTTTGTCCCTTGTTCTTCGAGTCCGTCGAGCTAGGATGTGGAATCATAGGGCGAGCGCGTTGGGGAGAGAGTGATCTTCGTGCACACCCCAGAGTTCGAAGCTCTCAAGGGTTTACGGAACCCGATCCGACAGTACGAGTTGCCCTTGTGAGTTCCATACATTCTCCCCGTTGATACGTCCATTTTGCATCATGCTTTTGTGCTGATATTTATTGCACTATGGGCTGTTATTACACATTATGTCACAATACTTCTGCCTTTTCTCTCTTACTTTACAAGGTTTACATGAAGAGGGAGAATGCCGGCAGCTGGAATTCTGGGCTGGAAAAGGAGCAAACATTGCAGACCTATTCTGCACAACTCAAAAAGCTCCGAAACTCCATTTCAGAAAATATAAAAAATATCTCACGAAAGAGATCTGCCAGGGGGGCCACCACCTGTCCACGAGGGTGGGGGCGCGCCCCATGCCTCGTGGGCCAACCGGTGACCCCCCCCCCTCGATGCCCATCTTCTCCTATATGAGGTGTTTTGACCTGGAAAAAATCAGAAGGAGGTTTTCGGGACCTGACGCCGTCGTCTCGAGGAGGATCCTTGGCAGAACCAATCTAGTGTTCCGGCGGAGCTGTTGTGCTGGGGATACTTCCCTTAGGGAGGGGGAAATCGTCACGGCTGTCATCAACAACAACTCTCCCATCTTGGGGAGGGTTATCTTCATCAATATCTTCACCAGCACCATCTCCTCTCAAACCCTAGTTCATCTCTTGTATCCAATCTTTGTACCAAAACCTCAGATTGGTACCTGTAGGTTGCTAGTAGTGTTGATTACTCTTTGTAGTTGATGCTAGTTGGTCTACTTGGTGGAAGATCATATGTTCAGATTCATTATGCATATCAATACACCTCTTATCATGAACAATATTATGTCCTGTGAGTAGTTACTTTTGTTCCCGAGGACATGGGAGAAGTCTTGCTATAAGTAGTCATGTGAATTTGGTATTCGTTCGATATTTTAATGATATGTATGTTGTCTCTCCTCTAGTGGTGTCATTTGAACATTGACTACATGACACTTCACCATTGTTTGGGCCTAGAGGAAGGCATTGGGAAGTAATAAGTAGATGATGGGTTGCTAGAGTGACAGAAGCTTAAACCCTAGTTTTTGAGTTGCTTCCTAAGGGGCTGATTTGGATCCACTTTTTTCATGTTATGGTTAGGTTTACCTTAATACTTCTTTTGTAGTTGCGGATGCTTGCAATAGAGGTTAATCATAAGTGGGATGCTTGTCCAAGTAAGGTCAGCACCCAAGAAGCGGTCCACCCACATACCAAATTATCAAAGTACCGAACGCGAATCATATGAACGTGATGAAAACTAGCTTGACGATAATTCCCATGTGTCCGCGGGATCGTTTTCCTTCATATAAGAGTTTGTCCAGGATTGTTCTTTGGTACAAAAAGGATTGGGACATCTTGATGCACCTTATTTACTTTTACTATTTGTTACTTGCTACCAATTATCTTATCACAAAACTATCTGCTACCCATAATTTCAGTTCTAGCTGAAAATACCTTATTGAAAACTGCCTATCATTTCCTTCTGCTCCTCGTTGGGTTCGAAACTCTTACTTATCGAAAGGACTACGATAGATCCCCTACAATTGTTGGTCATCAATAATCTTTTATGGCGCCGTTGCCAGGGAGTGAAGCGCCTTTGGTAAGTGGAATTTGGTAAGGAAAAATGTATATAGTGTGCTGAAATTTACTATTACTTGTTACTATGGATCATAATCCTTTGAGGGGCTTGTTCGGAGTATCTTCACCCCGACCAGAAGAGCAAAGAGTTGCTCCTCAACCTATCAAACATACTGAAAATGTTTGCTTTGAAATTCCTTCGGGTATGATAGAGAAACTGCTAGATAATCCCTTTACAGGAGATGGAACACTACATCCCGATTTGCACCTAATCTATGTGGATGAAGTTAGTGGATTATTTAAGCTTGCTTGAGGATGTTATCAAGAAGAAGGTCTTCCCTTTATCTTTGAAGGGAGATGCATTGACATGGTTTAGGCTATGCGATGATATTGGATAATGTAACTATAATCGATTGAAGTTCGAATTTCATCAAAAGTTCTATCATATGCATCAGGTTCATCGTGATCGTAATTACATATATAATTTTTGGCCTCGCGAAGGAGAAAGTACCGCTCAAGCTTAGGGGAGGCTTAAGTCAATGTTATATTGATGCCCCAATCATGAGCTCTCAATAAAAATGATCATTCAAATTTTTATGCTTGACTTTCTCTCCATAATTGCTCCATGCTTGATAATTCTCGTACTAGTTCTTTTATGATGAAGTCTATTGAATTCAAATGTGATTTATTGGAAATAATTAAACGCAACTCTTAAGATTGGGATCTCGACGAAGGTAAGGAGTCCGGTATGACCCCTAAGTTTGATTGTGTTAAATCTTTTTTGGATATCGATGTTTTCCGTGAATTTAGCACTAAATATGGTCTTGACTTTGAGATAGTAGCTTCTTTCTGTGAATCATTTGCTACTCATGTTGATCTCCCTAAGGAGAAGTGGTTTAAATACCATCCTCCCATTGAAGTAAAAGTAGTTGAACATGTTAAAGTTGAAGAAAATACTATCACTTATAATGTTGATCCTATTGTTCCTACTGCTTATATTGAGAAACCGCCTTTCCCTGTTAGGATAAAGGATCATGTTAAAGTTTTCAACTGTGGTTCGTAAGAGTAATACTAGAACACCTACACCCTCTGAGCAAATTAAAGTTGAACCTAGTGTTTCTATGGTTCAAGATCTCTTAGTTGAAATTTTAGATGGACATGTTATTTACCTCCAAGAGGAAGCTGCTAGAATTGCCAAACCCGATACTAGGAATAAACATAGCCCTGTTGTAGGCATGACTGTTATTTCTGTTAAAATAGGAAAACATTGCTATCATGGTTTATGTGATGTAGGTGCTAGTGCGAGTATAATACATCATTCCTTATATAAAGAAATTATGCACGATATTGCACCTGCTGAGCTAGAAGGGATTGATGTTACTCTGAAGCTTGCCAATAGAGACACTATTTCACCAATGGGGATTGTTAGAGATGTTGAAGTCTTGTGTGGGAAAGTTAATTACCCTGCTGATTTTCTTGTTCTTGGTTCCCCACAAGATAATTTTTGTCCCATTATATTTGGTAGACCCTTCTTGAATATTGTTAATGCTAAGATAGACTGCATAAAAGATATTGTTACTGTTGGTTTCGGGGATATGTCTCATGATTTTAACTGTGCTAAATTTTGTAGACAGCCCCATGATAAAGAATTACCTGGTAAGGATGAAATTATTGGTCTTGCTTCTATTGTTGTGCCTCCTAACTATCCTTTAGAACAATATCTGCTAGACCATGAAAATGATATGCATATGAATGAGAGAAGGGAAATAGATGAAATATTCTTTAAGCAAGGACCCTTATTGAAAAAGAACTTGCCTGTTGAAATTCTAGGGGATCCTCCTCCACCCAAGGGTGATCCCGTGTTTGAACTTAAACCATTACCTGATAATCTGAAGTATGTTTATCTCGATGAAAAGATGATATATCCTGTTATTATTAGTGCTAACCTTTCAGAGCAGGAAGATGAAAAATTATTGAAAACTCTGAAGAAGCACCTTGTTGCTATTGGATATACTCTGGATGATCGGAAGGGCATTAGTCCCACTTTATGCCAACACAAGATAAAGTTGGAAGAGGACGCGAAACCGGTTATCGATCATCAACGATGGTTAAATCCTAATATGAAAGAAGTGGTAAGGAAGAAAATACTAAAGCTTCTAGAGACAGGTATAATCTATCCAGTTGCTGATAGCCAATGGGTAAGTCCTGTCCATTATATCCCTAAGAAGGGAGGTATGACTGTTGTTCCTAATAATAAACATGAATTGACCCCGCAAAGAATTGTTACAGGTTATAGGATGGTAACTGATTTTCGCAAATTAAATAAAGCTACTAAGAAAGATCATTACCCTTTGCCTTTTATTGATGAAATACTAGAAAGGTTATCCAAACATACTCATTTTTGCTTTCTAAATGGTTATTTTGGTTTCTCTCAAATACTTGTGTCAAAAGGGGATCAAGAAAATACCACTTTTACGTGTCCTTTCGGTACATTTGATTATAGACGTATGCCTTTTGGTCTATGTAATGCACCTGCTACCTTTCAAAGATACATGATGGCTATATTCTCTGATTTTTGTGAAAAGATTGTTGAGGTTTTCATGGATGATTTTTCCGTTTACGGAACTTCTCTTTACTATTGCTTGAGCAACCTTGATCGAGTTTTGCAGAGATGTGAAGACACTAATCTTGTCTTGAATTGGGAGAAGTGCCACTTTATGGTTAATGAAGACATTGTCTTGGGGCATAAAATTTTTGAAAGAGGTATTGAAGTTGACAAGCCTAAGGTTGATGCTATTGAAAAGATGTCGTGTCACAAGGACATCAAAGGTATACAAAGTTTCATTGGTCATGCCGGGTTTTATAGGAGGTTCATTAAGGACTTCTCCAAAATCTCCAGGCCTCTGACTGATCACTTACAAAAAGATGTTCCTTTTGTCTTTGATGATGATAGTTTAGAAGCATTTGAAATACTTAAGAAAGCATTGATATCTGCACCTATTGTCCAGCCTCCTGACTGGAATTTACCCTTTGAGATTATGTTCGATGCTAGTGATTATGCTGTAGGTGTTGTTCTAGGACAAAGAGTTGATAAAAATTGAATGTTATCCAATATGCTAGTAAAACTCTAGACAGTGCCCAGAGAAATTATTCTACTACTGAGAAAGAATTTTTAGCAGTTGTATTTGCATGTGATAAGTTTAGGCCTTATATTGTTGACTCTAAAGTAACTATTCACACTGATCATGCTGCTATCAAATACCTTATGGAAAAGAAAGATGCTAAACCTAGACTTATTACATGGGTTCTCCTGCTGCAAGAATTTGATTTGCATATTATTGATAGAAAGGGAGCTGAGAACCCCATTGCAGATAACTTGTCTAGGCTAGAGAATATTCTTGATGACCCACTACCTATGATGATAGCTTTCCTGATGAACAATTAGCTGTCATAAATACTTCTCGTACTGCTCCATGGTATGATGATTATGCTAATTACATTGTTGCTAAGTTTATACCACCTAGTTTCGCATACCAGCAAAAGAAAAAGTTCTTCTATAATTTGAGACATTACTTCTGGGATGACCCGCGCCTTTATAAAGAAGGAGTAGATGGTATTATTAGATATTGTGTACCTGAGCATGAACAGGAACATATTCTACGCAAGTGGTACTCTGAAGTTTACGGAGGACACAATGCTGGAGATAGAACTGCACATGAGGTATTGCAATCTGGTTTTTATTGGCCTACTCTCTTCAAGGATGCTCGTAAGTTTGTCTTATCTTGTGATGAATGTCAAAGAATTGGTAATATCAGTAGACGTCAAGAAATTCCTATGAATTTTTCACTTGTTATCGAACCATTTGTTGTTTGGGGATTTGATTATATGGGACCGTTTCCTTCCTCTAATGGGTACACACACATTTTAGTCGTTGTTGATTACGTTACTAAGTGGGTAGAAGCTATTCCAACTAGTAATGCTGATCACAACACCTCTATTAGGATGCTTAAGGAAGTTATTTTTCCGAGGTTTGGAGTCCCTAGATACTTAATGACTGATGGTGGTTCACACTTTATTCATGGTGCTTTCCGTAAAATGATTTCTAAGTATGATGTCAACCATAGAATTGCATCCCCTTATCTCCCACGGTCTAGTGGTCAAGTAGAACTAAGTAACAGAGAGCTGAAATTAATTTTGCAAAAGATAGTTAATAGGTCTAGAAAGAATTGGTCCAAGAAACTTGATGATGTGTTATGGGCCTATAGAACTGCATACAAAAATCCTATGGGTATGTCTCCATATAAAATGGTTTATAGAAAAGCATGTCACTTACCTCTTGAGCTAGAACGTAAGGCATATTGGGCTATTAAAAAGCTCAATTATGATTTCAAAGTTGCTGGTGAGAAGAGGTTATTTGACATTAGCTCGCTTGATGACTGGAGAACCCAACCTTATGAGAATGCCAAGCTGTTTAAATAAAAGGTTAAAAGATGGCATGACAAAAGGATACAAAAGCGTGAGTTTAACATAGGTGATTATGTCTTGCTATTCAACTCTCGTTTAAGATTTGTTGCAGGAAAACTTCTCTCTAAATGGGAAGGTCCTTAGGTTATCGAGGAGGTCTATCATTCCGATGCCATAAAAATCGATAACTTCAAAGGCACAAATCCGAAGGTGGTGAGCGGTCAAGGAATCAAACATTATATCTCAGGTAATCCTATAAATGTTGAAACCAATGTTATTGAAACCGTAACCCCCGAAGGAATACATAAGAGACACTTTCCAGAACGATTCAAACTCCGAAAAGGAAGAGGTATGTGGTACAGTAAGTAAACCAACTCCAAAACAATTCTAAAGGCAACTTTTCACCGTTTTGGAATATTTAGCAAAATAGAAAAATAAGAGGCAGTCCGGAAAGAACACGAGGCGTCCACGAGGGTGGAGGGCATGCCCTACCCCCCTAGGCGCGCCCCTGCCTTGTGGGCACCTCGTGTGCCTCCCGGACTCCGATTTCTTGCACGTTACTTCTTTTGGCTGGTCAAAATTCACTATATATTCTCTCGAAGGTTTTGACCACCGTATCACGCAAAAATCGTCTGTTTTTGTTTTGAGCTGTTATTTCTGACAGATCTAGGTCATTATGACGTCTTCCAGCACCCCCAAGGACAAGTTCTTTGAGAAGGTCATCAACCCCTACCTGGCGGAGGTGCTGCATCACCCTGAAACCATTGAGGTGCGTGAGGGGGTGCTGCACATCCGCGATGTTGAGGGACCAAGGAGGACCGGAAGTGTGGAGACAAGACTCGACGCAACGGAGCAACAAGCTTTCAAGTGCCAAGATTTGAGGATCCCGGAAACTCGATCATCCTTCTATGATGGTGAGCCCATGCCTTGGAAGAGGGACGACAAGCCTACATGATCAACAACACCATCGTCACCATCACATGGGTATGGGCACTCCCCTTGGCAACTGCCAAGCTTGGGGGAGGTGCCCCGGTATCGTATCACCATCACACTCCTATCTTTACCGTTTTTCTTAGTGCGATCCTTTTGGTAATATCTTGATCTAGTAGAATAAAGTTAGCATGATCTAGTTGTGAGCTTTTTCTTTATGATCTTTACCTTTGTAATCGAGTGTGTGAGCTATATAATAAAGATTAGTGTTGAGTCAAGGGCTTGATTTCCTCAATATGGTCATGAGAGAATAAAAGAAAATATAAAAAGCATCAAAGAGATCATATTGATCTTATGGAAAGTAATGACTTCACATATAAAGAGTATGATGAATAAAAGTTGTTGAGAGTTGACAAACATAGTTTTGGTCATCGTTGCAATTAATAGGAGGTGGTAAAGAAACAGAGGTTTCACATACAAATATACTATCTTGGACATCTTTTATGATTGTGAGCACTCATTAAAATATGACATGCTAAAGAGTTGATGTCGGACAAGGAAGACAACATAATGGGTTATGTTCTATTATATCTAAAATAAAGTATATTGTCATGGATCATCCAACATGTTGAGCTTGCCTTTCCCCCTCATGCTAGCCAAAACTCCTTGCACCAAGTAGAGATACTACTTGTGCTTCCATACATCCTTAAACCCAGTTTTGCCATGAGAGTCCACCGTACCTACCTATGGATTGAGTAAGATCCTTCAAGTAAGTTGTCATGGTTGCAAACTCTCTAAAATATGTATGATTTATTAGTGTGGAGGAAATAAGCTTTATACGATCTTGTGATATGGAAGTAATAAAAGCGACGGACTGCATAATAAAGGTCCCTAGCACAAGTGGCAATATAAAGTCACGTTCTTTTGTGCTAAGACTTTGTGCATCCAACCATAAAAGCACATGACAACCTCCGCTTCCCTCTACGAAGGGCCTATCTATTATTCTTGCCTCATAAGAGTCAAGTTGAAAATCACCTTTCCTTTTTACATTTTATCCTTTGGCAAGCACATTGTGTTGGAAAGATCCTGACATATATACCCAATTGGATCTAAGTTATCATGGTCTATTATTGTTGACATTACCCTTCAGGTAAAAGGTTGGGAGCCAATACCATAAGCCCCTATCTTTCTATGTGTCCGATTAAAATTCCATACCCATAAGTATTGCATGAGTGTGAGCAATTGTGAAAGACTAGATGATAGTTGAGTATGTGGACTTGCTGAAAAGCTCTTATAATGACTCTTTCCGATGTTGTGATAAATTGCAATTGCTTCAATGACTGAGATCATAGTTTGTTGGTTTTCAATGAAGTTTCTGATTCATACTTGACATTGTGAATAGCTTGTTACCTTAGCATAAGAGTCATATGACAATATATATATATATATATATATATATATATATATATATATATATATATATATATGTGTGTGTGTGTGTGTGTGTGTGTGTGTGTGTGTGTGTGATGTTGTTATAAGAATGATCATGACGCCCTCATTCCGTATTTTATTTTTATCGACACCTCTATCTCTAAACATGTGGACATATTTTTCGATATCGGCTTTCGCCTCAGGACAAGCGAGGTCTAAGCTTGGGGGAGTTGATACGTCCATTTTGCATAATGCTTTTATGCTGATATTTATTGCACTATGGGCTGTTATTACACGTTATGTCACAATACTTATGCCTTTTCCCTCTTACTTTACAAGGTTTACAGGAAGAGGGAGAATGCCGACAGCTAGAATTCTGGGCTGGAAAAGGAGCAAACATCGGAGACCTATTCTGCACAACTCAAAAAGCTCCGAAACTCCACGAAACACCGTTTCAGAAAATATAAAAAATATCTCGCGAAATAGATCTGCCAGGGGGGCCACCACCTGTCCACAAGGGTGGGGGCGCGCCCATGGGCCAACCGGTAACCCCCCGATGCCCATATTCTCCTATATGAGGTGTTTTGACCTGGAAAAATCAGAAGGAGGCTTTCGGGACCAGACGCAGTCGTCTCGAGGCGGAACCTTGGCGGAACCAATCTAGGGCTCCGGCGGAGCTGTTCTGCCGAGGATATTTCCCTCCGAGAGGGGGAAATCATCACCGCTGTCATCACCAACAACTCTCCCATCTTGGGGAGGGTTATCTTCATCAATATCTTCACCAACACCATCTCCTCTCAAACCCTAGTTCATCTCTTGTATCCAATCTTTGTACCAAAACCTCATATTGGTACCTGTAGGTTGCTAGTAGTGTTGATTACTCCTTGTAGTCGATGCTAGTTGGTTTACTTGGTGGAAGATCATATGTTTAGATCCATTATGCATATTAATACCCCTCTTATCATGAACAATATTATGTCTTGTGAGTAGTTAGTTTTGTTCCTGAGGGCATGGGAGAAGTCTTGCTATAAGTAGTCATGTGAATTTGTATTCATTCGATATTTTGATGAGATGTATGTTGTCTCTCCTCTGTTGGTGTCATGTGAACATCGACTATATGAAACTTCAATATTGGTTGGGCCTAGAGGAAGGCATTGGGAAGTAATAAGTAGATGATGGGTTGCTAGAGTGATAGAAGCTTAAACACTAGTTTATGAGTTGCTTTGTAAGGGGCTGATTTGGATCCACTTGTTTCATGCTATGGTTCGGTTTACCTTACTACTTCTTTTGTAGTTGCGGATGCTTGCAATAGAGGTTAATCATAAGTGGGATGCTTGTCCAAGTAAGGGCAGCACCCAAGCACCGGTCCACCCACATACCAAATTATCAAAGTACCAAACGCAAATCATATGAACATGATGAAAACAAGCATGCCAATAATTCCCATGTGTCCTCTGATACGTCTCCAACGTATCTACTTTTCCAAACACTTTTGCCCTTGTTTTGGACTCTAACTTGCATGATTTGAATGGAACGAACCCGGACTGACGTTGTTTTCAGCAGAATTGCCATGGTGTTGTTTTTGTGCAGAAATAACAAGTTCTCGGAATGACCTGAAAATCCACAAAGAATTGTTTTGGAAAATATAAAAAATATTTGCGGACAGATCCACGTCAGGGGCCCCTGTCACACCCTGCATTTTGTAACATGACATTTGCATCAATGAAGCATGAAAATTTGGACCAGCAAATTTTTTTGGCATCATTTGGCTTTTATTTGGAATTGAGTTTTTCTTCATGTGTTGTTTATGTGCTCATTAAAGTCAACTATTCCCTCTTGTAGAATTCATCTCCATACACAAAACTTCTGCCCAATGATCATGCCAAGTGTTATATAGCAGTATAGTATCTTCTTACAAAATTAATTTGGCCAAAATGTATTTTATAAATTTAGTTTTTCCAAAAACCCCTAAATTAAGGTTTGCACTACAAGTGCTTGATTTAGGGTGAGGAAATTATTTCAAAAGGTGTATTTGGGACCTTGTAGTCATAGGACTTCCAGAAACCACAAAGGTGTAATTTTAAAAGTTATTTTCCTATTTTATTTAAAAGCTTTTTCTTAAGGCCAGAAATGGTCTTTAATAGGGAAAAATTATTTAAGTATTTCAAAAATATTTGCCAAAATTCATGGAGACTCATAGGACATATATTGTCCATATATAAGAGTTTCAACACTTGGTCATGTTCAAAATAATGGGCTAATCCCTCTAAAACCCTTTCTGGATATTTCAAGCTTTTGAAATATTTACAAAGGAAATATTCTCCAAAAATTCCAGGGAAATTCTATCATGTCATATATGACATATTTGATGATCTTGCCAAGTCCCATGCCTTGGGAAGCAAGAAAACATTCTCAAAACCCTTCATAACCATTCTGTCCATATTTGAGGTTTGAGCAACTCTACATTGCCAAACTTGTCCAAATGCTCTCAAACTTGGTGCACATGCTAGAAATGCCTAATAAGGCATCTAGACCTAATGGCACAAGATTTGGAGTAGAGCAACTTGATCAGAACACCCCAAAACCCTTTCTGTTCAAATGCAAATTTGAACAACTTTACATTACCAACTTTTTTCCTGGAGCTTCAAACTTTGTGGGCATGATCAATACCCCAAATGATGGAACTACACCAAGTGGTGCATCAATGGGAGATGATTAGCTTGACTCAAACAAGATGAAGCTATTTCTGTTGTTTTCTAGGGTTCACCAAAGTTACATTGGCTAGTTTCTTCAAATGAGCCCAAATTTGGTGAAGCACCCTATTTTCACATGTCTTTCAACCCTGTTAAGTGTCATGGCAAGTGGAGATCATTTGCTTGACCAAACACTGATCAAACACCTTCTGCAAAATTACCAAACCCTCTTCTTGATCACTTTTACTATTTACCTTGGCCTCAACTTTTTACCACAACTTTATCTGGTTACTAGCTACCCCCAGTAACTCTCCCATGTCTCCAGCTCCATGATTGAGGGGTAAAAACCCTAGTTCACCCTGCTGGACAGCCATATTCTACCAAGTCACCAGTTCCTCTTCTCTCTCACAGCATCTCCAGAGCATCCAAAGCCTCAACAGTAGTGCTTGCATCCCCCTGGACCCCCCAGACACGGTGGACGCGTCCAGAGGGCCAATGGCATGCCATGGCATGCGATAAGGGCGCTCCAGAGCGCGCTACAGTGCGCCCACACACTGTAGCTTCGCCCAATCGCCTGCCCCCGACAGCCTCGAGGTCTCCCCTGCGCCTCCCAACGCGCCTCGACGTCCGCAGCCTCCACTGGTGCTGTCCCCCTCCTCCTGCGCCCTCCAGTGGCCGTCGCCACACGCGCACCGGCCGCCCGTGACGTCCACTCCTCGGCCTCACACGCGCGCACGGTCTGGAGTGTTCCCCGCTCCTCCTCTCCCCTCAACTGGACGTGGTACACGTCCATGATCCTCCCCGGCTCGATCACAGGCACCAGAACCCCTTCTGGCCTCGCCTACAACCTCGCCGGCGCACGAGTCCACGGTGGACCGTGGGCGCGGCTATATAAGCCCCCCCCACCCCGAGCTCTCCACTCAGCACCAGCTGCCTCACCACATCCTCTTTAGTCCTCCAGCACTGCTAGTTCATCCCCGAAGAGCTTCAGTGCTCGGGATCGACCGGAGCTCCGCCGCGTCGGGCAGCCGGCGATCTCGCAGTATGGGCCTCCTCCGCCCCTCCTTTAGCTCGATTTAGAACTACCGCAGCTCACTGATACTTTCCCCTCCATTTTCCCCTTCTGCAGCTGCCGGAAACGAGCTAGCCAACAGGTTCTCGACGACCCTCCGCCGTCCCACCTCGCCGCCGACGAACCCGACCTCCCCGGCGAGCCGCACCACCACCACTACCTCCGCGACTCATCGCTGAACCCATCCCTGCCCTCTGTTGCCGTCGCCGTGGCCGGAATCGTCGCCGGTGAGCTCGCCGTTGCCGTGGCCGTGAGGTTGAAGATGACAAACGGGCCCCGCCTGTCATCCTCACCCCTCTCTCCCTCCCCTCACAGCCGCTGACCGCCGGGCCCCGCCCGTCAGGTTTGAAAGCCTGACGTGCGCGCGCTGGCGCCCGAGCGGCTGGGCTGGATGCCGTGGGCCGTGCACTGTGGCCACTCTGGCCCAGTAGCACAGGGCCATTTCTTTTTATTCTTTCTGTAATCATTTCAAATAATTTTACAGAAATGAATATTAGTCCAAATGAAATAGTTCCAACTCCTAAAATCTTGTAATATTCCAACCTATTTAATGGTGTCACTTTCACACATATCCATGAAACTTTTCTGTTCTGTTCAAATTTAAATTCAAATTTGAGCATTAAAACTCCTGTTCAAAAATCCCTAGATTCCATTCTGTTACTCCAAAACTCCAACTAAGAATTTTCTCCATCTTAGTTTTCCCTCTAGTATTTAACAAAAATAAGTTGACATTTTTCTGAGCACTTTGATTTTTCTGTTTTATTTGTGGTCTTATTTTTCCGTTGTTATTATGCGGCGTATAGATACCGTATTTGACGAAGTTGCTGAAGAAGGAGAAGGAGAAGGATTTGAAGACTTTCAAGACCAAGCCAATCCAGGCAAGCAGCCCTTTGACCATGATACACTTGTTCATCGGAACCCGTTTGTTTCCGATGCATGATGGTAGAGTTATGGTGGTGACCTAGTTGAATCACCACGTGATGCATGCCTTGCTCTTGATCTTGCTATGTGCTAGATGACATGCTAATAGTTAGTCTTGATGCTTAGTGATGCATGTGTGATTTGAACCTTCGTGGTTGAAATCTTTGCATAAAACCCATCGGGTGCCCCTAATGCCCGAGGGTGATGTTGAGTTAGGTCATCACTTGAGGAAGAAGTGATGTGCTGGTAAATCTTGTGCATGGGTGAAATAATGGATTAGATTTATGTGTGACTACCGTCCCAACCAAACATGTGCAACCACACTACCCCTTATGGGACAGGGCTTTATTGATTACTTAGGTCGATACTAGCATGGTGCCCGCATTACTAGTGACGGGAAGACTTGAGGTCTTTCCCGGGACGGGGTCGTGCTTGGATAGATGACCATGACTGTTTTCACAGGGCACCGGACACACCGTTGGTCCCTTCGGGTACGCGTGACATTGAAATTAGGGCAAGTCTCGTAATCTATTGTTTGTACCCGAGGGCCGTGTACCAACGAGTGGACTCTATGTTAGTGTCATCTAAGGAAAGATAATGACCGGGTGCTTCCCCCGAGTACTTGAGGTACTGCGGAATCATGGATGACACGAAGGCTTCCCGGATCTTGTGGGTAAAGTGTACAACCTCTGCAGAGTGTAAAACTATTCGAATAGCCGTGTCCACGGTCATGAACAGTTGGGTGGTGCTACTTAAACTATGTCCAGAATTTTACTTCATCGGTGAAAGTATGTGTGTGATGAGTCAAGGTGGTGACTTGACTCGATGAGTTGAATCATATTCATGTTGATATCGGTAACCTGTTTTCAAGGTTACATGAACTCGTTGATGCATACACTTGATGGTAGAATATTTATTCTAGCCCATTGCTAGATTGCTCATTATTGTTCAGTTTGCATTGTTATTTTGAACCACATCATGGGTTGCTTGCGAGTACATTCAAAGTACTAATTGGCTTGCCACTGGTTATTTAATTGGCCAGGCATGGAGGAACATGAATTTGAGGAAGAGTTCTTTGGAGACGAACATGCGAACTAGGACGCTATCCCAGTCAGAATGCATGTAGGGTTAAGGCAGATGGCATGGGTTCTACCTATCATCGAAGACTTCCGCTATTTGAGTTATTTGCTATTCAGCCCGTGAGGCTTTATCTATGTAAGACTTGCCCATAATGGCCTTAATATGTGTAAGACGATATGTATGGATGTAAGACTCTTGTTATTCAGCTTCTGTGTGTTCAGTGAGCATTGATCTCTGGGATCACTGTACACGTGCACTCGGTGATCTCGACTTCTAAGTTGGGGTCCCGGCAGAGCTGGTATCAGAGCCATCCTGACTGTAGGAAGCCTTAGTTAGCATGGGCGTTAGTTAGATGAGACCCTTTTTTTCAAAAAACCTTCTGAACCTCTCTCCTTTTCTAAACCTGAGATTTCGTCAGCTTATTAACCTCTCCTATTCCACCTTTGTAGATGGCCGCTGTACCCGAAGAGCACCTGACCACTGGGTTTCCCTTGCTTCTCGAGGATAGCCTCCAGGAGTGTCAGTTCCACCGAGCGCCCATCCTCACCTACCTTGAGCATTGGGTTAGCGACACTGAGGTGGAGTACCATGTGGAAGTGATCGTGAAGGCAAACGATCCTCCCACAAGTTGGTTCTTCTAGGGACCCCAGATGGCAACACTACCTCTCGCTGTCGAGGCTGCTGCATTCAAGGCACTAACCCGTCTCCGCGAGCTTCTTCCGGAGATGGCAGCCAAGATGACAACTCGCTTCTTACCTTACCGGAAGGAAGGTGAAGATGAAAGCAGCGCACTAGCCCCTCCACTGAAGGAAGGACTCTCGCTTCGGTTCCAGACCTACTTCAGTCTATGTGCCGACAGCTTGGCACAAGACTTGGCCTCGGAATCAATGAAGCTTCGAGAAGAACTTCACAAGACCAAGGCACTTATTCGTCGAGCTCAAGAGAAGACAAATAGGATAAAGAAGGAAGGAGCACCTTCTGGACAGTCCGCTATCGCATATCGAGGCGGAAGGCCCTCCGAGGATGTATCTTCCAAGAATGAAGAACCACCTCGGCGACGCCGGACGACGGCAAGGGAATATCGCAAGCTTTTCCCTGCACCTCCGACGAAGCACCGTCGTATCCAACTCCTCCACTCCCCCACACCCTCAAATGACAAGGGGGCCCAGACGGATGAAGACAAGGAGGAAGACCCAGAAGAGCCGGAATACGCGACCGAGCATTCCGCCGCTTAGGCATTATTCGCTACTCGGATATGCCAGTTGTGACCTCTACGGTAGGATAGGTCGTGTAACCCCTATGCGCAGTCGAGTCCTTGTATGGTTCATATGAAACCATCTAGTATTTGCTTTTGTTGTGTCTGGATGTATGTCGAATTCTTCCTTCGGGAATGTGTAAACGACTACATCACCCATTTGGATTTTAATGAATGTGTTTTGGCCTTTCGGACTTTGCATGATTTGATTAGTGTCACACCCACCCCCCTTACTAGGCACCCATATATCTTGCTTTCCCTCTTCCAAGTCATGAGACCTTTTACCGCTCCAACAGGATGCCTGTTGTAACTCGTACCGGTACCTCTACCCAGCAGACTGAAGCCAGAGCGTCCGCTCAGTCAGAGGCAGGCCACGACCAAACCAACGACCAAGCTCCACCACCACCACCTCCTCCGAACATGGACATGGCTCAGCTTCTCCAAGCTTTCCGCGAGGAACGCCAAGCCAACACTGCAGCCGTTCAGCTGGTTGCTCAAGCTGTCACCAACAACCGCCAGCCGGCGGGGAATGGCAATGGACATTCCACGTTGGCAGAGTTCAAGAAGCATGCACCGCCAACTTTCATCGAGACTGCTGAACCCCTGGATGCAGACGACTGGGTTCGCTCCATTGAGGAAATACTAGAACTAGTCGGATGCACCGAAGACCGCGAGAAGGTGGCTTATGCAGCCCACTGCCTCGGGGGGACTGCTAGAGCTTGGTGGGATGGATTCAAGGTCATGCATGCTGAACAAGACATCACTTGGGTCAACTTCAAGGCAGAATTCCGCAAGGCCCACATTCCTTCCGGAGTCATGGCTATCAAAAAGCGTGAGTTCCGAGCCCTGAAGCAAGGAAGTGGCACTGTCAAGGAGTACATGCAGAAGTTCAGTGTTCTGTCAAGGTATGCCCCTGAAGATGTCAGCACAGATGCTGCAAAAAGGGAGCGCTTCATGGAAGGCCTCAATCAGACTCTGCAATACTCGCTTGTCGTGTGCGACTTCCCAACCTTCCCTGACCTGGTGAACAAAGCACTTATGCTTGAAGACAAGCGGCGTGCTTTGGAAGACACTCGCAAGCGCAAGATGGTCAGCAAGGGAAGTTCCAGCAACCAGAAGCCTCGTCCGTGGCAGTCAGCCCCGGCCAAGCCAACCTATCAGCAACAAAGAGCTCCTACACCTCGTACCAACTTTCAGCCTCAGCGGTATGCCAACCCAAGGCTAGCTTTCAACCCCAATACTAGTGGTGGCAACAAGATCAACATTCCAAACCAAGTCACTTGCTTTGGATGTGGTCAGTCCGAACACATCTCAAGGGTGTGCCCCAACAAGAAGCTAGATGCCCCGCGCCCCAATGCGCAGAACCCAGGACAAGGCCGCGGGATGCCACCAAGGAACCCAGCTCCTCGCAATCCACCTAACCATGGGAAGGGGCGTGTGAATCACATCACTGCTGAACAAGCCCAGGAAGACCCGGACGTCGTGCTGGGTACGTTCCTTGTCAACTCAGCACCTGCAACTGTCTTGTTTGATTTTGGAGCAACGCATTCATTTGTCACTCAAAGATTTTCATTAAAAAGTGGCATGACCCCTACACCCCTGAATAACCCTATGGTGGTACAAACCCCCGGAGCAGAGATGAGAGCCAAGATAGGCTGTAAAGGAGTCAGTATTACCATTAACGGTGTAGATTTCCTAGCAGACCTCATCGTCCTAAGATCGCAAGGCTTGGATGTGATCTTAGGGATGGATTGGCTCAGTAAGCACCAAGGCTTGTTAGACTGTGCCAATCGGACAGTCACTGTGACCAATGACCAAGGAGTCGAAGTCAAGTTCACTCCCAACTCCTCTTCCACTCAAGCCATTCAAGTGAACTGTCTGTCTGAAGTTGGGCTAGAGCAAGTACCGGTGGTATGTGAGTATCCT
This sequence comes from Secale cereale, assembly GCA_902687465.1. Taxonomy (NCBI): domain Eukaryota; kingdom Viridiplantae; phylum Streptophyta; class Magnoliopsida; order Poales; family Poaceae; genus Secale; species Secale cereale. The sequence goes on along the minus strand of LR738711.1, from coordinate 631,643,495 downwards.
GATGTCTTTCCGGATGAACTACCGGGAATGCCCCCTGACCGTGACATTGAGTTCATCATCGAGCTCGTGCCCGGAGCAGGACCCATCTATAAGAAGCCTTATAGAATGGGGACGGAAGAATTAGCCGAGTTGAAGAAGCAGCTGGAAGAGCAGCTGAGGAAGGGATTTATCCGCCCGAGTGCCTCCCCTTGGGGATCTCCTGTTCTGTTTGTGGCAAAGAGGGACGGTATCATCCGCTTATGCATTGACTATCGTTCCCTCAATGAAGTTACAATCAAGAACAAATATCCACTTCCCAAGATTGAAGATCCGTTTGATCAGCTCAGCGGAGCCAAGGTGTTCTCCAAGATCGACCTCAGATCTGGGTACTACCAATTGAAGATCAGACCCCAAGATATTCCGAAGACGGCATTCGTAACCAGATATGGCCTGTACGAGGGCACGGTCATGTCTTTTGGGTTAACCAATGCCCCAGCTTACTTCATGTACCTCATGAATAAAGTCTTCATGGAATATTTGGACAAGTTCGTTGTTGTCTTCATCAATGACATTCTTGTCTTCTCAAAGTCAGAGGAGGAGCACGAGCAGCATTTGAGGATGGTCCTAGACAAGCTTCGGGAGCACCAACTGTATGCCAAATTCAGCAAGTGCGAGTTCTGGCTGCATAAAGTTGGATTCTTAGGTCATGTCTTGACCGAGGAAGGATTATCAGTAGATCCCGCAAAGACCGAAGCTGTGACCCAATGGCAATCTCCAATGATCGTCAAGGAAGTCAGAAGCTTCCTCGGACTTGCGGGCTATTACCGCAAATTCGTGGAAGGATTCTCTAGCATTGCACGGCCAATGACTCAGCTCCTCAAGAAGGACAAGAAGTTCGAGTGGACGCCAAAATGCGAAAAGAACTTCCAAGAGCTCAAGAAGAGATTGACCACCGCCCCAGTTCTGGCAACACCTGATATTCACAAGGAGTTCATGATATATTGTGATGCCTCTCGAACCGGATTGGGAAGCATTCTGATGCAAGAAGGCCGAGTCATAGCATACATCGCTAGGCAGCTACGACCTCATGAGGAGAATGTAACACCCCAAAAATTTAATCTTGTTTTATTATTTGAATTTTTGTCAGAAAGATTTAATTTCTATTTTCTGGCTTTTCTATTAATTTCAGAGCTACTTCTTTTCCCTGGATTTTTAAAATTTTTCCTCTTATCTGAAACTTTTGGATAATATTGAGGGACTTGAATGCTTTCTTAAAACATTTGATTCTTGTTGGGTATGCAAGTGGAAGCATTTCTATAATATTTTGCCAAGCATCAATTCTTTTAAAATGGCTTTTCTATTCTTTCAAGGGCTCCCATTTGCACTACAACCTATTTAAATATTTCTTTAAAAATTCCACCAAAATTTGGAGATGACAGTAGATGCATATAACTCATTTTTATGCAAAAATCCAGCCTTGTGTTTTATAAATTTTGAGCAAAACATCCTCTTTTTCATTCTGGTCCAGTTTGGTGTTTTGCACTGCAACCCTATTTTAAATTTCTCTAGTGAACTTGGGATCTTTCATGCTATTAGTGCTTGCTACCAAACCCTTAAGTCCAGGAGATTGGACCCATTTGAATAATTTTGGTCCATGCAATAATAGCCTACATTTTCTGTCCAGATTTGGTTTTCTCAAAAACTTGCACTAACAAGTTTCTGGTTTTGCCAAACTAACCTTGCCACCATCACCTACACCTAAAGAGATCCCAGTCTGGTAAGTTTGGAGTCCAGAAAGATCTCCTAGGTGGCCTTGGCATTTTGTCAAACAGCTGACGTGCATGACCAGAATTGGCATGCTCTCAACTTTGTATTAGAAATTTTCCTTCCTGGACAAACCAACATGTCCCCTAGCCTCCTTTTGGCCACTAACCTAACCCTGGGTAGTTCCAACAGCACCAGAGCTTTCTAGGTAACCCTAGCATTTCATCGAACATGTGGTGGGCATGCCGAGAGCACGAGCAGAGCGTGCGTTCTGCACGCGCGCGCGCCCGAGCCGCCGCGTCGTGCCCCTGGCCCTTGCTCACCTGTAGAGACACGCCGCCCTCGTCCACACGTCGAAACCCCCCAAGCCAACCTCTGGCACCCCTCAGCGCCGCCACAGCGAGCCCCTTGGCGGCTAGCCTTCGGCTACAGCCCGCCGTACCATGGCCGGCGCCGCCCAAACCATCCCCCCTCGCCAGCTGCCTCCTTGTGCAGTGCCTCGCCCGTCCGCAAGCTCCTGACGCCGTCCCCGACCTCGACACGTCGCCCTGCAAGCTACAGAGCAGCAGTTCGCCGATCTTATCCGCCGCCGTCGAGCTTATCCTCTGGCAACCGACGAACCGACCTCCCCCGCCTATAAAAGGGGCCCCGGGCTCGTCCAGACCCTCAGGCGACCTCAGGACACCCCCCTAGAAGCTCCCGTAGCCAGCAATCGTCGGAGAGAGGCCATCTTCCTCGTCTCCGGTAGCTTCGGCCGCCGCCGCATCCCAGTGCCGTGCGTCGCAGGCAGAGCTTCCCACGCCCATCCAACACCACCATACGCCTCCCCTAGACCACGCGGAGCTTCCCAACCCCTCAAACACGACCAAGAACCGCCGGAGCTCGAGCCCCCAAATCCTCCCGAGACGCCGTCCGCCGCAGAGCTCGCCGCCGGCAAACCCCTTCGCCCCCGAGACCCTTTCGACCACTGGGAGGATCGCCCTGGAGCGGCGGATCCTTTCCCACCCTCGGATGGCTCCTAGGAGCCGTCGTCCGCCGGCGAGGATCGCCGGGCCTCCGCCCCGGCTCGGCCGCGGGAGGAAGGAGAAGGGCGACTGGTCAAATATGACCAGTGGACCCAAGGGCCCCACCTGTCCGTGACTCCAGGCTCGGCTGAACGTTTTAAGTGAAGGCGTAAACCCTGCAGTACGTCTTCCTTTTCCCAAAAGCGTATTCTATTTCGAACCGTTTTCCTTTTTCTGTTTTTATTTAAAACAGATTTTGACCAGAACTTTGACTGGGCATATCTTTTTAAATAAAACTCCAAATGAGTTGATTCTTTTTCCTACCTCTCTCAAATTTCACCTAGTTTATTTTAAGATTTATTTCAAAAATTATTATGACAACTTTTTGTACTGTTTTTAGATTATGTGTTAATTTGAATATTTTCAAAATAGGATTTGGAGGGAAGATCAAACTTTCAAAAGTTTTGGGGTGCACCTCACCTCTCTGCACCTTGAAGGCAAGCATCTTGAACTCCATTATGACATAAGTTGTGTGTTGTTTGCTAGAACATATGAACTCCATCAATATGCTAAAATGGAGTAGCGTTATTTCATGTGGTAGTCATCCTCATGCATATCATCATATGGTGAGAATCCTTTCTGTATATGTGTGACATTGGTGACAGTAGCCACTTCTCATGCCACATGTGCCTGGTGACAGTTCGGATGGAGTCCGAAGGAAGATTGTGTTCCGGTGAACACAACCACGTGACGGGCATCTCGTTGTGGCGAGGATGTGCCGTGAGGCATGATGGGGCATGATGAGTGGTGACCCTGTCAGGAAAAACTGTGAAAAATATCTGTTGTGCTAACCATGCAGAGAACACATAAGCCTCCTGAGTCGACCACAGATCGAGTCTTGTTCCAGTAACCCCCATGCTTGTTTTCGTACTACCACTTGTCCCTGCCGCGGGCAGGGTACGGTTCAGTAAGTTGTCAACCCCTT
>LR738711.1:631447092-631639570 GCA_902687465.1 Secale cereale | reverse complement strand
TGTGGTGTCGCTCAGACGCCCGACTGCGGCATACTTGTTATTATTTTCCTTATAAGCCCTTTATGTGGTGTCGCTCAGACGCCCGACTGTGGCATACTTGTTATTTATTTTCCTTATAAGCCCTTTATGTGGTGTCGCTGAGACGCCCGACTGTGGCATACTTGTTATTTATTTTCTTTATAAGCCCTTCATGTGGCGTCGCTCAGACGCCCGACTGAGGCATGCTTTATATTATTATCCTTTCGAGGCATCACTTCAGACACCCGATCGGTTTATTTTAGCTTCATTCGCTGATTTCTTATTCCTGTTTAGTACAAATGACCTGCTCATGTGCATCATGAATTTTATTTTGGGACTGACTAAGTGATCATGGATTATTTCAGTGCATGATTTTCACCTGTTATGTTATACCTGTTTTCATGATGTTTTGCGAGTACATTCAAAGTACTCACTGGCTTGTCCCTGGCTATTGTCTTGGCCAGATTTCTTGCTTGGAGAGGAGCACTACGACGACAGCCCCGAAACCTAGGCAAAGGAGATAGCAGACGCGCGAAGATAGGAGTTATCCAGGTCAGCTGTTCCTGTGGGAAATGGAGTCCCATAGACACTGATGATCCACAGACCGCTTCCGCCATCAACCATTAGAGACCTTTTGTTGTACTCATGGGCCAGAATGGTCTTGTACTACATATTTTATTTCTTGCTTGGAATTTCTGTATCAAGATTGTGTCTCATCAGCTAACAGTAATCCTGGGGCTGGTGAGCACAAGGGCCATTTACTGGGAAATTAATATCCCGGAAAACCGGTCCTGACAACCTTGGTATCAGAGCCAGGCTGACCATTGGCTAATCCTATCTTGGCCGGGTCGATAAACCTAGGTTAACCCACCCACCAGACCTTAACCTCACCACAACCAAGCCTATCCTACCCGATAGCCCACACTGTGACCCCGACAGCTTTTGGCAGTCGGTGCCCAACCTATCAGACCAGCCCAGTAAGCTACACACCCGTGATCGACACCTGAGTTGCCCCATTCGCAAGTGTGCGAAGGAATACTCCTTTTTCTTTATAGATATGGAGCGTTCACCCAACCGACAACCACAGTAATACATCGCATTTTGCGATATATATATATCTGTGACAATGACCCCGACCACCAGAGACGGAACCGGCAATTAATATTGCCACCACAACCCGACATGTCATCCTGCCCATATGCTATACATAAGGCCACTCCGTGACCTTACCAAGCATCCCTCACTTTGAGCACTGCCTTCACAGCCAATTATTTCTCAGGTCGCACCCTGGGATTCATATATAAACCCCAGATGCAACCCCGGGGGATTTTTGTGAGATTTTGACCACAGTACCATGGGTTTTCTCCAGCCATCCTGGTACCACCTGTTCAAATCAAGGGTCACTCTCACATTGCACAGTCAGGCACACCCCGCAGGTAGACTCAAACCAAGACCCTACGGAAGTTCCTTTCATCGGGAAAATCCATGCCCACTCCAATAATGACCATAAAGATCGCTGCTTATGGAGCGGTTACCCGTCTTCAATTCATGGCACCCTATGCCAGTGAACGTGGCTATTAGTTTTTCCCCGAATAGTGCAGCAGCCAGAAAAGCCGCACCCTTTCCCTACACCTGAGAAGAGAAAGGTCCGATGCTAAATAAGCTGGTGCACTATCTCATCGCTCGAGAGCACTTGACCCAGCAGGAGATGGATTTTCTCCAGACCCTTGCTGTGTAAAACCCTAGTCGCTATTAGTAGACCCCCTGAGGCCAGACTAAGAGAGACGCACTTTGTGAGTCCCCCATCCACTCCCAGTAGGCGAAGGATATATCGCACTGCAGGGAATATTTCCTCGTGAAATATAGCTTATTACCTGAACCGTCAGCACCGTGGTTATATCAGTTTGTGTAGAAATTGACTGCTTGTTGTGATGACTGTGTTGTGCTTCAAAACTTTCTGTAGTAGTATATTGCATTGGTTGAAGTTGTTGTTTGTGATTACAAATAAAATTGATTGTTTTTAATTATAGCAAATTTCATAGTAAGGTTTTTCTTAAAAGACCACTGCCATGGAAAAATGTTTTCCTTAATAAAAATTTGTTTTGCATGCCCTCTCGTTATATGACTCGCAGACCACGTGCACGTAATGCAAGACCCCGCGCGCTTTTATCACCTAATCAATTATCTCCCTAGTATACCACAGCTACACGTTAGTCAGCAATTTTGCGGTAACCCCGTCCTATCATTCGTGTGGTGTATCTGTTTTCATGTGACGATTGCCGCGTGGTGCGAGTAATCTTTTTACAAAATACGTTCTTAGCAAATCTCGAGGACGAGATTTTTCTTAAGGGGGGTAGTGTTGTAACACCCCAAAAATTTAATCTTGTTTTATTATTTGAATTTTTGTCAGAAAGATTTAATTTCTATTTTCTGGCTTTTCTATTAATTTCAGAGCTACTTCTTTTCCCTGGATTTTTAAAATTTTTCCTCTTATCTGAAACTTTTGGATAATATTGAGGGACTTGAATGCTTTCTTAAAACATTTGATTCTTGTTGGGTATGCAAGTGGAAGCATTTCTATAATATTTTGCCAAGCATCAATTCTTTTAAAATGGCTTTTCTATTCTTTCAAGGGCTCCCATTTGCACTACAACCTATTTAAATATTTCTTTAAAAATTCCACCAAAATTTGGAGATGACAGTAGATGCATATAACTCATTTTTATGCAAAAATCCAGCCTTGTGTTTTATAAATTTTGAGCAAAACATCCTCTTTTTCATTCTGGTCCAGTTTGGTGTTTTGCACTGCAACCCTATTTTAAATTTCTCTAGTGAACTTGGGATCTTTCATGCTATTAGTGCTTGCTACCAAACCCTTAAGTCCAGGAGATTGGACCCATTTGAATAATTTTGGTCCATGCAATAATAGCCTACATTTTCTGTCCAGATTTGGTTTTCTCAAAAAACTTGCACTAACAAGTTTCTGGTTTTGCCAAACTAACCTTGCCACCATCACCTACACCTAAAGAGATCCCAGTCTGGTAAGTTTGGAGTCCAGAAAGATCTCCTAGGTGGCCTTGGCATTTTGTCAAACAGCTGACGTGCATGACCAGAATTAGCATGCTCTCAACTTTGTATTAGAAATTTTCCTTCCTGGACAAACCAACATGTCCCCTAGCCTCCTTTTGGCCACTAACCTAACCCTGGGTAGTTCCAACAGCACCAGAGCTTTCTAGGTAACCCTAGCATTTCATCGAACATGTGGTGGGCATGCCGAGAGCACGAGCAGAGCGTGCGTTCTGCACGCGCGCGCGCCCGAGCCGCCGCGTCGTGCCCCTGGCCCTTGCTCACCTGTAGAGACACGCCGCCCTCGTCCACACGTCGAAACCCCCCAAGCCAACCTCTGGCACCCCTCAGCGCCGCCACAGCGAGCCCCTTGGCGGCTAGCCTTCGGCTACAGCCCGCCGTACCATGGCCGGCGCCGCCCAAACCATCCCCCCTCGCCAGCTGCCTCCTTGTGCAGTGCCTCGCCCGTCCGCAAGCTCCTGACGCCATCCCCGACCTCGACACGTCGCCCTGCAAGCTACAGAGCAGCAGTTCGCCGATCTTATCCGCCGCCGTCGAGCTTATCCTCTGGCAACCGACGAACCGACCTCCCCCGCCTATAAAAGGGGCCCCGGGCTCGTCCAGACCCTCAGGCGACCTCAGGACACCCCCCTAGAAGCTCCCGTAGCCAGCAATCGTCGGAGAGAGGCCATCTTCCTCGTCTCCGGTAGCTTCGGCCGCCGCCGCATCCCAGTGCCGTGCGTCGCAGGCAGAGCTTCCCACGCCCATCCAACACCACCATACGCCTCCCCTAGACCACGCGGAGCTTCCCAACCCCTCAAACACGACCAAGAACCGCCGGAGCTCGAGCCCCCAAATCCTCCCGAGACGCCGTCCGCCGCAGAGCTCGCCGCCGGCAAACCCCTTCGCCCCCGAGACCCTTTTGACCACTGGGAGGATCGCCCTGGAGCGGCGGATCCTTTCCCACCCTCGGATGGCTCCTAGGAGCCGTCGTCCGCCGGCGAGGATCGCCGGGCCTCCGCCCCGGCTCGGCCGCGGGAGGAAGGAGAAGGGCGACTGGTCAAATATGACCAGTGGACCCAAGGGCCCCACCTGTCCGTGACTCCAGGCTCGGCTGAACGTTTTAAGTGAAGGCGTAAACCCTGCAGTACGTCTTCCTTTTCCCAAAAGCGTATTCTATTTCGAACCGTTTTCCTTTTTCTGTTTTTATTTAAAACAGATTTTGACCAGAACTTTGACTGGGCATATCTTTTTAAATAAAACTCCAAATGAGTTGATTCTTTTTCCTACCTCTCTCAAATTTCACCTAGTTTATTTTAAGATTTATTTCAAAAATTATTATGACAACTTTTTGTACTGTTTTTAGATTATGTGTTAATTTGAATATTTTCAAAATAGGATTTGGAGGGAAGATCAAACTTTCAAAAGTTTTGGGGTGCACCTCACCTCTCTGCACCTTGAAGGCAAGCATCTTGAACTCCATTATGACATAAGTTGTGTGTTGTTTGCTAGAACATATGAACTCCATCAATATGCTAAAATGGAGTAGCGTTATTTCATGTGGTAGTCATCCTCATGCATATCATCATATGGTGAGAATCCTTTCTGTATATGTGTGACATTGGTGACAGTAGCCACTTCTCATGCCACATGTGCCTGGTGACAGTTCGGATGGAGTCCGAAGGAAGATTGTGTTCCGGTGAACACAACCACGTGACGGGCATCTCGTTGTGGCGAGGATGTGCCGTGAGGCATGATGGGGCATGATGAGTGGTGACCCTGTCAGGAAAAACTGTGAAAAATATCTGTTGTGCTAACCATGCAGAGAACACATAAGCCTCCTGAGTCGACCACAGATCGAGTCTTGTTCCAGTAACCCCCATGCTTGTTTTCGTACTACCACTTGTCCCTGCCGCGGGCAGGGTACGGTTCAGTAAGTTGTCAACCCCTTTCTTGGCACACACCGTACAGAGAGGCCATGGTGGAAGATACCGGGTGCATCCGGTAGGCATGCCACATGGTCCGGGGGCATGGGTGTTTCCGGTTGGGGCCGAGAGGGGGGCACCCCTTAGTAGCGCGCGATATAAATTTGATCCCATGCTAATCGAGGTTGTAGCCTCCCCGCTTAGAGTTTTGCTTAATAAGTGTCATGGGTGATTCCAGGCACTGGTAAGTTAAGCTGGTGTGTGCTGGTTGGGTGTGTTTTCAATTCAAAGACCGTAAGCGGAATTAGTCCCGGTGGACTAAAGGAATCCGTTACTCGTGGGTAAAGAGTACACCCTCTGCAGAGTTTATATCTATTCGAATAGCCGTATCCGCGGTTAAGGATTTCAGTCTGGGATGGGTCAAGTGTCGGTCTTAGTGTCGGTCTTCGGAGGAAAACTTCTAAACCAAAATATTGATCATGACGTGTGACGAATGATGATTGTGTTTATTATTATTGTGGACTAACCATTTATATTGTTGTTGAATTGTTGAGTATCCCTGGGATGGTTCTACCTCCCGGATATTCCCTGTGATATTTCTCACATAAGCCCTTTATGTGGTGTCGCTCAGACGCCCGACTGTGGCATGTTTGGTTATTATTTTCTTTATAAGCCCTTTATGTGGTGTCGCTCAGACGCCCGACTGCGGCATGCTTGTTATTTATTTTCCTTATAAGCCCTTTATGTGGTGTCGCTCAGACGCCCGACTGCGGCATACTTGTTATTATTTTCCTTATAAGCCCTTTATGTGGTGTCGCTCAGACGCCCGACTGTGGCATACTTGTTATTTATTTTCCTTATAAGCCCTTTATGTGGTGTCGCTGAGACGCCCGACTGTGGCATACTTGTTATTTATTTTCTTTATAAGCCCTTCATGTGGCGTCGCTCAGACGCCCGACTGAGGCATGCTTTATATTATTATCCTTTCGAGGCATCACTTCAGACACCCGATCGGTTTATTTTAGCTTCATTCGCTGATTTCTTATTCCTGTTTAGTACAAATGACCTGCTCATGTGCATCATGAATTTTATTTTGGGACTGACTAAGTGATCATGGATTATTTCAGTGCATGATTTTCACCTGTTATGTTATACCTGTTTTCATGATGTTTTGCGAGTACATTCAAAGTACTCACTGGCTTGTCCCTGGCTATTGTCTTGGCCAGATTTCTTGCTTGGAGAGGAGCACTACGACGACAGCCCCGAAACCTAGGCAAAGGAGATAGCAGACGCGCGAAGATAGGAGTTATCCAGGTCAGCTGTTCCTGTGGGAAATGGAGTCCCATAGACACTGATGATCCACAGACCGCTTCCGCCATCAACCATTAGAGACCTTTTGTTGTACTCATGGGCCAGAATGGTCTTGTACTACATATTTTATTTCTTGCTTGGAATTTCTGTATCAAGATTGTGTCTCATCAGCTAACAGTAATCCTGGGGCTGGTGAGCACAAGGGCCATTTACTGGGAAATTAATATCCCGGAAAACCGGTCCTGACAGAGAACTACGCTACTCACGATCTTGAGCTAGCGGCAGTAGTTCATGCCTTGAAGACATGGCGGCATTACCTCCTAGGGAAACGGTGTGAGATATACACGGACCACAAAAGTATGAAGTACATTTTCACCCAAAAGGAATTGAACATGAGGCAGCGGAGATGGTTGGAACTCATCAAAGACTATGACCTCAGTGTTCAATATCACCCCGGGAAGGCTAACATGGTGGCCGATGCCTTAAGCAGGAAGGCTGGCTCCTTGAATGCTATTATTCAAGAAAGGCAGCCAGCCCTGTTTAAGGAACTCGAACAATTCAGTTTGGAATTGGTCACCCCTGGATTTCTGGATCATTTGGAAGTCAGACCGACCCTGATGGACGAAGTCAAGAAGGCACAATATGGACACGCAAGCATTGAAGGCATCAAGAAGAAGATAAAGCTAGATAAGGCCCCAGGATTCTCTGAAGACGAGCACGGGATTGTTTGGTACAAAGGCCGCATCTGCGTACCAAACAACACAGAGCTGAAGAACCTGATCCTGCAAGAAGCCCACGACACTCCGTATTCCATCCACCCCGGAGGAACCAAGATGTACCAAGACTTGGAGGCACGATTCTGGTGGCATGGGATGAAAAGAGAGATTGCAACCTATGTTGCAAAGTGTGATGTGTGCCAAAGGGTCAAGGCTGAATATCAGCGACCCGCTGGATTGCTTCAACCACTCAAGGTTCCTGAGTGGAAGTGGGATAAAGTCGGAATGGACTTCATCACTGGATTACCAAGGTCAGATAGAGGACATGACTCTATCTGGGTCATAGTCGATCATTTGACCAAGGTGGCCCATTTCATTCCTGTCAAGACCACTTACGATGGCAACCGGCTGGCAGCTCTCTACATCGACCGAATCGTAAGTCTTCACGGCGTTCCCAAGGAGATTGTGTCAGATCGAGGAACCCAGTTCACCTCAAGGTTCTGGAAGAAGTTCCAAGAAGCCTTGGGAACCAAGTTATCTTTCAGCACGGCTTTCCACCCACAGACCGGAGGTCAGACAGAACGAGTCAATCAAATTCTCGAAGATATGCTCCGAGCCTGTGTCTTGGCATATGGAGCAAAGTGGGAAGATTGTCTCCCTTTTGCCGAGTTCTCCTATAACAACAGTTATCAGTCGAGCCTTCAGATGGCACCATTTGAGGTGTTGTACGGACGCAGATGCCGCACACCCCTCAACTGGTCAGAGACTGGAGAAGGACTAGTCTTTGGACCAGATATTCTCCACACAGCAGAAGAGCAAGTCCAACTAGTCAGAGAGCGTTTGAAGGCAGCCAAGTCAAGTCAAAAGAGCTATGCTAACACTCACCGTCGGGACATGAGTTTCCATGTCGGGGACCATGTGTACCTGCGGGTAACTCCTCTGAAGGGAACCAAGCGTTTCCACGTCAAGGGGAAGCTCGCACCAAGGTTCATTGGACCCTTTGAGATCACTGCACGACGAGGAGAAGTGGCTTACCAGTTGGAACTACCACACGAGCTATCCGGTGTGCACAATGTGTTCCATGTGTCACAACTTCGGAAATGCCTCCAAGTTCCGGACAAGCCTAATCTCTACAAGGATGTTGATCACCAAGCCATTGATCTGCAGCCTAATTTGACTTACCGCGAGAAGCCCATTCGCATCCTGGACGAAGCAGAACGACGGACGCGAAGCCGTACAATCAAGTACTTCAAGGTCCAGTGGAGCAACCACACCGAAGCAGAAGCAATCTGGGAACGTGAAGACTATCTTAGATCCGAGTTTCCCGATCTCTTTTAAGACCTAGTTTAGGAATCTCGGGGACGAGATTCTTGTAAGGGGGGTAGGTCTGTCACACCCTGCATTTTGTAACATGACATTTGCATCAATGAAGCATGGAAATTTGGACCAGCAAATATTTTTGGCATCATTTGGCTTTTAGTTGGAATTGAGTTTTTCTTCATGTGCTGTTTATGTGCTCATTAAAGTTAACTATTCCCTCTTGTAGAATTCATCTCCATACCCAAAACTTCTGCCCAATGATCATGCCAAGTGTTATATAGCAGTATAGTATCTTCTTACAAAATTAATTTGGCCAAAATGTATTTTATAAATTTAGTTTTTCCAAAAACCCCTGAATTAAGGTTTGCACTGCAAGTGCTTGATTTAGGGTGAGGATATTATTTCAAAAGGTGTATTTGAGACCTAGTAGTCATAGGACTTCCAGAAACCACAAAGGTGTAATTTTAAAAGTTATTTTCCTATTTTATTTAAAAGCTTTTTCTTAAGGCCAGAAATGGTCTTTAATAGGGAAAAAATATTTAAGTATTTCAAAAATATTTGCCGAAATTCAGGGAGACTCATAGGACATATATTGTCCATATGTAAGAGTTTCAACACTTGGTCATGTTCAAAATAATGGGCTAATCCCTCTAAAACCCTCTCTGGATATTTCAAGCTTTTGAAATATTTACAAAGGAAATATTCTCCAAAATTTCCAGGGAAATTCTATCATGTCCTATATGACATATTTGATGATCTTGCCAAGTCCCATGCCTTGGGAAGCAAGAAAACATTCTCAAAACCCTTCATAACCATTCTGTCCATATTTGAAGTTTGAGCAACTCTACATTGCCAAACTTGTCCAAATGCTCTCAAACTTGCTGCACATGCTAGAAATGCCTAATAAGGCATCTAGACCTAATGGCACAAGATTTGGAGTAGAGCAACTTGATCAGAACACCCCAAAACCCTTTCTGTTCAAATGCAAATTTGAACAACTTTACATTACCATCTTTTTACCTGGAGCTTCAAACTTTGTGGGCATGATCAATACCCCAAATGATGAAACTACACCAAGTGGTGCATCAAGGGGAGATGATTTGCTTGACTCAAACAAGATGAAGCTATTTCTATTGTTTTCTAGAGTTCACCAAAGTTACATTGGCTAGTTTCTTCAAATGAGCCCAAATTTGGTGAAGCACCCTATTTTCACATGTCTTTCAACCCTGTTAAGTGTCATGGCAAGTGGAGATCATTTGCTTGACCAAACACTGATCAAACACCTTCTGCAAAATTACCAAAACCCTCTTCTTGATCACTTTTACTATTTACCTTGGCCTCAACTTTTTACCACAACTTCATCTGGTTACTAGCTACCCCCAGTAACTCTCCCATGTCTCCAGATCCATGATTGAGGGGTAAAAACCATAGTTCACCCTGCTGGACAACCATTTTCTACTAAGTCACCAGTTCCTCTTCTCTCTCACAGCATCTCCAGAGCATCCAAAGCCTCAACAGTAGTGCTTGCATCACCCTGGACACCCCCGGACACGGTGGACGCGTCCAGAGGGCCAATGGCATGCCATGGCATGCGATAAGGGCGCTCCAGAGCGCGCTACAGTGCGCCCACGCACTGTAGCTTCGCCCAATCGCCTGCCCCCGACAGCCTCGAGCTCTCCCCTCGCGCCTCCCAACGCGCCTCGACGTCCGCAGCCTCCACCGGTGCTGTCCCCCTCCTCCTGCGCCCTCCAGTGGCCGTCGCCACACGCGCACCGGCCGCCAGCGACGTCCACTCCTCGGCCTCACACGCGCGCATGGTCTGGAGCGTTCCCCGCTCCTCCTCTCCCCTCAACTAGACGTGGAACACGTCCACGATCCTCCCCGGCTCGATCACAGGCACCAGAACCCCTTCTGGCCTCGCCTGCAACCTCGCTGGCGCACGAGTCCACGGTGGACCGTGGGCGCGGCTATATAAGCCCCCCCCCCGAGCTCTCCACTCAGCACCAGCAGCCTCACCACATCCTCTTTAGTCCTCCAGCATTGCTAGTTCATCCCCGAAGAGCTTCAGTGCTCGGGATCGACCGGAGCTCCGCCTCGTCGGGTAGCCGGAGATCTCGCAGTACGGGCCTCCTCCGCCCCTCCTTTAGCTCGATTTAGAACCGCCGCAGCTCACTGATACTTTCCCCTCCATTTTACCCTTCTGCAGCTGCCGGAAACGAGCTAGCCAACAGGTTCCCGACGACCCTCCGCCATCCCACCTCGCCGCCGACGAACCCGACCTCCCCGGCGAGCTGCACCACCACCACTACCTCCGCGACTCGTCGCTGAACCCATCCCTTCCCTCTGTTGCCGTCGCCATGGCCGGAATCGTCGCCGGTGAGCTCGCCGTCGCCGTGGCCGTGAGGTTGAAGATGACCGGCGGGCCCCGCCTGTCATCCTCACCCCTCTCTCCCTCCCCTCATAGCCGCTGACCGCCGGGCCCCGCCCGTCAGGTTTGAAAGCCTGACGTGCGCGAGCTGGCGCCCGAGCGGCTGGGCTGGATGCCCTGGGCCGTGCACTGTGGCCGCTCTGGCCCAGTAGCATAGGGCCATTTCTATTTATTCTTTCTGTAATTATTTCAAATAATTTTACAGAAATGAATATTAGTCCAAATGAAATAATTCCAACTCCTAAAATCTTGTAATATTCCAACATATTTAATGGTGTCACTTTCACACATATCCATGAAACTTTTCTGTTCTGTTCAAATTTAAATTCAAATTTGAGCATTAAAACTCCTGTTCAAAAATCCCTAGATTCCATTCTGTTACTCCAAAACTCCAACTAAGAATTTTCTCCATCTTAGTTTTCCGTCTAGTATTTAACAAAAATAAGTTGACATTTTTCTGAGCACTTTGATTTTTCTGTTTTATTTGTGGTCTTATTTTTCCGTTGTTATTATGCGGCGTATAGATACCGTATTTGACGAAGTTGCTGAAGAAGGAGAAGGAGAAGGATTTGAAGACTTTGAAGACCAAGCCAATCCAGGCAAGCAGCCCTTTGACCATGATACACTTGTTCTTCGGAACCCGTTTGTTTCCGATGCATGATGGTAGACTTATGGTGGTGACCTAGTTGAATCACCACATGATGCATGCCTTGCTCTTGATCTTGCTATGTGCTAGATGACATGCTAATAGTTAGTATTGATGCTTAGTGATGCATGTGTGATTTGAACCTTCGTGTTTGAAATCTTTGCAAAAAACCCATCGGGTGCCCCTAATGCCCGAGGGTGATGTTGAGTTAGGTCATCCCTTGAGGAAGAAGTGATGTGCCGGTAAATCTTGTGCATGGGTGAAATAATGGATTAGATTTATGTGTGACTACCGTCCCAACCAAACATGTGCAACCACACTACCCCTTATGGGACGGGGCTTTATTGATTACTTAGGTCGATACTAGCATGGTGCCCGCATTACTAGTGACGGGAAGACTTGAGGTCTTTCCCGGGACGGGGTCGTGCTTGGATAGACGACCATGACTGTTTTCACAAGGCACCGGACACACCGTTGGTCCCTTCGGGTACGCGTGACATTGAAATTAGGGAAAGTCCCGTAATCTATTGTTTGTACCCGAGGGCCGTGTACCAACGAGTGGACTCTATGTTAGTGTCGTCTAAGGAAAGATAATGACCGGGTGCTTCCCCCGAGTACTTGAGGTACTGCAGAATCATGGATGACATGAAGGCTTCCCGGATCTTGTGGGTAAAGTGTACAACCTCTGCAGAGTGTAAAACTATTCGAATAGCCGTGTCCACGGTCATGGAGAGTTGGGTGGTGCTACTTAAACTATGTCCAGAATTTTACTTCATCGGTGAAAGTATGTGTGTGATGAGTCAAGGTGGTGACTTGACTCGATGAGTTGAATCATATTCATGTTGATATCGGTAACCTGTTTTCAAGGTTACATGAACTCGTTGATGCATACACTTGATGGTAGAATATTTATTCTAGCCCATTGCTAGATTGCTCATTATTGTTCAGTTTGCATTGTTATTTTGAACCACATCATGGGTTGCTTGCGAGTACATTCAAAGTACTCATTGGCTTTCCACTGGTTATTTAATTGGCCAGGCATGGAGGAACAGGAATTTGAGGAAGAGTTCATTGGAGACGAACATGCGAACTAGGACGCTATCCCAGTCAGAATGCCTGTAGGGTTAAGGCAGATGGCATGGGTTCTACTTATCATATAAGACTTCCGCTATTTGAGTTATTTGCTATTCAGCCCGTGAGGCTTTATCTATGTAAGACTTGGCCATAATGGCCTTAATTTGTGTAAGACGATATGTATGGATGTAAGACTCTTGTTATTCAGCTTCTGTGTGTTCAGTGAGCATTGATCTCTGGGATCACTGTACACATGCACTCGGTGATCTCGACTTCTAAGTCGGGGTCCCGGCAGGCCCACACCCTGTCCACGAGGGTGGGGGCGCGCCCCTCCCCCTGGGCATTCCCCCCTGCCTCGTGGGCCCCCTAATGCTCCACTGACGTACCCCCGGACTCCATATATTGACTTTCGGGGAGAAAAAATAGAAGAGGAAGAATTATCACGGTTTACGATACGGAGCCGCCGCCAAGCCCTAATATCTCTCGGGAGGGCTGATCTGGAGTTCGTTCGGGGCTCCGGAGAGTGGAGATCGTCGCCATCGTCATCATCAACCTTCCGCCATCACCAATTCCATTATGCTCATCGCCGTGCGTGAGTAATCTCATCGTAGGCTTGCTAGACGGTGATGGGTTGGATGAGATTTACCATGTAATCGAGTTAGTTTTGTTAGGGTTTGATCACTAGTATACACTATGTTCTAAGATTGATGTTGCTATGACTTTGCCATGCTTAATGCTTGTCAGTAGGGCCCGAGTGCCATTATTTCAGATCTGAACATATTATGTTTTCATGAATATATGTGTGTTCTTGATCCTATTTTGCAAATCTATAGTCACCTACTATGTGTTATGATCAGGCAACCCCGAAGTGACAATAATCGGGACCACTCCCGGTGATGACCGTAGTTTGAGGAGTTCATGTATTCACTATGTGTTAATGCTTTGGTCCGATACTCTATTAAAATGAGGCCTTAATATCCCTTGGTTTCCACTAGGACCCCGCTACCAAGGGAGGGTAGGACAAAAGTTTTTATGCAAGTTCTTTACCATAAGCACGTATAACTATATACAGAATACATACCTACATTACATTGATGAACTAGAGCTAGTTCCGTGTCACCCTAGGTTATAACTTTTACATGATGAATTGCATCCGACATAATTCCCCATCACCGATCCAATGCCTACGAGCTTTTCACATACTTCTTGTTGCTTATCTACTTTTCCACATCTACTGTTACAAAAACTACAAAAACACTACTATTACTTTTATTGATGTTACCGCTATCTCCATATTACTTTGCTACTAAACTACCTTGCTGCAGATACTAAGTTTCCAGGTGTGGTTGAATTGACAACTCAGCTGCTAATACTTAAGAGTATTCTTTGGCTCCTCTTGTGTCGAATCAATAAATTTGGGTTGAATACTTTACCCTCGAAAACTATTGCGATGCCCTACACTTGTGGGTTATCAAGACTATTTTCTGGCGTTGTTGCCGGGGAGCATAGCTATATTCTCTAAGTCACATGGGATTTATATTTGTTAATCACTATGAAGAATTTGAAGGACTCAAAAACCAAGATTTGTCCCTCAACTACGAGGGGAGGTAAGGAACTGCCATCTAGCTCTACACTTGATTCACCCTCTATTATGAGTAAATTAGCGATACCTACTCCTGCTATTGAATCTGATATGTCGCATGTTCTTGATGATACCACTTCTGCTATGTATAAAGAAACTACTTCCATGCTTGATAATAATGTGCCACTAGGTGAATTTCTAGATGAACAAATTGCTAAGGTTAGGGAGAATGCAAATATTGAAACTGATAATATTTATGAAAGTGATTATGAAGCTTCTCCCCTAGATATGAATTGCCTGTTGTTCCTGAGGGTTATGTTATGGATGATGAAACTGCTAGAGACTTTCTTGCTTGCAACGATAGATATGATCTTGAGAAATTATTAGCTAAGTTGAAGGAAATGTCTTTGAATGCTAGAATGAAACATGACCCTTCTTTTGCTACTTCACTTATCTTTGTTACTGATAAGGATTATGATTTCTCTGTTGATCCTGAGTTAATTACTTTGGTTGAATCTGATCCTTTCCATGGCTATGAGTCTGAAACTGTTGTGGCACATGTTACTAAGTTGAATGATATAGCCACCCTATTTACCAACGATGAAAATATTCGTTACTACTATATCCTTAAGTTGTTTCCATTCTCGTTAAAGGGTGATGCTAAGACTTGGTTTAATTCTCTTGATCCTGGTTGTGTGCATAGTCCCCGGGATATGATGCATTACTTCTCTGCTAAATATTTTCACGCTCATAAGAAACAAGCTGCCTTACGGGAAATATAACTTTGTGCAAATTGAGGAAGAGAGTCTCCCACAAGCTTGGGGGAGGCTTCTCCAATTACTTAATGCTTTGCCTGATCATCCTCTTCATAGGAACGATATACTTGATGTCTTTTATAATGGACTAATCGATGCTTCCAGAGACCACTTGGATAGTTGTGTTGGTTGTGCTTTCAGGGAAAGAACAGCTAATCGAGCTGAATTACTATTGAATAATATGCTAGCCAATGAAAATAATTGGACACTTCCTCAACCAGTCCTAAGCCAACTCCGAAGAAAAGGGGTGTTATGTTTCTCTGTCCCGAAGATATGCAAAAGGCAAAGAAATCTATGAAAGAAAAAGGTATTAAAACTGAAGATGTTAAGAATTTACCGCCTATTGAAGAAATACATGGTCTTGATAACCCAACACAGGTAGTAAAGGTAAATTCTCTTTATAGATTTGATGAAGGTGATATTCCTCGTTATAAGTCTGCTAGCCAATGCTTAGATGAGTTTGACAATTTTATTGTGAAACAAGAAAACTTCATTGCTTATGTTGGTAGACAATTGCAACGTAATGCTTATATGATTGAACGCTTGAGTGATTATATGCCTAGAGTTAAAGGTGAACTGAAACTTATTAGTAAACATGCTTCTTTGGTTACCACTCAAGTAGAACAAGTACCTAAGGCTCAGAATGATTTGCTTAATGAATTAAATAGTAAGAATAATGACTATGTTGTTAGAGTTGCTACTAGAGGTGCTAAAATGACTGAGGAACCTCTGTATCCTGAGGGGCATCCTAAGAGAATTGAGCTAGATTCTCAGTGAGCCAATTTAGATGCACCTAGTTCTTCTAAGAAGAAAAAGAAAACTGATAGAACTTTGCATGCTTCTAGTGAACCTGTAGCTGACACACCTGAGAATCCCAATGATATATCTATTTCTGATGCTAAGACACAATCTGTTAATAAACATGAACCTAGTGATAATGTTAATGATGATGTTCATGATGATGCTCAACCTAGCAATGATAATGATGTAGAGATTGAACCTGCTGTTGATCTTGATAACCCACAATCAAAGAATCAATGTTATGATAAGAGATACTTTGTCGCTAGGAAGCACGGTAGGGAAAGAGAAGCATGGGTTCAGAAACCCATGCCTTTTCCTCCTAAACCATCCAAGAAAAAGGATGATGAGGATTTTGAGCGCTTTGCAGAAATGATTAGACCTTTATTTTTGCGTATGCGTTTGACTGATATGCTCAAAACAAATCCTTATGCTAAATATGTGAAGGATATTATTACCAATAAAAGAAAGATACCTGAAGTGGAAATTTCCACCATGCTTGCCAACTACACTTTTAGAGGTGGAATACCTAAGAAACTAGGAGATCCAGGAGTACCCACTATACCTTGCTCCATTAAAGGAAACTATGTTAAAACTGCTTTATGTGATCTTGGAGCCGGTGTTAGTGTTATGCCTCTCTCTTTATATCATAGACTTGACTTGAGTAAGTTGATACCTACTGAAATATCTTTGCAAATGGCCGATAAATCAACTGATATACCCGTCGGTATTTGTGAGGTCGTGCCTATTGTAGTTGCAAATGTTACTATTCTAACGGACTTTGTTATCCTTGATATTCCCGAGGACGATAGTATGTCTATTATCCTTGGTGACCCTTTTTGAATATTGCAGGGGCTGTTATTGATTGCAACAAAGGCAATGCCACTTTTCATGTCAATGGTAATGAGCATACGGTACACTTTCCGAGGAAACAACCTCTGGTCCATAGTATCAATTCTATTGGAAAAATTTCAACTATTACTATTGGAGGTTTTGAATTTCCTCTTCCTACTGTCAAGAAGACATATGATATTCTTATTGTTGGGGACATACATATCCCCATTGAGGTAACCTAGTGTTATTCGAAAATTCTCCGGTTTCATATTAATCGGAAAGAGTTTGTTAACAAGACCTGATCAACCTTGTTAATGGATTCCTTTTGATGAGAATGAGATGGGTGAATCTAGACAACACAACCTTCTGTATCCCCTTTTTACTTTCTGTTAATTAGGATAAATAAAGCAAAAATAGTATTTTTTGTCTGTTTCCAGACTTATCCGTGCAATAAAAAAATACCACGAAAATAAAAGTTCTCCAAATGCCCTGAAAATGAAATATGATTTTTTTCTAGAATATTTGAGAATATATGGCACAGAAAACACAGCGAGGGGAGCCAACACCTGGCCACGAGGGTCCAGGGCGCGCCCACCCTCATAGGGCGCGCCCCCTGCCTCGTGGGCACCACGTGACCCCCTCCACTTATTCCTGCACCCATACCCTTCTTCTTCCTCCCAAAAAAATCACTAGCCAGCTCAAGCATGAGTTCTAGCTCATCTTGCTGCCATTTTCGATCTCCTTGCTCAAAGCTCCATTCACAAAACTGTTTGGCGATATTGTTCCTTGGTATGTGACTCCTCCATTGGTCCAATTAGTTTTTGCTCTAGTGCTTTATTTATTGCAAATTTTTGCTACTATCGTGACCTTGTTCTTGAGCTTGCATGTCAAATTTCTTCGGTCCCAAGTAGTTCTAATGCATGATATAGTCTCTAGGCACTTGTCGGAGTTGTTGCTATTAATCTTGTTGAGTTTGGTTAACTTTTATTTTGAGTTACTAATTTTTTTAGAAAATTTCGAAAAAATGCATTGGAAAATCTTCCAAGGTGGTTCATCAAGGAAGCAAGAACCAAGGCTCGTGATTCATGAGACGGATGATGAACTACCGAGGGAAGCTGAAGTGCGGCCTTGTGAATGGCCGTCAGACGAATTTATGGTTCGGGTTGTTATGGTTCGGGTGGGCATTAAGGAGGAATTTGACGCATATGTGCGCAACGCTGACCTTGAGGGCTTCATGCAAGATAAGTGCCCTCAATACCGTTACTTAACTAATACCTTTGTGAGAAGGTTGAAATTTTCATCTTCACGAAATTCTCACACTGTCTTGTTTGATCTTTATGATAAATCCTACACCATGGACTTAGAGGATTTTAATTATGCTTGTAAGCTCCCGCAGTGGGGCAGTATGGGTGATCCTCGCAAATCTGAATATAGAGACTTCCTGGCTAGTATCACTTTGGGGGAATCTAGAGAAATCACACAAGCTACCAGAGGGAGCATTCATTTTCCTGCTATTCATTACTTTGCTCTCTTTATTGGTAGATGAATAAATGGTAATGATGAGGATTGTCACATGTGCGTCCCTGATCTTAGTGTTCTCAAGAGTATTGTATTAGGTGATAGACAATACAACTTGGGAGCCATTGTTGCACGTAGGCTACATCATAATGGTTTGTATGGAGATTTATTTGGTGGGATGTATGCCACTCGCATAGCCCGCCGTCTTGGTGTGCTAGTACATGAAAATGATGAACCTTTACTCCTTGCTTATTTGGATTACATTGCTATGGTTAGTCACCCGTTTATAGAGAGGGATGAAGAATCCCTCAAATGTCGACTAATCTTTGACAGGCGTCACGCAGTCCATATTGCTCTTCCTGCCCCTACCTTGTTTGATTTTCAGGCAAAAGGGATATACACTATAACAGGGAGGAGGCAAATGAGTGTCATGATATGATGGAAGCAGCCCGTCACCAAGCTGCAGCTCAGCAGGCAGTAGCTGCTGCATCTCAGTACAACCCCAACTACAACTTTGGATATCCATCAGGCCTACTGGCCATAGACCAACTTAGGCCAAAGGCCTAAGCTTGGGGGAGTACGTGTTTCTCACGGACTTTACATTCATGTTCACACACTTATTCTAATCGTCGGTGCGCACACTCTCTCATTGTACCATCCATGCTTAGTTTCAATTCTTTATCTTAGTCTTTTTTTTGTGTGCTAGAAAAAAACCTTAAGAAAAAAAAATTAGTCGTAGCTTTTAGCTAGTTTAGTTTCCTTGCCTGTAGTAGTAGTAATTAAAAGAAACCCAAAAAGATTTATCATTCTTCTTTTGCTTGTTGGGAGCTTTCCCATGTAAATAGTTTCTTTTCTTTTCTTTGGGGATTAAGAGTAGAAGACCATGATTGAAAATGCTTAATGGCCCTCATATGCTTTATTGTTAATTTAACCTTGAGCCATATTACCTTGTCTTCTCTCTTGTATTTAAATGCTCGCAGATTCCAGCTTAGTCCAATGCACGTGCACTATTATTATTTTCCACACGGTCTGGTCGTGCGAGTGAAAGGCAATAAGGATGATATATGATGTACTAATTGAGATGAGAAAAGCTGGTATGAACTCGACCTCTCTTGTTTTTGTTATGAATGAAACATGCCTGCAATGACAATTAGAGATCATAACTGCTTATGCCATCCTTAATTAGCTGAGACTTTATAATGGTCTATCTTGCGTGTCAACATGATATTAAAATGGTTGTGATGTGGTATGATGGGGTGGTATCCTCCTTTGAATGATTCAAGTGGTCTAACTTGGCACATGTTCACGCATGTAGTTGAAACAAATCAACATAGCCTCCACGATATTTATGTTCATCGTGATTTATATCCTACTCATGCTTGCATTCATTGTTGATAAATTTTAACGCATGTTCATGACTGTTGTCTCTCTCTAGCTGGTCGCTTCCCAGTCTCTTTCTAGCCTTCACCTGTACTAAGCGGGAATACTACTTGTTCGTCCACTTCCATAAACCCCAAAGTTATTCCATGTGAGTCCAATATACCTTCCTATATGCGGTATCTACCTGCCATTCCAAGTAAATTTGTATGTGCCAAACTCTAAACTTTCAAATGAAATTCTGTTTTGTATGCTCGAACAGCTCATGTATCAACTAGGGTTGTCTATATCTTCCATGCTAGGTGGGTTATTCTCACGATGAGTGGACCCCGCTCATCATTCATGAGAAAATGGCTGGTAACCGGGATGCCCAGTCCCATGCTCAAAATCATAACAATTAAACAAAACTCCTCCAGGGTTGTTGTTGGTTTGGACGGTACCCGTTGTTTCGGGCTTGCCATGGAGTGTGCTTGTTGGTGTTGGGGGGAGTATAAACTTTACCATTCTATTTGGGAACCGCCTATAATGTGCGTAGCATGGAAGATATAGAGATTCTTGGTTGTTATGTTGACAATGAGAGTATACCGCTCAAACTGTTATTCATCTCTATTTAAAAATCGAGCTCTGGCACCTCTACAAATCCCTGCTTCCCTCTGCAAAGGGCCTATCTATTTACTTTTATGTTCAATCATCACCCTCTTATAAAAGAGAACCAGTTGGAGAGCACCTCTATCATTTGCATGAGTTACTATTAATTTGCATTGAGTATGATCATGACTGGATATCTTTTACCATGAATTACAATGTCTAATCAGTCCTTGATCTTTAAAGGTGCTCTGCATTTATGTTTTGCGGTCTCAGAAAGGGCTAGCGAGATACCATCTTGTTATATCGTATTTATGATTGTTTTGAGAAAGTGTTGTCATCCGAGGTTTATTATTATTGGTCGCTAGTTGATAATGCCATTGATGTGAGTAGACATGAGACCTGAAAGTTATTGTGAATGTGGTTAGTTCATGATTTTTGATGGAAACCTGAATGCTGGCTTACATATTTACAACAACAAGAGCAAACAGAGTTTGTCAAAGTTTTTCTTTATCACTTTCGGTTTATCAACTGAATTTCTTGAGGACAAGCAAAGGTTTAAGCTTGGGGGAGTAGATACGTCTCCAACGTATCTACTTTTCCAAACAATTTTGCCCTTGTTTTGGACGCTAACTCACATGGTTTGAATGGAACTAACCCGGACTGAAGTTGTTTTCAGCAGAATTGCCATGGTGTTGTTTTCGTGCAGAAATAAAAACTTCTCGGAATGACCTGAAAATCCACGGAGAATTGTTTTGGAAAATATAAATAATATCTGCGGAAAGATCCAAGTCAGGGGGCCCACACCCTGTCGAAGAGGATGGGGGCCCCCTGCCTCGTGGGCCCCCTGATGCTCCACCGACATACCCCCGGACTCCATATATTCACTTTCGGGGAGAAAAAAATCAGAGAGGAAGAATTATCACGTTTTACGATATGGAGCCACCGCCAAGCCCTAATCTCTCTCGGGAGGGCTGATCTGGAGTCCGTTCGGGGCTCCGGAGAGTGGAGATCATCACCATCGTCATCATCAACCTTCCTCCATCACCAATTCCATGATGCTCACCGCCGTGCGTGAGTAATCTCATCGTAGGCTTGCTGGATGGTGATGGGTTGGATGAGATTTACCATGTAATCGAGTTAGGTTTGTTAGGGTTTGATTCCTAGTATCCACTATGTACTAAGATTGATGTTGCTATGACTTTGCCATGCTTAATGCTTGTCACTAGGGCTCGAGCGCCATGACTTCAGATCTGAACCTATTATGTTTTCATTAATATATATGTGTTCTTGATCCTATTTTGGAAGTCTATAGTCACCTACTATGTGTTATGATCCGACAACCCCGAATTGACAATAATCGGGACCACTCCCGATGATGACTGTAGTTTGAGGAGTTCATGTATTCACTATGTGTTAATGCTTTGGTCCGGTACTCTATTAAAAGGAGGCCTTAATATCCCTTAGTTTCCACTAGGACCCCGCTGCGACGGGAGGGTAGGACAAAAGATGTCATGCAAGTTCTTTTCCATAAGCACATATGATTATATTCGGAATACATGCCTACATTACATTGATGAATTGGAGCTAGTTCTGTGTCACCCTAGGTTTTAACTTTTACATGATGAATTGCATCCGACATAATTCCCCATCACCGATCCAATGCCTGCGAGCTTTTCACATATTGCTTGTTGCTTATCTACTTTTCCGCTGCGACTGTTACAAAAACTACAAAAACACTACTGGTACTTTTATTGTTGTTACCGCTATTTCCATATTACTTTGCTAGTAAACTACCTTGCTGCAGATACTAAGTTTCCAGGTGTGGTTGAATTGACAACTCAGCTACTAATACTTAAGAGTATTCTTTGGCTCCCCTTGTGTTGAATCAATAAATTTGGGTTGAATACTTTACCCTCGAAAACTGTTGCGATCCTCCTCAGGAGCGTTTTCCTTCATATAAGAGTTTGTCCAGGCTTGTCCTTTGCTACAAAAAGAATTGGTCCATCTTGCTGCACCTAATTAATTCTACTATTTGTTACTTGCTACCAATTATCTTATCACAAAACTATCTGTTACCGATAATTTCAGTGCCTGCAGAAAATACCTTACTGAAAACTGCCTATCATTTCCTTTTGCTCCTCGTTGCGTTCGACACTCTTACTTATCGAAAGGACTACGATAGATCCCCTACACTTGTGGGTCATCACCCGTCATCCTTTTACTAGGAGTGGCGTGTAAGAACCAGGTACAAGGACCTAGTGAGGTGGCCCGCGCCAGGTCTTACCGACCTGGGCGCGGCCCAGTGTCCAGCCCCCTGCGCGCTCATCGCAGGGAGAGGCTAATCGGTCGACCGAGAGGCCATCCTGGAGTTAGTGCAGCCCGGAGGCGCCCCTTGTTGTTTATCCCCAGCGCGGAGCATAGGGCTACCACTTGGCGTGGGCATAGCCGCGGCTCAACCGTGTTGTCTGCCAGCGCGGAGCATGGGGCTTCCACTGGTCACGTGGGTGGAGATCCCTCCGGGGGTGCACTCCGGGCATGTACACCCAGCTAGAGGTGGTGTGTATGGGCACCACTGGTCCAGCGCGGGAACCACGAGGCCCTACCTCAATGCGGGTTGCGCCTGGTCTTCAAGAGCTTCTACGTGACATCTATAACCTGCGTCGAAATGAACCTCTGGAGGCCATTGCATGGGAAGATCAAGAACCAAGGACCTCAGGAGGTGACGTGAGCGGGGTGAACCCGTCAGACAGAGCTCGGTCACTTGGATTTGTCAATGATGCACGGACAAACCCGAGCATAGGCATCATGCTTAAGCTTCTTCATGTAACAACCCCGGGAGGAGCTCCCGACGCAGGGTTCCTGCAGAGTCGTCCCAGGCCGCAAAAGAGGGAAACCGATTTGTGCACCCTGGCCTGCTGCTCAGGGTGCACGACACTTCAAACAACGAAACGCTAGACAAGCGACTTTCAAAAAACAAAGTGCAAACCCAATTTGAAGCAAAGCCAATCCCAATTCGAGCAAAAACGATGCATGCCATAGGGACGGACACACACGGTCTGGGGATGATGCAGCCCGAGGGGAACCCCCAACTGAATCCAAACGAAAAGACGAGACATGCCGCAGGGACAGACCCACGCGGCCTGGGGATGATGCAGCCCGAGGGGCCCCCCAACTGAAGTAAACGGGAATGTCACCTGGCACCGATGTTGGAGAAGTGTCGGAGTAGCTAAAGACGCTTGCTGCCGATGTTGCTCCTCATGATTTGCCTGGCTCCAGAATCTCACGAGGCTCCTGAGGTTCTAGGATCTCTCGAAGGACCAGTGCCCCCTGTGCCAAGACGCCCTGCATGTGGCACTGGTGCAGGGCAGCTTGGTTCATCAGGCCGAAAGGCATGCGAACATAGCTGTGAGGAGGGCCCTCGCACCAGCCCACCTGGGACGGCCAGTAGAGCTCCTGAGATGTGACCCTGTTGAGTCATAGGATGTTGACGCAGACGCGCAGCCAACCGCCCGAGCCTGGGATGACAGCTGCACTTGGTGGTGTGGGGAGATGCTCGCCTCGCATTGCTCTTGGTACCTGCAAGTCTTCGATGATCTGGGTGATGAACTCCTGAGCACTCGGTGCCTCGCGCCTTGTGCCCTCCTCGCTGAAACATGCGTTGAAGCACGCCTCCAGATGGTGCTCGAGCGCCTCCCTCATGCCGTTGGCTAAGTCAGAGGCCCTCCAGAGGAGAGCGCCCGAGCGCAGTCGGAGAGGGGCGCCGGGCATGCCATCATATGCGAGGGAGGAAGGTGGCCCGTTCATGGTGGTAGAGCCTGAGGCACGGCTGTCGGGTTTTGCTTCCTTGTGAGACTTCAGGGCGAGCAGCTATTTCTTCTTCTTCGGGACGGATTCAGGAGGGTAGGCAAAGCCCTCGATGTCCGGGTTCTCCACTGCTGCAGCTCGGTTGGCGCGTTCGAGAGCGCACACCGCATCCTGCTCATCACAGGAAACCACGATGATGTCGCCGCTTCTCGGCATCTCAAGGACTTTGTAGCCATGGTGGGTTGCCGCCATTGAGACAGCCTGGATTTTTGCCATATTCTTTTTCCTTTGATTTTCTTGGATTTCTTGATTTTGTTTGCTTTTCTGTGGCTATGTGGTTCTGAAACTTGGAATGATCATATCTTCCTAGGTTTTGTAGTGGCTTGCCATCCTCCTCATCGTCCCAAGACCGTGCCATTTCCATCCTTGACCTAACCCAACATTCTTTTTCCAAGGAACATTCCTTTTCTATAAAAGAAATAATTCTTTTTGCCCTAGGTTGTGAAGCAACCTATATCTCTATCAATCTAAAAATTCCCAAATAATTCTAATAAATTGTTTGGGTTCTATCTTACTCAAATATGGCAAAACATTTCATTGCCATGTTAAAAAATAATCCTCCAATAATCAATTTCCTATTCTGCCCTAAATGGCACTTTGCAAAGCAAGTGCTATTTATCTTTGCCCAATTGCCTCCAAACTTTGTGGACATCTTTTCCTGTCCATATCATTGCCATGTGCCAAATTTCACACTCATTTGCCTAGTAAATAGTTTTCAGTGATTTTCCAAAGTTTCAGTCCAGAAAGGAACTTTGTGAAGGAAATATATACTAGGCATGTCCAAATTTGATGAAACTTGGTCACATCCTTCATTTGACCAAACCATGACTCTCCACCAAATTTGAGCTCATGGAGATCATCTATGTGAGCTCAGCTCCAAATCTTGGTTTCTGGTTAGATTTTCACTTTGTGAAACAACCCTATTTTACCTTGCTTCATTTGAGCTGAAAATTTACCATGACATTCTTACATCTACATCTACTCCATCCACCAAGTTTTGGCTCTATCATCTAAGCCATTTACCATCAGTAATTTTTCCTAGTCTCTGTCCAGAATGGAGCTTTGTGAAGCAAGTGCCACTTTGGTAACTCCAAATGGCATGAGATTTTTCCAGCAGCTCCATATGGCCATATAACCCCACTCCACCTAATTTCAGCTCATGACACTAAAGTATGTGAGTGTAACATCATAGTGCCCTAATATGGCCTGTTTTGCACTTTCTATAGCAACCATCATCTAAACTCCTCCTCTTAGTCTGATTTTTGGTGATCTACATCATCTTAGTGTAAGATCATCGCCGGACACATTAGTTATTGAGTTACCAAGCTGGTGTCCCCACTTCACAGCACAAACACTTGGCTGCTGGTTTACTTTGGAGCTAAGTGCAAATCTCTTCTTTGCCCCTGGACCAATTTTTTTCTTCATCTATACTCAGGGCACTAAGGTCATCCTACTGGACATGGTTGGCCACGCCAAAGAGCGCCGCTCGCGCCAGTGCCATGGTGATCACGCTTGCGTCATGCACAATGTGTGCTCTAGCTCGTTCCAGCCACTATGCTCGTTCTCTCCCTCGTCATCTCGACCTCCATCCTTGTCCAGGAGCTCCCCCGTGCTCGTCTGCGTCGCCCTGAATCAGTTGCTCATCGTGGTTCGCCATCATTGCGCCACCAGAACAGTGCTTGTCCTATGCACTGCCTCTGTTCCTCCATTAAAGCTTCGTCGGGAGCTCATCCGTGAGCTCCAGAGCCTTCACCCGCGCCTATATAAGGACCCCAAGCTCCTCCCGCACCTCATCACTCCCTCCCTCGCCCCATTTAGTCACCAGGATCGCCTCACATCGCCGGAGTTCGCCTCTGTCCGCCATGGCCGCCGCGGTTCCTCCTTGGTTCCGGTGCGCCTAGTCCTCCCCGCGCCCCCTCTCCACGTCCATCGCGTTCCCCTCCTTCCTGTGGTTCGCCCCACCCACTTGCCCCCTCGCCAGAGCGCCCGCATCGCCGATCCCCACCACCGCCCGTAGCTCTCTGTTAACCTCCGTCGCCGCGGCATCCCCTTCTTTCCACTCCTCCCCGGCGCTATCCAACCCTCTGAATGGGTGCAGATAGCCTCGCGCACCCACCGGTGTGCTCCGCTCGGCCGAAGACGGCCGGAGCTGGCCGCCCCCCTCGCCGCAGCTTGCCTCTGTCCTCCTCGGGTAGCCGCTCGCCACCACCGTTCCAAGCCTCGTCGGTGGTCGCCTTCTCCCTGGACGGGTGCGCCTCGCCATCCCGCGCCCACCGGTGGCCTCTCCCTGGCCGGGGGTGGCAGGAGGCAGCCAGGCTGGCGCCTGCGTCACCTTGCCTCGCCTCCTCTGTTCTGTCGAGGAACAGAACGAGGTAAGGAGGAAGTCGACGCCTTGCCAGCTGGCCAGGTGGGCCGCCCCCTCTCCAACTGACCCCACCTATAAGTGAGCCACCACCTTATCCACTCGGATAAGTGGTAATGTTTTCTTGAAATGCATTTTCAGAAACTGAAAGCGTATTCCTTTCCTTGTTTGGCCGGAATGCGTTTCCTTGTCCGGAAAACGTATTTCCTCCTACTGCGGCCAAGAATGCGCTTTCACTATTCCGAAAGCATATTTTCTAAAATATGTTTATGTCTTATCCAGTCAGGGACCTGTTTGCTGAAGAAATATTCACATATTAGTCCCTCTCCTTCAACACCTCACAACTTTTCTACCGTAACTCCGAATCAGGGGATTCCAGAGCCCACTTCTTCGTATCCACGGGACCTTTCTGTTGGTTCAATTTTCACTAAGTGTTCACACTGTGAAAATGACCTTTATGCCCTTGCCCGTAAACAGCCCACAATGAGAGAGAGCTGTTTCCGGCGAATCGTTCTGCGGCTTCACCGGACTTCTTCCCGGAGTCTTCGTCACCCCCAAGCAATCCACAATAGCCACTTGCATGATAGCCATGCAGTAGCCATGGTTTTCAACTTGAATGTTTAATAAAATTTAGCCCGTTATATGTCCGTTTGTTTGCTACTGCTATTGTTGTTTTGGTTATGCTCGTTGTTTCATGCTCTCTTTCATGCTATGATCTGATGCTTCTTGTTAGCGTGTACTACTTGTTAGTATCATGTTTGCATGTAGTAGAATTACATTCTGGTATTAGTGCTGTTTACCTTGATGCATGCTTGTTGTCTGTCAAGTACCGTTAATATGCATGTTCCGTTGCAACTAGTTAGTTACATGCTTACTTGGTAGTGTTCTTGCTATGTTCTTGCATGGTATTTATTTATGATGCTAGTAGTCATACATGCCATGAGTAGCGTTATACTTGGGATACTTATGCTAGTCAGTATGCCATGCTCATTTGGATATATGCTTCATTGTGGTTATGCTCGATGTTTATGTTGCACCTCCATGCTTATGTTGATATCATGCTCATGCATTGTAGTTGCATCATGTTATTTTATCATGGCTCAACATTTTTGCATTCAAGTTTAACCGGATTAAATTGAACTTGAACAACTGTTGGCCGAGTAATGGTGCCACCATATCGAGCTGACCAGTGCATCCTCACTTGCCTTTGTGGGAAGGCCCTAACTGGGTCTATTGTCATGTCTCTTGTCGGTGCCTCCCACAAGTGAAGGTAATGGGCGCGCGCTACCCTGATCAGGTAGGCGGACATAACCTTGTGTTCCGGTTGTTATTGTTTTGAGCTCGTCTCCCTGTTTGAGACAGTTATGTTTTGGCCACGACGGTGGTCGTTGTGTCTTTGGTAGACACGGAGCCACCAAGGACTAGCCCAGTGGGGAGTGAGTCAGAGTGGCTGGGAGAGTCTCATGGCTGTAGGATGATTTTGTCGTAACGTCGTTGGTCCACCCAAATGGGAGTGCGAGGCCATGGGTTCTGTGGTGTGGGTAAAGTGTGCTACCTCTGCATAGAGTGTGTGTGTCTTAATCTATCGATAGCCGTGCCCGCGGATAAGGGCCCAATTCGTGTCGGTCACACTATGAGTCAACAGGAATAATAATAACTTGATTAATAACACCCCGGTTCAATGATGAGAAAGAGTTTGGTTGTGATCAAGATATGTTCATGGTGGTATCGAGGATACCGAGTTGTTGGATGTGATCGTCAGATGATCACGGTAGTATCGAGGATACCGAGTTGTTTGATATTTGGGATGTTCTACGAGAATCAATGGAAATGATCAAGCACCTTGTGGTCATTTAATGATTACTACGATACTGTTTATACCAAGCTTGATTTCATCCTGAGATGATCGTGTGATGTCCGTGTTGGTAAGTTTGTGCATGTGATGGTTACGAGGTAACCCAAGCAGAGTAAGTTGGTGCATGTTAGTATCATCATGTTGCATGTAGTATCATCATGTTCATGCTATGCTTGTTCTAGTTGTATCATGTTGTACATGCCATGTTGTTCTATTAGTACCATGTTCATAATTGAATTACCTGCTAATGCCATGTTGTTGTTTATCTTGATTGCTTTTGGTTTATTCTGAGCTTGCAACTACATTCAATGTACTGACCTGGCGTGTCATGCCAGTTTGCAGGTCGTGCCTGGATTGCTTGCTTGTTTTGGTGTGGTTCATGTGTTCGCGAGCTAGGATAAACGTTCCAGCCAGAGTCCCTGTGGATTGGAGTCCATCATCGCTGTTCGTTGTTCCGCTACAAGTAGAGGTTCCGTTGCCTCAAGTTTTTATGATGCTTGGATAGAGAAACCGTGGTTGGCGTAGCGTCGCCATGCCGGTGTTATTCATTGTAATATCGGAGACCTTGTATCCATATTCATGTTGTAATAGAAAGCTGGTTTGTTCTATGCTAAGCAGTTCCGTATTCCAGAAGACTTCACATCGATCTCTGGGCTCGAATACGGGGCTTTCCAGTTTCTCTGAGCCAGGGTGCCATAGGCTTGGTATCAGAGCAGGTCTGGCTGTAGAGCGTCCTAGTCCGCTGGAACGTTAGAAAATGGTAGTATAGTGTCTGGTTGTTGCCCTTGCTTGCTGTATTTGGTTGTTCCATTTGTTTGCTGCATATAGTTTTATTCGGTTACGTCTAACCCTTGTTTAGTGCGTAGATGGCGGTCAACTTCCATGATTTCAGTGCCATCCCCAGAGTTTCCGGTGCTATTCCTATTGAGTTCAGTCCCACTCCTGCACCTCTCAGCTTTGCCACCCTCCTTGGAGACATGTGGCGTATCATTTATCCCCGCGGAGATCCACCCCATTATCAAGTATTCCAGTTTTCTCCCGGAGGAAGAATTCTGGAATATGTTGCTCATGTCCATCTGTCAGCCCTGATTCCTATCGGTAAGCGCACCTACTGTTTCCATGGTGGTTACGACGCTACTCCTGAGCATGCCGTTCATCTTGCCGTAATGGCAGGAATCACCGGTCTTCGCCATCAAGAGAGCATGGTGCAAGAGAATCGCGCTTATCAATATTATCCCACCATCGTCGAGAATCCTAGGAGAATTCAGTTTCCTTCCGTCAACCCTCAAGATGACCCGGCTATCCTTGCCATGTCTCGCTACATGACGCTTGAGTGTGTTCTTATTCCCGAGTTAGTCTGAGATGCCATTCGAGCCAGGAGATTGATTGGTGCCCCTTTACCTCAGTCTCCGCCAGCTTCTCAAACCCCTCCGCCTCGTCCATCCGGAGTTCCAGAGTCAGCCGTCCCTCTAGCTACTTCATCAGCTCCTGAGCGTTTTCTCAAGCGTAGGGTGTAGTCCCGCTTGTAGTGCATGTGCATTTGCTGTAGTATTATGCTTGTGTGTGCTTGTGTATGCCTGTGTGGATTAGTTTTGTAGCTTCTTTGTTGTGTGCTTTGTTGCAATCGCTCGTTTTCTCGTGCTTCTTTGTTTTGAATCTTCGCTGTTACCCCCTTATGGAAATTGCTCATCAACACAACAGATCAGAAGAAGCAGTGAGAAGTAAAAATATACACCAAGGCACTTAGCTAAAAGCAATGGGATTCTCAGCCGACGGCATTGTATTGCAGACATCTGGTCTGGATACAAATTATATTCCGCTTAGAATTTCAGTAACAAGTACCTGTCAGAGATCCATCTTTATTGGAGCAATAATTAAACCAGCAGGAGAACAAAATTGGATCCAATTCCAACATGGATTTTAATTAAAGGTATGGTCCATACACACTTATTGAATCTGCCATGACTCAGATTTAATACGCGCGACACCCAAAAGTCAGTCCAAATATGCAATGAATTCAGCAAGAACGGTCAGACAATTCTTCTCATACAAATAATCAGCAATCGGAATGGCAAGAATATATATATGTTATTTGGTTCCCAAAGAAAATCAGTCCAGTCCTTCTGCACAAATTATTGTGAAGCGTACAAGGCAAGATTCCTTGGTCTGCATCAGTAAGGTATGAATGGATTCCCGTGCTAGATATTCAGTCTTCTTCGATAAGGTACAGCAAAAGCTTATGGCATAAGGTACCGAATCTTCCCTAGTAAGTTTTTAAGGGGGGGAAGCTTCTGAGGTACGATACCTAGTCTTCCTCAGCAAGCTATCCGTCGAAAGCTTTGAGCACAAGCCATCTAGTCTTCCTCTGCAAGATATCCCGGTGGTTTCCAGTGCAAGCTGCCCAGTCTTCTTCAGTACGACACTCGTACAAGTGATTAAAAAATATATTGTCAGCATACGGCAGTATTAGATCTACAATGATTAAGTCAGAAATGAGAATCAGTCGGAACAAAGGTATGATGGCAGAATATTGCATATGACAACACTAAGGGTCGCGAAAATAATCAAGGATATATAATGCCTAGTCTTTCAGTTAAAAGTCCAGACACAAAAAATAATAATGAAGGATCAAGACCGAAAAGACAGTAAGGATCTCGCATCAGGACAACTTGCTCAGCTCACAGTATGCTCAGAACTGACAAGCATCGAATACCCGATGTCTATCACGTCCGACCTTATGATAGCTCAATATATTGACCTCAGCGAAGCATCTCACAGACAGTCATCCCGATGGATATACCGACAAAGACTCTATGAGCTGGTGTATTTTTCTATCACACACATTGATGTCTACACAAGCTTCTACTCTTGTAGACTATGTTGGGCCTCCAAGCGCAGAGGTTTGTAGGACAGCAGCAATTTCCCTCAAGTGGATGACCTAAGGTTTATCGAACTCACGGAAGTAGAGGTTGAAGATGGTCTCTCTCAAGCAACCCTGCAACTAAAATACAAGAAGTCTCTTGTGTCCCCAACACACCTAATACACTTGTCAGATGTATAGGTGCACTAGTTCGGCGAAGAGATGTTAAATGGCAAGTGATATGGATGGCAAAACAAAGTAATATAAATCTGTAATAAAAAGTGCAGCAAGCAAACAAGTGGTAAACGTGAGCACAAATGGTATTGCAATGGTGGAAACAAGGCCTAGGGTTCATACTTTCACTAGTGGCAACTCCCAACAACATTAACATAATCGAATCACATGATATTTCCCATAAAACATGCAATGGAGACGCACCCGGAGGTCATTCCTTCGTGGTCAAGAGAGGACGAGAATTATGTAGGGCTACAAAAGCACACCTCAAAGTTCGTAGTTCTCAATCTAAGGATTTCCCAATGTCACCGCGGCCATCCAAAGAGAGTCCCACAATCACCACAACATTTCTAAAGGATAGTCAAAGACAAGCACCAAGAGACTCTCAATCTTCAATCAACACACAAGAGAGGAAATCACTCATGAAAATATTTTTCTAATCCATGTCCAATAGACCGTTGTCACCTTGGTCTCGGGGATTATACTAGATAAAGACAAGTGAGTACATCAATCCAATACATAGAGGAAGGGGAAATATCATGGGATCACCCTAGATTAACATAGCCTATGATCACAACGAAGATCACATCATGGGAGAGAGAATTGACCACATAGCTACTGGTAGAAACCTCAGCCCCGAGGAGGAACTACTCCCGCATCATGGAGGGAGGAAGCAACGTCGATGGAGATGAATCCGGGGGCACTTCCCCGTCCCGGCAGGGTGCCGGCACAGGAATTCTGGTCCCCCGAAGCTTGACGGCGATGGCGACGGAGATCGGAATTGCGTCTGGAGAAAAGGGGTCTGGAATCAGGGTTTCCTCGACGGGTGTTAAATATATGCCAAAGGGGGTCGCCAGGGGAGCTAAGGGGGGCCCAGGCGCCCCCCCCCGGCGCGGCCTGGTGGGGGGCCCGCGTGGCCAGGGCGCCTGGAGCCCTGGTGGCCCCCTCCGGCCCTACTTTGGCCGCATGGAAGCTTCCGGAACGCTGATTTTTTATATATTTTTCCCGGAATTTTTCTGGCAGTTTACGTAATGGGAAAACCTGAAATACAAAAACAGCAGAAAACAGAAACTGGCACTGGGGTGCACTGAGTTAATAGGTTAGTCCAAATATGATCAAAAGTGTATGGAAGTGCATAAATATCCTAGCAATATCACACAAAAGAGGCATGGAGCAAGCAGAAATTATAGATACGTTTTGGACGTATCACACATCAAGCAACAATCAAACCTCTAGATACTCGAGACTGGTAAGCCAGTCAATATAAGTCAGAAACTCCTGCAAGACGTTAGAATCCATCAAAAGAACATCTATGGTTCACAACATAGTTTTGAAAACCAGAATGTATGCATATATATATTCGAACAACACGATGCCTGGATAAAAGAGAATTCTTTGTTCCACAGGAAGGTATTCCCAATTCAGTGGAATATCCTCGATACTCGATACAGACTAATATATCTCTCAAATATTAATATCAGGAAGGACACGTATGTCAGAATAATAATATTTCGACCTCATCTAAGTTAGCAGTATGAAATGAAAATTTGAGATAGTATGAACAGGAGCACATCAGGCAAGCGCGGTCGAAATTTCAGGTACGGTAAAGCAAACCACCCTAGATCAAGGCAGTCAGTCAGATCAAATTTAGTGGAAATATTATATGGGAACATAATGTGAGAGTGAATAAAAGAAACCCGAGTTGGAAACTGTTTCTTCAAGTCAGAATATTTACTTGTTCCCTAAGCACACAAATCTCGAGGACGAGAATTCTTTAAGGGGGAAAGGTTTGTGACAGCCTGGATTTTTGCCCTTTTCTTTTTCCTTTGATTTTCCTGGATTTCTAGATTTTGTTTGCTTTTCTATGGCTATGTGGTTCTCAAACTTGGGAAGATCAGATCTTCCTAGGTTTTGTAGTGGCTTGCCATCCTCCTCATCGTCCCAAGACACTGCCATTTCCATCCTTGATCTAACCCAATATTCCTTTTCCAATGAATATTCCTTTTCTATTAAAGGAATAATTCTTTTTGCCCTAGGTTGTGAAGCAACCTATATCTCTGTCATTCTAAAAAAATCCCAAATAATTCTAATAAATTGTTTGGGTCCTATCTTTCTCAAATATGGCAAAACATTTCATTGCCATGTTCAAAAATAATCCTCCAATAATCAATTTCCTATTCTGCCCTAAATGGCACTTTGCAAAGCAAGTGATATTTATATTTGCCCAATTGCCTCCAAACTTTGTGGACATCTTTTCCTGTCCATATCATTGCCCTGTGCCAAATTTCATACTCATTTGCCTAGTAAATAGTTTTCAGTGATTTTCCTAAGTTTCTGTCCAGAAAGGAACTTTGTGAAGGAAGTATATACTAGGCATTTCCAAATGAGATGAAACTTAGTCACATCCTTCATTTGACCAAATCATGACTCTCCACCAAATTTGAGCTCATGGAGATCATCTATGTGAGCTCAGCTCCAAATCTTGATTTCTGGTCAGATTTTCACATTGTGAAGCAACCCTGTTTTACCTTGCTTCATTTGAGCTGAAAATTTACCAGGACATAATTACATCTACATCTAATCTATCCACCAAGTTTTGGCTCTATCCTCTTAGCCATTTACCCTCAGTAAATTTTCCTAGTCTCTATCGAGAATGGAGCTTTGTGAAGCAAGTGCCACTTTGGTAACTCCAGATGGCATGAGATTTTTACAGAAGCTCCATATGGCCATATAACCCCACTCCGCCAATTTTCAGCTCATGACACTGAAGTATGTGAGTGCAACATCATAGTGCCCTAATCTGGCCTGTTTTGCACTTTCTACAGCAACCATCATCTAAACTCCTCATCTTAGTCTGATTTTTGGTGATCTACATCATCTTAGTGTAAGATCATCGCCACACACATTAGTTACTGAGTTACCAAGCTGGTGTCCCCACTACATAACACAAACACTTCGCTACTGGTTTACTTTGGAGCAAAGTGCAAATCTCTTCTTTGCCCCTGGACCAATTTCTTTCTTCATCTATACTCGGGGAACTAAGGTCATCCTACTGGACATGGTTGGCCACGCCAAAGAGCGCCGCTCGCGCTAGTGCCGGTCGTAATCACGCTTGCGTCATGCACAGTGTGCGCTCTAGCTCGTTCGAGTCACTATGCTCGTTCTCTCCCTCGTTGTCTCGACCTCCATCCTTCTCCAGGAGCTCCCATGTGCTCGTCTGCGTCGCCCTGAGTCAGTTGCTCCTCGTGGTTCGCCATCATTGTGCCGCCACAACAGTGCCCGTGCTGTGCACTACTTCTGTTCCTCCATTAAAGCCTGGTCGGGAGCTTATATGTGAGCTCTAGAGCCTTCCTTCGCGCCTATATAAGGACCCCAAGCTCCTCCCGCACCTCATCACTCCCTCGCCCCATTTAGTCACCAGGATCGCCTCATATCGCCGGAGTTCGCCTCTGTCTGCCATGGCCGCCGCGGTTCCTCCTTGGTTACGGTGCGCCTAGTCCTCCCCGCGCCCCCTCCCCACGTCCATTGTGTTCCCCTCCTTCCCGTGGTTCGCCCCACCCACTTGCCCCCTCGCCGGAGCGCCCGCATCGCCGATCCCCACCAACGCCATAGCTCTCTGTTAACCTCCGTCGCCGCGGCATCCCCTCCTCTCCACTCCTCCCCGGCGCTGTCCAACCGTCTGAAAGGGTGCGGCGTAGCCTCGCGCACCCACCGGTGCGCTCCGCTCGGCCGGAGACGGCCAGAGCTAGCAGCCCCCCTCGCCGCAGCTCGCCTCTGTCCTCCTCGGGTCGCTGCTCGCCACCACCGTTCCAAGCCTCCTCGGTGGTCGCCTCCTCCCAAGACGGGCGCGCCGCGCCGTACCGCGCCTGTCGGTGGCCTCTCCCAGGCCGGGGGTGGCCTCTCCCTGGCCGGGAGTGGCCGGAGGCAGCGAGGCCGGCACCGGCGTCACCCTACCTCGCCTCCTCTGTTTTGTCGAAGAACAGAACGAGGGGAGGAGGAAGACTACGCCTTGCCAGCTGGCTAGGCGGGCCACCCTCTTTAACTAACCCCACCTATAAGTGAGCCACCACCTTATCCACTCGGATAAGTGGAAACGTTTTCTTGAAATGTGTTTTTAGAAACTAAAAGCGTATTCCTTTCCTTGTTTGGCCGGAATGCGTTTCCTCTTCCAGTAAACGTATTTCCTTGTACTGCGGCCAAGAATGCGCTTTCACTATTCCGAAAGCGTATTTTCTAAAATATGTTTCTGTCTTATCCACGCAGGGGCCTGTTTGCTGAAGAAATATTCACATATTAGTCCCTCTCCTTCAACACCTCACAACTTTTCTACCGTAACTCCGAATCAGGTGATTCCAAAGCCCACATCTTCGTATCGACGAGACCTTTCTGTTGGTTCCATTTTCACTAAGTGTTCTGCGGCTTCACCGCACTTCTTCCCGGAGTCTCCGTCACCCCCAGGCAAGCCACAATAGCCACTTGCATGATAGCCATGCAGTAGCCATGGTTTTCAACTTGAATGTTTAATAAAAGTTTGCCTGTTATATGTCCGTTTGTTTGCCACTGCTATTGTTGTTTCGGTTATGCTCGTGGTTTCATGCTCTCTTTTATGCTATGATCTGATGCTTCTTGTTAGCGTGTACTACTTGTTAGTATCATGTTTGCATGGTAGTAGAATTACATTCTGGTACTAGTGCTGTTTACTTTGATGCATGCTTGTTGTCTGTCAAGTACCGTTAATATGCATGTTCCGTTGTAACTAGTTAGTTAAATGCTTACTTGGTAGTGTTCTTGCTATGTTCTTGCATGTTATTTATTTATGATGCT
Source organism: Secale cereale (assembly GCA_902687465.1). Classification (NCBI taxonomy): domain Eukaryota; kingdom Viridiplantae; phylum Streptophyta; class Magnoliopsida; order Poales; family Poaceae; genus Secale; species Secale cereale. The sequence goes on along the minus strand of LR738711.1, from coordinate 631,603,555 downwards.
AGTAGTCATGCATGACATGAGTAGCGTTATACTTGGGATATTTATGCTAGTCAGTATGCCATGCTCATTTGGATATATGCTTCATTGTGGTTATGCTTGATGATTATGTTGCACCTCCATGCTTATGTTGATATCATGCTCATGCATTGTAGTTGCATCATGTTATTTTATCGTGGCTCAGCATTTTTTAATTCAAGTTTAACCGGATTAAATTGAACTTGAAATACTGTTGGCTGAGTCTTGGTGCCACCATATTGTGCTGACTAGTGCAGCCACACTTGCCTTTGTGGGAAGGCCCTAACTGTGTCTATTGTCATTCCTCTCGCCGGTGCCTCCCACGAGGGATGGTTATGGGCGCGCGCTACCCTGATCAGGTAGGCGGAAATAACCTTGTGTGCCCGTTGTTGTTGTTTTGAGCTCGTGTCCCTGTTTGGGACAGTTGTGTTTTGGCCACGATGGTGGTCGTTGTTTATTTGGTAGACACGGGGCCACCCAGGACTAGCCCGGTGGGGAGTGAGTCGGAGTGGCCGGGAGAGTGTCATGGCAGTAGGACGCTTTGGTCGGAATGCCATTGGTCCACCCGAATGGGAGTGCGAGGCCATGGGTTCTGTGGTGTGGGTAAAGTGCGCTACCTCTACAGAGTGTGTTTGTGTCTTAATCTATCGATAGCCGTGCCCTTGGATAAGGGCCCAGTTCGTGTCGGTCACACTCTGAGTCAACAGTAATAGTAATAACTTTATTAATAGCACCCCGTTTCAATGATGAGAAAGAGTTTGGTTGTGATCAAGAGATGATCACGGTGGCATCGAGGATACCGAGTTGTTGGATGTGATTGTGAGATGATCACGATGGTATCGAGGATACCAAGTTGTTGGATATTTTGGATGTTCTGCGAGAATCTATGGTAAAGGTCAAGCTCCTTGTGGTCATTTAATGATTACTATGGTATTGTTTATATCAAGCTTGATTTGATCCTGAGATGATCATGTGATGTCCGTGTTGGTAAGTTTGTGCATGTGATGGTTACGAGGTAACCCGAGCAGAGTAAGTTGGTGCATGTTAGTATCATCATGTTGCATGTAGTATCATCATGTTCAAGCTATGCTTGTTCTAGTTGTATCATGTTGTACATGCCATTTTGTTCTCTTAGTACCATGTTCATAATTGAATTACTTGCTAATGCCATGCTGTTGTTTGTCTTGATTGCTTTTGGTTTATTGTGAGCTTGCAAGTACATTCAGTGTACTGGCCCACCGTGTCTTGCCAGTTTGCAGGTCATGCCTGGATTGCTTGCTTGTTTTGGTGTAGTTCCTGTGTTCGCGAGCTAGAATAGACGTTCCAGCCAGAGTCCCTGCGGTCCATCATCGTTGTTCGTTGTTCCGCTGCCAGCAGAGGTTCCGCTGCCTCGAGTTGTTATGCTGCTTGCATAGAGCAACCGTGGTTGGCGTAGCGTCGCCGTGCCGGTGTTATTCATTGCAATATCGGAGACCTTGTATCCATATTCGTGTTGTAATAGAAAGCTGGTTTGTTCTATGCTAAGCAATTCCGTATTCGAGAAGACATCACCTCCATCTCTGGGCTGGTATATGGGGCGTTCCGGTTTTTCTGAGCCGGGGTGCCACAACCATGAACTTGTTTAAAGCTGGGAAGCCGAGTATGGCGTTGTATGGGAGCCGGATGTGGGCGATGTCAAAGTCGATGAGCTCCGTGCGGTTCTTCTTGCGGTCGCCGAAGGTGATGGGCCGGAGGATCTGCCCTATTTGTGTTGTCGAGCCGTCGATCACTCCGGAAAAGGCCTGGTGGGTTGGAGCTGGTCGTATGGCACCTGGAGCGTGTCGAAGGTCTCGACAGAGAGGGCATTGAGCCCTGCTCTGCCGTCAATGAGGTTCTTGGTGACGAGCACGTTGCTGATGGTAGGTGTGCAGAGCAGAGGGAGGGCGCCGACAGCGGCCGCGCACTTGAGCTGGTCAGCGGAGTTGAAGGTGATGGCGCACTTGGACCATGTGATAGGACGCGTTATCTCGAGCTTGGGGAGGACTACATTCACCCCTCGGGCGAACTTATTGAAGACGCGATGAGATGTTGGGGGCCTGAGCGCCTCCCAGGATGCATGCCACTGCACGCGGCTCCAGAAAGCCCCCAGCCCCTTCATCTTGACGGTGGTCGTCGTTCCTTCTTGGCGGTGGTGGCAGCGGAGCACGGGTTGTGTTGTCTCGGGGGCAATCTTCGCGCGACTGGTCCTTCAAGTGATCCTCACGAGGCTGGTCTCTCCATGGGCCCTCACAAGGCTGGCCCTTACAGTGATCCTCGTGAGGCCGCTCACGCCAGCCTTGGCGAGAGTCACGATTCTCCCAGCGTCCTCCTCCACGGCCACCTCCACGACCGTAGCCACGTTCGACGCGCTCGGGGCGGCATCCGCAACATCCGTCACAGATGGCCCTGAGTTCCTTCTAGTCGTTTGTGTTGTGGTTGTGCAGTTGTGGAAGGCGCAGAACGAGCAACCACCCTTAGAGGAATCGGGGTAATCACACCCGCGCTTCATCTCAGGCTCAGCCGCGAGTACAGCCGGTCCCTTGCGCTTGGCCTCCTAGGTCTTTGCCTTCGCCTTCTTGTCTTCTGGATCAGCCTCGGGAAGCTCGACGAGCGAGAGGCGACCCTCTTCTGCCTTTACGCACTTGATCGCGAGGTCGAACATCTCCAGAGCCGAGCACATGTCCTCCTAAATAGCGAGCTTCTCCTTCATCCTGACATCTTGGGTATCTTGATGCGGACATTGGTGAAATGATGCATCTACTTGCGCAGGGTCTCTCATGGCTGCTGCTTGATGCGCCGCAGGTCGCCCACCGCTAGGGTGCGGTCGCGAGTCCCTTCGAAGATGGAAATGAAGCGTTCATGCAGATCACCCCAGGAGGGGATCGACTCCTTCGTGAGGTTCAGGAGCCACGAAGGAGCGCCATCTTTGAGAGCCATGGGAAACAAGTTGGCCATGACCTTCTTGTCGCCACTAGCCGCTTCAACGCTCTGCTCGTAGAGCTGTAGGAACTCTGATGGGTAGGGTGTTCCATCATAGCGCGGGGGTAGATTGGGCTTGAACCTGTCGGGCCAGATGACACAGCTCCGGGGTGAACGCTCGGTAGCCTGCCGTGCTGGTTGGTGCTTGTTGCTGAGGTGGAGCCTCGTCCATGTGTTCATGTGATGCTGCACGGGGAGGCGCGCGCCCTTGACGAGGCGGAGCATGAAGCACGCGCGCCTCGCATTGTGGCCGCTGCACCACTTGACAGCTTTCTTCATCTCGCGCGGCCACCCTATGCGGCAGGTCACACTTAGGGGCCTTGCGCCTTGGCTCAGGGAAAACGTCTCTCCGGAGCGGTGGGCTAGGTGCGCCGCCGGCCTCGTCGCCTGCTTGAGGTTGTGGAAGAGGCAACGAACGACACGATGCCTGAGCTTCTCCAGCGGCGCTGTCGAGCTTGGCGATGCAGTCCAACCATTCTTCGTAGACGTCGTCGGTCGGGCGGTAGTTCAGGAGCTCACGCGCCATGAGCAGCGCGGTCTATGAATACGCCGGGCTGCGACAGGCGCGGGAGGACGAAGCAGCCGCTGGAGTCACTGACGGGGTTGTAGTGCGGTCGTCGCGCCGCGCGGAGTGCGGGAACGCCGAATCCTGCTGCTTGTGGGCAGCGGGGCCGGTGGTAGCGTTTGCCACTGGTGATGGAGAGCGGCAGGGGATGCCATCGCCGGGGGGTGTCGTCGGGGCCACGCGAGCGGCGAGGGCGGCCCAGCGCTCTGCACGGATGCAGTGAGCGTCAGCCATGGGGTGGTGAGACGACGATGAATTGAGTGGACGAAGAGGAGATTCTACGCACCCCTACCTGGCGCACCAAATGTTGGATTCAGGGCTCCGCAAAACCCTACTAAGTTCGAACTCGGGGGTGCGTGCGAAGATCTCAACCTTGCCTGTCTATCTACTCGTTGTCTCACGAACTAGCACAATGAACAGGAATGTAACAGAGAGACGAGTTAGTTTATCCTAGTTAAGGCCACCTAGAGGTGAGTGGCCCTACTCCAGTAGTATGGTGGATTAGCCTCGAGATGGGCTGTGGATGAACTAGTACAATGGGTGAACGACCTCCGGAGGCGAGGTGTTCTTGCTTGGTGGTGGAGGAGAGGGTCTGAATGTTCCGTCCCCTTGTTGGGTGGTGGCTATAATACTTATATAGTGGCCTAGGTCCTCTTCCCCGATATGTTTGGCGGGAAGGGATCGTACAACGACCAATTTTGAAGGGGGACAACTAGTACATCTTATCCTGACTAAAGGTGATCTTTTCCTGCAAAGCCTCTGATCCTGACGCCATGGTGGGCTCGGTGATGACCTCCATCCTACCGTCGTGGCGGTCTTGGTCATGTTGCCTTAGAATGGGAACCTTTGGCAGATTCTGCATCTAAGCCCGCTTCCTTAGCACCAAAGAGGAAACTGTTGTACTGTGCCCGCTGGTGCCCGCCTGGCCTTGGTCATCATGGCTTGTGTCATGCAAACCTCGTGAGGTGGGGGTTGCATAGAGTTCTCCGCTCATCAGGAGCCAGCCAGACAAGGCTGCCCCTTCCGGAGGTATATGTATCGTCCGCCCCGCGAGGCTTGGCCCCTCGCGAGGGTCTGGAGTGTCAATTGATGAAGATGGGCCATACCAGGCCTGGACAGGAGCCACGTCGTGGGCCGCAGGCAGGCAAGTCTGGGTACCCTGGTTCCCAGAACGCCGTGAGTTCCTGATACGGCTTTAATGCAGACGAGGGAGAGGGTAGCGGTTCCCGAAATGTTGAACGGCTAATGAAGCATGCTGATGAATGCATGAGGGAAGTAATGGGAGGAGGACGGGGGAAAGAGGCAGCATGATGTGAATGCAATGCAATTAGCACTCATATAAAGGCGCCCCTCCATTTCAATGCATCTACCACATCTTACACAGCTAAGCACCTACACTAAGCGCAAAAGTGCTAACTCCAAACCCATGGCGGCGATGCGCGCGACCGGCCAGTGGCTGTGCCAGATGGTCCACGACGCCGGCCTACGGCATGGCACCGAGGATCATCTCCAGACGGTGTTGGCGATCGATTGGTTCATGGCCATCTTCGACACATGCTATGACTCTCTATTGGACAAGATGATCGTTGCCACCATCAACAAGTTCACCATCGTGAAGAAGCTCGCCGATGCCATACTCCTCCAGCCTGCGCGCCCAGCCTCATCATTACATGCCACCCTAATCGGTCTCCATGATGAGAAACTCTTTCAAGCCTTGGTGGCCCTGCGACTGCCTGCCGACGCAACGAAGAATGTCCACCTCGAGGTCGCGCTCGCTGCTTGGCGCCTCGCCCTGCAAGAATTAATCAACCTACACATCCACGTGTACGAGGAAGTCGTGTACATAGGCATCTACAAGGCCATTGAGGACGCTATGATGTTGGCCTTCTTCAACCGACTGGAAGCCTTGGACGCCTTTATTGAAAAGCACCTTGACCTCGCCACAAAAGCCGCTGCTCCTCAGCCGCCGGTCGGTGGCCCGGCGAACTGAGTCGAGGAGGAGGAGGTCGTTCATGGATGCATCTTTCTTCTTGCCTCCTGTAAACACCACTATGACCGCTTCATCGTGGCCTTAATTCTTATTGTACTATAGCATTGCCGTTCCTAGCTACTACCCTACTTATCTGGCGGGAAAAGCCCCGCCTAGCGTATCCAATCATTATTTCTATCTATCGATCGTGCCAAGGAGCAGAACCAAATGTTACAATTTGTACATGTTTCTCTACTCCTATAAAAGACTCAGTTGGTGATGATGGTGTGTCTGCCATCCATCATTCCTGACCATTAGATCTACATCTAACGGCTATGAGGTATGTTGTGGAACTTTTCCAATGCACGGGCGGGCACATTGGTGGTAGTAAGAAACAAATTCTGGGGTTTGGCACGAGTTTGTACTGCGACAGCACCAAAAGGCATGTGTAGTAGTTACATTTCCCTCTCGGGGCCCATGGGCCGAGCTTCAGCGGCTAGTGCACCCTACATGCAGCTGACCCGCATGTCATTCTCATAAAAGCAGAGGGGCGGTGGGACCGAGACGGGTGAGGCGCAGGTCGGTGGATGTGTGGGTGTCATGGGTTGTAGTGGCGTCATGGGATTCGCGTGGGACGAGGCTTGTCGGCTCCCCTCCCATGCTCCGATTTGTCCTCCCACACCACTAATTTTCATCCAACGGTTATAATAGATTTTCTCGTGGGGGTCATCTATAGCCTCCAAAAACGTAAACAAATGCCGTATTTCCAGGAAATAATTTCCTGCATGAATCTGTACACACATGCAAGACCCTTCCCTTTCCTGCTCGTCCTCCGAGCATGGCAACAGGTGCCTACCTAACCCATGTAGCACGTTGCGCCGCCAGCGAGTAGCACCTCCTCCACGCCAACTCTGAGCCTGGAGGCGTTCCTGCCATCATAGGCCGTTAACACGCGGTTCAACGGCGTGTGGCCATGTGGGGACCCCGACTTGGAAGTCGAGATCACCGAATGCACGTGTACAGTGATCCCAGAGATCAATGCTCACTGAACTCACAGAAGCTAAAATACAAGAGTCTTACATCCATACAAATAGTCTTACACGAAATAAGGCCATTATGGCCAAGTCTTACATAGATAGAGCCTCACGGCTGAAAAGCAAATAACTCAAGTAGCGGAAGTCTTCGATAAACGGGTAGAACCCATGCCATCTGCCTTAACCCTACAGGCATTCTGACTGGGATAGCGTCCTAGTTCGCATGGTCGTCTCCAAAGAACTCTTCCTCATAAACTTGTTCTTCCATGCCTGGCCAATTAAATAACCAGTGGCAAGCCAATGAGTACTTTGAATGTACTCGCAAGCAACCCATGATGTGGTTCAAGTAACAATGCAATTGAATAATAATGAACAATCTAGCAGGAGGCTAGAACAATATGCTATCATCAAGTTATGCATCAATAACCTCGCGTAACCTCAAGAACAGGTTACCGACATCAACATGAATATGATTCATCTCATTGAGTCAAGTCTCCACCTTGACTCATCACACACATACCAACACCGACGAAGTAAAATTCTGGACATAGTTTAAGTAGCACCACCCAACTGTCCATGACCATGGACACGGCTATTCGAATAGTTTTACACTCTGCAGAGGTTGCGCACTTTACCCACAAGATCCGGGGAACTTCCGTGTCATCCACGACCCGCGGTACCTCAAGTACCCGGGGTAAGCACCCGGTCATTACCTTTCCTTAGACGACACTAACATAGAGTCCACTCGTTGGCACACGGCCCTCGGATACAAACAATAGATCACGGGACTTGCCCTAATTTCAATGTTCACGCGTACCCGAAGGGACCAACGGTGTGTCCGGTGCCCTGTGAAAACAGTCATGGCCGCCTATCCAAGCTCGACCCCGTCCCGGGAAAGACCTCAAGTCTTCCCGTCACTAGTAATGCGGGCACCATGCTAGTATCGACCTAAGTAATCAATAAAGCCCCGTCCCATAAGGGGTAGTGTGGTTGCACATGTTTGGTTGGGACGGTAGTCACACATAAATCTAATCCATCATTCCACCATGCACATGATATTACCGGCACATCACTTCTTTCTCAAGTGATGACCTAACACTTCATCACCCTCGGGCATTAGGGGCACCCGATGGGTTCATGCAAAGTTTTCAACTACGGGGGTTCATCTCACACATGCATCATATAGCATCATGACCAACTATTTGCATGTCATCTAGCACATAGCAAGATCAACAATAAGGCATGCATCATGTGGTGGTTCATCTAGGTTACCATCGTAACCCTAATCATCATGCATCGGAAACAAACGGGTTCCGAAGAACAAGTGTATCATGGTCAAAGGGCTGCTTGCCTGGATTGGCTTGGTCTTCAAAGTCTTCTAGTCCTTCTCCTTCTTCTTCCACAGCAATTTCGTCAAATACGGGATCTATACGTCGCATAATAATAACGGAAAAATAAGAATACAAATAAAACAGAAAAGTCAAAGTGCTCAGAAAAATGTCAACTCATTTTTGTAAAATACTAGAGGGTTTTCTAAGATGGGGAAAAAATCTTAGTTGGAGTTTTGGAGTTACAGAATAGGATATATGGATTTTTGAACAGGAGTTATACTGCTCAAATTTGAATTTAAATTTGAACAGTACATAAAAGTTTCATGGATTTGAATGAAAGTAGTAGCATTAAACAGGTTGGAATATTACAAGATTTTAGGAGTTGGAAATAATTAATTTGGATCCATATTCTTTTCTGCATAAATGTTTGAATCATATACAGAAAAGAAAAAGAAAAGGGGGTTCCTGTGCACTGGGCCAGAAGTGGCCACAGTGCACGGCCCAGACGGCTCGGCCTGGCCGCACGGAGCCAGCGCGCGCGCACGTCAGGTTTCAAACCTGACAGGCGGGGCCCGTGGGTCAGCGGCACAGAGGAGGGGAGAGAGGTGGGGGAATGACAGGCGGGGCCCGCCTGTCATCTCTAACCTCGTGGCCACGGCGGCGGCGAGCTCACCGGCGAGGATACCGGCCACGGCGACGGCAACGGAGGCCAGGGACGGACTCAGCGGCGTGTTGCGGTTGTAGTGGTGGTAGCGCGGCACGGCGGGGAGCCCTGGTTTGCCGGCGACGAGGTGTGACGGCGGAGGCTCGTCGGAGGACGCTGGTCGGGGTCGTTTCCGACTGCAAATGGAGGGGGAAAGAGAGGGGAAAGGGTCAGTGGTGTGCTGCGATTCCAAAACAGGTGGAAGGAGAGGCAGGGGAGGCCTGTACCTCGAGATCGCCGGCGGCCCGACGCGGCGGAGCTCCGGTCGATCCCGAGCACTGGGGCGCTCCGGGGTCGAACTGAGGGTGCAGGAGGGATCAGTGGGGAGGTGTAAGGCTGGTGGTGGTGTGGGAGAGGCTCGGGGAGGCCTATTTATAGGGGCCCGACGGGGACCCGAGGTCCAGTGCGACGGCGAGCTCCGGCTCGTCGCTACAGCGCACGGGAGGCTACGGGGGTGAGTCAGGGGAGTTGCTGGACGAGTCCTACGCCCAGCTGAGGTAAGAGGAGGAGCGGGGGAGCGACAGGGAGGCGCGCGCGTGCGAGGCAGAGGAGTGGCTGCCGCGGGCGGCCAGCGCGCGTGCGACGGCGGCTACTGGAGGGCGCAGGAGGAGGGGGACAGCGCCGGTGGGGGCTGCGGATGTCGAGGCACGTTGGGAGGCGCGAGGGGAGAGCCCGAGGCTGTCGGGGGTCGATGATTGGCCCGAGCCAGCGTGCGGGAGCACTGTTCACGCGCTCCAGAGCGCGCGTGTGACCGGCATCGACGCGCTCTCGCTGGTTTGGTCCGATCCAGCGTGCCCAACAGTGTCTGGGGTGTAGAGGGGGGAGTAAAGAATTTCCTTGAGGCCTTGGATGCTCTGGGATGCAGAGAGAGAGAGGGGAGGGCTGGTAACAAGATGAAAGTGGGCTGTACAGCAAGGTAAAGCTGAGGTTTCACCCCTCAATCATGGAGATGAGGTGCTGGGGAAGTTACTGGGGTTTGCTGGTAACCCAATGAGTCTGTGGTAAGAAGTTGAGGCCATGGAGAAAAGTGAAAGTGGTAAAAATGGGGGTTTTAGAATTTCTGCAGAAGGTGTTTGATCATGGTTTGATCAAGCAAATGAAGTCCACTTGACATGGCACTTAACAGGGTTGAAAGACATGAGAAAATAGGGTGCTTCACCAAATTTGGGCTCATTTGAAGAAACTAGCCAATGTAACTTTGGTGAACCCTAGAAATCAACAGAAATAGTTTCATTTTGATTGAGTCAAGCTAATCATCTCCCCTTGATGCACCACTTAGAGTAGCATCATTATTTGGGGTATTGATCATGCTCACAAAGTTTGAGGCTCCAGATAAAAAGTTGGTAATGTAAAGTTGTTCAAATTTGCACTTGAACAGAAAGGGTTTTGAGGTGATCTGATCAAGTTGCTCTACTCAAATTCTTGTGCCATTTGGTCTAGATGCCTTATTAGGCCATTCTAGCATGTGCACCAAGTTTGAGAGCATTTGGACAAGTTTGGCAATGTAAAGTTGCCCAAACTTCAGATATGGACAGAATGGTTATGAAGGGGTTTGAGGATGTTTTCTTGCTTCCCAAGGCATGGGACTTGGCAAGATCATCAAATATGTCATATATGACATGATAGAATTTCCCTGGAATTTTTGGAGAAAAATTCCTTTGTAAATATTTCAAAAGCTTGAAATATCCAGAAAGGGTTTTAGAGGGTTTGGCCCATTATTTTGAACATGACCAAGTGTTGAAACTCTTATATATGGACAATATATGTCCTATGAGTCTCTCTGAATTTTGGCAAATATTTTTGAAATAGTTAAATAATTTTCCCCTATTAAAGACCATTTCTGGCCTTAAGAAAAAGCTTTTAAATAAAATAGGAAAATAACTTTTAAAATTATACCTTTGGGGTTTTTGGGAGTCCTATGACTACTAGGTCTCAAATAAACCTTTTGAAATAATTTTCACACCCTTAATCAAGTACTTGCAGTGCAAATCTTAATTCAGGGGTTTTTGGAAAACTAAATTTATAAAATACTTTTTGGCCAAAATAATTTTGTAAGAAAATACTATACTGTTGTATAACACTTGGCATAATCATTGGGCAGAAGTTTTGGATAAGGAGATGAAATCTACAAGAGATCATAGTTGACTTTAATGAGCACATGAAAAAGCAAATGAAGAAAACTCAATTCCAATTAAAAGCCAAATGATGCTAAAAAAATTTTTTGCTGGTTCAAATTTTCATGCTTCAAAGTTACAAATAACATGTTATAAAATGCAGGGTGTGACAGGCCACTGGCCAGCGTAGGTCAGCTATGGGGAAGCAGCGTCGGTGTGGTTCAAGATGCCCAGCTGGCCGTTGTCACGGCAGTGTTTGCGACTCACTTCGAGATGAACTGACCGATGGTGGTCTGGCCGTGGCGAGGGTGCCACAGTTGGACGTCGGGGTATTACGAGGCGTAGACGGCCACACCAGAGGGTACAACCCGTATTACATAAGTAGAAGGCAAAGACGGGACATTATATTATTTATTTTATTTATGGCTGAGGAGTGATGCCTGGGACGAATTGTATCACAACCGTTGGATGAAAAATGGATGGTGCGAGAGTACGGATCAGAGCCAGGAGCGGAGCATGCAAGCCGCGTCCAATCGCGTGTGGCTTTGGTAGAAACTAGATGGTCGCCGTAGTCCAGCTAGCCTGCATGTCATGTACACAAAGGCAGATGAGCGGTGGGGCTGAGAGGGGTGAGCCGCACGTCGGGGGACGTGGTGCCGTGGGTTGGAGTGGCATCGTGGGAATCACATGTGGTAGTGGTGAAACATGATGGTCATCGTGCTTCAACTTCCATGGACAACCTGTCATGTCTACTGACACATGCATTCCATACGGCTCACATCAGGGAGTAGAAGTAGAGAAAATTAGGCGGATAAATAGTTCATTATAGTCAAGCGGACCATATCAATGTACACAGAGTACACTTGTTCCAAAAACATGGACATCAGCGAAATAGTTCATCTATATCAATGTACATAGAGAGGAAATATATTTTTTACAAGCGAGGAAATAGTTCAGCTATATCAATGTACACAGAGAGAAAATATAGTTCTTACAAGAGAGGAAATAGTTCGTCCATATATAATGCCCTGCTGCTAGTACATCTTCTTCTTTCTTTCTTTCTTTCTTTCTTTCTTTCTTTCTTCTTCTTCTTCTTCTTCTTCTTCTTCTTCTTGTTCTTCTTCTTCTTCTTCTTCTTCTTCTTCTTCTTCTTATTCAAATTCTTCTTCTTCTTCTCATTTTCTGTGGGAGACGGCTTCACAACAAGCTCTTTCGACCTTGTAGCTATCTCGAAACTCACACTTGCATCAAGGGCAGCATATTTTATCCGCTCGTAGGTCAAGGGATAATTCTCCCATCCAGACGACCTTAATCCCCGCGTCTTGTCACCTTTCTCAAGATTTTTTTCTGAGCACATAATTTGCTACGTCGAACAGAGATGGTGTTTTTTTATCACAACCATCTACATGACTTCTGGTTTGTAGGTCAGCGATGTTTTTCAAGTCAAGGTTGTACAACACCAGCTTCCCTTTGTACCCTTCGTTGGCTGCCCCACAAAAGTATATGTCCTCCCGAGACATTAAATCTTGGAGCTCACCTAGTATGGAAGGCACGTGTGTGATACACCAAAACTTCATCTTCGAGGCACAACTGAAGGACGGCGACGCATTGGATCTTCCCAGTGGAACGCTCCATGTACTCTGCGTCGAGACTGGCGACCTTCATCTCCACCTTTTGGAGGGAGTTGGATACATTGTTGATCTAGTCCCAAACAACCCTTGGGTGGTCGGTGACGGTGGAAACTATGCTCAACGAGCCTTCAACGAGGACATGTTTGACGCTAAAGACTTGCATAGGGATTTCTTTCGCCATTTGGTACCACTGGACTGGAGGGCTATGGTTTGGAGAATAAAGGTTAAGATGGCTAGTGTAACTACAGAAGATGATTATTTAAAGGGGCTTCTGAATTACGCAAGGAGGATGTGAATCCAGTGGGTTTTGAATGAAAATGAAGGAGAGGTGAAGAAGCAGAGGAAAATTGGTCCCCGTTGAAGAAATAAATGGGAGAAGTGGCATGTAGGCAGTTGATTAGATGGCTAGGTAGACCAACCAACAAACAAAGAGGCTATAACGGTACCGTACTGAGGAGTGGTCCGTGTCTGTGTATGTGCCCATCCTTCGATCGCTACATTTGCCACTCGTTAGTCGAGGTCACACTTTTGAATCACCGTGGTGAAACATTTTATGATTCCTTTTTATTTCTGCACCCCTCCCGATAGGTGGGACCTATGCAAAACCAAATTGGGTGGACGAACAAATACAAAAACATATCCATCTCTATGCACAAAAAAAATGTGTTATAGCTAGTTCGGATTGCTATTGGCGCATGCCTGTGAGACACAACCTTTTCTGGTTAAGGAATGTGCAGTTATCCTAAAAAAGAAAAAAAAATCCCTTCTTCACGTTTCTGCATGCACGAGAATTTGCTTCTGCTCACAATATGGATGTTACCTGCAGGATGAAGTGAACCTAGAGGCATACAGTACTACTCCATAGGAGTATGTTACTACTAGTAGTAGTACAACTGTGGTACACTTGATGGTCAAAATATTATTCATTCGGTCCTCACAGTGAAGTGACAAGACCCTACGCCTGAGGTGACACTAGTCCAGGCAGCATGTCCGAGTTACCAAAGTCAGCCTCACCTTGTGCATTGTGCAGTCACTGACACCGCCGCTGTATAGCATGCCTCGCCTCGTCTCCCTCTCACCTAGCACCACTCCATCTCCATCTCCATCTCGCCGGAGATCCTGAGGTCACTCTTCATCTTCTCACTGTGTCCCAACTTATATGAGTGTGTATCAATAGCCATGTTAGTTTCCTCGTTTTCATGATGTAGAAACATGCATCAAACTGTCTAACCATATATTAGGGAAGTAAATGTGCATATGGAGAACTCTATTTTTTGGAAGTAGTAAAATCATGTAATGCTTACCATGTGTACATACCTATATTTGCCCTTCATCAATGAATGGCTAGAATAATATCCTCACAAGAATTTTACCCACAGAACATGAGTATATAACAATGCATGGTCTGTTAGTTTCCTTGAAGAAAATGTTTGTGAGGACAGAACATGATTACATAACATGCATGACATGGTAGTTTAATATGAAGAGTCGATTGTGAGATAACATGAGTATAACCATGCATGGCACTTCTATATTTTCGAACCCAGTATACATTTCCCTGTATTTTCCTCTCAGTTCAAACAGGGACAGATCAATGTTGTTTCTTGCATTATCCTACTCATACTATAAACAATGCTTATCTTATATTAATAATGACTGCCCTTTTTTATATGATGCAGTGTCCCTACAATTATTGCCCTTTGTAATCACACCACCTTTGCCAAAAATAGGGTGGCACAGCTGGTTCCTCGCTCGATCAGACGTCGGCAAAAGACTGATGATCATTCGCACACATGAGCTAGGAGAGTTATATTCCAAAAAAAACACTGTGTACAAGCACAGTGAAATACGTTAGTATCTGGACTGTGGTTGTTATGTCTAGATCACGAGAGCCTGAGCACCGCAGATGGGTGTGTTTCGGTGGTGTAGCAAGACTTCTTATGAACTATCATATCTGGCTATTTATGTCAGTACTCAGTAGTAGTCACTAGTCAGTGTTTAAATATTGTATATATCGTTGTTTCGAACTATTTATTGTCTCGAACTGTTGGTGGGTGATACGTCTCCAACGTACCTATAATTTTTGATTGTTCCATGCTATTATATATTCTATTTTGGATGTTTAATGGGCTTTATTATACAATTTTATATCATTTTTTTGACTAACCTACTAACCCAAGGCCCAGTGCAAATTGCTGTTTTTTGCCTATATTAGTGTTTCGCAGAAAAGGAATATCAAACGGAGTCCAAACAAAATGAATCCTTCGGGAGAGTTATTTTTGGAACCGTATCTTCACGAGAGACTTGATGGCGAAGTCAGAGAAGGAACGAGGTGCCCACGAGGGGGCAGGGCGCGCCCAGGGGAGGCAGGCGCGCCGCCACCCTCATGGGCCCCATGATGCTCCACCGACGTACTTCTTCCTCCTATATAAGTCCACGTACCCTGAAAACATCGAGGCAACACAGAAAACCCTAATTCCACCGCCGCAACCTTTTGTTCCCATGAGATCCCATCTTGGGGCCTGTTCTGGAGCTCCGCCGGAGGGGGGATCTAAGACGGAGTGCTTCTACATCAACACCATAGCCTCACCACTGAGTTGTGAGTAGTTTACCACCGACCTTCGGGTCCATAGTTATTAGCTAGATGGCTTCTTCTCTCTTTTTGGATCTCAATACAAAGTTATCCTCGATATTCGAGGAGATCTATTTGATGTAATATTTTTGCGGTGTGTTTGTCGAGATCCGATGAATTGTGGGTTTATGATCAAGATTATGAATGAACAATATTTGATTCTTTTCTGGAATCTTTTATGTATGATTATAATATCCTTGCAAGTCTCTTCAAATTATTGGTTTGGTTTGGCCTACTAGATCTATAGTTCTTGCAATGGGAGAAGTGCTTGGCTTTGGGTTCAATCTTGCGGTGTCCTTTCCCAGTGACAGCAGGGGCAGCAAGGCACGTATTGTATTGTTGCCATCGAGGATAAAAATATGGGGTTTATATCATATTGCTTGAGTTTATCCCTCTACATCATGTCATCTGGCTTAAAGCATTACTCTGTTCTTATTAACTTAATAATCTAGATGCATGTTGGATAGCGGTCGATGTGTGGAGTAATAGTAGTAGATGCAGAATCGTTTCGATCTACTTGTCACGGACGTGATGCCTATATATAATGATCATGCCTAGATATTCTCATAACTATGCGCTTTTCTATCAATTGCTCGATAGTAATTTTCACCCACCGTAGAATTCTGCTATCATGAGAGAAGCCACTAGTGAAACCTATGGCCCCCGGGTCTATCTTTATCATATTGCTTTACTTCAATTTCTGCTGCCGTTGCTTAATTGCTTTATCTACTTTTTGTTCTTATATAAAAAAATATCAAAAATACTATACTATCCTATCTATCATATCTCACTTTTGTAAGTGACCGTAAAGGGATTGACAACCCCTTATCGCGTTGGCTGCGAAGTTCTTATTTGTTTGCGCAGGTGCGAGAGACTCGTGCGTGGTCTCCTACTAGATTGATACCTTAGTTCTCAAAAACTAAGGGAAATAATTACGCTACCATGCTGCATCACCCTTTCCTCTTTGAGGGAATATAACGCAAGCTCGAGAAGTAGCAGCAGGGCCCGACCCCGCACATACCTCGACCGCCGTTGGGGTGTCCAGATCAGTAGGACGAGACCAAGGGGCGAGGGCCTACGTGGCCAGTTAGGCCCTGGGTCGACGCCCAGGGGCCCCCTTGAAGTACGAACATGCTTAGTGTTTTTCTGAGCCAGAGCCTCATGAGGGTGGGATCTGTGTCAGCCGGGCCTGACCTCGCGCGTTCCTCGACCGCCATTGGGGCGTCCTGGGAATGGTAGTACCCAGACTTGCCTGCATGCGGCCCGTGACGTGGCTCCATCGGCGGACTGGTACGGCACAACTTCAGCAACCGCAACTCAAGACCCTCCCGAGGGTCCAAGCCTCGCGAGGCGGACGACAGCAAGACCTCCCTGGGGGCAGTCTCCCTAGGCTGGCTCCCGAGGAGCGGAGATAACTATGCAAGGAGCACCTCGCGAGGTTCGCGTGACATGAGCCATGACGTCCAAGGCCAGGCGGGCGCCAGTGAGCGCAGTGTAAGAGTTTCCCCTTTGGTGCTAGGGGGCAAGCGCAGGTGCGAAGTCCCGAGGAATAAGGCAAAGGTTTCCATATCAGTTCAACAAGACCAAGGACCATCAGGGCAGCAGAATGGAGGTCATCGTGGAGCCCAGCGCGGCGTCACCACCAGAGCCTTTGGCAGGCGAAGACTACTTTTGTCAGGATAACTTGTACTAGTTGTTCCCCTTCAAATTTGGCCGTTGTGGGATCCCTTCCCGCCGATATTTGGGAAGAGGACCAAGGCCACTAGAAATAGGACCTAACCACCACCATAGAGGGCATCTCATTTTGAGTTGATCCAACCTTAGAAGGGATCGAATCCATTCCACCCCACACACACCACAAGCTCATTCGAGCCCAAGAACACTTCTCCTCGGATGGCTGTTCATCCATTGTACTAGTTCTTCCTGAGCCCCACGAGGCAATCCACCACACACACTGGAGTAGGGTATTACACCGCAAGGTGGCCCGAACGAGTATAATCCTATGTGTCCCTTGTTCTTTGAGTTCATCCAGCTAGGCTGTTGAAACATAGGGCGAGCGCGCTGGGAAAGAGTGTTCTTCGTGCGCACCCCAAAGTCAGAACCTATCGAGGGTTTGCGGAACGCGAAATCCGACATTTGGCATGCCAGGTAGGGGTCTGTTGAAACCTCTCTTCCGTCGGTCGACACTTCGCCGCTCCACCGCTTCCATGGCTGACGCTCACCATGCTCGTGCTAAGCGACGAGCCACCCTCGCCACCCGCATCTCTCAGACAGCTCCCGCTGGCGGACGTCCTCGCCGCTCTCCATCGGCTGCCGCCAATGCAGCCACCGGCTCGGCGAGACACGAGCAGCTGGCCTCGTCACTGCACCCCTCGGTGCGGCGGGATGTATGCACCGCAACCCTGTCGCTTACCCCCACTGGCTCGTCGTTCCACGGCCGTACCGGACCCGCGGACACGCAGGCTGCGCTGCTCATGGCGCCCGAGCTCCTGTGCTACCGCCCCATCGACGACCTCTACATGGACTGGCTAGACCGCATCGCTGAGCTCGTCAGTGCCACTGGGGGTTCTCCTGCCCCGTCCCTCTCGCTACCTCGCTGCCTCCCTTTGCGGGCGATGTGGCCCATGAAGCGCATCCACCACCTCCATGTCAAGACGTCGTCAACGCTCCAAGGCACGTGGACCCGCGGCGCGACGCACCGTGCGGGGCGCCTGTGCATGAAGAAGGAAGATTCAAAGAGATCCGTCGGCCGCAAGGAGGAGCTCCGCGCTCCCACTACCGCCACGTCCAGACCGTGCGCCCCTAGCAGCGGTAGCACGCGAAAACCAAGACCAAGCTCCGCCTTCGCGACACGCTCCGGTGTCCACCGCAGGCTACCGCGCCTTCACCCCAGAGCTGTGTAGCGTCAACTGGCCCGGGATGTTCTAGCCCGACCTGCCTCGACACTATGACGGCGCCCCCGACCCTGCTGATTTCCTGCAGCTCTACGAGCCGAGCACTGAGGCGTTGAACGGTGACGAGAAGATTATGGCGAACTTGTTCCCCATGGCTCTCAACGACAGTGCGCGCGCGTCGCTCCTGAACCTGCTCGCGGGATCGATCTCCTCCTGAGGTGAGATGCGTGAGTGTTTGATCGCCAATTTCCAGGGCACTCGCGACCGCCCGCCAGCCGCTGGTGACCTACGACGTGTCAAGCGGTAACCAGGGGAAACCCTGCAGAAGTACATCCAGCGCTTCAACAACGTCCGCCTCAAGATCCCCAGGGTAACGGACGAAGCCATCATCTCGGCATTCTCAGATGGCGTCCATGATGTCAAGATGAAAGAGGAGCTTGCCATCCACGAAGATATGTGCATAGCCCTGGAGTTGTTCAACCTCGCGACCAAGTGCGCCAGGGCTAAGGAGGGGCGCCTTTCCCTCGTTGAGCTCCCCGCTGCTGACCCAGAGGACAAGAAGGCCAAGGCTAAAGACGTGAAGCACAAGGGGGTGGCCGTGCTCACGGCCGAACCAGAGATGAAGAGTGGCCACGACCACCCAGAGTCATCCTAGACCAGCCGTCCATTCTGCGCCTTCCACAACGTGCATAGCCACAACACCAACGACTACCAGGAGCTAAGGGCTATCCGCGACGGACGCATCGGTCAACGCCCTGAGTGCAGCAACCATGTCTACGGCAATGGAGGATGTCGAACTAGGGGGCGCTGGGACAACCGCGGCCCCCGCCAGGAGTGGCACGATTAGCCTCATGAGGAACGTTGGCACGATCAGCGTCGCGAGGGCGCCTGGAGGGACCAGCCTCATGAGGGTCCCTGGAGGGACCAGCCTCGTGAGGACCGTCCTCAAGGTAAGGCCGGCCTCCCTCAGCTGCCACCGCCAAGGAGGAACGACGACCAAGACGAGGGGGCTGGGGGCTTCCAGGAGCCTCGCGCCATCGCCTGCATCTTGGATGGTGCGCAAGCTCCTGCCTCTCAGCGCATCTGCAAGTAGTTCACCCGAGAAGTAAACGCAACTCTTCCTAGGATAGAAGCCACACGACTGCTCAAGTGGTCCATGTGCACCATCACCTTCTGCTCAGCTGACCAGCTCAAGTGCGCGGCAACCGTTGGCGCTCTTCCAATGCTCTACTCACCCGTCACCAGCAACATCCAAGTCACCAAGACCCTCATCGATGGCGGTGCAGGGCTCAACGTTCTCTCCGTCGACACGTTTGACCGTCTCCATGTGACGTATGACTAGCTGTAGCCACCAGGCCCTTCTCAGGTTTGACCGACGGCTCCACCACCCCAATCAGGTAGTTCCGGATCCCCGTTGCCTTCGTCACCCGCGACAACAACCACACCAAGCTCATCGACTTAAATGTAGCTCACATCCGTCTCCCATACAATGCCATTCATGGGTATCCAGCCCTGACCAAATTCATGGCAGTGACTAACCATGGCTGCAATGTCCTCAAGATGCAGGGGATCCGTGACATCATCACCATCGCTTGCGAAGAAAAAGATGATGTGTGCTCCCTCGAGTGCGCTTACCAGGCGGCGGCAGTCGAGGACCCAAAGAACGAAAACACCATCAACCCCCTGAAGCTATCCCGAAGAAGAAGCAGCAGCTGCTCGCCCAGAGCCTCCTGAAGATGCAGCACCCAGCGGCCGCGCCTCAGGATCCGCACGCATGGACGGGGCTCCTCCCTCCCTCGCATAGGAAGGCGCGCCCGGTGCGCTTGTCAGGCTGGGCTCGGGGGCTCTCCTCTTGAGGGCCTCCGACCTAGCAAATGTCACGAGGGAGGCGCTCGGGCACCATGTGGAGGTGTGCTTCACCGTGTATTTCCCTCAAGAGAGCGCAAGGCGTGAACCACCAAGTGCTCAGGACTTCATCAACCATACCATCAAAGACTTGCAGTTACCAAGGGTGATGTGGGGGGAGAGCTGCCCTGAGCCGAAAAGTACGGCTATCATCCCAGGCTCGGGCGACGGGCTGCTTTCTGTGTCAACATCCTAGGACTCAACAGGGTCGCGCCTCAGGAGCTCTACTAGCCATCTCAGGTGGGCCGGTGTGAGGGCCCTCCTCACAGCTACGTTCGCATGCCCTTCGGCTTGCTTAACCAGGCGGCCCTGCACCAGCGCCACATGCGAGACATTCTGCTGGCTCGCGAGGCCAGGCATCAGGAGATCCTGGCAGAAGTTGCATCGGTCCTTTGCGAGCTCTCGGAACCTCAGGAGCCCCGCGAGGCACCGGAGTCAAGCGGCTCGTGAGGAGCGACATCTACATCGAGCATCTTCATCTACATCAACATCTCTCCAGCATCGGTGCCAGGTGACTTTGTTTCAGTTTGTTCAGTTGGGGGCGCCCCTCGGGCTGCATCATCACCAAGTCGCATGGGCTTGCCCCTGCAATGCGTATCCTTAATGCATAATTAGCTTACTCTATTGGGGGCACCCCTTGGGCTGCATCATCCCCGGGCCGCACGGGTCCGTCCCTGTGGCGTGTATCGCACCTGCATCACCTAAGCCTGTTTACCCCTTTTCGTGAGTTGCTTCAAGCTTATGCCATCCCGGCACTTGATACTTCGAATGTCGCATCCCTCGGTGCCCCTCCACCGCGGGAGCCAAGCGCCATTTGCCTTTCTTCAAGATTTTTTGCATGACAAGTCTGGGCATGGCGTGTGTGCTCGGGTCTGCCCTGCAGCATCGATATATCCAATGACTGAGGTCTGTCTGGCGGGCCGGCCCCATTCACGTCACCTCCTAGGGTCATTGGTGTCTGGCCTTCTCATGTGATCGCCTCAGGAAATTCATTCGGTGCAGGTTGCCTAACAATCTTGCATGACCTCCCGCAGCTACCAAGGATCAAGATCGGGAGCAACCCGCCTTGAGGTAGAGCCTCGTGAGTCCCGCGCTGGCTCACCAGTGCCCAGACACACCTCGTCAGGCCCTACCGTGCAAGACACATGTCAGGGTGGGGCTGTACATGCCCGAGGGGCTCCACTCAGAGGGATCCCTCATGAACACACCAGTGGAAGCACCATGCTCCGCGCTGGCAATCGACACGATCGAGGAGCGTCTATGGTCGTACAAGTGTGGAAGCACTATGCTCTGCGCTAGTGATAAACAACCGAGGGCGGCCCCTTGGCCGTATCAACCTCGGGGAGCCAGCAGGCTCGGTGCCTAGCCTCGTCGCACCGCTTCCCCTTGGGAGAGTCGTGCAATGGGGGTTGGGCACGGGGGCTGCGCTCAGGTCATGCCTAGCGTACGCCCCGCCAAGACAGGTATGGAGGTCTATTCATATGTCAAGGAGGACTCATGAGCATCGCGTCTCAGGAGCCTAACTGACCACGTAGCCCTTCACTACCTAGCCTCGTCCTGGCGATTCGGACGAGATAGCGGTGGCTAAGGTATGTGCGGGGTCAGGCTCTGCCGACGCAGAACACCAAGGCCTAGCTGCGCATTCCCTTCCAAAGGTCTGTTCGCACGTCAAGGAGGACTCCTGAGCATCGCGTCGCAGGAGCCTAACTGGCCACGTAGCCCCTCACTCCCTGGCCTCGTCCTGGCGATCCGGACGAGCCAACGGTGGCTGAGGTATGCGCAGGGTCAGGCTCTGCCGACGTAGAACACTAAGGCCTGGTTTCGCGATCCCTTCTCGAGGCATGTTCGCACATCAAGGAGGACTCCTGAGCATCACGTCTCAAGAGCCTAACTGGCCACATAGCCCCTCACTCCCAGGCCTCGTCATGGCAATCCGTATGAGCCAGCGGCGGCTGAGGTATGCGCGGGGTCAGAAAGCTTGGGCAGGCGGGAAAGAGAACGTGAAATCCACTATTCTTTGGATACCCAAGCATGACTTTAAACGCCTCCACGAGGCACGGTGCATGTTGCAGGAAATAAAAGCAAAGGAAAGTTCTACCGGCAAGTCCCCTCTTCAGCCTCAGGCATTATCGTCACCCGCAAGGAGCGCCCCCTCGACATCGGCGTCACCACCGGCCGCTGTTGCAGGGTCAGTGGCATCACCAGCAGAGGGCACAAGGTCAATGGCGAGGAACTTCTCCAGCAGAGCATCCACATGGTCCTTCACAGCTTCGTCGGCGGCCGCGCAGCGCTCTTCGTCCACAGGCTCGAGCAGAGCTTCGAGGTCGGTGCTCGGGTCGCGCAGATGGAGGTGGCTGAAGACGTGTGTCGAGGATGGAGCAGAAAGCGAATGGGCCTCCCCTTCCACCATCGGCGGATCTGAAGACTCTTGGGGCAGGAAGGAGAAGGAGACCTGGAGCAAGGCGAAGGATGGTAATGAAAACGCAACAGCGCTCGTCTGCCTTTTGTCACATGAGGGAAGTTACCCAGGCAGCATAGGGAAGCGGAGATGCCCACATCCAATCAAGTCGCCACGCGTCGGCCAAGGCCGCAGGAGATCGGGGCCCATGGCACTTCGCCCTTGCCCCTTTGGCTTCGCCTCAAAGCCAAGTTCGAGCGCCCCTTGGGCCCATGGGTTACTGTCGGCGTCCTGGGAACGGGGGTACCCAGACTTGCCTAGACTGGCTCCCGAGGAGCGGAGATATCTATGCAAGGTGCAGCTCGCGAGGTTCGTGTGACGCGAGCCATGACGTCCTAAGTCAGGTGGGCGCCAGCGAGCGCAGTGTACCAGTTTTCCCTTTGGTGGTACGGGGGCAAGCGCAGGTGCGGAGTCCCGAGGAATCAGGCAAAGGATTCCATATCGGTGCAACAAAACAAAGGACCATCAGGGCGGCAGAATGGAGGTCATCATGGAGCCCGGCGCGGCATCACCACCAGAGCCTTTGGCAGGATAAGACTAATTTTGTCTGGATAACTTGTACTAGCTGTTACCCTTCAAATTTGGCCGTTGTGGGATCCCTTCCCGCCGATATTTGGGAGGAGGATCAAGGCCACTATAAATAGGACCTAGCCACCACCATAGAGGGCATCTCATCTTGAGCTGATCCAACCTTAGAAGGGATCGGATCCATTCCACCCTACGCACACCACAAGCTCATTCGAGCCAAAGAACACCTCTCCTCCGGAGGCTCTTCATCCATTGTACCTGTTCGTCCTTAGCCCCACGAGGCAATCCACCACACACACTGGAGTAGGGTATTACACCACAAGGTGGCCTGAACCAGTATAATCCTTTATGTCCCTTGTTCTTTGAGTTCGTCGAGCTAGGCTGTGGAATCGTAGGGCGAGCACGCTGGGGAGAGATTGTTCTTCGTGCACACCCCAGAGTTCGAACCTCTCAATGGTTTGCGGAACCGGAAATCCGACAGAATGAGTTGCCCTTGTGAGTTCCATACCTTCTTCCCGTTGATACGTCCATTTTGAATCATGCTTTTATGATGATATTTATTGCACTATGGGCTGTTATTACACATTATGTCACAACACTTATGCCTTTTCTCTCTTACTTTACAAGGTTTACATGAAGAGGGAGAATGCCGGCAGCTGGAATTGTGGGCTGGAAAAGGAGCAAACATTGGAGACCTATTCTACACAACTCAAAAAGCTCCAAAACTCCACGAATCACCGTTTCAGAAAATATAAAAAATATCTGGCAAAAGATATCTGCCAGGGGAGCCACCACCTGTCCACGAGGGTGGGGGCGCCCCCCTGGGCGCGCCCCCCTGCCTCGTGGGCCAACCGGTGACCCCCACGATGCCCATCTTCTCTTGCCAGAAGGAGGTTTTCGGGACCAGACGCCGCTTTCTCGAGGTGGAACCTTGGCGGAACAAATCTAGGGCTCCGGCGGAGCTGTTCTACCGGGGATACTTCCCTCCAGGAGGGGGAAATCGTTACTGCCGTCATCACCAACAACTCTCCCATCTTGGGGAGGGTTATCTTCATCAATATCTTCACCAGCACCATCTCCTCTCAAACCCTAGTTCATCTCTTCTTTCCAATCTTTGTACCAAAACCTCAGATTGGTACCTGTAGGTTGCTAGTAGTGTTGATTACTCCTTGTAGTTGATGCTAGTTGGTTTACTTGGTGGAAGATCATATGTTTAGATCCATTATGCATATTAATACCCCTCTAATCATGAACAATATTATGTCTTGTGAGTAGTTACTTTTGTTCCTGAGGACATTGTCGGGACCCCGATCCTAAGTCACACAGGTCTAGCCTGTAACACCTCATATCACTTTGCGGCCTCACGCACGGTATCCCCACGGGTGCCACCTTACCTGGCCCGGGACCGTTTGCGCATTTTAGCACACGTATATGATAGTGTCGCTAGCATCCACATGACAGAGAACCCGGGCCGACATGACCAGTTATAAACCAAAAGTGGCACTAAATTAGAGAGACAGGCATACATGACCCAGCAACGAACGTGTCGGTCATCAACGTATGAACCCAAGTTGTAGCAAGCTACAAGGACTTAAAGGAACAACGCGTGACATTTCCCCTAAGGGACAGACACAGGAACGAAGAAGGACACATGCCGGCCAGCCTTAGTGTTCCGGAGCAGTAGCAAGCTACCACGGCTCAGTGGAAGCACTAGGAGACATTTCCCTGTAAGATAGGCTACCAAAGGTAAACAACTAGGTGTCGGATCCCACACATAGCAATACACATTACACGTACGCATAACATGCAAGTATGTATTGTACAACATGGCATCACAACATAACTCAACAACTCATATAGATAAAGGCCTAGAAGAGCAGACATAGCATTTATTACAATCAGAGGTCACATGACCCAACATACAGAGCATACAGGCAACAGAAGCATAACATGTCTGAGTACAGACAACTACAAAAGAAAAAGGCTGAGAAGCCTGACTAACTACAAGACCCTCCCAAGGGTACAAGATCGTAGCTGAGGTAACAAGCTAAACGTCGAAGTCCACGCGGAACCACTAGCGAGACTGAAGTCTCTTTGCAAAAACATAAATTAAGCAAACGTGAGTACAAAGGTACTCAGCAAGACTTACATCAGAACTAACTACATATGCATCAGTATCAACAAAGGGGCGGTGGGGTTTGACTGCAGCAAGCCAGCTTTGACTCGGTGGCTATCCTAAACTACGACTGCACGTAACTCTTTTGATGTGGCGCACACGAGTCCACATATTCACCAATCAATACACCACTATGGATCCGCTCCCGTCTCCCTACGAGAAGGCCATCCATAGCACTCACACTTGTCTTGAGTATTTTAGAGTATCCACTTTCGATTGTCTATGTACCATGTAAGCATCCAAGAAGTCCATATCCGCGGACCCGGCTATTCGAATAGATCATGTTAACCCTGCAGGGGTGTACTTCTTCACACATACTCTCGGCACTTACCGCCATGTACACGTCGTGTATCTCGGCAACCTTCAAGCGGAAGCCTGGCGAGGGTGTCGGGCACGACCTGACTAACCACACAAGTCTCTCGTCCAGGTTTATCGCCTATTCGGGTTCCATCCGTGGGGAGATCCGGCCGGGGTGTCGCTCACGGCCCCAAATGATGTGCGCAGGGTTCCCAAGCCCACCTCGACGGATGGATCTACGCTTGGTACACCGTGCCACGGTGCCTAGTCTGCCCCAAGCCCACATGAACAGTTTGCCACTTGGTAGACTACTAACACTACCTACAAACACCAGAAACTAGTTGCAACTCCTGGACAGAGATCGAGTTGATTAATAAGTCGAGAGGGGCACTTAAGCATTCCAATGCGTGGTAGTAGCTTTGTCATTGGACAACTTACACAGAACTCAGTTCTTAAGGACTGTTCCAGTGAGACAACCCACCATGTACTCCTACATGGCCTCTCACCGCTACCTTT
Source organism: Secale cereale (assembly GCA_902687465.1). NCBI lineage: Eukaryota > Viridiplantae > Streptophyta > Magnoliopsida > Poales > Poaceae > Secale > Secale cereale. Next base: position 631,577,790 of record LR738711.1, on the reverse strand, counting down.
ACCAAATCGTGTTCACACACTTAGCTCACACACAGTAGGACATGTTCACCACATTCCAATTCATCCCCGATGAATCAGACCTGACACAACTCTAAGCAATAGCAGACATAACCAGAAAGCATGAATGAGTAGGCACAACATGGCTCAAACAACTCCTACTCATGCTAGTGGGTTTCAACTATTTACTGTGGCAATGACAGGTCATGCAGAGGAAAGGGGTTCAGCTACCGCAGCAAAAAGCAGTTCAATCGTTGTTGTCCTAATGCAGTAAAGGAGAGCAGGAGCAAGAGAGTGGGATTGTATCGGAATGAACAAGGGGGTTTGCTTGCCTGGCACTTCTGAAGATATTAATAGCTCTTCATCGGTGTCATCGAACTCATCGTCGGAACGTTGTCTACTGAGAGAGAACAAAACCGGCAAACAGAGAAGAACACAATCAATGCAATGCGACAATATGATGCATGATCATGACATGGCAATATGCTGTTGGTTGAGCTAATGCAACTAGCAACACAATTAAATGAAGTTGGTTTGAACCAAAGGTTCAAATTCAAACCCCATATGTGATTATTCAAATGCCATTTATTCAAATTGTCCTAAACAGTGGCTGTAAGTCATGCAAACATGCATGAAAATGCCATAAACAGATTCCTTGGATTTTTCTGATCAATTTTCATATATAAATTATTTTCATTTGAGTTATAGATTATTTTCTATGATTTTTAGAAGTTTTGGCTATTTTCTGAAATAAATAAATCATTTCTGATTTATTTAAAATTCCAGAAAATACTTACTGCGTCAGCATTAGGTCATGCTGACATCAGCAGGTCAATTGGCGGGTCCAGGTCAAACCTGACCAGTGGGGCCCACTGGTCAGTGACACAACTAACTAAACTAACTTATTTAATACTAACCTAGTTTAATTAGCCGGGCGGGGCCCACATGTGAGTGAGTCACAGGTTTAACTAATTACTAATTAGCACTAACCTAAAATTAGCAGGGCACTGGGCCCACCTGTCAGTGACTAACCTAACTAACTAGATTAAGCAGAGGTAGGCCCCATGAGTCAGTGACTCAGGGGGAGTCAAACCTCTGGTCAGGCGGGTCAACTGAGCGGCGGCTCGCCGCCGGCGAGTGCCGAGACGGCAGGGCGCGTCGAAAAACGCCCACAGGCGACCAAACGAGCGCCGGTGGGGCTCTACGTGGAGCTGGTGAACTCGTGCATCCAGTACGGCAAGCAAGAGGAGCTGGGGTGGCCGGAATCATCGGCGGCGACCTCAACAGCGGCGGCCGGAATCGGGCCTCGGTGGTTTCGGTGATACGGGGCACGGGGAGGTGAGCTAAGGGGCTCTACGGACTCCTAGGAGCATGCTGAGCACGACGGAAGGCTCGGACGCGAGCTTTGCTAGCTCTGTCCACGGCGACACCATGTTCGGCGGCGAGGAGCTCCGGTCACGGCGGGAACGATGCTACGGCAAGGGGGCAAGCGAAAATGAGAGAGGGGAAACGCAGTGGAGCTCACAGTGAGGACGATGGGGGTCTCAAAAGGCTCGGGGAGGCGCCAGCCATCGCGAATTCGACGGTGAGATCATCGGCGGCCGGAGGTTGAAGAAGACGAAGACGGCGGCGTTTCGGGGCTTCCGGCGTCAGGTGGCTTGGCGAGGAGGAAGAGAGGGACGAGGCGGAGCTACTGGGCGCGCCGGCGAGGTGAGAGGTGGACGGTGGCCACGGCTATGGCGAACGGCGGCGACGTCAGTGTTCGGGCGCGTGCGAGGGAGAGAGCAGGGGAAGGAGATGAGGACGAGGGAGAGTGAGAGAGGTCCAGGGGGGTGCGTGGCGTCGTCCAGAGGCAACCAGGCGCGTCGGGCAGCGGCAGGAAGCAGGAGGTGGCCGGGCGCGTGCCGGCGTGCGGTGGCCACGCGCGCTGCCTACTGGCGCGAGGAAGACGACCGAGAGGGGGCTGCTGTGGTGGGCTGGGCCAGCGAGCTGGGCCGGCTACAGGTAGGTGGGCCAGGTAACTTCTCTCTCTCTTTTCTTTCTGTTTTCTATTTTCTTTCTGTGTTTTGATTTAGTTTAGGCACTAAACCATTTTTATAGATGCTGAAAATTATTGTGGATGTTAACTGAGTTATACCAGAGACCAACAACAATTTTCAAAACATTTGGAGCTATAAAATTATTTATAGATTTTATTTGCTCCAATTCAAATACAATATACATTAATTCATAAATCCAGAATGGCCTAAAAATAGTTCCATCATTTTTGGCAGAGGTTCTAGACCAATTCAAAAATCATGAACATTTTCAAAGGCATTTTGGGTCAATGAAAATATTTTTAGGTTGAACCTAGTTGAATTCTTTTGGTGCTAGGGTTTGATCATTCCCCAATTCAAGTTTAGCAAAAAAATTAAACATGATGACATGATGATCAGGCAAGGACCACAAGGGTTGATCTAGGGAAGTGACAACTCACCCCTACTAAACAAGAATCTCGTCCCGAGATTCAAGACGTGAGATAAGAAATCAGAGGGGACACTATCTAACACAATCTTCTCGATCCAGTTTTTCCTTCTCGGAGATGTTGATTTATTGCATCATATTGATCTTGTCATCCTTGCTTTGAGATCTTCATCCAACCAGATGATAACGGAGACAAACTCTATAGGAATCGATCTTCCCGAAGATCGAGGAACTCAAGATCAACTCAAGGAGTGAGACGTTGAAGCATCTCTTGAGCTGAGACACGGAACACCCATCCAAGAGGATGGAGTGAAACAAATGATGAAGGTTCACTTGGCAGGCGAAATTCCACACCTAAGAAGATGGTGGTCGAAGTCACCAGACGGGGCACCTTAGAGAAGGTGACTCGTAGAGTTATTCCCTTAAGTGGCAAAAAGATTTACTTTTGATATAGAGATCATTGAAATTCCCTATACCAGCCTGAGGCAAATCACAATCGATAGTTTGAAGGAGTTCGAAGGAATGACATACTCCATCTATAATAGATGATGGGGACTACCTTGTTGAAGACAACACAACGGATGATTTTGGTTATCATCAGAAATGGATGGAACCTTTGGTAGGACCACTTTTGAAGATAATCCTGAACAGCAGTGGCTGAGAAAGGTAACCCATGGAAAATTGGCACATGGCGGTGCAAGCTGGGAACAAAATGCAAATGCTGGGAATGATTCAGGTAACTGGGGTAAATCCCAACAGTAGAGAGTAAATCTACTCTTTGAGAGGTTATAGCATAACCAAGAACACTGTGAGCAATCCCGGTTAGAGCCGGTGATAACACCTAGTGCTTGTGCGTGCTCTCAAGAACTTGAGCATTCCCATATTCATCAAAGTTTTACCAATATCCGTGGCAAGGATCCTGGCAACACAACATACGACCATGATGAATAGCGATGGACGATGCAGATGCAAAGGAACATAACACTTTCTTAGATTTTTCCTTAGCAATGCCAAGAAACAAATCCGGATGATCGACCGAGAGACATTTAGCACTCCGCTTCTAACGTTCTCCTTGATGTGCTAGCGTAACCCATTTATCAAAATGGTTTTGTACCTAGAACGTCGAGCAAAAGGTCAGACTTCAGGAGCACAAAAATCCATAAGGAACAACTAGGGAGTAAATCCTACGAAATCCTTATGGGGAGGTGGCCAACTTCTTCAATCAAGATACTACATCAATAGATCTTCCGGCTGGGTGTGTTGTCCACGACATCCACTTTACCGGTAATCGAGAGACCAATATTATAGTTCTTGGGAAATGCACCAACCATCATATCTGCCTGAGATTCAGTTCTGATTGGTGTCAGGATATTCTAGACTCATCGAGTCCAGAAAGAAAAATACAAGTTTGCAACACAAATTGATGAGACGGCGTTGCGAGATTCTCAGGAATGAACTACGATAGCAGCTCCAAAACATGAGCTGGTTCTGCTACAAAACATGTGAACACGTTGTCCCAGACAAGCATGACCACATAGTAGTCTTATGATAAAATACTACCGTGTTTCAGGTTAGAAATCATCATTGAGGATAACGAAGTCCTAACATAAGTCATGATTCTTAAGAAGGAACTTCTTCTCCTTGAACAAATCTATCAGTGGCTTGGTGTGCTAGGAATACATATAGAGTGAAGGTTGCAAGTCTCCAAACCACAGAATACTTCGCACATATACATAACTGACTTGGGACGATTCCACAGGAAGCAAACAACTTTCTCGAACTCACGGTGGCAACTTACATCAGTTACAAATGAATTAGGGAAAGTCTCTTCTCTCATCCAACATATACCTCATGAACGGGACACGAAGGCAATGCTTACCAAGTTTCCAATACTAGCTTAACGTCCTACAAAATCATGGAGGAGATAAGGATATTTATTGATGGGCTCAACAATAATCCATCTAGATTTCCATGGAGATGGAATTCCATAATTATGTGAACAAGTGATAGTATTGGTCAGACCAATAGATGTAATGGTGTATGGTCGAGGGATCAACCACGAGTAAGACAACATTATGAATTTCGTTGGTTCTGATTTGACTTAACGATAGCCCGCTCTCAAGTCAAAGTTTTGTCAAGACAATGGATCCAACAACTGGTCACGAGGACCAATCGATGAAGATATCATCTTTCTTCAACACACACACAAAAGATATCCCTTAGAAGGAACTAGATCAGGCAAGCTTTTATCTTCCAACTCTCCAAGTTGTTGTTTAGCTTAACCAACTAGTTCAGGGTATCCGCCACATATGCTTGGAGAAGGGATGGTTTATAAGAAAACCAACTTGATCACGAACTCAACATAGCGGTCAGGGAACAACCTGGTAATACTTCCGAGAAGATGTTCGGAAATCACGTACCACCGATATGTTACTAAGCTCGAGATCAATCTTGCTTTCAGAGCAAGACGATATGATCAAATGAGCGAGGGATTGACACAATCCTAACTCATTGATCGAAGAGTGCACGATCAATCTTAGAATGGTGATTTAATAGCCAACATGCTAAGAATGAGATTGTTGTCCTTTAACTACCAAGCAACGAAGTCGCTAGGAATATTGATTTCACACATCACAATTCGCTTGTCAGCATTCTGGTTACAATAACACGGAGGCCGAGGAATGGACGATGATGGCGATAAGTATCACCTTATCAAAAGTTCATAGGAGGTGGTGCAATTCCCAGGACATTCTTGACATAAAAGAGGGTGACACTCCAAAGTAGAGCAGAGCAAAGGCTGGATTGGCATTTTGATCTGCGGAATACAACTACTTTGACCCAATCCTGGATAAGGATAAGGTACTGGAGTTGGTTTCTCCTAGTCCTTCCGAGATAGAATGAATTGACGGATCACAAGAGTAAAAGGCATCGATGAGCACGAATGCACAACTACTCCTGACTACCAACTGATAGACGAGGGTCACAATGCAACTAAAAAGGGGCAACTCAAAGGAACAAATATCTTTCTAAGTTGTGGATGCATAGATTAGTATGTCGAACTAGTTCAACATATTTCTTCCACATAACCTATGCAGAAAGGTGGAATTGACAGAGTCACAATATGAATGGAGTATTACTCAAGAGCACTCTGGTTGTGATCTTTTGCTTTAGAAGAACTTCTGCCATGATGGTTCATGGTATTTGGAAGAAGGATATACCACAGACCTCGAGGACTATCACAAGGTTACTAATATCCTAAAGGAATGAGCAATACTACCAATATGAAGTAAGTAGAGTGAATCTCGGGTCCAAGAACCCAGGAGTAGAATGCTTACTAACTAAATGGCATCACGGGATGCTTTCGAGAATAATGGCCAGAATCATCACACTGGGAATATAAGCACTGCTAGACTACTGGGTGATACTCTAGACACCTAGGGTCATAATAATAAATCCAACATATGTGTCGAGGTAATGGAGTACCTCCACACACTGACTAGTGTGGTTAATCTGGCCTAAAAGGACATTAAGAACAGGTAGGAATGATTTGCAAATGCATTAGATTGTTTAGCGACCTGGGATGACTCGGACAGCATAACGGCTGTAAATGCTCGAAAATACTGTTGAGATCCAAGCAAAAGGGTAGCATAACTACTTATCATCATAGAGTCAAGGTTCTGAGTCCAATAGTTGAACAAACAGAAGTGGTAGAAACTAAACTGAGGGTTGAAACCACATTAACGTGATCCTAATAAATGGAAAGAGAATCCTAGTTCTTAATCCCCGTAGAAGAAGAAGGTGACTCAGATCAGATGGTCATGGGGTAAAGGAGTAAAAAGAGCCTTACGTTCCCTTCCACAATCAATTCCCTTAATATAACTGAAGAGTTTCTAGACACGACTTCGACCAGTTTGGCTTACTATCCTACAGGCAGTCAGGCTCTGATACCAAAGCTGTCGGGACCCCGATCCTAAGTCACACAGGTCTAGCCTGTAACACCTCATCTCACATTGCGACCTCATGAACGGTATCCCCACGGGTGCCACCTTACCTGGCCCGGGACCGTTTGCGCATTTTGGCACACGTATATGATAGTGTCGCTAGCATCCACATGACAGAGAACCCGGGCTGACATGACTAGTTATAAACCAAAAGTGGCACTAAATTACAGAGACATGCATACATGACCCAGCAACGAACGTGTCGGTCATCAACGTATGAACCCAAGTTGTAGCAAGCTACAAGGACTTAAAGGAACAACGCGTGACATTTCCCCTAAGGGACAGACACAGGAACGAAGAAGGACACATGCCGGCCAGCCTAAGTGTTCCGGAGCAGTAGCAAGCTACCACGGTGCCTAGTCTGCCCCAAGCCCACATGTACCGTGTGCCACTTGGTAGACTACTAACACTACCTACAAACACCAGAAACTAGTTGCAACTCCTGGACAGAGATCGAGTTGATTAATAAGTCGAGAGGGGCACTTAAGCATTCCAATGCGTGGTAGTAGCTTTGTCATTGGATAACTTACACAGAACTCAGTTCTTAAGGACGGTTCCAGTGAGACAACCCACCATGTACTCCTACATGGCCTCTCACCGCTACCTTTACCAAATCGTGTTCACACACTTAGCTCACACACAGTAGGACATGTTCACCACATTCCAATTCATCCCCGATGAATCAGACCTGACACAACTCTAAGCAATAGCAGGCATAACCAGAAAGCATGAATGAGTAGGCACAACATGGCTCAAACAACTCCTACTCATGCTAGTGGGTTTCAACTATTTACTGTGGCAATGACAGGTCATGCAGAGGAAAGGGGTTCAGCTACCGCAGCAAAAAGCAGTTCAATCGTTGTTGTCCTAATGCAGTAAAGGAGAGCAGGAGCAAGAGAGTGGGATTGTATCGGAATGAACAAGGGGGTTTGCTTGCCTGGCACTTCTGAAGATATTAATAGCTCTTCATCGGTGTCATCGAACTCATCGTCGGAACGTTGTCTACTGAGAGAGAACAAAACCGGCAAACAGAGAAGAACACAATCAATGCAACGCGACAATATGATGCATGATCATGACATGGCAATATGCTGTTGGTTGAGCTAATGCAACTAGCAACACAATTAAATGAAGTTGGTTTGAACCAAAGGTTCAAATTCAAACCCCATATGTGATTATTCAAATGCCATTTATTCAAATTGTCCTAAACAGTGGCTGTAAGTCATGCAAACATGCATGAAAATGCCATAAACAGATTCCTTGGATTTTTCTGATCAATTTTCATATATAAATTATTTTCATCTGAGTTATAGATTATTTTCTATGATTTTTAGAAGTTTTGGCTATTTTCTGAAATAAATAAATCATTTCTGATTTATTTAAAATTCCAGAAAATACTTACTGCATCAGTATTAGGTCATGCTGACATCAGCAGGTCAACTGGCGGGTCCAGGTCAAACCTGACCAGTGGGGCCCACTGGTCAGTGACACAACTAACTAAACTAACTTATTTAATACTAACCTAGTTTAATTAGCCGGGCGGGGCCCACATGTCAGTGAGTCACAGGTTTAACTAATTACAAATTAGCACTAAGCTAAAATTACCAGGGCACTGGGCCCACCTGTCAGTGACTAACCTAACTAACTAGATTAAGCAGAGGTAGGCCCCATGAGTCAGTGACTCAGGGGGAGTCAAACCTCTGGTCAGGCGGGTCAACTGAGCGGCGGCTCGCCGCCGGTGAGTGCCGAGACGGCGGGGCGCGTCGGAAAACACCCACAGGCGACCAAACGAGCGGCGGAGGGGCTCTACGTGGAGCTGGTGAACTCGTGCATCCAGTACGGCAAGCAAGACGAGCTGGGGTGGCCGGAATCATCGGCGGCGACCTCAACGGCGGCGGCCGGAATCGGGCCTCGGTGGTTTCGGTGATACGGGGCACGGGGAGATGAGCTAAGGGGCTCTACGGACTCCTAGGAGCATGCTGAGCACGACGGAAGGCTCGGACGCGAGCTTTGCTAGCTATGTCCACGGCGACACCATGTTCGGCGGCGAGGAGCTCCGGTCACGGCGGGAACGGCGCTACGGCAAGGGGGAAAGCGAAAAATGAGAGAGGGGAAACGCAGTGGAGCTCACAGTGAGGACGACGGGGGTCTCAAAAGGCTCGGGGAGGCGCCAGCCATCGCGAATTCGACGGTGAGATCATCGGCGGCCGGAGGTTGAAGAAGACGAAGACGGCGGTGTTTCGGGGCTTCCGGCGTCAGGCGGCTTGGCGAGGAGGAAGAGAGGGACGAGGCGGAGCTACTGGGCGCGCCGGCGAGGTGAGAGGTGGACGGTGGCCACGGCTATGGCGAACGGCGGCGACGTCAGTGTTCGGGCGCGTGCGAATGAGAGAGCAGGGGAAGGAGATGAGGACGAGGGAGAGTGAGAGAGGTCCAGGGGGTGCGTGGCGTCGTCCAGAGGCAACCAGGCGCGTCGGGCAGCGGCGGGAAGCACGAGGTGGCCGGGAGCGTGCCGGCGCGCGGTGGCCACGCGCGCTGCCTACTGGCGCGAGGAAGACGACAGAGAGGGGGCTGCTGTGGTGGGCTGGGCCAGCGAGCTGGGCCGGCTACAGGTAGGTGGGCCAGGTAACTTCTCTCTCTCTTTTCTTTTTGTTTTCTATTTTCTTTCTGTGTTTTGATTTAGTTTAGGCACTAAACCATTTTTATAGATGCTGAAAATTATTGTGGATGTTAACTGAGTTATACCAGAGACCCACAACAATTTTCAAAACATTTGGAGCTATAAAATTATTTATAGATTTTATTTGCTCCAATTCAAATACAATATACATTAATTCATAAATCCAGAATGGCCTAAAAATAGTTCCATCATTTTTGGCAGAGGTTCTAGACCAATTCAAAAATCATGAACATTTTCAAAGGCATTTTGGGTCAATGAAAATATTTTTAGGTTGAACCTAGTTGAATTCTTTTGGTGCTAGGGTTTGATCATTCCCCAATTCAAGTTTAGCAAAAAAATTAAACATGATGACATGATGATCAGGCAAGGACCACAAGGGTTGATCTAGGGATGTGACAACTCACCCCTACTAAACAAGAATCTCGTCCCGAGATTCAAGACGTGAGATAAGAAATCAGAGGGGACACTATCTAACACAATCTTCTCGATCCAGTTTTTCCTTCTCGGAGATGTTGATTTATTGCATCATATTGATCTTATCATCCTTGCTTTGAGATCTTCATCCAACCAGATGATAACGGAGACAAACTCTATAGGAATCGATCTTCCCGAAGATCGAGGAACTCAAGATCAACTCAAGGAGTGAGACGTTGAAGCATCTCTTGAGCTGAGACACGGAACACCCATCCAAGAGGATGGAGTGAAACAAATGATGAAGGTTCACTTGGCAGGCGAAATTCCACACCTAAGAAGATGGTGGTCGAAGTCACAAGACGGGGCACCTTAGAGAAGGTGACTAGTAGAGTTATTCCCTTAAGTGGCAAAAAGAATTACTTTTGATATAGAGATCATTGAAATTCCCTATACCAGCCTGACGCAAATCACAATCGATAGTTTGAAGGAGTTCGAAGGAACGACATACTCAATCTATAATAGATGATGGGGACTACCTTGTTGAAGACAACACAACGGATGATTTTGCTTATCATCGGAAATGGATGGAACCTATGGTAGGACCACTTTCGAAGATAATCCTGAACAGCAGTGGCTGAGAAAGGTAACCCATGGAAAATTGGCACATGGCGGTGCAAGCTGGGAACAAAATGCAAATGCTCGGAATGATTCTGGTAACTGGGGTAAATCCCAACAGTAGAGAGTAAATCTACTCTTTGAGAGGTTATAGCATAACCAAGAACACTGTGAGCAATCTCGGTTAGTGCCGGTGATAACACCTAGTGCTTGTGCGTGCTCTCAAGAACTTGAGCATTCCCATATTCATCAAAGTTTTACCAATATCCGTGGCAAGGATCCTGGCAACACAACATACGACCATGATGAATAGCGATGGACGATGCAGATGCAAAGGAAGATAACACTTTCTTAGATTTTTCCTTAGCAATGCCAAGAAACAAATCTGGATGATCGACCGAGAGACATTTAGCACTCCGCTTCTAACGTTCTCCTTGATGTGCTAGCGTAACCCATTTATCAAAATGGTTTTGTACCTAGAACGTCAAGCAAAAGGTCGGACTTCAGGAGCACAAAAATCCATAAGGAACAACTAGGGAGTAAATCCTACGAAATCCTTATGGGGAGGTGGCCAACTTCTTCAATCAAGATACTACATCAATAGATCTTCCGGCTGGGTGTGTTGTCCACGACATCCACTTTACCGGTAATCGAGAGACCAATATTATAGTTCTTGGGAAATGCACCAACCATCATATCTGCCTGAGATTCAGTTCTGATTGGTGTCAGGATATTCTAGACTCATCGAGTCCAGAAAGAAAAATACAAGTTTGCAACACAAATTGATGAGACGGCGTTGCGAGATTCTCAGGAATGAACTACGATAGCAGCTCCAAAACATGAGCTGGTTCTGCTACAAAACATGTGAACACGTTGTCCCAGACAAGCATGACCACATAGTAGTCTTATGATAAAATACTACCGAGTTTCAGGTTAGGAATCATCATTGAGGATAATGAAGTCCTAACATAAGTCATGATTCTTAAGAAGGAACTTCTTCTCCTTGAACAAATCTATCAGTGGCTTGGTGTGCTAGGAATACATATAGAGTGAAGGTTGCAAGTCTCCAAACCACAGAATACTTCGCACATATACATAACTGACTTGGGACGATTCCACAAGAAGCAAACAACTTTCTCGAACTCACGGTGGCAACTTACATCAGTTACAAATGAATTAGGGAAAGTCTCTTCTCTCATCCAACATATACCTCATGAACGGGACACGAATGCAATGCTTACCAAGTTTCCAATACTAGCTTAACGTCCTACAAAATCATGGAGGAGATAAGGATATTTATTGATGGGCTCAACAATAATCCATCTAGATTTCCATGGAGATGGAATTCCATAATTATGTGAACAAGTGATAGTATTGGTCAGACCAATAGATGTAATGGTGTATGCTCGAGGGATCAACCACGAGTAAGACAACATTATGAATTTCGTTGGTTCTGATTTGACTTAACGATAGCCCGCTCTCAAGTCAAAGTTTTGTCAAGACAATGGATCCAACAATTGGTCACGAGGACCAATCGATGAAGATATCATCTTTCTTCAACACACACACAAAAGATATCCCTTAGAAGGAACTAGATCAGGCAAGCTTTTATCTTCCAACTCTCCAAGTTGTTGTTTAGCTTAACCAACTAGTTCAGGGTATCCGCCACATATGCTTGGAGAAGGGATGGTTTATAAGAAAACCAACTTGATCACGAACTCAACATAGCGGTCAGGGAACAACCTGGTAATACTTCCGAGAAGATGTTCGGAAATCACGTACCACCGATATGTTACTAAGATCGAGATCAATCTTGCTTTCAGAGCAAGACGATATGATCAAATGAGCGAGGGATTGACACAATCCTAACTCATTGATCAAAGAGTGCACCAAATAAGATGGACTAGGTAGCACGATCAATCTTAGAATGGTGATTTAATAGCCAACATGCTAAGAATGAGATTGTTGTCCTTTAACTACCAAGCAACGAAGTCGCTAGGAATATTGATTTCACACATCACAATCCGCTTGTAAGCATTCCGGTTACAATAACACGGAGGCCGAGGAATGGACGATGATGGCGATAAGTATCACCGTATCAAAAGTTCATAGGAGGTGGTGCAATTCCCAGGACATTCTTGACATAAAAGAGGGTGACACTCCAAGGTAGAGCAGAGCAAAGGCTGGATTGGCATTTTGATCTGCGGAATACAACTACTTTGACCCAATCCTGGATAAGGATAAGGTACTGGAGTTGGTTTCTCCTAGTCATTCCGAGATAGAATGAATTGACGGATCACAAGAGTAAAAGGCATCGATGAGCACGAATGCACAACTACTCCTGACTACCAACTGATAGACGAGGGTCACAATGCAACTAAAAAGGGGCAACTCAAAGGAACAAATATCTTTCTGAGTTGTGGATGCATAGATTAGTATGTCGAACTAGTTCAACATATTTCTTCCAGATAACCTATGCAGAAAGGTGGAATTGACAGAGTCACAATATGAATGGAGTATTACTCAAGAGCACTCTGGTTGTGATCTTTTGCTTCAGAAGAACTTCTGCCATGATGGTTCATGGTATTTGGAAGAAGGATATACCACAGACTTCGAGGACTATCACAAGGTTACTAATATCCTAAAGGAACGAGCAATACTACCAATATGAAGTAAGTAGAGTGAATCTCGGGTCCAAGAACCCAGGAGTAGAATGCTTACTAACTAAATGGCATCACGGGATGCTTTCGAGAATAATGGCCAGAATCATCACACTGGGAATATAAGCACTGCTAGACTACGGGGTGATACTCTAGACACCTAGGGTCATAATAATAAATCCAACATATGTGTCGAGGTAATGGAGTACCTCCACACACTGACTAGTGTGGTTAATCTGGCCTAAAAGGACATTAAGAACAGGTAGGAATGATTTGCAAATGCATCAGATTGTTTAGCGACCTGGGATGATTCGGACAGCATAACGGCTGTAAATGCTCGAAAATACTGTTGAGATCCAAGCAAAAGGGTAGCATAACTACTTATCATCATAGAGTCAAGGTTCTGAGTCCAATAGTTGAACAAACAGAAGTGGTAGAAACTAAACTGAGGGTTGAAACCACATTAACGTGATCCTAATAAATGGAAAGAGAATCCTAGTTCTTAATCCCCGTAGAAGAAGAAGGTGACTCATATCAGATGGTCATGGGGTAAAGGAGTAAAAAGAGCCTTACGTTCCCTTCCACAATCAATTCCCCTAATATAACTGAAGAGTTTCTAGACACGACTTCGACCAGTTTGGCTTACTATCCTACAGGCAGTCAGGCTCTGATACCAAAGCTGTCGGGACCCCGATCCTAAGTCACACAGGTCTAGCCTGTAACACCTCATCTCACTTTGCGGCCTCATGCATGGTATCCCCACGGGTGCCACCTTACCTGGCCCGGGACCGTTTGCGCATTTTGGCACACGTATATGATAGTGTCGCTAGCATCCACATGACAGAGAACCCGGGCCGACATGATCAGTTATAAACCAAAAGTGGCACTAAATTACAGAGACAGGCATACATGACCCAGCAACGAACGTGTCGGTCATCAACGTATGAACCCAAGTCGTAGCAAGCTACAAGGACTTAAAGGAACAACGCGTGGCATTTCCCTTAAGGGACAGACACAGGAACGAAGAAGGACACATGCCGGCCAGCCTAAGTGTTCCGGAGCAGTAGCAAGCTACCAAGGCTTAGTGGAAGCACTAGGAGACATTTCCATGTAAGATAGGCTACCAAAGGTAAACAACTAGGTGTCGGATCCCACACATAGCAATACACATTACACGTACGCATAACATGCAAGTATGTATTGTACAACATAGCATCACAACATAACTCAACAACTCATATAGATAAAGGCCTAGAAGAGCCATCATAGCATTTATTACAATCAGAGGTCACATGACCCAACATACAGAGCATACAGGCAACAGAAGCATAACATGTCTGAGTACAGACAACTACAAAAGAAAAAGGCTGAGAAGCCTGACTAACTACAAGACCCTCCCAAGGGTACAAGATCGTAGCTGAGGTAACAAGCTAAACGTCGAAGTCCACGCGAAACCGCTAGCGAGACTGAAGTCTCTCTGCAAAAACATAAATTAAGCAAATGTGAGTACAAAGGTACTCAGCAAGACTTACATCAGAACTAACTACATATGCATCAGTATCAACAAAAGGGCGGTGGGGTTTGACTGCAGGAAGCCAGCTTTGACTCGGTGGCTATCCTAAACTACGACTGCAAGTAACTCTTTTGAGGTGGCGCACACGAGTACACATATTCACCAATCAATACACCACTATGGATCCGCTCCCGTCTCCCTACGAGAAGGCCATCCTTAGCACTCACACTTGTCTTGAGTATTTTAGAGTATCCACTTTCGATTGTCTATGTACCACGTAAGCATCCAAGAAGTCCATTTCCGCGGACCCGGCTATTCGAATAGATCACGTTAACCCTGCAGGGGTGTACTTCTTCACACACGCTCTCGCCACTTACCGCCATGTACACGTCGTGTATCTCGGCAACCTTCAAGCGGAAGCCTGGCGAGGGTGTCGGCCACGACCTGACTAACCACACAAGTCTCTCGTCCAGGTTTATCGTATTCGGGTTCCATCCGTGGGGAGATCCGGTCGGGGTGTCGCTCACGGCCCCAAATGATGTGCGCAGGGTTCCCAAGCCCACCTCGACGGATGGATCTACGCTTGGTGCACTGTGCCACGGTGCCTAGTCTGCCCCAAGCCCACATGTACCGTGTGCCACTTGGTAGAGTACTAACACTACCTACAAACACCAGAAACTAGTTGCAACTCCTGGACAGAGATCGAGTTGATTAATAAGTCGAGAGGGGCACTTAAGCATTCCAATGCGTGGTAGTAGCTTTGTCATTGGATAACTTACACAGAACTCAGTTCTTATGGACGGTTCCAGTGAGACAACCCACCATGTACTCCTACATGGCCTCTCACCGCTACCTTTACCAAATCGTGTTCACACACTTAGCTCACACACAGTAGGACATGTTCACCACATTCCAATTCATCCCCGATGAATCAGACCTGACACAACTCTAAGCAATAGCAGGCATAACCAGAAAGCATGAATGAGTAGGCACAACATGGCTCAAACAACTCCTACTCATGCTAGTGGGTTTCAACTATTTACTGTGGCAATGACAGGTCATGCAGAGGAAAGGGGTTCAGCTACCGCATCAAAAAGCAGTTCAATCGTTGTTGTCCTAATGCAGTAAAGTAGAGCAGGAGCGAGAGAGTGGGATTGTATCGGAATGAACAAGGGGGTTTGCTTTCCTGGCACTTCTGAAGATATTAATAGCTCTTCATCGGTGTAATCGAACTCATCGTCGGAACGTTGTCTACTGAGAGAGAACAAAACCGGCAAACAGAGAAGAACACAATCAATGCAATGCGACAATATGATGCATGATCATGACATGGCAATATGCTGTTGGTTGAGCTAATGCAACTAGCAACACAATTAAATGAAGTTGGTTTGAACCAAAGGTTCAAATTCAAACCCCATATGTGATTATTCAAATGCCATTTATTCAAATTGTCCTAAACAGTGGCTGTAAGTCATTCAAACATGCATGAAAGTGCCATAAACAGATTCCTTGGATTTTTCTGACCAATTTTCATATATAAATTATTTTCATCTGAGTTATAGATTATTTTCTATGATTTTTAGAAGTTTTGGCTATTTTCTGAAATAAATAAATAATTTCTGATTTATTTAAAGTTCCAGAAAATACTTACTGCGTCAGCATTAGATCATGCTGACATCAGCAGGTCAACTGGCGGGTCCAGGTCAAACCTGACCAATGGGGCCCATTGGTCAGTGACACAACTAACTAAACTAACTTATTTAATACTAATCTAGTTTAATTAGCCGGGCAGGGCCCACATGTCAGTGAGTCACAGGGTTAACTAATTACAAATTAGCACTAACCTAAAATTAGCAGGGCACTGGGCCCACCTGTCAGTGACTAACCTAACTAACTAGATTAAGCAGAGGTAGGCCCCACGAGTCAGTGACTCAGGGGGAGTCAAACCTCTGGTCAGGCGGGTCAACTGGCCTGCGGCTCGCCGCCGGCGAGTGCCGAGACGGCGGGGCATGTCGGAAAACGCCCACAGACGACCAAACGAGTGGCGGAGGGGCTCTACGTGGAGCTGGTGAACTCGCGCATCCAGTAGGGCAAGAAAGAGGAGCTGGGGTGGCCGGAATCATCGGCGGCGACCTCAACGGCGGCGGCCCGAATCGGGCCACAGTGGTTTCGGTGATACGGGGCACGGGGAGGTGAGCTAAGGGGCTCTACGGACTCCTAGGAGCATGCTGAGCACGACGGAAGGCTCGGACGCGAGCTTTGCTAGCTCTGTCCACGGCGACACCATGTTCGGCGGCGAGGAGCTCCGGTCACGGCGGGAACGACGCTACGGTAAGGGGGCAAGCGAAAAGGAGAGAGGGGAAACGCAGTGGAGCAAACAGTGAGGACGACGGGGGTCTCAAAAGGCTCGGGGAGGCGCCAGCCATCGCGAATTCGACGGTGAGATCATCGGCGGCCGGAGGTTGAAGAAGACGAAGACGGCGGCGTTTCGGGGCTTCCGGCGTCAGGCGGCTTGGCGAGGAGGAAGAGAGGGACGAGGCGGAGCTACTGGGCGCGCCGGCGAGGTGAGAGGTGGACGGTGGCCACGGCTATGGCGAACGGCAGCGACGTCAGTGTTCGGGCGCGTGCGAGGGAGAGAGGAGGGGATGGAGATGAGGACGAGGGAGAGTGAGAGAGGTCCGGGGGGGTGCGTGGCGTCGTCCAGAGGCAACCAGGCGCGTCGGGCAGCGGCGGGAAGCAGGAGGTGGCCGGGCGCGTGCCGGCGCGCGGTGGCCACGCGCGCTGCCTACTGGCGCGAGGAAGATGACAGAGAGGGGGCTGCGGTGGTGGGCTGGGCCAGCGAGCTGGGCCGGCTACATGTAGGTGGGCCAGGTAACTTCTCTCTCTCTTTTCTTTCTGTTTTCTATTTTCTTTCTGTGTTTTGATTTAGTTTAGGCACTAAACCATTTTTATAGATGCTGAAAATTATTGTGGATGTTAACTGAGTTATACCAGAGACCCACAACAATTTTCAAAACATTTGGAGCTATAAAATTATTTATAAATTTTATTTGCTCCAATTCAAATACAATATACATTAATTCATAAATCCAGAATGGCCTAAAAATAGTTCCATCATTTTTGGCAGAGGTTCTAGACCAATTCAAAAATCATGAACATTTTCAAAGGCATTTTGGGTCAATGAAAATATTTTTAGGATGAAACTAGTTGAATTCTTTTGGTGCTAGGGTTTGATCATTCCCCAATTCAAGTTTAGCAAAAAAATTAAACATGATGACATGATGATCAGGCAAGGACCACAAGGGTTGATCTAGGGATGTGATAGACATGCAAGAGGTCTTGCTATAAGTAGTCAAGTGAATTTGGTATTCGTTCGATATTTTGGTGAGATGTATGTTGTCTCTCCTCTAGTGGTGTCATGTGAACGTCGACTACATGACACTTCACCATTGTTTGGGCCTAGAGGAAGGCATTGGGAAGTAATAAGTAGATGATGGGTTGCTAGAGTGACAGAAGCTTAAACCCTAGTTTTTGAGTTACTTCCTAAGGGGCTGATTTGGATCCACTTTTTTCATGCTATGGTTAGGTTTACCTTAATACTTCTTTTGTAGTTGCGGATTCTTGCAATAAGGGTTAATCATAAGTGGGATGCTTGTCCATGTAAGGGCAGCACCCAAGCACCGGTCCATACACATACCAAATTATCAAAGTACCGAACGCGAATCATATGAATGTGATGAAAACTAGCTTGACGATAATTCCCATGTGTCCTCGAGATCGTTTTCTTTCATATAAGAGTTTGTCCAGGCTTGTCCTTTGCTACAAAAAGTATTGGGACATCTTGCTGCACCTTATTTACTTTTACTATTTGTTACTTGCTACCAATTATCTTATCACAAAACTATATGTTACCGATAATTTCAGTGCTTGCACAAAATACCTTACTGAAAACTGCCTATCATTTCCTTATGCTCCTCGTTGGGTTCGAAACTCTTACTTATTGAAAGTTCTACGATAGATCGCCTACACTTGTGGGTCATCAAGAATCTTTTCTGGCGCCATTGCCGGGGAGTGAAGTGCCTTTGGTAAGTGGAATTTGGTAAGGAAAAGTTTATATAGTGTGCTGAAATTTACTGTTACTTGTTACTATGGCTCATAATCCTTTGAGACGCTTGTTCGGGGTATCTTCACCCCGACCAGAAGAGCAAAGAGTTGCTCCTCAACCTACTGAACCTACTAAAAATGTTTGCTTTAAAATTCCTTCGGGTCTGATAGAGAAACTCCTAGATAATCCCTTTACAGGAGATGGAACACTGCATCCCGATTTGCACCTAATCTATGTGGATGAAGTTTGTGGATTATTTAAGCTTGTAGGTATGCCCGAGGATGTTATCAAGAAGAAGGTCTTCCCTTTATCTTTGAAGGGAGATGCATTGACATGGTTTAGGCTATGCGATGATATTGGATCAAGGAACTATAATCGATTGAAGTTGGAATTTCATCAGAAGTTCTATCCTATGCATCAGGTTCATCGTGATCATAATTATATATATAATTTTTGGCCTCGCGAAGGAGAAAGTATCACTCAAGCTTGGGGGAGGCTTAAGTCAATGTTATATTCATGCCCCAATCATGAGCTCTCAAGAAAAATGACCATTCAAAATTTTTATGCTCGGCTTTCTCTCCATAATCGCTCCATGCTTGATAATTCTTGTACTGGTTCTTTTATGATGAAGACTATTGAATTGAAATGGTATTTATTGGAAAGAGTTAAACGCAACTCTGAAGATTGGGATGTCGACGAAGGTAAGGAGTCAGGTGTGACCCCTATGTTTGATTGTGTTAAATCTTTTATGGATACCGATGTTTTTCGTGAATTTAGCACTAAATATGGACTTGACTCTAAGATAGTAGCTTTTTTGGCGAATCATTTGCTACTCATGTTGATCTCCCTAAGGAGAAGAGGTTTAAATACCATCCTCCCATTGAAGTAAAAGTAGTTGAACCTATTAAAGTTGAAGAAAAGACTATCACTTATAATGTTGATCCTATTATTCCTACTTTTTATATTGAAAAACCGCCTTTCCCTGTTAGGATAAAGGATCATGCTAAAGCTTCAACTATGGTTCGTAAGAGTAATACTAGAACACCTACACCCTCTGAGCAAATTAAAGTTGAACCTAGTGTTTCTATGGTTAATGATCTCTTAGTGGAAAATTTAGATGGACATGTTATTTACCTCCAACAGGAAGCTGCTAGAATTGCCAAACCCGATACTAGGAATAAACGTAGACCTGTTGTAGGCATGCCTATTATTTCTGTTAAAATAGGAGAACATTGCTATCATGGTTTATGTGACGTAGGTGCTAGTGCGAGTATCAGACCTCATTCCTTTTATAAAGAAATTATGCACGATATTGCAGCTGCTAAGCTAGAAGGGATTGATGTTACTATTAAGCTTGCCAATAGAGACACCATTTCACCAATGGGGATTGTTAGAGATGTTGAAGTCTTGTGTGGGAAAGCTAAATACCCTACTGATTTTCTAGTTCTTGGTTCCCCACAAGATAATTTTTGTCCAATTATATTTGGTAGACCCTTCTTGAATATTGTTAATGCTAAGATAGACTGCGTAAAAGATATTGTTACTGTTGGTTTAGGGGATATGTTTCATGATTTTAACTGTGCTAAATTTCGTAGACAACCCCATGATAAAGAATTACCTTGTAAGGATGAAATTATTGGTCTTGCTTCTATTGATGTGCCTCCTAATGATCCTTTAGAACAATATCTGCTAGACCATGAAAATGATATGCATATGAATGAGAGAAGGGAAATAGATATAATATTCTTTAAGCAGGGATCCTTATTGAAAAATAACTTGCCTGTTGAAATTCTAGGGGATCCTACTCCACCCAAGGGTGATCCGTGTTTGAACTTAAACCATTACCTGATAATCTTAATTATGTTTATCTCGATGAAAAGAAGTGATGGATGGAGTTACTCGTGTGCTCTTGGTACACGACATATTCCGGCGGCTCGGCGATGCCAAAGACACGACGGGTGAGATTGGCGAGGATGGTTACGAAGCCTTCAAGCTCGACTGCGGTGGTCTCGTTGTGCACGAGGGGGCCTGGCATTTTGGTGGTTGGATATCGAACTGGGAATGAGGCTGTGATGTGCTGAGTTTGGGGTAAGGCTTCCTTTATAAGTCAGCCGAGTCTTCCATCGCACGCTTGTGGATGGGAAAGCTCATGTGTTGGCACAGGCACACGGCCTATGGATAGACTGATAGGTTGGGCACCGGCTATCAAAAGATGTCGGTTGCCACTGTGGATGGGATAGACTTGACCGTGGACAGGAAAAGATGTGGATGGTGTGGAAACCTAGGGATAGTGACCAGGCTAAGATAGGATTAGCCAATGGTCAGCCTGGCTCTGATACCAAGGCTGTCGGGGCCGGATTTCGGGAACATAATATTCCAGAAATTAACCCCTAGTGTCATCACCAGCCCAGGATTGCTGTTACTGGTGGACACATCCTTGTTACAGATTACCAAGCATTTACAAGAATTTGATACAAGACCATAAAGGTCTACTGATATAACAATGACTCCGGTGGTGGATGAAGGAATTGGCTTGTGGATCTCCACATCATTGGGGCTCCATTCCAACAGGAACAGCTGACCCGGATAACTCCTATCCTGCGTGGCTGCACTCCTAGGCTTCGCACGGACGTCGCTGTTTTCTTCCCCGTAGAACTCCTAACCTGGCCAAGTAAATAGCCAGGGACAAGCCTGTGAGTACGTTTGAATGTACTCGCAAACATCATGGACAAATGATATAACAAATGCAGCAAAACAATTATATGGTCATGATGAATTATACTATATGCATGTGCTCATGATAGACTTATATTAAATGCATGCTGACAGGAATTAAAACATGGCATGGTGAATAATAAATAGTGCAGAAAATAAATATTAGTATCAATAAAATATAAAGGAAATGCCGGTCGGATGTCAAGTGACACCACGGTCGGTCTTGAAAAGAAATGCCAGTCGGGTGTCTAAAAGAGTAATCGGACGATACCATCCGAGAACTCAGGCAACGCCACGAAAGGACTTGAAAAGAAATGCCAGTCGGGTGTCCACAAGAGTAGTGGCGTGATAAACCGCCTGACACTCGAGGGACGCCACAAAAGGACTTGAAAATAAAGGCGAGTGTCCGGGGTAGTCTAGCCAGCCCCTGAGACACTCTGGAAAGTAAAAATAAGAGAAAGCGGGTTAGTCCACAATAATAATCATATCATCCATAATATTCATAACAACACCATTAGTAGTAAAAAAAATTATCCTGCATAATACACCATGCTCAAATTTAGATTATTTCCTCCGGAGACCGACTCTAAGACCGACACTTGACCAACCCAGACTGTAATCCTTAACCGCGGACATGGCTATTCGAATAGGTTTCAAACTCTGCAGAGGGTGTACTCTTTACCCACAAGTATAGGATTTCTTTAGTCAGTATCGGGACACTGACTAATTCCCATTATGGTCTTTGGGTTGAAAACACGCCTGATCAGCACACACCAGCTTAACTTTTCTGCTGCCAGGAATCACCCAGAACAACAGTTAAGTAAAACTCTAAGTGGGAAGGCTACAACCTCCAATAGCATGGGATCACTATTCAAACGCGCGGATTACAAGGGTACACTCCCTCTCGGCTACAACCGGAAACACCCATGCCCCCTTGACCCGATGACTGGATTTAGTCCAGGGCCCTGGAAACCCTCATCGTGGCCCTCTGTACGGTGTGTGCATGGAAAGGGGTTAACAACTTACTAAACCATACCTTACCCGAGGCAGGGACAAGTGGTAGTACGAAACAAGTATGGGGGTTACCGGAACAAGACTCGATCTACGGTCGACTCAGGAGGCTTATGTTCCCTGCAGTGGTTAGCACAACAAAACATTCTTTCACAATATCACTAGGACAGGGCCACAACCCTTGCCTGCTTCCACAAATATCTCGTGACACCACCGTGTCAAAAAGGGCCCGTGCCCACCGGCACGTCCAAAACGGGAGCACCCTCCTGGATGCTCACAAACTATGCATGTTGCAAAATGCATACAAGAGAAAATAATTATATGAACATGCATGCATGAAATATTTCTACTCATATGGAATTCTTATTAAGAACTAACAAACCATGCATCAAATATTCTAGCAAACATTCACCATATCAAGTGTTCAAGATGCTTGCCTTGAACATGCAGCAATATTGGGTGCACTCCAATAGTTTGAAAATATTCATCTGCCCTTCATTTCCTATTTTCAAAAATGTCTAAATCACCACATAATTCAAAAACAGCACTAAAAAGTATTTCAAATATTTTTGAAATAAATACTAAAATAAACTAGGGAATGTTTAAGAAATAACAGAAAAAGAAATAATTTAATTAGAGCATATTTGAATTACTAGTGGAATTACTAAGTGGAATATATGATTAAAAGTACTATTTAAAAGATTAAACAGAAACTATATATAGAAAAAAAATGTTCACCTAATTTAAATAAACAGAGCATGATTTTAGAAACCTACAGAAATTAGAATAACTGGAGTTGGGTTTTAAATGTGCTCTGCGGAATTATTTGAACGCTACTGAAAAGAAATAAAAAGAAGAGGGTAGAGAAGCGCCCTGTGCGCGGATTAGCTGAAAAAGTAATTGGGCTGAGCCCAGTTGCCCAGCCGCACGGGAGCGAACCAGTGACCCACCGACAGGTGGGTCCCACCTGTCGGGTTCGTCCTCTCCCTTGCGCGCGCCTGGACAGAGGCAGAGGCGGGGCTTCGGCGACGATCCCCGGCGTACGGCGGCTCCCCTCGACGAGCCGATCCCACTGCCGAGTCCAGGAGACCGAGGCGGTCCCACCGGTACCCGTTGTGACCGCTGGAGTTGACGGGGTCGCCGACGGCGAGCTCTCCCGCGGAGCTCCGACGAGACGATTTGGGCGTTTCGTCTACGGTAGTCCCCGAGCCAAATTAGGAGGTGGGATGGATTCTTGGGGTCAGGAGGAAGCTGTTGGTGAAGAGATTGGAGGTGGGAATGCTGTGGTCTCGTCGGAACCATTGGAGAGGTGGCGGTGGCCGTGGTTGTCGGGGAAGGAGAAGACGACCGTCTCCGGTCGTTTTGCTCCCATATGAAGCTTGCAGAGGACGGAGGGAGTGGGGTGGTGAGTGCAGCGGCCTCAGGGGGGCCCTTTTATAGGCGAGGCGACGCGGTGCCGCGGGTTCCAGAAAACGGACACGGTGGCGATCGCCATTACTCCGGCAGGTGAGGTCGTTGGGTGGCCGGTGAGGGTCGGTGAGGACGGTGGCCGGCCGGAGTTAATAGGGAAGTGTGCTGGCGGCTCGGGGAGGTGCCAGGTAATTTGGACGGCGCCGTCCACGGGCAGACAGCGGCGGCGGCCATTGATGGCGCTCCGAGGCCGGTGGCGAGGTTGGTGAGGGCAGCGGGGGTCGGTGTGTCTCTTGTGCGACCGGTGCGCTGAGGATGAGCTCGAGCCGTTGGCAATAAAGAGAGAGGGGCCCAGGGAGAGACGTGGTGAGGCGGGACTCGTCGGGCGGCGCCTCCGGACGGCGTGGACGGCGGTGGCCGGCGCAAGCGGCCAAGGGAAAGGTGTCGGCGAAGTAAATGATGGTCGAGCTGATCCAGGGGAAGATTAGGATGAGAGGGGAAGGCAGCAGGGAGGCCACGCGTGGCGGTGCCGACGCCTGCCAAACGAGCGCTCTGCTCGTGCTCTGAGCATGCACACCAAGTGTTTGGCAAAATGCCAATGGCATCTACAGGCATTCGAACACGTTGCAACTTAGCAGGATGGTGCTTTAGGGCATGAGAGGAATGATGGACATGCTAGTCTGGCTAAATGATCAAGGGTCCATAATGGTTTAAAAAGTGGCGAAATTTCTGTTATGCAAACAAGGTGCTCGACAGAATGATAGAGCTATCTAGGCAACTCTGTTGGAAGTGAAACTTGGCAGAGTTGTGTCTCCTTACAGATAATAGATGATGGTGGAGTTGGTTTGGAAAAAGGAAATACTTGCTAGTGCAAGTTTTGAAGGATTTCAGTTCTGGACAGAAACTTGGGGAATGTATTTGGTGCAAACAAAAGAGGAATTTGGAGCTGATCTTCTGGAGTTAAGGGTTTGGTAGGAGGAACTAGAAGATGGCCAAGGCTCAGAATTTTTGGAGCAAGAAATAATGGGGTTGTAGTAGAAACCTAAAAAATGGACAGAAATGAAAAGGAGGATGGTTCACTCAAATTTTGCAAAACACCAAGTTGGGTTTTTGCACCAAAGTGACATATAGGCATCATAAGACCTCTCAGAATTATGGTGGAATTTTTAGAGAATTATTTAAAATAGTTATAGTGCAACAGAAGCATTTAAAACACTGCAAAAGCTGTTAAAAGAATTTTCTAGGGCAAAATTTTATTATGAAAGTAATTTCTACTGTTATGAAACAAATAATGAAATGACTTAAGATACAACCAGAGCCCACAAAATTATTTCCAAAAATTTACTATATGAAGAGAAGATTTTCTAAGACAGGAATAGAAAAGGCTCTGAAAATTATTAAAGAACCTAATATAATTCAAAATTTTATTTCTAGCCAAATTTTATTTAATGAAAAAGTAATTAAATTTTTGGGGTGTTACAAACTCTAACCCCCTTAAGAAAATCTCGTCCTTGAGATTTGTTAAGGGCGGGAGAATTAAAAAGCATACCACACAAACAAAATACTCATATGCAAAATGCAAACAGGGCAATACATTCATGGCATACAATCAACACAAGATCACAACATGCAAACAAGCACTACACGCTACGCAAACGCATTCACGACCGTCTACGGTCCGAAAGCGGGATCTACAGGGTCAAGCGGAAGGCTTCCCGGTGTTGGAACACATCCTTCTTCTTCCGGAGGGAGTGGAGGAAGTTGAGGGAGCAAACGAAGAACGTGTCCCTCCTGAGTTGGCAGAGGGGGTCCGCCAATGGCGATCCGGGGATTCAGAACAGCAAGGTAGTGGAGATACTCCAGTATTTGCTGGGTGAAATGCTCCTGGGCCATCACATATTGAATGAGATAGACCAGGGCTGGATCGCTCTCCGCACGTCCACAGCGGAACGTAGCTTCTGCTCCAAAAGCAGCGCGGCTTGGGAAATAGCAGTATTCCCTTGTGCTGGCACAAGGTACCGCAAATCGAAGACGGGTGACTGCTTCATACGCAGCAGACTCAATGGCCATGCCTGGCGTTGGCATGGATCTCCCGATGAAAATCACATAGGGAGGGCCTTGGTTTAAATCTGCTGATGGAATATGTACAGCTGCCCAGTATTTCGAGAGATCAGGAGTGATTCTCGATTTGAATAGCTCATACAGGGGTGGATGGGTGGAGCCAAGAGTATTGCGGGTAAAATCCCACAATAACATAACAAAACTACCAGGTCTTGCATCGGGGGTCCTTAGATAAGCTCCGGGGTGAGACATGGGTGGATGAATGGAAAAGGCAGTGCTTGATGCTGATGGTTGCTGGTGTGGAAAAATGAGCGTGGCCTCTTATAGAGAGCCTGGGTCATAAAACATGAAATGGTGCCGACTGAGACACCGACTTCGGCGCGGGGCTGTCTGAGTCAAAGTCTCAGGCCTCAATCCCCAAAAGAAAAGTGACATGCTACTGTGCGTGTCGGTTAGGGGTCACGTCTAGAATCCACTCTGCAACCACTCATCAAGCAATTCATGCCAGATCACACATACTATTAGATGGTGACACACAGGGGGTCTACAAACTCACTTCGCCACACACCAGCTACTGCGGAACTAAAGGAAAAACCGAGCCACTAGGGCTTGATAACAATTCTGGTGGACTCAGTCCACCTGGTTGGTATCTAGCCGGGCGCGTCTTGCGGATGTCGAGTCCTCTCCGGGTGCTTCCGCGTCGGAGCTGGCCGGGGTAGGATGGGGAGCTACAGGGCTGGAGTAGCGGTGGTGGCCTTCGCGGGGTGTCGAGGTCACCGTCCCATTGGAGTAGGCCTCCAAGAGACGACGGAGATTTCCGGGTGAGGCGATGGCATTGCCCGGGTAGGTGACATGGTCAGAGCTTGGGGGCTCAACCGGCCTTCCAAGCAGCACTATCGGGGCGTCGGTGGCGGGTGCGACTTCGCTCCTTGCCGGGGTTAGGAGAGCGAGCGTCCTGCGGGTCTCAATCAGGTCAAGAGTGACCTGATCAAATAGTGCCTCTTGCGCTCTCAGGTAGCGCACCAGATGCACTACGGCAGGATCCGACTCATGGTCTCCGGTGGCGACCTGGGTCGGGCTACCATAGCCTTCACGGCTAGGGTAGTAGTAGAAGGAGCGGCAGTTAACCCTCGGCGACAGGTGCCGAAGTTGAACTATAGCCTCTCAGGCTGCAAGTTGGATGGCTTGGGGTTCGTCGGAGGTCGTCCTCCCGGTGAATCGGTAGGGACGCTCTGATGTGGTGCCCTTCCCATAGAGGTGCACCATGGCCCAGAAGTGATGGATGGAGTTACTCGTGTGCTCTTGGTACACGACATATTCCGGCGGCTCGGCGATGCCAAAGACACGACGGGTGAGATTGGCGAGGATGGTTACGAAGCCTTCAAGGTCGAATGCGGTGGTCTCGTTGTGCACGAGGGGGCCTGGCATTTTGGTGGTTGGATATCGAACTGGGAATGAGGCTGTGATGTGCTGAGTTTGGGGTAAGGCTTCCTTTATAAGTCAGCCGAGTCTTCCATCGCACGCTTGTGGATGGGAAAGCTCAGGTGTTGGCACAGGCACACGGCCTATGGATAGACTGATAGGTTGGGCACCGGCTATCAAAAGATGTCGGTTGCCACTGTGGATGGGATAGACTTGACCGTGGACAGGAAAAGATGTGGATGGTGTGGAAACCTAGGGATAGTGACCAGGCTAAGATAGGATTAGCCAATGGTCAGCCTGGCTCTGATACCAAGGCTGTCGGGGCCAGATTTCGGGAACATAATATTCTAGAAATTAACCCCTAGTGTCATCACCAGCCCAGGATTGCTGTTACTGGTGGACACATCCTTGTTACAGATTACCAAGCATTTACAAGAATTTGATACAAGACCATAAAGGTCTACTGATATAACAATGACTCCGGTGGTGGATGAAGGAATTGGCTTGTGGATCTCCACATCATTGGGGCTCCATTCCAACAGGAACAGCTGACCCGGATAACTCCTATCCTGCGTGGCTGCACTCCTAGGCTTCGCACGGACGTCGCTGTTTTCTTCCTCGTAGAACTCCTAACCTGGCCAAGTAAATAGCCAGGGACAAGCCTGTGAGTACGTTTGAATGTACTCGCAAACATCATGGACAAATGATATAACAAATGCAGCAAAACAATTATATGGTCATGATGAATTATACTATATGCATGTGCTCATGATAGACTTATATTAAATGCATGCTGACAGGAATTAAAACATGGCATGGTGAATAATAAATAGTGCAGAAAATAAATATTAGTATCAATAAAATATAAAGGAAATGCCGGTCGGATGTCAAGTGACACCACGGTCGGTCTTGAAAAGAAATGCCAGTCGGGTGTCTAAAAGAGTAATCGGACGATACCATCCGAGAACTCAGGCAACGCCACGAAAGGACTTGAAAAGAAATGCCAGTCGGGTGTCCACAAGAGTAGTGGCGTGATAAACCGCCTGACACTCGAGGGACGCCACAAAAGGACTTGAAAATAAAGGCGAGTGTCCGGGGTAGTCTAGCCAGCCCCTGAGACACTCTGGAAAGTAAAAATAAGAGAAAGCGGGTTAGTCCACAATAATAATCATATCATCCATAATATTCATAACAACACCATTAGTAGTAAAAAAAAATTATCCTGCATAATACACCATGCTCAAATTTAGATTATTTCCTCCGGAGACCGACTCTAAGACCGACACTTGACCAACCCAGACTGTAATCCTTAACCGCGGACACGGCTATTCGAATAGGTTTCAAACTCTGCAGAGGGTGTACTCTTTACCCACAAGTATAGGATTTCTTTAGTCAGTATCGGGACACTGACTAATTCCCATTATGGTCTTTGGGTTGAAAACACGCCTGATCAGCACACACCAGCTTAACTTTTCTGCTGCCAGGAATCACCTAGAACAACAGTTAAGTAAAACTCTAAGTGGGAAGGCTACAACCTCCAATAGCATGGGATCACTATTCAAACGCGCGGATTACAAGGGTACACTCCCTCTCGGCTACAACCGGAAACACCCATGCCCCCTTGACCCGATGACTGGATTTAGTCCAGGGCCCTGGAAACCCTCATCGTGGCCCTCTGTACGGTGTGTGCATGGAAAGGGGTTAACAACTTACTAAACCATACCTTACCCGAGGCAGGGACAAGTGGTAGTACGAAACAAGTATGGGGGTTACCGGAACAAGACTCGATCTACGGTCGACTCAGGAGGCTTATGTTCCCTGAAGTGGTTAGCACAACAAAACATTCTTTCACAATATCACCAGGACAGGGCCACAACCCTTGCCTGCTTCCACAATATCTCGTGACACCACCGTGTCAAACAGGGCCCGTGCCCACCGGCACGTCCAAAACGGGAGCACCCTCCTGGATGCTCACAAACTATGCATGTTGCAAAATGCATACAAGAGAAAATAATTATATGAACAAGCATGCATGAAATATTTCTACTCATATGGAATTCTTATTAAGAACTAACAAACCATGCATCAAATATTCTAGCAAACATTCATCATATCAAGTGTTCAAGATGCTTGCCTTGAACATGCAGCAATATTGGGTGCACTCCAAAAGTTTGAAAATATTCATCTTCCCTTCATTTCCTATTTTCAAAAATGTCTAAATCACCACATAATTCAAAAACAGCACTAAAAAGTATTTCAAATATTTTTTAAATAAATACTAAAATAAACTAGGGAACGTTTAAGAAATAACAGAAAAAGAAATAATTTAATTAGAGCATATTTGAATTACTAGTGGAATTACTAAGTGGAATATATGATTAAAAGTACTATTTAAAAGATTAAACAGAAACTATATATAGAAAAAAATGTTCACTTAATTTAAATAAACAGAGCATGATTTTAGAAACCTACAGAAATTAGAATAACTGGAGTTGGGTTTTAAATGTGCTCTGCGGAATTATTTGAACGCTACTGAAAAGAAATAAAAAGAAGAGGGTAGAGAAGCGCCCTGTGCGCGGATTAGCTGAAAAAGTAATTGGGCTGAGCCCAGTTGCCCAGCCGCACGGGAGCGAACCAGTGACCCACCGACAGGTGGGTCCCACCTGTCGGGTTCGTCCTCTCCCTTGCGCGCGCCTGGACAGAGGCAGAGGCGGGGCTTCGGCGACGATCCCCGGCGTACGGCGGCTCCCCTCGACGAGCCGATCCCACTGCCGAGTCCAGGAGACCGAGGCGGTCCCACCGGTACCCGTTGTGACCGCTGGAATTGACGGGGTCGCCGACGGCGAGCTCTCCCGCGGAGCTCCGACGAGACGATTTGGGCGTTTCGTCTACGGTAGTCCCCGAGCCAAATTAGGAGGTGGGATGGATTCTTGGGGTCAGGAGGAAGCTGTTGGTGAAGAGATTGGAGGTGGGAAGGCTGTGGTCTCGTCGGAACCATTGGAGAGGTGGCGGTGGCCGTGGTTGTCGGGGAAGGAGAAGACGACCGTCTCCGGTCGTTTTGCTCCCATATGAAGCTTGCAGAGGACGGAGGGAGTGGGGTGGTGAGTGCAGCGGCCTCAGGGGGGCCCTTTTATAGGCGAGGCGACGCGGTGCCGCGGGTTCCAGAAAACGGACACGGTGGCGATCGCCATTACTCCGGCAGGTGAGGTCGTTGGGTGGCCGGTGAGGGTCGGTGAGGACGGTGGCCGGCCGGAGTTAATAGGGAAGTGTGCTGGCGGCTCGGGGAGGTGCCAGGTAATTTGGACGGCGCCGTCCACGGGCAGACAGCGGCGGCGGCCATTGATGGCGCTCCGAGGCCGGTGGCGAGGTTGGTGAGGGCAGCTGGGGTCGGTGTGTCTCTTGTGCGACCGGTGCGCTGAGGATGAGCTCGAGCTGTTGGCAATAAAGAGAGAGGGGCCCAGGGAGAGACATGGTGAGGCGGGACTCGTCGGGCGACGCCTCCGGACGGCGTGGACGGCGGTGGCCGGCGCAAGCGGCCAAGGGAAAGGTGTCGGCGAAGTAAATGATGGTCGAGCTGATCCAGGGGAAGATTAGGATGAGAGGGGAAGGCAGCAGGGAGGCCACGCGTGGCGGTGCCGACGCCTGCCAAACGAGCGCTCTGCTCGTGCTCTGAGCATGCACACCAAGTGTTTGGCAAAATGCCAATGGCATCTACAGGCATTCGAACACGTTGCAACTTAGCAGGATGGTGCTTTAGGGCATGAGAGGAATGATGGACATGCTAGTCTGGCTAAATGATCAAGGGTCCATAATGGTTTAAAAAGTGGCGAAATTTCTGTTATGCAAACAAGGTGCTCGACAGAATGATAGAGCTATCTAGGCAACTCTGTTGGAAGTGAAACTTGGCAGAGTTGTGTCTCCATACAGATAATAGATGATGGTGGAGTTGGTTTGGAAAAAGGAAATACTTGCTAGTGCAAGTTTTGAAGGATTTCAGTTCTGGACAGAAACTTGGGGAATGTATTTGGTGCAAACAAAAGAGGAATTTGGAGCTGATCTTCTGGAGTTAAGGGTTTGGTAGGAGGAACTAGAAGATGGCCAAGGCTTAGAATTTTTGGAGCAAGAAATAATGGGGTTGTAGTAGAAACCTAAAAAATGGACAGAAATGAAAAGGAGGATGGTTCACTCAAATTTTGCAAAACACCAAGTTGGGTTTTTGCACCAAAGTGACATATAGGCATCATAAGACCTCTCAGAATTATGGTGGAATTTTTAGAGAATTATTTAAAATAGTTATAGTGCAACAGAAGCATTTAAAACACTGCAAAAGCTGTTAAAAGAATTTTCTAGGGCAAAATTTTATTATGAAAATAATTTCTACTGTTATGAAACAAATAATGAAATGACTTAAGATACAACCAGAGCCCACAAAATTATTTCCAAAAATTTACTATATGAAGAGAAGATTTTCTAAGACAGGAATAGAAAAGGCTCTGAAAATTATTAAAGAACCTAATATAATTCAAAATTTTATTTCTAGCCAAATTTTATTTAATGAAAAAGTAATTAAATTTTTTGGGTGTTACAATATCCTATTATTATTATTAGTGCTAACCTTTCAGAGCAGGAAGAAGAAAAAATATTGAAAGCTTTGAAGAAGCACCGTGCTGCTATTGGATATACTTTGGATGATCTTAAGGGCATTAGTCCCACTTTATGCCAACAAAAGATAAAGTTGCAAGAGGACGCGAAACCGGTTTTTGATCATCAACGACGGCTAAATCCTAAGATGAAAGAAGTGGTAAGGAAGGAAATACTAAAGCTTCTAGAGGCAGGTATAATCTATCCAGTTGCTGATAGCCAGTGGGTAATTCCTACCATTCTGTCCCTACGAAGGGAGGTATGACTGTTGTTCCTAATGATAAAGATGAATTGATCCCGCAAAGAATTGTTACAGGTTATAGGATGGTAATTTATTTCCGCAAATTAAATAAAGCTACTAAGAAAGATCATTACCCTTTGCCTTGTATTGATCAAATGCTAGAAAGGTTATCCAACAATACTCATTCACTAGTTGAAAACAGGGCTTTGGTTTGGGCCTTCTGAGCCCATTAGTCCTGGTTCATCCACGAACCGGGACCCATGGGTGCATACGTCCCGGTTCGTGCGGCCATGGGGCCGACCGGGCCTCATTGGGCATATGTCTCGGTTGGTCTGGGCCCATTTGTCCCGGTTCCAGGCACGAACCGGGACCAATGGGCCTCGCTCCTGGCCCACACCCATTGGTCCCGGTTCGTAACAGGAACCGAGACAAATGGGTGTCCTTTAGACCCGGTTCCTGTAACGAACCAGGACCGATTTTCTGCTTATATATACCCCATCGCCGGCGAGCCCACACTACTCTGTTTTTTCTGGTCGGTGAGGGGAGTTGTGTGGTGCTCTAGCTCACCTCCCATATATGCACATGAGGTGCTCGATGAAATGCCCGAGCCAAACTAGTTAAGCTTTCTCCTCTCTAAGCTCCATTTTCTCTGATGTTTGGCTAGGTTCAGCGATCCGTCGTACGTCCCGTTCCCGTCTTCACCGCCGTCGATCGCCCACGCCGATCTCGTCGCCGGCACCACCGTGGTGAGCTATATATGCATGTACTTTGAATATAATTAATGTGATGATGAACTTATATTAATTTGATCACTTATGTATCCATGATGTTCTGTAATGGTTTTTGACACACTTTATATATAAATGCACAATGGATGTACGGTGACAGACGCACCTCAGAGTACACTAATGGCGTGCATAATTTTCTCGAAGTGGCTAAGGCAAACCAGCATAATGGTTTTATGTGTTGTCCATGCACCATCTGTGGGAATACGAGGTCTTACTCCGACTTGAGCACCCTTCACACCCACCTGCTTTATAAGGGTTTCATGCCACACTATAATGTTTGGACCAAGCATGGAGAAATAGGGGTTATGATGGAAGACAACAAGGAAGAAGAGGACGATGACAACTATGTGCCCCCGGAATATGGTGATGCTGCAACGGGGGAAGCTACTTAAGGTCAAGAGGAACCAAATGATGTTGTGCCCGACGATGATCTCCGTCGGGTCATTGTTGATGCAAGGAGACAGTGCGAAAGTGAAAAGGAGAAGCTGAAATTCGATCGCATGTTGGAGGATTACAAAAAAGGGTTGTACCCCAATTGCGAAGATGGCAACACGAAGCTCGGTACCGTCTTGGAATTGCTGCAGTGGAAGGCAGAGAATGGTGTCCCTGACAAAGGATTTGAGAAACTACTCAAAATATTGAAGAAGAAGCTTCCAAAGGATAACGAATTGCCCGACAGTACGTACGCAGCAATGAAGGTCGTATGCCCTCTAGGATTGGAGGTGCATAAAATACA
The DNA here is from genome assembly GCA_902687465.1 of Secale cereale. Lineage (NCBI taxonomy): Eukaryota > Viridiplantae > Streptophyta > Magnoliopsida > Poales > Poaceae > Secale > Secale cereale. Next base: position 631,544,320 of record LR738711.1, on the reverse strand, counting down.
TGCATGCCCTAATGACTGCATCCTGTACTGCGGTGCGTATGAGCATTTGAACGCAGTCCCGGTATGCGGTGCCTTGCGGTATAAGATCAGACAAGAGGACCCTGGTGATGTTGAGGGCGAGCGCCCTAGGAAGACGGTTCCTGCCAAGGTGATGTGGTGTGCTCCTATAATACCACGATTGAAATGTCTGTTCAGAAACAAAGAGCATGGCAAGTTGATGCGATGGCACGCTGTCACACCCTGATTTTCATGCCACATTGCTTAAGCTAATAATCATGCTAAAAATGTGGATTGACAAAAACATTTGAGTGTTTTGGACATTGTTTGATTTGATTTTAGTCTGCTGCTTGCTTGTGCTCTCAAAATCAAATAAATCCTCCAACTCTTATACTTCATCTCCTTGATCCAAAACCTTTTCCCAATGATCATGCCATGTGTATAGACCAGTATAGTATTTTCTTATAAAAATATTTTGGCCAAATAGTATTTTCTAAAATTAGTTTTCCAAAAACCCCTGAATTGAGGTTTGCACTACAAGTACCTTATTTAGGGTGTGAAAAATCTTTCAAAAGGTATATTTGAATCCTATTAGGTATAGGACTCCCATAAACCACAAAATTATAATTTTAAAAGTTATTTTTATATTTTATTTAAAAGCTTTTTCTTAAGACCAGAAATGGTCTTAAATAGGGAAAAATTATTTAATTATTTCAAAAATATTTGCCAAAATTCTGGGAAACTCATCGGACATATATTGTCCATATATAAGAGTTTCAACACATGGTCATGTTCAAAATATTGGACAAATCCTTCCAAAACCCTTTCTGGATATTTCAAGCTTTTGAAATATTTACAAAGGAAATATTCTCCAAAAATTCCAGGGAAATTCTATCATGTCAAATATGACATATTTGATGATCTTGCAAAGCCTCATGCCTTGAAGATCAAGGAAACATCATCTTATCCCCTCAAAACCATTTCTGTCCATTTTGAAGTTTGAGCAACTTTACATTGCCAAACTTGTCCAAATGCTCTCAAACTTGGTGCTCAAGCTAGAATGGTCTAATTATCCATCTAGACCAAATGGCACAAGTATTGGAGAAGCATAACTTGATCTAAGTGCCCCAAAACCCTTTCTGACCAGATCCAAATTTGGACAACTCTACATTGCCAACATATTACTTGGGGCCTCAAATTTTGTGGACATGCTCACAACCCCAAATGATGACACTACACCAAGTGGTGCATAAAGGTGAAATGATTTGCTTAACCTATTCTTGAGAAATCCATTTCTGTTGATTTCTAGGGTTCACCAAAGTTGCATTGGCAACTTTGCCCAAATGAGCTCAAATTTGGTGGAAGGGCCTAAATCTATGTGCCATTTCATCCTGTTAAGTCCCATGTCAATGGGAAGTCATTTGCTTGCCCAAAACTACATCAAACACCTTCTGCCATTTTACCAAAACCACTGTTCTGCCCCCTTTTACTATTCTACTTGAGCTCAACTTTTTACCACAGCTGCTCCTAGTTATCTTCTACCTCCAGTAACTTCCCCATGACCAGAGCTCAATGATTGAGGGGTGAAAACCCCATTTTTACTCTTCTGGACAGGAGCTTTCTCCTCCTCTTTCACCTCCCTCCACACTCCAGTGCCTCTCCATGGCATCCAAGACCACCTCCCTATATTTTACTACTCCCTCTACCCCCTAGACACAATTGGCCACGCCCTGGATGCCAGAGCAATGCCATGGCATGCAATGGCCGCGCTCTGGAGCGCGCTACAGTGCCCTGGCGCACTGTAGCCACCCCCAATCAGGAGCACCCGACCACCTCGGGCCTTCCCCTCGTGTCCCCCGAGGCCGCCTCGACGTCCGTGTCACGCAACTCTATCGGCCCCTTCCTCCTTCTCCCTCCTGCTGCCCCTCTCGCACGCGCACCGGCCGACCGCGAGCTCGAGTGAGCGGCTTCGCACGCGTGAAGCCTCTGGCACCTCCCCGCCCCCCTCTGCCTTTCCCTCGGCCAGGACCATGCCCACGAGCACCCTAGACACAACCCCATGCGCAGATTTGGCCTCTGGCATCACCTATGCTGTGGTCGTGGACGCCGTCCACGGTACTCCATCACCCCGCCTTAAACGACCATCCCGAGCACCTCCTCTTGGCACCATTCGCCCTCTCTCCCTCTCAGCTGTCCCCTCGACCAAACTTCTCCCTCTCACGTGCTCTCTACCCACCGCAATGGCCGGAGCTTCCCCGCCGGCCGCCGCCAAAATTCGGGCACCTCGGCCCCTGTCTCCCTCCCCTATCCAGTCCAGTACTTCCTCACCACCACCCCGAGACCCCATGGGGCTTTGTCCCGCCTCCATTTGTCCCCTCCGCACCTGCAACACCTCTGTCCATTGTCACCAACGCCGGACTCCGCCATGGCCGTGGCTCCGCTCACCTCCGTCCTCCCCTGGACGTGCCGGCAGTCGGGGCGGGTGCGGCGCCGTCCCCCGAGCACGCCCATGCCCCCGGCGCGTCCAACAGTGGCCGGTGGCGCCGGCTGTCGACGCCGGCATCTCCCGTGCCTCCTCCTCTGCGTCGTGCGGGGGAGAATGACGAACCCGCCAGGCGGGCCCCGCTTGTAAGCGCGACGAGGCCGCGGTGGGAGCATCTGCCGAGTGCCCCCCCTGATAAGTGGAGGCGCACCAGCCAGACTACGCCTCTCTGTAGTGTTGGCGTCCGCCGTAAATACGCCTTCGGCGTCACCACCTCCTTCGCGCCACTGAGCCGCTGGGCTGAGCCCAGTAGGCGATGTTTAGCTAGGCTCCGCCCGAAGCACATTATAAGGTTGATTTCTTTTCCCTTATTCTTTTTCCAGACAACGTGTAAAATCCATAAACAATTAATTTGGACTCCAAATTGGATGATTCAAATTTCTTCTGGCTCCATAAATCATGCTCTATCGTGCAACATGCACATTTTTCCAGAGACTTTTCCTTCACAAATATTATCAAAATGTCATTATTCATTTTCTGTGATGAACTTTAGAAAATCACAGAGAGCTCAAATTTGATCCAAATGCAGTGGTTCAAATTCCTAGGTGCTTGTCATATCCAAACTTAGTTTTGGAACATTTTTATTAATACTTTCTGTACCCCACCAAATAATGAGCCATTTCTTCATATTTATCAACTTTGCAAAATCCTAGGAAATTCATTTGAACTCCTAATCCAGTGAAACCAACTCCTAGATGCTTCTAAAATCATGACTTGTTAAATGGGTGCCCTTGCTCATTTTTCAAAAATATGTTTCTGTACACTTCTTTCAAATCCATAAACCCCTTGATTCCATCATATTGAAATGTTCCAAACTATCCATTGATCCAATACCTATGAAACCACCTTGGTTATTTTTCATATGACCAGAGGTATCCTAGAAAAGTCCAACTCCTATTTTTAGAGCACTTTTATATTTTGCTTTGTTGTGTTGCTTATTATGATTGTTTCCATCGTTAGTTGACGAAATAAACGGAGTACTCGGAGATGGACCAGAAGGTTTGAAGACTCGGAAGGATAGGGCAAGCAGCCCTTTGACCATGTTTGACAAACCTTTTTATGCATGTCATAGAGTACCATAATGTTGTTGTTACGGAATCATGATGCGGTGGAACCACTTTGATGGTTTGCCACTGCACTTCCGCGTTGATACTTGCATCAAACATGACCCTACCTTCCTATGAGGGTTATGTGGGTGGGAGTAGATAGATATATGCTATAGTAGTTGGCTACGCAAAAGAGGTCAGGGTTATGCATTGAGTGAAACAAGTGGGGTAAGACATACTTGCAGATAACCTAGTGGGTGCCACTAATGCCCCTGGGAGTTGATGGGAAACTAGGGCACTACTTGGTGAAGAAGTAGTGTATCGAGGCTTGATGAAAGTGTTGTTTACAGAGATGGATTAGATTTATGTGTGACTACCGTCGCAACCAAACATGCGCAACCACTCTACCCTTATATGGGAAAGGGCATTATTGATTACCTAGGTCGATACTAGCATGGTGCCCGCATTACTAGTGACGGGGGTGACATGAGGTCACTCTCGGGACGGGGTCGTACTTGGATCGGCGGCCATGACTGTCTTTACAGGGCACCGGACACACCGTTGGTACCCCGTGCTTGTGGTATGTGATGAATATGGGAGCGAGGCTGCAAAATCTTAAGATGTGAAATGTGGGGCACGGGGTTTGCTACCAATCGAGTGGACTCCATATTAGTGTCGCCTAGGGAAAGATAGTGATCGGGTACTTACCCCGGGTACTTGAGGTACCGCGGGTCGTGGATGACACGAAAGTTCCCCGGATCTTGTGGGTAAAGTGTGCAACCTCTGCAGAGTGTCAAACTATTCGAATAGTCGTGTCCACGGTCAAGGAAAGTTGGGTGGTGCTACTTAGACTATGTCCATAAGTTTCTGGAAAACAACACGGTTTGGGTAAATCTGTTGATGTGATTGTGAGAAAGTCACGATGAGCGTGAGCAAGAGTGGTTCATGAATCTTTCTCGATATTGATGTCTGAAACCTCCTGATACTTGTTGCTGACACATGCATGTCCATGTTATATGTTGATCATACTTGCATATGAAAAACTAGCTTTCCGCAAAAATGCCAATTTAGCCATAGAGCCTTGCATAATTATTTTGTCACCACACTTGGGTTGCTTGCGAGTACATTCAAAGTACTCATTGGCGTGCCACTGGTTATTTTATTGGCCAGGCAGGAGAGAACATGATTTGATGGAGATTTCTTGGAGACGAGCATGCGAGCTAGGACGCTTCCTAGTCAGAATGCCTGTAGGGTTAAGGCAGATGGCATGGGTCCAAGTTGTTATTGAAGATTTCCGCTGCGATGATATACTCAAGACTTGACCATAATGGTCCTATTTTTGTAACACGGTATGTATGGATGTAAGACACTTGTTATTCAGCTTCTGTGTGTTCAGTGAGCATTGATCTCTGGGATCACTGTACACGTGCATTTGGTGATCACGACTTATGAGTCGGGGTCCCCACAGAGCTGGTATCAGAGCCATCCTGACTGTAGGAAGCCTTAGTTAGCATGGTCGTTAGTTAGGGTAAAACTAATTTCAAAACTATTACTAGTTTTCAAAACTATCTATACTTCTCTTCCCTTCTCAGTTTTTCGAAAACTAGGCTATACCTAATCTCTTCCCCCTTCAAAACTGTTGGTCGCTAGAACCCTTATGCCCCTGACCACTGGATTTTCTGTAATCCTCGTGGAGTGCACTTGCCAAACACTCGCCCACCAATTCTGCACGCAAGAGTGGCGACACCACGACAAGACGATACCAACAGAAAATCCATCCTCGAGGAATGAGGACATGAAGACCCAGAAGATGGTGACACCCTTGACAGTGCCCCAAGAAGATGCAACATTGGCCTATGATGACCAGGGTATAGGTTATGCAAAATCATGATATACATTGCTAATAGAGTAATCATGTCACTACCGTTGTTGTATCGGCAACCACCGGTGGATGAGAACCTCGCCATTTGGTCCGCATCACTATAGTGAGCAGGAAAACGGTTCTCTTTGTCCCCCGCTCTTGGTGTCGATGTTGTAATCAACGTAACCGACATGTTGAACCTCTACTATGCCTTGTTAATATCATTGCATAAAGGATTGCCTACCTGGTACCCCCGACGTCCCAGAAGGCACAAGGGATCGTCGTGATTAAAGAAACAAGAGAAGACCAAGTCAATGCCAGCTACAAGGAGACACCTTCATCACATCACCTCATCATAAAGATTCTTCAGGCTCAACCCGGATCGTTCATCAAGCAACTACAAGGGACATAGCAACACCTGAGGAAAACTCAGAAGACTGCACGAGGCACAACTCACGACACTGAGTCCGAGAACCCCTAGGGTAGGATGAGTCGTGTACCCCCTATGCGCAGTCGAGTCCGTATGATGGTTCGAATAGAACCATGATTGTGTGTTGCTTGATTTTAATTGTTTGTGTTTTGATATAAGTCACACTGTTGCCCTAGGCAACAAGTACACGACTATATCACCTTCCTTGCCTTGTTTCTTTTGTTTCGGCCTTTTTGCACCTGTTTGTTTGCACCTGCACTATAGAACCCCCTTTAGGCATTCCCCTCCTCTACGCTACTTTTTCCCTCTCTTCTCTCTCCTCAACTGAAGACTTTTGCTACAACCTCCACGACCAAGTGCAACCCCGTAGAGTTATGTTTAACCCTCCAGGCTAGAGACCCATTCCTATACCCTTTGAGACTTCACGAGACACTCCAGCACGAATCCTTAACCATGTGCTTAACCCATAGAATTGCAAGAGAACCCGTTAAGCCTCTGCAACCTTGCACAACACTGGGTTCGTAATGGAACTAGTGGACACAGTGAGTGAGCACATTTTCGTCCTAATATAGCACAAGAACTGACGATGCCATAGATAGACCATTTTGAGGATATTAGACAGATAACTTGGTGGATTTATATCAGTGACTTCGAGGAATTATCTGAGACCTTGATGGATTGTGAGGTTTTCATGTTGGTGGGATCACAATTACTAGGGTGGCGTAACTTTCATCACCCCGGAATAACTTGGGTTTGCAGGGCAATTGTGGTTGCAAGATGAAATTCTTGGAGGTGTAAGGATTTGACTTGATCAGATAGTATTGATGGGAGATAGTTGACATTTTGAGGATGACTTGGGGAAATGCAGGAATTCTCATTGGACATGAGATTTGGTTTAAGTAGGTGAATCTGGTTGGATATAGATGCTAGATATGTCTGCATGGTTCAGAGTAAATTGGATTTTGACCGATGATCCTGATCATGATACCATGCTTCTCGGTGGACAACAACCTAGGAGATTGGATTATTTGTCGGAGTTGATTTAGGGATCTATATAATCATGACCTTGGAAGTTACTTGACCCGGATGTTGGGAATTTGGTGGACTTACTATCGTAATGCCTAGTCCTTCCAAGTATTTGGGTATTATAAGGACTTGAGATCTTGTGGAACACCATAGACATCGGATTTGTAGAATTGTTGGATTATGTAGTGATTGATGGAAATTACCGGCCTATTGGAGTTGATATATAGGAAGGAAACAAAATCTTGGAGTGGCATATGACGTGTTTCCATAGAATAGAGATGCATTATCGTGAGCCTTGCAAGAATAGATTGAGTGCTTGGATTGTGGAGATTAATTTAAGCTTAGCTGCATGTATGATCTACCCATGGATTTTAGGGGTAGACATACATATGGATTTGGGGATCGTAGACAAGTACAATTTTGTTAGTCCGCCTCTTGAGAGTCATGAGGTTATTTATGGCATAAGTGGTGATTGAAGTTGGTCTATACGAGAGGATGCATTTAGTGGTATAAGGTTATTCGTTTGGGATACTAGATAGAGCCATTGGCATCTCAGAAACCGTGCTTAAGGATAAGATAATAAACGTTCACTCACTCACTAGAATCCTTGAAACCCTTAAGCCCCACCGAGCCACAACATGGTCAGATCCTGACCACAGCCTTGACACTGAGTCAAGAAGACCTCTGCCAGTACTCAACGGAGACCACCACCAATACCCCAGCCTACCTTGCGTACTCCATAGACTTCATGGAGTACTTGGACAAGTTAGTTGTCATCTTTATTTGGCAGCATACTTGACTACCCGAAGACGAAGGGAGAGCTGTGCAGCTGGTTAGAAGACGATTGAAGACCGACATGTCAAGAAAGAAGGACTACATCGACCACCACCATCAATAAATAAACTCCTGCGTCCAAGACCAGGCGTATCTGCAAACCACTCCTCTCGAAGGGACCGAGCATTTCAGTGTCGAACGGACACTCACACCAAGATTTATCAACCTTCTTCAAGTTCACTTCAAGTCAAATAGTAGACGGCTACCAGCTAGACTTACCACCTGAGATACCCACCGTGCACCAAATATTCCACGGGTCACCACTCTGGAAGTACTTCTTACTTCCTAACTAGCCCGGTCCCCGCAAGGACATCGATCACCGAGCCTTTGACATCTAGCTCAACCTAACCCATACAAGAGATCCCTCAGCAACCTGCATCAAAGAGGGCAACAAGCAAGAAGCCACACCACCAAGTACTTCAAGATTCCATGGAGCACCACTCGGAAGCAGAACCAACAAGAAGAAGTGAAGACTACCCCGTATCCAAGACTCCGTATTCCTTTCCACGCCTAGTGTGGGAATCTCGGGGACGAGATTCTTGTAAGGGGGGTAGGTCTGTCACACCCTGATTTTCATGCCACATTGCTTAAGCTAATAATCATGCTAAAAATGTGGATTGACAAAAACTTTTGAGTGTTTTGGACATTGTTTGATATGATTTTTGTCTGTTGCTTGCTAGTGCTCTAAAAATCAAATAAATCCTCCAGCTCTTATACTTCATCTCCTTGATCCAAAACCTTTTCCCAATGATCATGCCATGTGTATAGACCAGTATAGTATTTTCTTATAAAAATATTTTGGCCAAATAGTATTTTCTAAAATTAGTTTTCCAAAAACCCCTGAATTGAGGTTTGCACTACAAGTACCTTATTTAGGGTGTGAAAAATCTTTCAAAAGGTATATTTGAATCCTATTAGGTATAGGACTCCGATAAACCACAAAATTATAATTTTAAAAGTTATTTTTATATTTTATTTAAAAGATTGTTCTTAAGGCCAGAAATGGTCTTATATAGGGAAAAATTATTTAATTATTTCAAAAATATTTGCCAAAATTCAGGGAAACTCACTGGACATATATTGTCCATATATAAGAGTTTCAACACATGGTCATGTTCAAAATATTGGACAAATCCTTCCAAAACCCTTTCTGGATATTTCAAGCTTTTGAAATATTTACAATGGAAATATTCTCCAAAAATTCCAGGGAAATTCTATCATGTCAAATATGACATATTTGATGATCTTGCAAAGCCTCTTGCCTTGAAGATCAAGGAAACATCATCTAATCCCCTCAAAACCATTTCTATCTATTTTGAAGTTTGAGCAACTTTACATTGCCAAACTTGTCCAAATCCTCTCAAACTTGGTGCTCATGCTAGAATGGTCTAATTATGCATCTAGACAAAATGGCACAAGTATTGGAGAAGCATAACTTGATCTAAGTGCCCCAAAACCCTTTCTGACCAGATCCAAATTTGGACAACTCTACATTGCCAACATATTACTTGGGGCCTCAAATTTTGTGGACATGCTCACAACCCCAAATGATGACACTACACCAAGTGGTGCATCAAGGGGAGATGATTTGCTTAACCTAATCTTGAGAAATCCATTTCTGTTGATTTCCAGGGTTCACCAAAGTTGCATTGGCAACTTTGCCCAAATGAGCTCAAATTTGGTGGAAGGGCCTAAATCTATGTGCCATTTCATCCTGTTAAGTCCCATGTCAATGGGAAGTCATTTGCTTGCCCAAAACTACATCAAACACCTTCTGCCATTTTACCAAAACCACTGTTCTGCCCCCTTTTACTATTCTACTTGAGCTCAACTTTTTACCACAGCTGCTCGTAGTCATCTTCTACCTCCAGTAACTTCCCCATGGCCAGAGCTCAATGATTGAGGGGTGAAAACCCCATTTTTACTCTTCTGGACAACAGCTTTCTCCTCCTCTTTCACCTCCCTCCTCACTCCAGTGCCTCTCCATGGCATCCAAGACCACCTCCCTATATTTTACTACTCCCTCTACCCCCTAGACACAATTGGCCACGCCCTGGACGCCAGAGCAATGCCATGGCATGCAATGGCCGCGCTCTGGAGCGCGCTATAGTGCCCTGGCGCACTGTAGCCACCCCCAATCAGGAGCACCCGACCACGCAACGCTGTCGGCCCCTTCCTCCTTCTCCCTCCTGCTGCCCCTCTCGCACGCGCACCGGCCGACCGCGAGGTCTAGTGAGCGGCTTCGCACGCGTGAAGCCTCTGGCACCTCCCCGCTCCACCTCTTCCTTTCCCTCGGCCAAGACCATGCCCACGAGCACCCTAGACACAGCCCCAAGCGCAGATTTGGCCTATGGCATCACCTATGCCGTGGCCGTGGACGTCGTCCACGGTACTCCATCACCCCGCCTTAAACGACCATCCCGAGCCCCTCCTCTAGGCACCATTCGCCCTCTCTCCCTCTCAGCTGTCCCCTCGACCAAACTTCTCCTACTCACGTGCTCTCTACCCACCGCAATGGCCAGAGCTTCCCCACCGGCCACCGCCAAAATTCGGGCACATCGGCCCCTGTCTCCCTCCCCTACCCACTCAAGTACTTCCTCACCACCACCCCGAGACCCCATGGGGCTTTGTCCCGCCTCCATTTGTCCCCTCCGCGCCTGCAACACCTCTGTCCATTGTCACCGACGCCGGACTCCGCCATGGCCGTGGCTCCGCTCACCTCCGTCCTCCCCTGGACGTGCAGGCAATCGGGGCGGGTGCGGCACCGTCCCCCGAGCACGCCCATGCCCCCGGCGCGTACAACAGTGGCCGGTGGCGCCGGCTGTCGACGCCGGCATCTCCCGTGCCTCCTCCTCTGCGTCGGGCGGGGGGAGAACGATGAACCCGCCAGGCAAGCCCCGCCTGTAAGAGCCACGAGGCCGCGGTGGGAGCATCTGACGAGTGCCCCCCCCCCCCCGATAAGTGGAGGCGCACCAGCCAGACTACGCCTCTCTGTAGTGTTGGCGCCAGCCGAAATACGCCTTCGGCGTCACCACCTCCTTCGCGCCGCTGAGCTGAGCCCAGTAGGCGATGTTTAGCTGGGCTCCGCCCAGAGCACATTATAAGGTTGATTTCTTTTCCCTTATTCTTTTTCTAGACAACGTGTAAAATCCATAAACAATTAATTTGGACTCCAAATTGGATGATTCAAATTTCTTCTGGCTCCATAAATCATGCTCTATCACATGGTGCAACATGCACATTTTTCCAGAGACTTTTCCTTCACAAATATTATCAAAATTTCATTATTCATTTTCTGTGATGAACTTTAGAAAATCACACAGAGCTCAAATTTGATCCAAATGCAGTTGTTCAAATTCCTAGGTGATTGCCATATCCAAACTTAGTTTTGGAACATTTTTATTAATACTTTCTGTAACCCACCAAATAATGAGCCATTTCTTCATATTTATCAAGTTTGCAAAATCCTAGGAAATTCATTTAAACTCCAAATCCAGTGAAACCAACTCCTAGATGCTTCTAAAATCATGACTTGTTAAATGGGTGCCCTTGCTCATTTTTCAAAAATATGTTTCTGTACACTTCTTTCAAATCTATAAACCGCTTGATTCCATCATATTGAAATGTTCCAAACTATCCATTGATCCAATACCTATGAAACCACCTTGGTTATTTTTCATATGACCAAAGGTATCCTAGAAAAGTCCAAATCCTATTTTTAGAGCACTTTTATATTTTGCTTTGTTGTGTTGCTTATTATGATTGTTTCCATCGTTAGTTGACGAAATGAACGGAGTACTCGGAGATGGACCAAAAGGTTTGAAGACTCGGAAGGATAAGGCAAGCAGCCCTTTGACCATGTTTGACAAACCTTTTTATGCATGTCATATAGTACCATAATGTTGTTGTCACAGAATCATGATGAGGTGGAACCACTTTGATGGTTTGCCACTGCACTTCCTCGTTGATACTTGCATCAAACATGACCCTACCTTCCTATGAGGGTTATGTGGGTGGGAGTAGATAGATATATGCTATAGTAGTTGGCTACGCAAAATGGGTCAGGGTTATGCATTGAGTGAAACAAGTGTGGTAAGACATACTTGTAGATAACCAGTCGGTGCCACTAATGCCCCTGGGAGTTGATGAGGAACTAGGGCACTAATTGGTGAAGAAGTAGTGTACCGAGGCTTGATGAAAGTGTTGTTTACAGAGATGGATTAGATTTATGTGTGACTACCGTCCCAACCAAACATGCGCAACCACTCTACCCTTATATGGGAAAGGGCATTATTGATTACCTAGGTCGATACTAGCATGGTGCCCGCATTACTAGTGACGGGGTGACATGAAGTCACTCTCGGGACGGGGTCGTGCTTGGATAGGCGGCCATGACTTTCTTTACAGGGCACCGGACACACCGTTGGTACCCCGTGCTTGTGGTATGTGATGAATATGGGAGCGAGGCTCCAAAATCTTAAGATGTGAAATGTGGGGCACGGGGGTTGCTACCAATCGAGTGGACTCCATATTAGTGTCGCCTAGGGAAAGATAGTGATCGGGTGCTTACCCCGGGTACTTGAGGTACCGCGGGTCGTGGATGACACGGAAGTTCCCCGGATCTTGTGGGTAAAGTGTGCAACCTCTGCAGAGTGTCAAACTATTCAAATAGCCGTGTCCACGGTCAAGGACAGTTGGGTGGTGCTACTTAGACTATGTCCATATGTTTCTGGAAAATAACACGGTTTGGGTAAATCTGTTGATGTGATTGTGAGAAAGTCATGATGAGCGTGAGCAAGAGTGGTTCATGACTCTTTCTCGATATTGATGTCTGAAACCTCCTGATACTTGGTGCAGACACATGCATGTCCATGTTATATGTTGATCATACTTGCATATGAAAAACTAGCTTTCCGCAAAAATGCCAATTTAGCCGTAGAGCCTTGCATAATTATTCTGTCACAACACTTGGGTTGCTTGCGAGTACATTCAAAGTACTCATTGGCTTGCCACTGGTTATTTTATTGGCCAGGCAGGAGAGAACAGGATTTGCTGAAGATTTCTTGGTGACGAGCATGCGAGCTAGGACGCTTCCCAGTCAGAATGCCTGTAGGGTTAAGGCAGATGGCATGGGTCCAAGTTGTTATTGAAGATTTCCGCTGCGATGATATACTCAAGACTTGACCATAATGGTCCTATTTGTGTAACACGGTATGTATGGATGTAACACTCTTGTTATTCAACTTCTGTGTGTTCAGTGAGCATTGATCTCTGGGATCACTTTACACGTGCATTCGGTGATCACGACTTATGAGTCGGGGTCCCCACACACGCTGAGGACCGTAAGAAAGACGGGAAGTTGAGAGCACCCGCTGACAGGTCGCAGTGGAGAAAAATCGAGAGAACGTACTGGAGGAGTTTGTAGGTAACGCAAGGAACGTATGGGTTGGTTTAAGCGCGGATGGCATTAATCCTTTTGGGGAGCAGAGCAGCAATCACAGCACCTGGCCCGTGACTCTATGTATCTATAACCTTCCTCCTTGGCTGTGCATGAAGCGGAAGTTTATTATGATGCCAATACTCATCCAAGGCCCTAAGCAACCCAGCAACGACATTGATGTGTACCTAAGGCCATTAGTTGAAGAACTTTTACAACCGTGGAATGGACAAGGTGTACGTGCGTGGGATGAGGCCAACCAGGAGGAATTTGACATACATGCGTTGCTGTTTGTAACCATCAATGATTGGCCTGCTCTCAGTAACCTTTCAGGACAAACAAACAAGGGATACCACGCATGCACGCACTGTTTAGATGACACCCAAAGTATATACCTGGACAGATGCAGGAAGAATGTGTACCTGGGGCATCGTCGATTTCTTCCGACCAATCATCTATGTCGAAAGAAAGGAAAACATTTCAAAGGCGAGGCTGATCACCGGAAGAAGCCCGCCATGCGTACCGGTGATCACGTACTTGATATGGTCAATGATTTATAGGTAATCTTTGGATAGGGTCCCGGCAGACTATCTGTTCCGAATGACGATGAGGGACGCGCACCCATGTGGAAGAAGAAATCTATATTTTGGGACCTACCCTACTAGAAAGACCTAGAGGTCCGCTCCTCAATCGACGTGATGCACGTGACGAAGAACCTTTGCGTGAACCTGCTAGGCTTCTTGGGCATGTATGGGAAGACAAAAGATACACTGGAGGCACGGGAGGCCATGCAACGTTTGCACGAAAAAGACGGCCTGCCTCCAAAGCAGTATGAAGGTCCTGCCAGCTACGCTCTTACCAAAGAAGAGAAGGAAATCTTCTTTGCATGCCTGCTCAATATGAAGGTCCCGTCTGGCTTCTCGTCGAATATAAAAGGGATAATAAATATGGCAGAGAAAAAGTTCCGGAACCTAAAGTCTCATGACTGCCACGTGATTATGACGTAACTGCTTCCGGTTGCACTAAGGGGGCTTCTACCGGAAAACGTCCGGTTAGCCATTGTGAAGCTATGCGCATTCCTCAATGCAATCTCTCAGAAGGTGATCGATGCAGAAATCATACCAAGGCTAAGGAGTGATGTGGCGCAATGTCTTGTCAGTTTCGAGCTGGTGTTCCCACCATCCTTCTTCAATATCATGACGCACGTCCTAGTTCATCTAGTCGATGAGATTGTCATTCTGGGCCCCGTATTTCTACACAATATGTTCCCCTTTGAGAGGTTCACGGGAGTCCTAAAGAAATATGTCCGTAACCGCGCTAGGCCTGAAGGAAGCATCTCCATGGGCCATCAAACAGAGGATGTCATTGGGTTTTGTGTTGACTTCATTCCTAGCCTTCAGAAGATTGGTCTCCCTAAATCGCGGTATGAGGGGAGACTAACTGGGAAAGGCACGCTTGGAGGGGAGTCAATAATATGCAGGGACGGGCATTCTTGGTCAGAAGCACACTACACAGTTCTACAGAACTCTACTCTAGTGACCCCGTATGTCGATGAACACAAGAACAGTCTGTGCTCCAAACACCCGGAGCGGTGTGACGACTGGATTACATGTGAAGACATCAAGACTTTCGGCAGTTGGTTGGAAACACGTCTCAGAGGTGACAACACTGTTTGTGATGAGCTGTACTCGTTGTCCAGGGGACCATCTTCGACTGTATTGACTTACAAAGTATACGAGATAAATGGGAATACATTTTACACGATCTCTTAAGATAAAAAGAGCACCAACGAAAACAGCGATGTCCGCTTTGATGCAGCAACTAATAAGGGAAAGGACACATATTATGGTTACATAGTGGACATATGGGAACTTGACTACGGACATGATTTTAAGATCCCTTTCTTTAAGTGCAAATGGGTAAATCTGTCAGGAGGCGGGGTACAGGTAGACCCAGATTACAGAATGACAACAGACAAAACGTTCGTCCAAGCCAATGATGCAGCGCAGGTTTTCTATGTGAAGGACATGTCTACAAGAACCAAAAAAAAGAAATGATATGGAAGTGAACACATCAAACGATGAACCAAAGCGCCACATAGTTCTTTCAGGAAAAAGAGACATCGTGGGAGTGGAGGACGAGACAGACATTTCCGAAGATTACGAAAAGTTTCATGAAATTCCCCCCTTCAAAATCAAGGCTGACCCAAGCACCCTGGTAAACAATGAAGATTATCCATGGTTACGGCACAATAAGCAAAGGACACAAGCGAAGAAAAAGTGAAGACTTTTTCTCCACAACTATTGTGATGATGCCTTTAATCTAGAATATCACTTTGTAATTGTGCATTTCGAACACAGAAGTAGTTTGTCGTTCAAATAAGTTAAAATTTTAAAATCCCTTTGTAACAGATGAGGTTTTGTCTAAAACCCTGATACCTCAATACAGATAGTACATTTTGTATTAGTGAAAATAGAATTATATAAAATTTATGCAACTAAAATTATGAAAGTATTTTTTGTTCTAAAAGCAAAAAATAAATTAATAAAATAAATAAAAAAGCAAAAACTAAAATAAAATAAAATAGTAGAATAAAAATAAAATAAATAACTAGAAACAAAATAAACTTTAATAAAGTAAAATAAATAATCTTTAATAAATAAATAAAAATAGCAACACTAAGTGTTTTGTTGAAAGTAGAAACAAAACTAAAAAATAAAGCAACAAAGAAAAAAAAATGGCACCTACTGGGCCAACACGGCCTGAATACGACTAGAAGCCCAACAATGGGCCAGGATTCAGGCCCGTAGAAAGCCCAGCAAGCCCACAGGCATAGAAGTGTGAGCTTAGGCCCATAGGCCTGCAGTTCAGAGGAGTTCAAGATGGAGGAGGTAGCGGGGCTTATAAACATGTGCTGGGTGCTCTCAGCTAGCGAGGTGGGACTAAACTCCCACCACCACGCCGTTGTGCACAATCTATTGGTCCCGGTTGGTGGCGCGAACCGGGACCAATACACACCTTTGGTCCTGGTTCGTGGCACCAACCGGGACCAATACCCCCCTTTTAGCCCCGGTTGGTGCAACCAACCGGGACCAAAGGCCTCAGCTTCCCGCCCTCTGGGCTGCTCAAAAGAGACCTTTGGTCCCGGTTGGTGCCACGAACCAGGAGTAAAGGGGGGCATTGGTCCCGGTTGGTGCCACCAACCGGGACCAAAGCTCCGTCTATATAAGCTAGCCCTTAGGTAAATTTCAGTTATCTTCTTCCCCCCGTCTCGACGACGCCGCTAGGCTGCCCCTCTGCCTCGTCGTCGCCCCTGCTTCCGACATTGTCCCGCGCCGCCCCGACGCCGTCACCGCCCTGCGTCGCCCCGACGCCGTCGCTGCCCCACGCCGCCCCGACCCCGACGTCGCTGCCCCACGCCGATCCCTGTCGGCTCCGACTTCTGTGAGCCTCACCGCGCCGTTCCCCCTCATCTCCCCTTCCCCCCGCGCCCCAAAACCGCCACGAGGCCGCCCCAACGCCGCCGCCCACCCCGACGCCGCCGACGAGCTGTGCATAGATTTTTTTCTGTTAATTACATTGTAGTGTATATGATGATGATGATGATGATGATGATGTATGTATGTTCATATGCAAAAGTTAGAAATTTCATAGAAGTTTTATGATTTTTATTTTGTTCATATAATTTTTATGATTTTTTTCTATTGTAATTTTGTTCATAAAGTTTTAGGATGAATAAAAAGAAGAAGAAGAAAAAAAAGGAGGAGGAGAAGTTTTGTTTAGTTTTAGGATTATTTTAGTTTATGTTTAGGTTACGAAGAAGGAAAAGAAAAAGGAGAAGGAAGAAGTTGAGAAATAAATAAGTTTTTAGATGTATAATATATGATGATGATGATGATGATGATGTAATTTTATTCGATGATATATGATGATGTAATTTTGTCGATATACCTCAGCCCGATAACTTTGACATGAGGGGGGTCGATCGATATCTACCCCCCTACCCTATAACATTTTTTCTACATATATGTCGTCGTTCTCGATATATATATATACCCCCTCCCCGATAACTTCGACATAGGGGGGGGGGGAAGGTGAGGGTTGCCGAGGGGTCGAGGGTTGCCGAGGGGTCGGGGGGTGGAGGGTCGAGGGTTCGAGGATCGCAGAGGGGCCGAGGTTTCGAGTGTCGTCGAGGGGTGAATTTTTTCTGTAGTAGTAGATGATGTTGATATATGAAAACTTGATTGGTCAATTTTTTGTACTAGATGATGATGATATATATGGTGATATATGTAAACTTGTTTAGATGTATAATATATGATGATGATGATGTAATTTTATTCGATGATATATGATGATGTAATTTTTTCGATATACCCCCTCCCCGATAACTTCGACATGAGGGGGGTCGATCGATATCTACCCCCCTACCCTACAACAATTATTTTCTACGTATATGTCGTCGTTCTCGATATATATATACCCCCTCCCTGATAGCTTCGACATGAGGGGGGAGGGGTAGCCGAGGGGTCGAGGGTTGCTGAGGGTTCGAGGGTCGAGGGGGTCGAGGGTCGCCGAGGCCACCGCAAACCCTAGAGAAGCGTCGAGGCCACTAGTATATCCGTTCTATCTTGTTTGTATAATAATTGCCATGTCGTAATATTTGCAGAAACTATGGAGATAGGACGAGACGAGGTAGCAGAACATGTGTTGGGGGACATAATCGCAGACGGAGCTGCTGTCGAATTGTGTATGAACGAGGACTACGATGGTCATTTCGAAGGGCTCCGGAGAAACCAGTTATAGAGGAATTGGTCAAGGCGGCCGCTCTTAAGAAGATGGAGGAGCTATTCAGGAGGTGGAAGAATGAGCTGAATGCAAAGTTTGTCGAAAAAAGAAGACTCAAGAATTCACCGGCCGGTTTGAGAAGATCAGAGATCACTGGGACGCATTTGTGGCCCACAAGAAATCAGAAAAGAGTAAGCAGATGTCAGAGAGAAACAAGAAAAATGCTGCGAAGAAGCTGTATCACCATCGCATGGGGTCAGGTGGCTACCTCAAAGCCCGGCCGTTGTGGGACAAGGCCGAGAATGACCTGATTGCTAAAGGGATCGAACCACAGACATTACACTTGCCAGACTGTTCAAGGACTTGGTTCTTTGGAGTTGGGGGAACCTTGGACCCTGTAACAGGGAAGTGCATTTGGACGAAGGAGCAACTTGCAATACCCATCAAGAAGCTTCAGTTCTATATCGAAGCAGCGCAGCAAGGGACGTTCGTTCCCGACAGAGAGAACGACGAGCTCACAATGGCCCTCGGGAATCCCGAGCACCCTGGACGGACCCGAGGCACGCCAGGCTCCCTTTCGTGGAAGGCCAGGTTTCCTGACGCACACGGTTACAAATGCCGGGACAGGAAGAAGAAAGTGGATGAGACCACTTTGCAGGCGCTGCACGCAAGAGTAAAAGCGCTAGAGGACGAACGCGAAGAAACTCGCAACAAGCAACTTGTCGAAGCTACCCCGCCATCTCAGCGGAAAAGCAGCGTGGTTTCCACCGAGCTGCCTGAGGAGCCAGTCTTGGATGCTCCAGCTGATAGCTACCCCGTGGATGCTATCATGGAGTCTCAAGATTGCCACCTTATGACGCAATGGATGCAATTCAAAGTCAAGGCGGCTGTAGGCTCTGTTTATCCTTCGGAACCCGGTGCAACTTTTCACTGTCGTCCGATTCCAGAAGGATATCCTAGGGTGATGGTGGATCAAATAACGGAGGGGTTTGAGGATCTCGAGCATGACCATCCTACCGGTGAAGGGGAGACTCGGCTGGGATCTTCTCTCAAGACTCCATGCCTATGGCGGAAGGACCTCATCAAGCTTGTGAACAAGACGCCTCCGGCGAGTCAAAGCACTCCACCTCCTCCTCCGCCTCCTCCTCCGGCAAGGGATCAGCGCACTCCATCTCCTTCTCCGGGTGATCTGGCGCGTGGCGGCTCTCCGCCTCCTTCTCCGCCTGCGCTGGCGCGTCCGAACAACCCGCCTCCTCCTCCGCCTGCGCCGGCGCGTCCGAGCAGCCCGCCTCCTCCTCCGCCTCGTCAGCAAGGCGTGAAGAGAGCTGCCGACGCTCCGGCTGCTCCGACGCGTGGTAGCACCCCGCCTCCTCTTCCGCCTCGTAAGCAACAAAAGAAGGCAGCCGCTGAGACTGCTCAGGCGTCTAGCAGTACAACCAGAGGTAGGAGGCAATACAGATACGGTCCATCTCTCAGGCCCTTAGAGAATTTAACATACGAGAGGACCGACGAGGAGAACGCGGAGATCTGCAAAGCCGAAGTGCAGGACTTCTTTGCAAAGAAACATGTACCTCCAAAGCAGAAGATAGATCCGGCGAGAGCGAAGCGCACTATTGATGCCCTGAAGAAACCACCACCGTCTCCGCCGAAAAGCAACTATGAGCGCATTATTCAAAAGTCATATGTCAAAGCATCACGGTTGAGAAGTACTTGCAGTGATCAAAGGTTAGCACAGAAAACAAGTGGGAAACAAATTCCCCAGCTCGGCGAACAAGAGAACCAATCGTGCCCCCCGCTCAAGGTGCCTAGCGACATGGTCCCTCATCATCCGGGGATGGCGCCCGGTACCAATCTTGCAGATTACGTGCCCGATAAGTTACTTCCTGATGTGTTAGAGGTGGATGACCATAAATACCAGTACGGGAAGCCTCTCGCCAAAGATCCCAGAACTCTAACCACGATGATGCGAAGATTGCATGACTGGTACATGGAAACCTGCACAGACTCTGGTGGCTAGGATACTCTGATGCTGAAAGTTACAGCGGATCACGACCTCGTTGGAATTGATTTGTTGTCTATTACATTTGAGGAGTTCTTCCAGATTTTCAATCAGAGGGCCCTCGATAAACCATCGGTCACTAGCTATTGTCTGTAAGTACTAGTTCTGTCATCAATTAAGTCTCTATATATAGCTCAGCTCTTCATATTGCAAGTATACTTCATTGCAAGTATATATAATTATCCTCGCTATATTATGCAGGTTGAAGATCATGGAATGTAGAAAAGCTGATATCGACGATATTGGCTTCATTAACATAAATCTCATAGATGAATATCAGGTAAAAGATCATGCAAAAGAAGCCGAGGCCAACTTGCTACAATCGTTGATAGTAAATCAAAACAAAGATAAAATACTCTTTTCTTACAACTTCAAGTGAGTGTTACTGTCTTGTGCATATTCGGTTTTCCTTAATTATATATTACCCGAGGTTATAGTAATTAATGTAATTGATGAGTTGTATGGATGCGTGCGCAGTTTCCACTATATTCTTCTAGAGATTAAGCTTGAGGAGGGACTAGTAACCGTCTTAGACTCGAGACCAAAAGATCCCAAGGAGTATGCGGACATGTCTAAAATGCTCAACAAGTAAGTTCAATCGATCATTACCGCACCATATCGGCAACTTTGTTCATTTTCCTGATATGAAGTAATTGTTTTCTTTGTCTCGCAGGGTTTGGAAATAATTCGCCAAAAAAGTTCTGGTAATGCCGCGGCAACTGCGATGGATTTACCCGAAAGTAAGTACGCCTAGCTAGCTAGTTCCGCGCATCTCCCGTTGACTCTAGCTATACTTTTATCAATGCCTTTATAATGCTTCATTATCAGTTTGATTGAAATCTATTTCTTGTAAAGTGCTTGTGGCAGGAAGCCGGGAATAATTACCGTGGATACTAAGTCTGCGAGTTAATCTACAACGCAACAGCCAAGAATAGGCGGGGCTACTCTAAAAGACAATTTGAGGTGAGTAAGCAAAAATATTCACAATTTTATTTTATTACCATCATTTCTGTTGAGTTTAATTCATATATATATATATATATATATATATATATATATATATATATATATATATATATATATATATATATATGTATTGACCCCCTTCTTCAAATTAGATGTGGAAGATGCGGGATGAACTCCTACCACAAGATCTCATACGGGCAATTCAAGAGGAATTGGCTGGATTCTTTCTTGATCACGTCATCAATAAAGCCGGAGAATTCCATCTGGATTATGATTTAATATGTTAGGGAATTATAGTAAGAGATCTGATATTGTATGTATGCATCCAGTAGGGTCGGATAGATATACGAAAACTTGTTGTTCGATCTATCTCTCTCAAAGAAGGAGAGAGGTCGATCTTCTATACTTAATGGTTTCCTTCATTTGCTTACTAGCTAGCGTGTGGAGTCCTCCGATCTATACGTATATATATAAAACATAGCGTCGACCAAGCACGGAGATAAGAGGGGACACTTCTCTCTATTAGCGGGCTAACACAATATATGAAACCCCTAAATTAACACTACAAAACCCCCCAAACCCCCTTCCCCCTTTCAAAACAAAAAACAAAAACCCGAGCCACTGAACTGCTGACGCGTGGAAGCTTATTTGTCCCGGTTTGTGCTACAACCCGGGACAAAAGGCCCCCCTGCCTGGGCAAGCCGCAGTGGCCACGTGGAACACCATCTGTCCCGGTTGGTATAAGAACCGGACTAATGGTCTAGGGCATTTGTATCAACCGTTTAGTCCCGGTTCCCCAACCGGGACTAATGGCCCTTACAAACCGGGATAAATGGCCCTTTTTCTACTAGTTATTTTTGCTTTCTAGATGGTTATTCTAGTTTCTCTCAAATACCTGTGTCAAAAGGGGATCAACAAAAGACCACTTTTACTTGTCCTTTAGGTACCTTTGCTTATAGACGTATGCCTTTTGTTCTATGTAGTGCACCTGCTACCTTTCAAAGATGCATGATGGCTATATTCTCTGATTTTTGTGAAAAGATTGTTGAGGTTTTCATGGATGATTTTTCCGTTTACAGAACTTCTTTTGATGATTGCTTGAGCAACCTTGATCGAGTTTTGTAGAGATGTGAAGACAATAATGTTGTCTTAAATTGGGAGAAGTGCCACTTTATGGTTAATGAAGGCATTGTCTTGGGACATAAAACTTCTGAAAGAGGTATTGAAGTTGACAAGGCTAAGGTTGATGCTATCTAAAAGATGTCGTGTCCCAAGGACATCAAAGGTATATGAAGTTTCCTTGGTCATGTCGGGTTTTATAGGAGGTTCATTAAGGACTTCTCCAAAATCTCCAGGCCTCTGACTGATCTCTTACAAAAATATGTTCCTTTTGTCTTTGATGATGATTGTTTAGAAGTATTTTAAATACTTAAGAAAGCATTGATATCTGCACCTATTGTCCAGTCTCCTGACTGGAATTTACCCTTTGAGATTATGTGCGATGCTAGTGATTATGTTGTAGGTGCTGTTCTAGGACAAAGAGTTGATAAAAAATTGAATGTTATCCAATATGCTAGTAAAACTCTAGACAGTGCCCAGAGAAATTATTTTACTACCCAGAAAGAATTTTTAGCAGTTGTATTTGCATGTAATAAGTTTAGGCCTTATATTGCTGACTCTAAAGTAACTATTCACACTGATCATGCTGCTATCAAATACCTTATGGAAAAGAAAGATGCTAAACCTAGACTTATTAGATGCGTTCTCCTGCTGCAAGAATTTGATTTGCATATTATTGATAGAAAGGGAGCTGAGAGCCCCGTTGTAGACAACTTGTCTAGGGTAGAGAATATTCTTGATGACCCACTACCTATTGATGATAGCTTTCCAGATGAACAATTAGCTGTCATAAATACTTCTCGTACTGCTCCATGGTATGCTGATTATGCTAATTACATTGTTGCTAAGTTTATACCACCTAGTTTCACATACCATCAAAAGAAAAAGTTCTTCTATGATTTGAGACATTACTTCTAGGGCGACCCACACCTTTATAAAGAAGGAGTAGATGGTATTATTAGACATTGTGTACCTGAGCATGAACAGCAATAGATCCTACGCAAGTGCCACTCCGAAGCTTATGGGGGACACCATGCTGGAGATAGAACTGCACATAAGGTATTGCAATCTGGTTTTTATTGGCCTACTCTCTCCAAGGATGCTCATAAGTTTGTCTTATCTTGTGATGAATGTCAAAGAATTGGTAATATCAGTAGACGTCAAGAAATGCTTATGAATTTTTCACTTGTTATTAAACCATTTGATGTCTGGAGCTTTGATTATATGGGGTCATTTCCTTCCTCTAATGGGTACACACACATTTTAGTTGCATCCCCTTATCACCCACAGTCTGGTGGTCAAGTAGAACTAAGTAATAGAGAGCTGAACGTAATTTTACAAAAGACATCTAATAGGTCTAGAAAGAATTGGTCCAAGAAAATTGATGATGCGTTATGGGCCTACAGAACTGCATACAAAAATCCTATGGGTATGTCTCCATATAAAATGGTTTATGGAAAAGCATGTCACTTACCTCTTGAGCTAGAACATATGGAATATTGGGCTTTTAAAGAGCTCAATTATGATTTCAAACTTGCCGGTGAGAAGAGGTTATTTGACATTAGCTTACTTGATGAATGGAGAACCCAAGCTTATAAGAATGCCAAGCTGTTTAAAGAAAAGGTTAAAAGATGGCATGACAAAAGGATACAAAAGTGCGAGTTTAACGTAGGTGGTTATGTCTTGCTATTCAACTCTCGTTTAAGATTTTTCGCAGGAAAACTTGTCTCTATATGGGAAGGTCCTTACGTTATCGAGGAGGTCTACCGTTCCGGTGCCATAAAAATCAATAACTTTGAAGGCACAAATCTGAAGGTGGTGAACGGTCAAAGAATCAAACATTATATCTCAGGTAATCCTATAAATGTTGAAACCAATGTTATTGAAACCGTAACCCCGGAGGAATACATAAGAGACACTTTCCAGAATGATTAAGACTCCAAAAAGGAAGAGGTATGTGGTACGGTAAGTAAACCGACTCCAAAACAATTCTAAATGCAATTTTTCACCATTTTGGAATATTTAGAAAATTAGAAAAAAAAGAGGCAGTCCGGAAAGAACACGAGGCGTCCACGAGGGTGGAGGGCGCGCCCTACCCCCCTAGGCGCACCCCCTGCCTCGTGGGCACCTCGTGTGCCTCCCGGACTCCGATTTCTTTCATGTTACTTCTTTTGGTCGGTAAAAATTCACTATATATTCTCCCGAAGGTTTTGACCACCGTATCACGCAAAAATCCTCTGTTTTCGTTTCGAGCTGTTATTTCTGATAGATCTAGGTCATCATGACGTCTTCCAGCACCCCCAAGGACAAGTTCTTCGAGAAGTTCATCAACCCCTACCTCGCGGAGGTTCTGCATCACCCTCAAACCATTGAGGTGGGTGAGGGGGTGCTGGACATCCACGATGTTGAGGGACCAAGGAGGACCGGAAGCGTGGAGACGAGACTCGAAGCAACGGAGCAGCAAGTTTTCAAGTGCCAAGATTTGAGGATCCCGGAGAGTCGATCATCCTTGTATGATGGTGATCCCATGCCTTGGAAGATGGACGACCACTACAAGAAATATGTCAACTTGTGACCTTGACTATTGGTCACTGGAAGGTCATTGTTGACCTTTTTTTGACCAAAAACAGATGGTCAAAAGCTGAGGGTCGTAAACTGAAATTAATGACCTTTTCTGTGAGTAGGTCGTAGACGTTTACAACCAAATTATGCCTATTGTTTTGTTTTGGTCACTAGCAGCCTCCCCAGGCCACGTAGGCATCCGACGTGGCAATCTGATGTGGCACAAGAATCAGCCTAGTCCAATTCGATTTTCTACATGGACCTAGCCCAACAATTCAGCCTTTTTAATGTTTTTTCCCTGTGCTTTTATTAGCTACATTGGTCTGACCCAGTAATTCGGCCCATGTATTATTTTTTAGGCTAGCCCTTTTAATATATGTATTTTATGTTAATTTCGGTTAGCTACATGGGCCTGGCCTGCAATTTGGCATTTTTATTTTCTAGCGCACAACATTTTGCAGTCAATTTAATTTTTATTTCCAGCTTTTTTTCCCAGCTCCAGTATAGATGGGTCCCAATGGTTAGAGTCATGTTCTTCAAATTTTGATATTCCAGTAAATAAAAACAAATATTTGGATTGGAACTAACTGAAAACACAAGTAATACTTCTACAGATCAAAAAACCAAATTTGGCACATTACAGTCAAACATAGTTCACACCACGTTTATAATCGAACATACTTCACATCAGGTTTTCAGCCACCAAGAACACAACTAAATATCAAAATATAACTATCTATCAAAGTATAACTAGCTCCAATGAGCTAGAACTCAATGCTTCTTCACTTCTTGGAGCCCACGACGAAACACGAATGAAGTACATCATCTGCAAGTTATCAAACCATATGGTTAGGAGCAAAATAAAGGCAAATCTAAAAAGCACATTAACTTGTAGGCAGTCTGTGTGCATAAATAAAGTAAACAAGAAAAATGAGGCATAGAAATAAGTGGATACAAGTAGTAACTATCAGCAGCAAGTAAATACTACTCCAATCACATCAGGTTTACAATCCTATAAATTCGACATTTTTATCATTTAAGCATAGAAGGACAAAGTAAACAACATTTCGATGTTTGAAACAAAGAACCATAATTTAAACGTTTGAACAGCAAAAAAAATGTTCCAGTAGATCATACCTGGTTTAAATGAACCCCTTTGGCACCAATATTATGCAACATCAAAGAAGTATAGAAAAATAGAAAAATTAATTCGAGAACCATGCAAGAGCCTAGGTTTTACTATCATTTTGACACCTAAAGTAACATCCAAGAATATCACGAGTTGATGTATTACTCAAGCATAACAAAATTAGACACATCCCTTGTTGTTCTATTTTAACCTTACTACTACCTCCGTTCATTTCAGTAATTTAGAAAGAGGGGTGATGGGGCACAGAACCATGAGCCATTGTTATGGGGTTGTGGCTGATGAATGTTACCTTTTGGGGCCCCAATAGCAGCTCCGCCAGATGCAGCAGCAACACCTCCAGTAACCATAGCAATAGCAGCAGCACCAATAATGACCTGAGTGACATTTCAGATCATCATTATAGAAGAAAAAATTAAGACACATGCAACCAATATAGCTTCAGCATTACATGTACAGATTTTAGCTCTTTCTACCCAATTACAAATAGCAATGGGTGACAAAGATGATAACATATTGTACTATCAAGTAAACTCTCACAAGAAAGATGCCTCAGTAAGTAAGATGAATGGGTGACAAAGTGAATAGTGAAACAAGTTGATATTTGTACACTATAGTGTTTATGCATAGTGTAACAGAATGAATTTCAGATTATGTTGCATGCATTTGCATAGTGAGTGGGTGTCATTTTTGAACACTGGCAATGTGGTTGAACATAGCAATACTAGGAATGAGACGCCCCATACACTGCAGATCAGTGATGCAATATAGCACTAGTTTCACTTTAGCATATGTGCCTAATTATGCAGGTATGTAGGATGACTTCAAGAAAAAAATGAAACTGCAGGGGAATAGAAGATGGAGAGGGACAAGGTGTGCTACCTGCAAGAAGGCATTGGCGGCTCCAAAGATGGCATCGAAGTGTTCCACAGGCTGGGCGCAGAGGGGAAGGTCACTGCTTGAAGAAGTGGCACTCGTGCACCCTACACTAGAGACATGATGAGTAAGACCGGGGAATCTGGGCACCAGCAGTAGGGGAAGGGGAAGGACGGAGATGCGTACCTCACTAGGAGGTGCAGCCTGTTCTCCTCAGGAGAGTAGGGGCGGTCGGAGATGCCCAGAGAGGCCAAGGCAACCAACAGGTCACCGATGACGGCCGTCATCGGTGAGAGGGTCAACCTTTCGAGGTTAAAAGATCGTACCAGATCGAGCACCTTGAAGATGACCTTGTCTTACCGCGCCTTGGCCTCCTCTCTGAGAACCTAGCAGGAGCATAACAGAGCAGGGAACTAGTAGTTGTCAAACCCAGATGAGCAGAAAATACACACTAGTCAATGAAAGAACTAATGTGTAGATAATACTCGAACAAATCAAAGAGGCAGGAAACTAGATATCTTCATTGCATGTACCATTTAATTAATAGGAAACCAGAGAATAAGTTGTCAAGTGCTAGCTCGGAGTTCAGGTATGCATAAACAAAATATTTGCATTGTATCCATAATGAAGTATTTATATTATAAGCAAATATAGGAGTGCCACTTCAAGTGAATGCCAGACATCACATTACACACACTCAAAATTAAAAGCCGGGCATCCAATGTACACCAGTTTACAAATAGAGTGTTCTTAGATCATAAGCATGGGTCGTTGAAGGAAATTTAATAGTTAAGGGCATAGTTGTATCTGTTATCCAGGAATTTCTAGATATGGCGGATGGTACATGCTCTGGGTATAGTAGATGCCCTGGATTCGAGTTCATGGTTAACTTCATTTGAATGCTCAAGTAGCTAAATAGACCTACAGAAAAAGTTGAATGCATGCATACTAACGATTTCCTCAATTACAATTTGTTCATACAACAATAATATGAAGGACTTGGGGTAAAAATTGAAGAATTGCAATTTCCTCAACTAGCACTACCATGGAACGAGTGGAATCAACTACCCACCTACATAGACTAGACTAACAGAATCAAGATCAATCGCATCTCGACTCGGCAGATCTACCCGACAATCCAGGCATAATCTAGGGGGATTTCGTGAAAACTGACTACGGTACAACATCGTCTAGAACACAGCATCAAAAGCCAAATGGAGGAGCTGGGTACTTTACTCTCTGATGATGGTAGTCATGGAGGATCTCCCAGTCCTTTCGGTCCTCGACCTCCTGGGGCGCGGGGATGAGGTCGACGCAGATGGCTCCGAGGTGTAGCAGAGGATGTGGCTGATGGATGTGCGCCATAAGGCGCGTCCCCGTGCGTCGACGCCGGACTGGGCGCCGAAGCCCATCCCTACCGTGGAGGACGCACACCACCTCCGCCCCAAACTGGACCAGCCTGAAGAAGGTTGAACCTGCGCGGAGCCTGGGGTGGGTGACAGAGACGAGCTGCCTGAGACGCGCCATCGGTGGACGCAGCACCACAGACGAAACCCTAGCCACGGGCAAAGGGTTGCGGCAAGCTTCGAATTGAGGGAGTGGCGGATCCAGTCTTCCTCGAGGACGGAGGGGTCGGAGTGCGGTAGATCTGGCAGCTGTGGCGTCGAGCTATGCGAGGACAGAGGCGAAGATGTGGTTGGCGGCGGTGGGCGACGATGGAGAATCGGGAAATGAGCTTTCATGCATGAAGATTTGTGGCTTTCAAGCCAAATAATCAATCCTATGGCCACATTCATGGCATAGTTTGTTCAAATGATCTCATATTGTGCACAAGGGTGCATCTTGGAATGGCAAACAATATTTCCTAAGGAAGTTTTCATTTTCTTTGGACGAAAAATCATTTTCCATTTTTCAAGTGCCCAAAAGGAGGTTTTTTGTGAAGGACCTCCCAAATAATTGTTGCAAAATTGGACCGAATCATTTTTATAAAATACTAGGCCATATTTACTGCACAATTGACCAAATGGTTGGGTGTAAATAGTTTTGATCCACCTCTCGTGAAAAAGCAAAATTTCGGCCGATTCAGTTGGAAGTGGGTCAAATTTGAACTGTAGCTGCCTTGTAGTTTGCTTTTTATTTTTTACAAAAATCATTTTTAGGTACATAAGTATATATTTAATCAGAAAAACACCAAAAAAATACCAAGATTCAACCACTAGCTAGGAACGGTCATTCCCGCCGTTTTGACCCCATTTTGAAACGGGCATAAAAAATTCAAAAAAAATCAAAAAATTGGAAAACCTTCGCATTGTGTCATTATATATGACCAAGTTACCAGGAAAAATAATAAAGTTGTAATACAGCAATTCTTTTTAAAAAAGTGTTCTCAAAAATGAGCTATCATGCGTGAAGATTCATGGCTTTCAAGCCAAATGATCAATCCTATGGCCAAATTCATGGCATAGTTTGTTCAAATGATCTCATATTGTGCACAAGGGTGCATCTTGGAATGGCAAACAATATTTCCTAAGGAAGTTTTCATTTTCTTTGGACGAAAAAATCATTTTCCATTTTTCGAGTGCCCAAAAGGAGGTTTTTTTGTGAAGGACCTCCCAAATAATTGTTGCAAAATTGGACCAAATAAATTTTCTAAA
The DNA here is from genome assembly GCA_902687465.1 of Secale cereale. NCBI lineage: Eukaryota > Viridiplantae > Streptophyta > Magnoliopsida > Poales > Poaceae > Secale > Secale cereale. The sequence goes on along the minus strand of LR738711.1, from coordinate 631,514,976 downwards.
ATACTAGGACATATTTAATGCACAATTGACAAAATGGTTGGGCGTAAAAAGTTTTGATCCACCCCTCGTGAAAAAGACAAATTTCCACCGATTCAGTTGGAAGTGGGTCAAATTTGAACTGCAGCTGCCTCATAGTTTGCTATTTATTTTTTCCAAAAATCATTTCTAGTTACATAAGTACCTATAGAATCATAAATACATGGTTTGGTGGCGCTACGTTGAGGTTTGAGCGGTGGTCGAGGGCCCCAACTCTAGAGCGCGTAAACTCGCATGCCCGCCGCGTGGTCACCGCGTGATTGTGGCGTTGCCATGTATTCTGGGAGGCCTAGGCATGTCTAGTGGGTTGGGCACTCCCTAGGTAGGTGCTAGGAAGAAAATTACAACATAAGATCCTCACGAGGAGACCGATCGATGCTCAAACATGAATTAGCAGCCAAGTGTTTGATTAGCGGTACGGGAAATGCACATGGCTAATGGGCTTGAATTTTGGTTGAGGATGATCAGTTACTAAGAAGACCGTCTTCACAAATTTTCAGCTCAAAAGGAGGAGTCTAGGTGGTACTTGCTTTGCAAAGTACCACATTGGACATAAATACGAATGTTGAAGTTGCGCTCAAAATAATGAATGGATTGCGCTGGCATTTGGTGGAGGATAGTTATTTGGGCATTGGAAAGCACTGTAGAAAATGGATACCATTTGGACATGCCAAAGTGGTACTTCCTTCAGAAAGTGTTTTTTTGAACATAATAGGAAAATGAATATTTTTGAACTAGGCAAGGAAGGCTTTTCACATATTTGACGAATATATGACCCAAAGAATTTATGAGATTTTTTGGGGAATTTTGGGAATGACACAAATATAGGTTGCTTCACAACCTAGGGCAAAAACTGCCACATGGACATGACACCTAGGCAAAACTGATGAGGTGGCGCCTAGTCGTAGCGACCCACCACAATTTACAATGTTAGGACCATCTATATTGGTCATGATCAGCTAGAAATAAGGCAGCGAACCAGTGCTATCTACTTTATGACCATTTCGTGTAAGGAAATTATGACCTTTCTAACCAAAATGGTAGTTATAGTTTAGGGTTTGGAGCCCCACGAATAGCTTTTCACCAATTGGTCTAAAATGGTCATAGATCTATGACCAATTCTTCCAGGGTCACTAACAGAAGGTCACTAGTTGACATATTTCTTGTAGTGGACAAGCCTACATCATCAACAACCCGATCGTCACCACCTTCGAAGAAGGAGACATAATCACATGGGTATGGGCACTCCCCTTGGCAACTTCCAAGCTTGGGCGAGGTGCCCCGGTATCGTATCACGATCACACTCCTACCTTTACCGTTTTTCTTAGTTCGATCCTTTTGGTAATATCTTGATCTAGTAGAATAAAGTTAGCATGATCTAGTTGTGAGATTTTGCTTTATGATCTTTACCTTTGTAATCGAGTCCGTGAGCTATATAATAAAGATTAGTGTTGAGTCAAGGGCTTGATTTCCTCACTATGGTCATGAGAGAATAAAAGAAAATATAAAAAGCATCAAAGAGATCATATTGATCTTATGGAAAGTAATGACTTCACATATAAAGAGTATGATGAATAAAAGTTGTTGAGAGTTGACAAACATAGTTTTGGTCATCGTTGCAATTAATAGGAAGTAATAAAGAAAGAGAGGTTTCATATACAAATATACTATCTTGGACATCTTATATGATTGTGAGCACTCATTAAAATATGACATGCTAAAGAGTTGATGTTGGACAAGGAAGACAACATAATGGGTTTTGTTCTCTTATATCTAAAATAAAGTATATTGTCATGGATCATCCAACATGTTGAGTTGGCATTTCCCCCTCATGCTAGCCAAAACTCCTTGCACCAAGTAGAGATACTACTTGTGCTTCCATACATCCTTAAACCCAGTTTTGGCATGAGAGTCCAGCATACCTACCTATGGATTGAGTAAGATTCTTCAAGTAAGTTGTCATGGTTGCAAACTCTCTAAAATATGTATGATTTATTAGTGTGGATGAAATAAGCTTTATACGATCTTGTGATATGGAAGTAATAAAAGCGACGGACTACATAATGAAGGTCCTTATCACAAGTGGTAATATAAAGTGACGTTCTTTTGCGCTAAGACTTTGTGCATCCAACCATAAAAGCACATGAAAACATTTGCTTCCCTCTACGAAGGGCCTATCTATTATTCTTGCCTTATAAGAGTCAAGGTGAAAATCACCTTTCCTTTTTACATTTTATCCTTTGGCAAGCGCATTGTGTTGGAAAGATCCTGACATATATACCAAATTGGATCTAAGTTATCATGGTCTATTACTGTTGACATTACCCTTGAGGTAAAAGGTTGGGAGGCAATACCATAAGCCCCTATCTTTCTCTGTGTCCGATTAAAATTCCATACCCATAAGTATTGCGTGAGTCTGCGCAATTTTGAAAGACTAGATGATAGTTGAGTATGTGGACTTGCTGAAAAGCTCTTATAATGACTCTTTCCGATGTTATGATAAATTGCAATTGCTTCAATGATTGAGATCATAGTTTGAGTTACTTCCTAAGGGGATGATTTGGATCCACTTTTTTCATGCTATGGTTAGGTTTACCTTAATACTTCTTTTGTAGTTGCGGATGCTCGCAATAGAGGTTAATCATAAGTGGGATGCTTGTCCAAGTAAGGTCAGCACCCAAGCACCGGTCCACCCACATACCAAATTATCAAAGTACCGAACGCGAATCATATGAACGTGATGAAAACTAGCTTGACAATACATCCCATGTGTCCTCGGTTGCGTTTTCCTTCATATAAGAGTTTGTCTAGGCTTGTCCTTTGCTACAAAAAGGATTGGGCCATCTCGCTGCACCTTATTTACTTTTACTATTTGTTACTTGCTACCAATTATCTTATCACAAAACTATTGGTTACCGATAATTTCAGTGTTTGCAGAAAATACCTTACTGAAAACTGCCTATCATTTCCGTTTGCTCCTCGTCGGGTTTGACACTCTTACTTATCGAAAGGACTACGATAGATCCCCTACACTTGTGGGTCATCACCCGTCATCTTTTTCCTAGGAGTGGTGTGTAAGGACCAGGTACAAGTACCTGGTGAGGTCGCCCGCGCCAGGTCTTACCGACCTGGGCGCGGCCCCGTGTCCAGCCCCATGCGCTCTCATCTCAGGGAGAGGTTGATCGGTCGATCGAGCGGTCATCGTGGAGTTAGTGCGGCCCGTAGGCGCCCCCAGTTGTTTAACCCCATCACGGAGCATTGGGCTACCACTTGGCGTGGGCATAGCCGCGGCTCGACCGTGTTGTCCGCCAGTGTGGCGCATGGGGCTTCCACTGGTCGCGTGGGTGGAGATCCCTCCGGGGTGCACTCCGGGCGTGTACACCAAGCTGGAGGTGGTGTATATGCGCACCAGTGGGCCAGCGCGAGACCCACGAGGCCCTACCTCAAGGCGGGTTGCGCCTGGTCTTCAAGAGCTTATGCGTGACATCTGTAACCTGCGCCGAAATGAACCTCAGGAGGCCATTGCATGGGAAGATCAAGCACCAAGGACCTCAGGAGGTGACGTGAGTGGGGTGAACCAGTCAGACAAAGCTTGGTCACTTGAATTTGTCAATTATGCATGGACGGGCCCAAGCATAGGCATCATGCTTAAGCTTCTTCATGTAACAACCCCGGGAGGAGCTCCCGGCGCACGGTTCCCGCAGAGGCGTCCCAGGCCGCAAAAGTGGGAAACCGGTTTGTGACACTTCAAACAACGAAACGCTAGACAAGCGACTTTCATAAAACAAATTGCAAACCCAATCTCAAGCAGAGCCAATCCCAATTCGAGCAAAAACGATACATGCCGTAGGGATGGACACACACGGTCTGGGGATGATGCAGCCCGAGGGGCACCCACAACTGAATGCAAACGAAAAGAGGAGACATGCCGCAGGACGGACCCACGCGGCCTGGGGATGATGCAGCCCGAGAGGCCCCCCAACTTAAAAAAACGAGAAATGTCACCTGGCACCGATGTTGGAGAAGTGTCGGAGTAGCTAAAGACGCTTGCTAAAGATGTTGCTACTCATGATTTTCCTGGCTCCGGGATCTCACGAGGCTCCTGAGGTTCTAGAAGCTCGCGAAGGACCAGTGCCCCCTATGCCAGGTTCTCTTGATGCCTGGCCTCGTGAGCTTCCAGGACGCCCCGCATGTGGCGCTGGTGTAGGGCAGCTTGGTTCGACAGGCCGAAAGGCATGCGAACATAGCTGTGAGGAGGTCCCTCGCACTAGCCCACCTGGGACGGCCAGTAGAGCTCCTGAGATGTGAATCTCTTCAGTCCTAGGTTGTTGATGCAGACGCGCAGCCTACCGCCCGAGCCTGGGACGACAGCTGCACTTGGTGGTGTGGGGAGATGCTCACCTCACATTGCTCTTGGTACCTGCAAGTCTTTGATGATCTGGGTGATGAACTCCTGAGCACTCGGTGCCTCACGCCTTGTGCCCTCCTCGCTGAAACATGCGCTGAAGCACGCCTCCAGATGGTGCCCGAGCGCATCCCTCATGCCGTTGGCTAAGTCAGAGGCCCTCCAGAGGAGAGCCCCCGAGCCCAGCCGGAGAGGGACGCCGGGCATGCCTTCATATGCGAGGGAGGAAGGCGCCCTGTTCATGGGCGCATATCCTGAGGCGCAGCCGTCGGGTGTTGTTTCCTCGTGAGACTTCAGGGCGAGCATCTGCTTCTTCTTCATCGGGACGGTTTTAGGAGGGTAGGCAAAGCCCTTGGTGTCAGGGTTCTCCACTGCCGTAGCTCGGTTGGCGTGTTCGAGAGCGCACACCGCATCCTGCTCATCACAGGCAACCACGATGATGCCGCTGCTTCTTGGCATCTTAAGGACTTTGTAGCCATGGTGGGTCGCCGCCATGAACTTGGTTAAAGCTGGGAAGCCGAGGATGGCATTGTATGCAAGTCGGATGTGGGCGATGTCGAAGTCGATGAGCTCTGTGCGGTTATTCTTGCGGTCGCCGAAGGTGATGGGAAGGAGGATTTACCCTATTGGTGTTGTCGAGTCGACGGTCACTTCGGAAAAAGACCTGGTGGGTTGGAGCTGGTCGTATGGCACCTGGAACATGTCAAAGGTCTCGACAGAGAGGGCGTTGAGCCCTGCTCCGCCGTCAATGAGGTTCTTGGTGACGAGCACGTTGCTGATGGTAGGTGTGCAGAGCAGAGGGAGGGCGCCTGCCGCGGCCGCGCACTTGAGCTGGTCAGCCGAGTTGAAGGTGATGGCGCACTTGGACCATCAGAGAGGACGCGTTATCTCGAGCTTGGGGAGGACTGCACTGACCTCTCAGGCGAACTTCTTGAAGACGCGATGAGATGTTGGGGGCCTGAGCGCCTCCCAGGATGCATGCCACTGCACGCGGCTCCAAAAAGCCCCCAGCCCCTTCATCTTGACAGTGGTCGTCATTCCTTCTTGGAGGTGGTGGCAGCGGAGGAAGGGCTGTGTTGTCTCGGGGGCAATCTTCGCGCGGCTGGTCCCTCCAGTGGTCCTCACGAGGCTGGTCTCTCCATGGGCCCTCACATGGCTGGCCCTTCCAGTTGTCCTCGCGAGTCCGCTCACGCCAGCCTCGGCGAGAGTCATGATTCTCCCAGCGTCCTCCTCCCCGGCCACCTCCAGGACCGTAGCCATGTTCGACGCGCTCAGGGCGGCGTCCGCAACGTCCGTCACGGATGCCCTTGAGTTCCGTGCAGTCGTTTGTGTTGTGGTTGTGCAGTTGTGCAAGGCGCAGAACGGGCGGCCACCCTTAAAAGAATTGGGGTAATCGCACCCGCGCTTCATCTCAGGCTCAACCGCTAGTACAACCAGTCCATTGTGCTTGGCCTCCTAGGTCTTCGCCTTCGCCTTCTTATCTTCTGGATCAGCCTCGGGAAGCTCGACGAGCGAGAGGCGACCATCTTCTGCCTTTACCCACTTGATCGCGAGGTTGAACATCTCCAGAGCCGAGCACAGGTCCTCCTGAATGGCGAGCTCCTCCTTCATCCTGACATCTCGGATGCCATAAGTGAACGCCGAGATGATGGCTTCATCGGTTATCTTGGGTATCTTGATGCGGACGTTGGTGAAATGATGCATGTACTTGCGCAGGGTCTCTCTTGGCTGCTGCTTGTTGCGCCACAGGTCGCCCACCGCAGAGGCGCGGACGCGAGTCCTTTCGAAGATGGAAATGAAGCATTCACGCAGCTCACCCCAGGAGGTGATCGACTCCTTCGTGAGGTTCAGGGCCACGAATGAGCGCCATCTTTTAGAGCCATTGGGAAACCAGTTGGCCATGACCTTCTTGTCGCCACTGGCCGCTTCAACGCTCAGCTCGTAGACCTGCAAGAACTCTGCTGGGTCAGGTGTTCCATCATAACGTGGGGGTAGATTGGGCTAGATGACACGATGGAGCTCCAGGGTGAACGCTCCGTAGCCCGCCGTGCTGGCTGCCAGGTCCAGGTGTTCGTGTGCTGCTGCACGGGGAGGCGAGCGACCTTGATAAGGCAGAGCATGAAGCACGCGCGCCTCGCCTTGTGTCCGCTGCACCACTTGACAGCTTTCTTCATCTCGCGCGGCCACCCTACGCGACAGGTCACACTAGGGGGCCTCGTGCCTTGCCTCAGGGAAGACGTCTCTCCGGAGCAGTGGGGGAGGTGCGCCGCAGGCCTCGTCGCCTGCCTAAGGTTGTGGAAGAGGCAGCGAACGGCACGATGCCTGACCTTCTCTAGCGGCGTAGACGATCTCGGCGATGCAGTCTAGCTATTCTTCCTAGAGGTCATCGGCTGGGCGGTAGTGCAGGAGCTCACGCGCCATGAGCAGCGCGGCCTGCGAGTTCGCTAGGCCGTGACGGGCGCGGGAGGACGAAGCAGCCGCTGGAGTCACTGACGGGGTTGTAGTGCGGCCGTCGCGCCACGCAGAGTGCGGGAATGCCGAATCCCGCTGCTCGTGGGCAGCGGGGCCGGTGGTAGCGTTTGCCGCCGATGATGGAGAGCGGCGGGGGATGCCATCGCCGGGGGGTGTCGACTGGGGCCACGCGAGCGGCGAGGGCGTCCCGGTGCTCTGCACGGATGCGGCGTGCGTCAGCCATGGGGCGGTGAGACGACGATGAACTGAGTGGACGAAGAGGAGCTTCGACGCACCCCTACCTGGCGCGCCAAATGTTGGATTCAGGGCTCCGCAAAACACTACTAGGTTCGAACTCTGGGGTGCGTGTGAAGATCTCAACCTTGCCTATCTATCTACTCGCTGTCTCACGAACTAGCACATTGAACAGGAATGTAAAAGATTCACGAGTTAGTTTATCCTAGTTTAGGCCACCTAGAGGTGAGTGGCCCTACTCCAGTAGTATGGTGAATTAGCCTCGAGATGGGCTGTGGATGAGCTAGTACAATGGGTGAACGACCTCCCGAGGCGAGGTGTTCTTGCTTGGTGGTGGAGGAGACGGTCTGAATGTTCCGTCCCCTTGTTGGGTGGTGGCTATACTACTTATATAGTGGCCTAGGTCCTCTTCCCCGATATGTTTGGCGTGAAGGGATCCCACAACGGCCAATTTTGAAGGGGGACAACTAGTACATCTTATCCTGACTAAAGGTGGTCTTTGCCTGCAAAGCCTCTGATCCTGACGCCATGGGCTTGGTGATGACCTCCATCCTACCATCCTAGCGGTCTTGGTCTTGTTGCCTTGGAATGGAAGCCTTTGGCAGATTCCGCATCAGAGCCCGCTTCCTTAGAATGAAAGAGGAAACTGATGTACTACGCCCGCTGGCACCCGCCTGGCCTTAGTCATCATGGCTTGTGTCATGCAAACCTTGCGAGTTGGGGGTTGCATAGAATTCTCCCCTCTTCAAGAGCCAGCCAGACGAGGTTGCCCCTTCCGGAGGTATTTGTCTCATCCGCCCCGCGAGGCTTGGCCCCTCGCGAGGGTTTTGAGTATCAATTGCTTAAGATGGGTCGTACCAGGCCTTGACAGGAGCCGCGTCGTGGACCGCAGGCACGCAAGTCTTGGTACACTGGTTCCCAAAATGCCGAGAGTTCCTGATACGGCTTTAATGCAGACGAGGGAGAGGGTAGTGGTTCCCGAAATGTTGAACGACCATTGAAGCATGCTGATGAATGCGTGAGGTAAGTACTGGGAGGAGGACGGGGAAAAGAGGTAGCATGATGTGAATGCAACGCAGTTAGCACTCATATAAAGGCGCCCCTCCATTTCAATGCATCTACCACATCTTATGCACCTAAGCACCTTCACTAAGCGCAAAAGTGCTCACTCCACACCCATGGCGGCGATGCGCGTGAGCCTCCAGCGGCTGTGTTAGATGGTCAACGACGCCGACCTACGGCATGGCACCGACGATCGCCTCCAAACGGTGTTGGCGACGAACTGGTTCATGACCATCTAAGACACAAGCTATGACTCTCTATTGAACAAGATGATCATTGCCACCATCAACAAGTTCACCCAGGCTCCTCATTACCTTCCACCCTAATCGGCATCCACGGTGAGAAACTCTTGCAAGCCTTGGTGGCCCTGCGACTGCCCGCCAACGCAACGAAGAATGTCCACCTCGAGGTCGCGCTCGCCGCTAGGTACCTCGCCCTGCAAGAATTAATCAACCTACACATCCACGTGTATGAGGAAGTCGTGTACATAGGCATCTACAAGACCATTGAGGACGCTACGACGTTGGCCTTCTTCAACCGGCTGGAAGCCTTGGACGCCTTTGTTGAGAAGCACCTTGACCTCGCCACAAAAGCCGTCGCTCCTCAGCCGCTGGTCGGTGGCCCGGCGAACTGAGTCAAGGAGGAGGAGGTCGTTGATGGATGCATCTTTCTACTTGCCTCCTGTAATCACAACTAAGATCGCCTCGTTGTGGCCTTAATTCTTATTGTACTATTGCATTGTCGTTCCTAGCTACTACCCTACTTATCCGGCGGGAAAAGCCCCGCCTAACGTATCCAATCGTTATTTCTATCTATCGATCGTGCCAAGGAGCAGAACCAAATGTTACAATTTGTACAAGTTTCTCTACTCCTATAAAAGACTCGGTTGGTGATGATGGTGTGTCTGCCATCCGTCATTTCTGACCATTAGATCTGCATCTAAGGGTTGTGAGGTAGGTAGTGGAATTTTTCCAATGCACGGGCGGGCACATTGGTAGTAGTAAGAAAAAATTCTGGGGTTTGGCACGAGTTCGTACTATGGGAGCACCAAAAGGCATGTGCAGTAGTTACATTTCCCTCTCGGGGCCCATTGGCCGAGCTTCAGCGGCTAGTGCACCTGCCTTTGAATTAATGACATGTGGACCCTAAATGCGGCTGACCCGCATGCCATTGCCATAAAAGCAGAGGGGCGGTGGGACCGAGAGGGGTGAGGCGCAGGTCAGCGAACGTGTGGGTGTCATGGATTCTAGCGGCATCATGGGAATCGCGTGGGACGAGGCTTGCTGGATCCCCTCCCATGCTCCGATCCGTACTCCCACACCACGAATTTTCATCCAGCGGTTATAATAGATTTCCTCGTGTGGGTCATCTATAGCTTCAAAAAACTTAAACAAATGCCGTATTTCCAAGAAATAATTTCCTGCATGAATCTGTACACACATGCAAGACCCTTTCCTTTCCTGCTCGTCCTTCGAGCGTGGCAACAGGTGTCTACCTAACCCATGTAGCACGTTGCACCGCCAGCGGGTAGCACCTCCTCCACGCCAACGCTGAGCCTAGAGGCGTTCCTGCCATCATATGTGGACACGCGGTTCAACGACGTGCGGCCACGGGCCAGTGTAGGTCAACTACAGGGAAGCGGCATCGGTGTGGTTCCAGATGCCCAGCTGGCTATTGTCGCGACAGCGTTCGCGACTCACTCGTTCTAGATTAACTGACCCGTGGTGGTCTGGCTGTGGCGAGGGTGCCACAGTTGGACGTCAGGGTATTACGAGGCGTAGATGGCCACACCAGTGGGTACTACATGTATTACAGAAGTAGAAGGCAAAGACGGACCTCTATTTTATTTATTATATTTATGGCGAAGCATGCAAGCCGCGTCTAATCGCTTGTGGCTGTGGTAGAAACTTGATGGTCGCCGCAGTTGAGCTAGCCTACATGTCACGTAAACGAAGGCAGATGAACGGTGGGGCTGAGAGGGGTGAGTCGCACGTCGGGGGCATGATGCCGTGGGTTGGAGCGGCGTTGTGGGAATCACGTGTGGTAGTGGTGAAACATGATGGTCGTCGTGCTTCAACTTCCATGGAAAAGCTGTCATGTCTACTGACACATGCATTGCATACGGCTCACATCAGGGAGTGGTAGTAGAGAAAATTAGGCTGATAAATAGTTCATTATAGTCAAGCGGACCATACCAATGTACACAGAGTACACTTGTTCCAAAGACATGGACATCAGCGAAATAGTTCATCTATATCAATGTACATAGAGAGGAAATATAATTTTTACAAGCGAGGAAATAGTTCAGCTATATCAATGTACACAGAGAGGAAATATAATTCTTACAAGAGAGGAAATAGTTCCTCCATCTATAATGCCCTGCTGCTGGTGCATCTTCTTCTTTCTTTCTTTCTTTCCTCTTCTTCTTCTTCATCTTCTTCTTATTCTTATTCTTATTCTTCTTCTTCTTCTTCTCATTTTCTGTGGGAGACGGCTTCACAACAAGCTCTTTCGACCTTGTAGCTATCTCGAAACTCACACTTGCATCGAGGGCAGCATATTTTATCCTCTCGTAGTTCAAGGGATAAATCTCCCATCCCCGCGTCTTGTCACCTTTCTCAAGATTTTTTTTCCGAGCACATAATTTGCTACGTCGAACTGGGATGGTGTTTTTTATCACAACCATCTACATGAATTCTGGTTTGTAGGTCAGCGATGTTTTTCAAGTCAAGGTTGTACAACACCAGCTTCTCTTTGTAACCTTCGTTGGCTGCCACATAGAAGTATATGTCCTCCCAAGACATGAAATCTTGGAGCTCACCTGGTATGGAGGGCGCGTGTGTGATACACCAAAACTTCATCTTCGAGGCACAACTGAAGGACGGCGGCACATTGGATCCTCCCCGTGGCACGCTCCATGTACTCTGCATCGAGACTGGCGACCTTCGTCTCCACCTTTCGGAGGGAGTTGGATACATTGTTGATCCAGTCCCAAACAACCCTTGGGTGGTCGGTGACGATGGCAGTTATGCTCAATGAGCCTTCAACAAGGACATGTTTGACGCTAAAAACCTAGATAGGGATCTCTTTCGCCATTTGGAACCACTGGACTGGAGGGCTATGGTTTGGAGAATAAGGGTTAAGATGGCTAGTCTAATTGAAGAAGATGATTATTTAAAGGGGCTTCTGAATTCCTCAAGGAGGATGTGAATCCAGTGGGTTTTGAATGCAAATGAAGGAGTGGTGAAGAAGCCGAGGAAAATGTGTCCCCGATGAGGAAGTAAATGGGATAAGTGGCATGTAGGCATTTGATTAGATGGCTAGGTAGACCAACCTAAAAACAAAAAGGCTATTTGAGTAGCGTACTGACGAGTGGTCCGTGTCTGTGTACGTTCCCATCCTTCGATCGCTACATGTGCGACTGGTTAGTTGAGGTCACTCTTTTGAATCACCGTGGTGAAACATTTCATGATTCCTTTTTATTTCTGCACCCCTCCCAATAGGTGGGACCTATGCAAAACCAAATTGGGTGGACGAACAAATATAAAAACATATCCATCTGTGTGCACAAAAAAAATGTGTTATAGCTGGTTCGGATTGCTATTGGCGTGTGCCTGTGAGACACAACATTTTCTGGTTATGGAATCTGCAGTTATCCTAAAAAAAAGAAAAAAAATCCCTTCTTCACGCTTCCGCATGCACGAGAATTTGCTTCTACTCGCAATATGGATGTTACCTGGAGGATGAAGTGAACCTAGAGGCGTACAGTACTACTCTGTAGGAGTATGTTACTACTAGTAGTAGTACAACTATGGTACACTTGATGGTCAAAATATTATTCATCCGGTCCTCATAGTGATGTGACAACACCCTACGCCCAAGGTGACACTAGTCCAGGCGGCGTGTTCGAGTTACCAAAGTCAGCCTCACCTTGTGCACTGTGCAGTCACCGACACCTCCGCTCTATAGCATGGCTCGCCTCGTCTCCCTCTCACCTAGCACCACTCCATCTCCATCTCCGTCTCGCCGGAGATCCTGAGGTCACTCTTCATCTTCTCACTGTGCCCCCGCGTACCCTCGCCTTGCTCGCCTCTCCCAGTACCACTATTCCCTCGCTAGCCACTCCAGCACTGAGAGCCTTCACCCCTTTAAATCAAGCCCCCATAAACCCCACCTTCCAAACTCCACCATGGCCAAACGCAAACCGCGCATCATCCATATGAGCCGCGATTGGAGCAATCTCTCAAGTGACATCCCAACCTCTGTTATTCGTGTATGGATATGTTGAGCACTGTGCGGCTAGCTGCATGCTCAAGGAACATGCACACGGACATCGACGTAGCGAGGCCTTAGCTTTTCAAGACACCTTGCTTGCTGCTATCTGGTCTAGCGAGATTTGCTCACCATGATACAGAGGCGTACATGATGACCCTCGACTTCAATCCGACCTCCATTAGACAAAACTTGTTTGTAGGTATGTAGTGGGTCGTCGTACATAATTTCCCTCGACTTTGATCCAATCACCATCGCCCCAAACTTCTTGGCAGGTATGTACTAGGTCGGCATGAACTCCCACTGGATGGCTGCCGTCAGAGAAGATGGGAAAAAGTTGGTGCTCATGAACTTCCAGACCTCCCATGAGATTATCCTTCCTCCGTTGGAGTATGTAGGGTTTTACTGTAGTGGTCCAAGTCACCTAGATTACCACGTTAGTTGGACGGACCTTGTTTTGAAGAAGATTGTAATCTGCCAAGTGCCCACACGATATGCGTATTACGCAGACTTCAAGCTAATTGCCTTGTTCGAAAACAGACTCGCCTATCTTTCCGCCGGTGCCTTCCTTAGCTGGAGACGACTCACCTCATAGTAGATCGTCAAAGCTGATACACACTTCTGTGATGCTATTGAACACAATGGCATTAGCTACCCGATCGACAAAGCCACCACGTATTGCTGGGACGGCACGTGTAAGTTGTTTTTATCTGATTTTAATGATAACGCCATGACACAGTTTGAACTTTTTGTGATGATTGGCATATCCCTGTTTAGGTAGAATTTGAGTAGAACTATGGCATTATATTAGAGATGCCATAAATCAGCTATATTTGGAATGAGTTAATTCATGCGATTGTGACCATGTCATTACAGCCAATTTCTACCCTTGAATAATCAAACGTTTAGGAAGATATGGATATTCTCTTTACTTTATAGTAATCAACATACTACTAAATATGAGTGTGTATCAATAGCCATGTTAGTTTCCTCATTTTCATGATGTAGAAACATGAATCAAACTGTCTAACCATATATTAGGGAAGTAAATGTGCAAATGGAGAACTCTATATTTGGAAGTAGTAAAATCCTGTAATGCTTACCTTGTGTACATACCTATATTTGCCCTTCATCGATGAATGGCTAGAATAATATCCTCACAAGAATTTTACCCACAGAACATGAGTATATAACAATGCATGGTCTATTAGTTTCCTTGAGGAAAATGTTTGTGAGGACAGAACATGATTACATAACATGCATGACACGTTAGTTTCCTGTGAAGAGTTGATTGTGGGACAACATGAGTATAACCATGAATGGAACTTCTATATTTTCGAACCCATTATAAATTTTTCCCTGTATTTTCCTCTCAGTTCCAACAGGGACAGATCAATGTTGTTTCTGGCATTATCCTACTCATACTCTAAACAATACAGTTATTGCCCTTTGTAATCACACCACCTTTGCCAAAAACTGGGAGGCACAGCTGGTTCCTCGCTCGATCAGATTACGGGAAAAGACTGATGATCATTCGCACACATGAGCCAGAAGAGTTATATTACAAAAAAACACTGTGTACAAGCAAAGTGAAATACGTGAGTATCTCGACAGTAGCCGTTATGTCTATGAGCAGGATACCGGTTTGTTGGGGCCTTCAGTATTTTTGAGTTGGAGGCGGGCATACAACCTTGGTTCACACTCTCTGTTTCTTGGACTCAATTATCCGATTAACTAGGAGACCACCGTTGGCAAGGACCTTGATGGCAGAGAGGCTCTGTTTGTAGGGAAAACTGTGTCTACATGGCGACCCCTAGGACTTCGGGAGCAGACTCCCCTGATTGTCAATGATATAACCTGCAACCAAAAGAAGGTGAGAATGAAAAAGGTGTCTGGATTAACTTCGATCCTTGGATGTCTCAAGTCTGATAGGCAGTGATGTGGTTCAAGCCTTCAAGTTCATAGGTAATTGGGCTGTTGCATCAAAAGGGTGGAGTTCTGGTGTCTCCAAATCACTGGTGGCTGAAGCGGGGATGCAAATTATGATGGTGTTGGATCATCCCTCTTCGAATGACTTGCTGTCTTTGTTGCTTGTTCTGGATGGGTAGTTATCTCTTTTGTTATGCATACTCCTTGACATTTGGTCATCCTCGTCTATGTCACTCTTACTATGTAATAGTAGTGGCCTATATTTAGAATGTCATTCTCATCTAGATCACGAGAGTCTGAGCACCGCAGATGGGTGTGTTTTGGTGGCGTAGCAAGACTTCTTATGAACATGTCTTGCTATTTATGTCATTACTCAGTAGTAGTTACTAGTCAGTGTTTGAATGTTGTATATATTGTTTTTTCGAACTATTTATTGTCTCGAACTGCTGGTGGGTGATACGTCTCCAACGTATTTATAATTTTTTATTGTTCCATGATATTATATATTCTGTTTTGGATGTTTAATGGGCTTTATTATTAACTTTTATATCATTTTTGCGACTAACCTACTAACCCAAGGCCCAGTGCAAATTGCTGTTTTTTTGCCTCTTTCAGTGTTTTGCAGAAAAGGAATATCAAATGGAGTCCAAACAGGATGAAACCTCCGGGAGAGTTATTTTTGGAACTCTATCTTCACGAGAGACTTGAGGGCCAAGTCAGAGAAGGAACGAGGTGCCCACGAGGGGGCAGGGCGCTCCCAGGGGAGGCAGGCGCGCCCCCCACCCTCGTGTGCCCCACGTTGATCCACCGACGTACTTCTTCCTCCTATATAAGTCCACGTACCCTGAAAACATCGAGGCAACAGAGAAAACCCTAATTCCACCGCTGCAACCTTCTGTTCCCATGAGATCCCATCTTGGGGCCTGTTTCGGAGCTCCGCCGGAGGGGGGATCTACCACGGAGTGCTTCTACATCAACACCATAACCTCACCAATGAGTTGTGAGTAGTTTACCGCAGACCTTCGGGTCCATAGTTATTAGCTGGACGGCTTCTTCTCTCTTTTTGGATCTCAATACAAAGTTCTCCTCGATCTTCGAGGAGATCTATTCAATGTAATCTTTTTGCGGTGTGTTTGTCGAGACCCGATGAATTGTGGGTTTATGATCAAGATTATCTATGAAAATTATTTGATTCTTTTTTGAAATCTTTTATGTATGATTATAATATCCTTGCAAGTCTCTTCGAATTATTGGTTTGGTTTGGCCTACTAGATCTATAGTTCTTGCAAAGGGATAAGTGCTTGGCTTTGGGTTCAATCTTGCGGTGTCCTTTCCTAGTGACAGCAGGGGCAGCAAGGCACGTATTGTATTGTTGCAATCGAGGTTAAAAAGATGGGGTTTATATCATATCGCTTGAGTTTATACCTCTACATCATGTCACCTTGCTTAAAGCATTACTCTCTTCTTATGAACTTAATACTCTAGATGCATGATGTATATCAGTCGATGTGTGGAGTAATAGTAGTAGATGCAGAATCCTTTCGGTCTACATGTCACAGACGTGATGCCTATATATAATGATCATGCCTAGATATTCTCATAACTATGCGCTTTTCTATCAATTGCTCGATAGTAATTTGTTCCCCACCGTAGAATTCTGCTATCATGAGAGAAGCCACTAGAGAAACCTATGGCCCCCGGGTCTATTCTCAACATATTAATCTTCCATCTACTTTACTTTGCTTTATTTAGTTTCTGCTCTTATACCAAAAAATACCAAAAATATTATACTATCCTATCTATGAGACCTCACTTTCATAAGTGACCGTAAAGGGATTGACAACCACTTATCGCATTGGCTGCGAAGTTCTTATTTGTTTGTGGACGTGCGAGGGACTCATGCGTGGTCTCCTACTGGATTGATACCTCGGTTCTCAAAAACTGAGGGAAATACTTACGCTACTGCGCTGCATCACCCTTTCCTCTTCGAGGGAATAGAGTGCAAGCTCGAGAAGTAGTAGTGGGCTGAATGAGGGCATCACCATTCTCCAGAGATGATATCTCCCTTTTTCATGTTATATAATTTGAGCTCAGTGTATTTTCGATGATGTTCACTTGTTTGGGCCAATGAGGTGTTGTTGAATATGGGCCGACTAGTAACACAATGCCAAACAGGTCAATTATGACTCTCGGGACGGATGCTCAAAAAAGAAATAAAAATGATTCTTGGGCCGACATGTGGGCACCACCGGTGTTTTCGTGCGCTTGTGCGTCGAGAGCATATTGGCGCGTGTTCGAAATTGATGCTACCTTTTCATCCCCGATCTCCCGCCCCTCCCCCACCTCTGGAATCTCGATTCCTACTCTAGTTCCCCCGAATCCCCCTCATGTACTCCTTGTATTCAAGCACAGTATCATGCCACCGATTAATGCGGATCTCCGAGCTGGAGATCCTGAGGTCCGCCCTGCCTTAGGGCACTACATTCTATCGCTCAATGGTGGCATGGCGATGCTTGACGACCAGTTTGCTCGCAAAGTGCTGATGGTAACCATCAACGGCGATCGGCCTCCCATCTCGCGGGACGACCTTGTCAAAGCTCTTAGCATTGTGCTTGGCATCCAAGTAAGTGACTTGCTCATTGAAGTCTGTCCGCCACCGGCTGATTTCTTCGTCAGGTTCCGGACAACTTTTGACTACAGTCGTGTGTTCGAATTTTCCCGGCGTTTGTTCTGTGATGGCGTGGAGGTGATCTTTGATCGGTGGCACCCAGGATGGGGCTCAGTGCCCTCTGAGCTTGAGTTTTTAACAAAGCTTACCTTCCAGGTCATGCCTCAACGTGCTTGGAACAACGAGTCCGTGAATGAACTTATCAACGACCTTGGAGGTCAGCTCGTAAGTATGTTTGTCCCTCCAGACAGTTGGGCTCTGACGGTTATGGCATGGATGAAGAAGCCGTCCACAATACCGAAGGTTATTGGTGTTGAGATATCGGTGCAGGAACCAGGGTTGTATTATTCGTCACCACCAAGGCCGCCGCACACCGTGTTAGGGATGTACCTATATCGAGTGTTTATGCATGTCTAAGAAGTGGTCAATCCATCAATCGAAGTCCTGCCGCCGCCGCTGGTGCTAGGGTCCGTCAATGATGTCCATTACAGGAGTCAATGTCAGACTTTCCCTGTGTTGCTCGGAACAATGGATGGTACATGGCCTACTCCATCATGCGGCAAAGGCAGGGCTGGCTGCCTTCATGTGCTCTAATTTGAGGTAACAACTGAATGTTCTCAGATACTAGTTAAATCCGAGCTATCGTGTGAAGCACTGATGTGACAGTACATTTAGTACATTTTTGTGCCTGATTTTTTTAGAAAGGGGTGTACGTCAACTTAATGTGCCAGCAGAACTTATTATACTGTCTGTCTGTTTTCTTCGCAGAACATTTAGTACATTTTCAAGTCATTGATAAAGACGATGAACCGTTACGTACAAGTTCGTTGGTTTCAACAAAGCCCTACCCGTAGTGATCCACTGCTTCCACCCTGATTGTGCCGTCTGCGTGAAATTTTTGTATGCAAGTTCAGTATGCTATGATGTTCCATATGATTGTATGAACTATATAAATTTTTATTGAGCATCAGCAATGCATATGGGTGAAAGATGTATTTACGAGCATCGATCAATGTGTGTCTCTCTCACACACACATGGACGCACACACAAGTGGGACCTGGTGAATTATTTCTTCGCTCGTGATAGCTTTTAATTAAGTTCCACTGTACTCTATCTTTTTTATTAAGTTATTAATTGAGCTCAGTAACTTCAAAAGGTTATTTAGAAGCCTTGTTTGGGACTTTTCTGGCATCGTTGAATGTGGGCTGAGTAGCCATGTAAAGTTGTATTGTACTATATTGGCCATTTTTGTTGAACATCAGTAAAGTAACTGGCCGGACAGTTGTACACAATATCTTTAAATAAGCGCAGCCTAGCCTATGTTTCTTTTAATAAAATGCACAGCCTAATTCATTTGGTATATAATAAGGTTACCAAGCCCAACTTATGTTTTTAATAATATTTGTAACTCAATATTATTTTCATACGAAATGCTCAGTCCAGACCATCATTGTTTTTCCAACCATCCCAGAAAATGGGTCCATTTCTACTAAAATCAATTGGCTTGTAAATTATTAGACATGATAGATGCGCTACATGTATGCAACATTATTTTTCACCCAGCTCAGTAAATAGGTGTATTCAAATGAATAATCAAATGCGCTTTAAATAATATATTTTATTATTTTATTTGTATTTATTTATTGTATTATACATTAATATCTCAATTTGGTAAAAATCGACTATTATTATTTATACCCAGCACAGATAATAGATTATTTTTCGAGTCAAAGCCCCGGAAAGCGATGTATTGGTAGAAAAATGAAATGGGTTGTAAAACCTAAATAATTGGGATGCATTCCGCCACAGATTTCGAAGCTCACTTTTTTGGCCCAGTAGACGAAGCATGCGCAAGGTGTTGTCCATTAAGTGAACAAAATGATTTAATGGTCTAAAACAAAAAGTAAACAAATTATTCTCACATATGTAGTCGTTGGATTGACATCCAACGGCGATCCTGCTTCTTCAATCTTTGATCTAGTAGCTCTTGCTCCAGTCGCCAAAACCATCGCCAGCTGGAGCGCCTGCATTTGCCCCCCGTGGCCGGCTACGTTGCCGCACATGCGTCTCCGCCCCACACTACTCACAGTGGTGGCCAGGTCATACTTGTACTCACCCACACCTTTTGATATTCTCCGGTGAAGGCAGCCGAACTAGTCCCTCGTACTCTCCGCCGCCAGGGACTCTAGTGCCCTTGTTCCATGACTCCGGATCGTTACCATCTTGGGCCTCGCCGGCGTCCATCGCCTTGGTGCTCTCGGCCCGGTGTGGTCAACGTGGCCAAGGAACGACTTCTATCGGAAGAGGACTGTACATGAAGAGGCTAACAGCTGGGTCCATGGCAGCAACAAGGAAGTGCCTCCTTATTAAGCGTAAAATAATTATTCCTCCACCTGACAGCGGGGACCCACTGGAAGGGACTCTGTATTTTGCAAAAAAACGTTTGCCCCCTGACAGCTCGGACCTACTAGCTACATCTTTGCATGCAAGGAAGTGCGTCCATATTACGGGCAAAAAAATGATTCTCCCCCCTGACCGCTGGAACCCACCATCAATAACTTCGCACGCAAGGAAGTGCCTCCTTATCCTCCCTGACAGTCAGGCCCATCCTAGTCGAAGCGTACGCAGCATTGTCATTCTGGTCGCGAACGTGTACATACATACTGGTCGATCTGTCTCTCTGCAACGATGAACCGTGGACGAGCAAGCAGCAACACGTTCAGTAATAGAGCCCCCGACGTAGCAGTTGAGGCAGTCCAGTCAAAATCATATACACGTATGTAGTGACAGATGCCAAGAAATACGGCCATGTACGTACATACCGGTGGGGTTTCAAACGCCTACTCGTGCATTTTTATGACCAGGGCTCATGTACATGGAGAGGCAACGGACGGCAGCGATGTCGTCCTATTCATCGGTAGCTAACTGGCTGGGTCGGAACAGAGGAAACATCATCGTCTTCACTGAGAGCCAAGTGAATATGTCAGAACGCGTCATGTTCATCGGGAGCGAAGCAATTTGGTCGAAACGCGTCGTGTTCAAGGGGAGCCAACCGGCTTGGATAGAACAGCTAGAACGGGGTCTCGCGTACCACAAAATGGAGGAAAACCGCCTTCAGTTCGACCGTGTATGGTCAAAACGGGGTCCTGTTCATCGGGAAGGGTCTGGCGTACCGCAGAACGAAGGAAACAGACTTGTGTTCGAGCTCCTACGGTTGAAATGAGGTGCTGATGATCGGGAGGGGTGTTCAAGAAATCGTTAACTGGTATCTGCTCGGTCAGTTTTGGAGTAGCGATTAATCAGTGAATAGACCTATTAACTAGATTAATCGGTATATCGAATAGGAACTTGCCAACATATATCTAGATTAACAACTATGTAGTATACCAAAACATGCCGTCGTAGACATATGAAAAGCATAGAGAGGAGGTAAAATTATGAAAATCTTAGCTACTAAGGAGCCGAATGGGGCTGGAAGGGGTTACGGGCCAAAAATTTGGGCTTTGTTTGCCCACCTGATAATGTGCCACGGGGATTAAGCGGCCTTTTAACTAATTAATCGGTCTAACTGGCCAATTAATCGGCCTAACAAGTTAACACGACGAATAGGTGCTATTTGATTCGGTCACACTATGAGTAGCGATTAACTGGCCCATTAACTGATTAACTGACGTACCGCGAAACGGAAGAAACGGACTTGTGTTGGAGCGCCTATGGTCGAAACAGGGTCCTGTTCATTGAGAGGGGTGTGGCGTATCGCAAAACGGGAATCCACGGGCTACTGTTCATCCACCGTCTATTACCTCCCTCCAGCCTCCACGGGATACTGTTCATCCACGGCCGACTTCCTCCAGCATCCACCTGCTACTGTTCATCCACCGTCGACTTCCTCCCGCCTCCACCAGCTATTGTTCACCACGGGGTAATGTTCATGTTGCTTCCACCGGCTACTGTTCAATCATCCCTCCACATGGGTGGTCCTGTTCAACCAGCCCTCCCTGGGGTCCTGTTCAACCAGCCCTCCACGGGGTCCTGTTATCCACCCCTAACCGGCTCGGGTGTGTGACGGCCTCATCTCGATCGGGGTCCTGTTCATCCAGCGGCAATGACCTCTACTACCACTGGGTCTTGTTCATCCAACCCCTATCGGGAATTGTTCATCCAACCCCAACAACGGTCTCTGTTCATCAAGAGGCAGCAGAAGGGTTCGATCAGCTTCAGTTAGCAGCAGTAGCGAAGGAATCGGTCGTGTTCAGTTAGCAGCCAGCAGGGATCGATCGCTCGGGTTCAATAACTTGGCTAGTGCATTCGCTCGGGTTCAGTAAGCGAATGCCTTGCTCGGGTTCAGTTAGAGCCCAACGCCTCGCTCATACACGTGACGTGTACGAGAGAAACACGCAATCCTCTGTGCATCGCACCGCCCCGACCACCCATGGTAACCGAGAAGTACCCGAAATTTTCCTCGCCCTCGCTTCTACCACAAATTTTTCTGTCATGGACGGCCCAAAGAATGTCTTGCAGGTGCGTCCCCTTGCCTACCCAGGATGAAAAGCCTATTATTTATCATTATTTTTTGTCATCGAAGTAGGAGACCACCAAATCTATGATGATACTGGTTTTTGTCACAATTATCGTCATAGAAGTGTCATAATCATGACAGGAAAAAATTATTCGGGCCAAAACGTTACGGATGTGTCTTTTTTTTGTAGTGGAACCACAGGTCAACGAACGACTGTCACAGCCCTAGATCGGCCCTTGTTGTCTTTGCTTGTAGTTAGTTGCACTTGAGTGCATCTTGCATCGTGTCTAAATTCTTTTGAAGGTTGAAATGGGGATGGTTCAAACCCTAGCACTGAATGAACTCAACTAGGTTTAAATAAAAATCTTTTTTAATAAACCCAAAAATGCTTTCATCAATGTTTGATAATTTTGGCAAGGGTTTTGATCCAAACCAAAAAT
This sequence comes from Secale cereale, assembly GCA_902687465.1. NCBI lineage: Eukaryota > Viridiplantae > Streptophyta > Magnoliopsida > Poales > Poaceae > Secale > Secale cereale. Next base: position 631,492,938 of record LR738711.1, on the reverse strand, counting down.
ATTGAACATTTTTAGGGAATTATTTGGGCTTTGAATTAAATCAATAAGTATTTGAATTGGGGCCATTTAAATGCTATATATTTTTAAATAGCTCCAAATAATTTGAAACTTGCAGAGGGCCTTTGGAATACTTCAGAGTGAGTCCGCAAAAGGTTTCAACATTATCTAAAATGTTTTAGTGCTCTAACTAAAACAAAACAGAAGAAATAAAAAGAAAAAGAAAAAAGAGAGAGAGAGAGAGAGAAGCACACCTGGGCCAGCTTACCTGTCGTCCGAGCCGGCCCAGTACTGTTGCAGGCCCAGCCCACACCGCCGCCGTCGTCAAGTGCTGCCAGGAGGATGGGAGCGCGTGGCCGCGGCACGCCGGCACTTGCCAGCCACCTCCTGCCTGCCTGCCTACGTACCCGACGCCCTGGACACCTCCAACGTCGCCACACACACCCTGGACTCCCTCGCTCTCTCCCTCATCCTCACCTCTTCGCCTGCTCTCTCCCTCACACGCGCCCGAGCGACACCGTCGCCGCCGCTCACGCTGCCGCGCCCACCATCGTTCCGACGACGCTCCGAGACGTCCAAGAGCTCCGCCTCGTCCACCTCCTCCTCCTCACTGAGAAAAATGACGCCGGAAGCCCTGGAAGGCGCTAGCACCGCCGTTCCCCTCGTCGGCCACAAAGGCTCGTCGTCGTCGATTCCCCGCCTCCGATGCCTCCCCGAGCTCCCCGTCTGCTTCTTCCGAACCGCTGTGAGCCCCCGTTCGAAACCCCCCTTGCCCCGTCTCCTGCCGCATCCTGTAGTTAGCTCCACCGCCGTGGCCGACCTTGCCGCCGCCCTGCCATGTCGCTGCCGTGGCCACTGCCGCTGCCGCCCGCTTTTGAGCTCGTAGTAGTGCTAGTTAAGCCCGCAGGAGTCCGTAGCACCGCCCGGTGGTGAAAATGGTGCCCTGTAGACTCGTTTCGCACGTTGCCGTGGCTCAGTCGCCGCTGGACCTCGTCGCCGGCGAGATTCCGGCCGCCCCGCGACCCCCCTGTCCGGCCCACTGGATGCGCACGAGCAAGAGCTCCTCCCTGGTGCCAGCAGCGCGACCAACCGCCGTCCCTAACGCAAGTCCGCCGAGTTGCCGCCGCGGATTTGGTCGCCTCCGGCCAAACTCCGGCAACATCTGACGTGGCAACGTCATTAGTATTAACCCCCCGTAGTTAGCCACCTAACAGCCACTGACAGTGGACCCTAGCCCTGGTCAAACCCCAGTCAGCGCAGGTTTTGATCGGGATTAGTGCCCGTGTCACTGACGTGTGGACCCCACACGTCAGGTTTGACCTGGACCGTGCCCAGTTGACTCGCTGACGTCATGATGACGCAGTGCTGACGTAGTAAAGCCTTTCTGGAATTAAAATAAATCAGAAAAGGTTTAGAAATTCCAGAAAATGCTTTAAACTTCTAAAAATCATATAAAATCAACCGTAGCTCAGATGAAAATAATTTATATATGAAAAATGATCAGACTAATCCAAGGAATTTGTTTATGTCATTTTCATGCATGTTTGAACAAGTTAAACCTACTGATCAGGTCAAATCAATTAATGACATTTAAAAAACCACATGTGGAGTTTGAATTTGAATCTTTGATTCAAACCAACTTCATTTAATTCATTGCTAGTTGCATTAGCTCAAATCATAGCATATTGCCATGTCATGATCATGCATCATATTGTCGCATTGCATTGATTGTGTTCTTTCTCTGTTGTCGGTGTTTGTCCCCTCTCAGTAGACGACGTTCCGACGGTATGAGATCGATGACACAGACGGAGAGCTTTACTATCTTCAGAAGTGCCAGGCAAGCAAACCCCCTTTGAGCATTCCGATACAATCCCACTCTCTCGCTCCTGCTCTCCTTTAATGCATTAGGACAACAACGATTGAATTGCCTTTTGCTGCGGTAGCTGAACCCCTTTCCTTTGCATGACCTATCATTGCCACAGTAAATAGTTCAAACCCACTAGCGTGAGTAGGAGTTGTTTGAGCCATGTTGTGCCTACTCATTCATGCTTTCTGGTTATGCCTGCTATTGCTTAGAGTTGTGTCAGGTCTGATTCATCTGGGATGAATTGGAAAGTTATGAACAAGTCCTACTATTGGGAGCTAAGTGTGTGAACACATTTTGGTAAAGGTAGCGGTGAGAGGCCATGTAGGAGTACATGGTGGGTTGTCTTACTGGAGCCGTCCTTAAGAACTGAGTTCTGTGTAAGTTGTCCAATGACTAGTTGCTACCACACATTGGAATGCTTAAGTGCCCCTCTCGACTTATTAATCAACTCGATCTCTGTCCAGGAGTTGCAACTAGTTTCTGGTGTTTGTAGGTAGTGCTAGTAGTCTACCAAGTGGCACCCGGTACATGTGGGCTTGGTACAGACTAGGTGCAGTGGCCCGGTGTACCAAGTGGCACCCGGATGGTGGGCTTGGGAACCCTGTACACATCGTTTGGGGGCGTGAGCGACACCCTGGCCGGATCTCCTTACGGATGGAACCCGAATAGGCGATAAACCTGAACTAGAGACTTGTGTGGTTAGTCAGGTCGTGGCCGACACCCTCGCCAGGCTTCCGCTTGAAGGTTGCCGAGATACACGACGTGTACATGGCGGTAAGTGGCGAGAGCATGTGTGAAGAAGTACACCCCTGCAGGGTTAACATGATCTATTCGAATAGCCGGGTCCGCGGTTATGGACTTCTTGGATGCTTACTTGGTACATAGACAAGTGAAAGTGGATACCCTAAAATGCTCAAGACAAGTGTGAGTGCTATGGTCGGCCTTCTCGTAGGGAGACGGGAATGGATCCATAGTGGTGTATTGATTGGTGAATATGTGGACTCGTGTGCGCCACCTCAAAACAGTTACTTGCAGTCGTAGTTTAGGATAGCCACAAGTCAAAGCTGGCTTGCTGTAGTCAAACTCCACCACCCCTTTGTTGATACTGTTGCATATGTAGCTAGTTCTGATGTAAGTCTTGCTGAGTACCTTTGTACTCACGTTTGCTTAATTTATGTTTTTGCAGAGAGACTTCCGTCTCACTAGTGGTTCCGCGTGGACTTCGACGTTTAGCTTGTTACCTCAGCTACGATCTTGTGCCCTTGGGAGGGTCTTTTAGATAGTCAGTGTCAGGCTCATTTCTGGGATATAAATCACAGAATAGCCTTAAGTCACACTGGCTCCCAAGAACAACCAGTGGACAACCTTGATATAGATAACCAGTACAATAATATTACACAGGGTTGAGTCGGGGTGACTCAACAATTTATTACAACAACTCAACGCACTAAGGTGGCGGAATGTGACAGTGGATGGTGAAACTCAACACTAATATACTAGCATAGTGTCAAGCGTCAGTGTGAGGCTTGACTATTATATTGGTGTGGCGGAAGCTTGACGGATGATACAGTGATAGACTCCATGACACAGGTGTGCTGACTGGGAACCTTCTAAGCGTCGGCCTCGCTAGCGCAATTCTCCTCCAAAAGCTCGTCCTCCTCCAAGTCTGGCCAAGTAAATAGCCAGGGACAAGCCAGTGAGTACTTGTGAATGTACTCGCAAACATTATGAACATAAGATATACCAATGCGAATGCCATGGTAGATAAATGTCGGGGCCGGATTTCGGGAACATAATATTCCAGAAATTAACCCCTAGTGTCATCACCAGCCCAGGATTGCTGTTACTGGTGGACACATCCTTGTTACAGATTACCAAGCATTTACAAGAATTTGATACAAGACCATAAAGGTCTACTGATATAACAATGACTCCGATGGTGGATGAAGGAATTGGCTTGTGGATCTCCACATCATTGGGGCTCCATTCCAACAGGAACAGCTGACCCGGATAACTCCTATCCTGCGTGGCTGCACTCCTAGGCTTCGCACGGACGTCGCTGTTTTCTTCCCCGTAGAACTCCTAACCTGGCCAAGTAAATAGCCAGGGACAAGCCTGTGAGTACGTTTGAATGTACTCGCAAACATCATGGACAAATGATATAACAAATGCAGCAAAACAATTATATGGTCATGATGAATTATACTATATGCATGTGCTCATGATAGACTTATATTAAATGCATGCTGACAGGAATTAAAACATGGCATGGTGAATAATAAATAGTGCAGAAAATAAATATTAGTATCAATAAAATATAAAGGAAATGCCGGTCGGATGTCAAGTGACACCACGGTCGGTCTTGAAAAGAAATGCCAGTCGGGTGTCTAAAAGAGTAATCGGACGATACCATCCGAGAACTCAGGCAACGCCATGAAAGGACTTGAAAAGAAATGCCAGTCGGGTGTCCACAAGAGTAGTGGCGTGATAAACCGCCTGACACTCGAGGGACGCCACAAAAGGACTTGAAAATAAAGGCGAGTGTCCGGGGTAGTCTAGCCAGCCCCTGAGACACTCTGGAAAGTAAAAATAAGAGAAAGCGGGTTAGTCCACAATAATAATCATATCATCCATAATATTCATAACAACACCATTAGTAGTAAAAAAAATTATCCTGCATAATACACCATGCTCAAATCTAGATTATTTCCTCCGGAGACCGACTCTAAGACCGACACTTGACCAACCCAGACTGTAATCCTTAACCGCGGACACGGCTATTCGAATAGGTTTCAAACTCTGCAGAGGGTGTACTCTTTACCCACAAGTATAGGATTTCTTTAGTCAGTATCGGGACACTGACTAATTCCCATTATGGTCTTTGGGTTGAAAACACGCCTGATCAGCACACACCAGCTTAACTTTTTTGCTGCCAGGAATCACCCAGAACAACAGTTAAGTAAAACTCTAAGTGGGAAGGCTACAACCTCCAATAGCATGGGATCACTATTCAAACAAGCGGATTACAAGGGTACACTCCCTCTCGGCTACAACCGGAAACACCCATGCCCCCTTGACCCGATGACTGGATTTAGTCCAGGGCCCTGGAAACCCTCATCGTGGCCCTCTGTACGGTGTGTGCATGGAAAGGGGTTAACAACTTACTAAACCATACCTTACCCGAGGCAGGGACAAGTGGTAGTACGAAACAAGTATGGGGGTTACCGGAACAAGACTCGATCTACGGTCGACTCAGGAGGCTTATGTTCCCTGCAGTGGTTAGCACAACAAAACATTCTTTCACAATATCACCAGGACAGGGCCACAACCCTTGCCTGCTTCCACAAATATCTCGTGACACCACCGTGTCAAAAAGGGCCCGTGCCCACCGGCACGTCCAAAACGGGAGCACCCTCCTGGATGCTCACAAACTATGCATGTTGCAAAATGCATACAAGAGAAAATAATTATATGAACATGCATGCATGAAATATTTCTACTCATATGGAATTCTTATTAAGAACTAACAAACCATGCATCAAATATTCTAGCAAACATTCACCATATCAAGTGTTCAAGATGCTTGCCTTGAACATGCAGCAATATTGGGTGCACTCCAAAAGTTTGAAAATATTCATCTTCCCTTCATTTCCTATTTTAAAAATGTCTAAATCACCACATAATTCAAAAACAGCACTAAAAAGTATTTCAAATATTTTTGAAATAAATACTAAAATAAACTAGGGAATGTTTAAGAAATAACAAAAAAAGAAATAATTTAATTAGAGCATATTTGAATTACTAGTGGAATTACTAAGTGGAATATATGATTAAAAGTACTATTTAAAAGATTAAACAGAAACTATATATAGAAAAAAATGTTCACCTAATTTAAATAAACAGAGCATGATTTTAGAAACCTACAGAAATTAGAATAACTGGAGTTGGGTTTTAAATGTGCTCTGCGGAATTATTTGAACGCTACTGAAAAGAAATAAAAAGAAGAGGGTAGAGAAGCGCCCTGTGCGCGGATTAGCTGAAAAAGTAATTGGGCTGAGCCCAGTTGCCCAGCCGCACGGGAGCGAACCAGTGACCCACCGACAGGTGGGTCCCACCTGTCGGGTTCGTCCTCTCCCTTGCGCGTGCCTGGACAGAGGCAGAGGCGGGGCTTCGGCGACGATCCCCGGCGTACGGCGGCTCCCCTCGACGAGCCGATCCCACTGCCGAGTCCAGGAGACCGAGGCGGTCCCACCGGTACCCGTTGTGACCGCTGGAGTTGACGGGGTCGCCGACGGCGAGCTCTCCCGCGGAGCTCCGACGAGACGATTTGGGCGTTTCGTCTACGGTAGTCCCCGAGCCAAATTAGGAGGTGGGATGGATTCTTGGGGTCAGGAGGAAGCTGTTGGTGAAGAGATTGGAGGTGGGAAGGCTGTGGTCTCGTCGGAACCATTGGAGAGGTGGCGGTGGCCGTGGTTGTCGGGGAAGGAGAAGACGACCGTCTCCGGTCGTTTTGCTCCCATATGAAGCTTGCAGAGGACGGAGGGAGTGGGGTGGTGAGTGCAGCGGCCTCAGGGGGGCCCTTTTATAGGCGAGGCGACGCGGTGCCGCGGGTTCCAGAAAACGGACACGGTGGCGATCGCCATTACTCCGGCAGGTGAGGTCGTTTGGTGGCCGGTGAGGGTCGGTGAGGACGGTGGCCGGCCGGAGTTAATAGGGAAGTGTGCTGGCGGCTCGGGGAGGTGCCAGGTAATTTGGACGGCGCCGTCCACGGGCAGACAGCGGCGGCGGCCATTGATGGCGCTCCGAGGCCGGTGGCGAGGTTGGTGAGGGCAGCGGGGGTCGGTGTGTCTCTTGTGCGACCGGTTGCGCTGAGGATGAGCTCGAGCTGTTGGCAGTAAAGAGAGAGGGGCCCAGGGAGAGACGTGGTGAGGCGGGACTCGTCGGGCGGCGCCTCTGGACGGCGTGGACGGCGGTGGCCGGCGCAAGCGGCCAAGGGAAAGGTGTCGGCGAAGTAAATGATGGTCGAGCTGATCCAGGGGAAGATTAGGATGAGAGGGGAAGGCAGCAGGGAGGCCACGCGTGGCGGTGCCGACGCCTGCCAAACGAGCGTTCTGCTCGTGCTCTGAGCATGCACACCAAGTGTTTGGCAAAATGCCAATGGCATCTACAGGCATTCGAACACGTTGCAACTTAGCAGGATGGTGCTTTAGGGCATGAGAGGAATGATGGACATGCTAGTCTGGCTAAATGATCAAGGGTCCATAATGGTTTAAAAAGTGGCGAAATTTCTGTTATGCAAACAAGGTGCTCGACAGAATGATAGAGCTATCTAGGCAACTCTGTTGGAAGTGAAACTTGGCAGAGTTGTGTCTCCTTACAGATAATAGATGATGGTGGAGTTGGTTTGGAAAAAGGAAATACTTGCTAGTGCAAGTTTTGAAGGATTTCAGTTCTGGACAGAAACTTGGGGAATGTATTTGGTGCAAACAAAAGAGGAATTTGGAGCTGATCTTCTGGAGTTAAGGGTTTGGTAGGAGGAACTAGAAGATGGCCAAGGCTCAGAATTTTTGGAGCAAGAAATAGTGGGGTTGTAGTAGAAACCTAAAAAATGGACAGAAATGAAAAGGAGGATGGTTCACTCAAATTTTGCAAAACACCAAGTTGGGTTTTTGCACCAAAGTGACATATAGGCATCATAAGACCTCTCAGAATTATGGTGGAATTTTTAGAGAATTATTTAAAATAGTTATAGTGCAACAGAAGCATTTAAAACACTGCAAAAGCTGTTAAAAGAATTTTCTAGGGCAAAATTTTATTATGAAAATAATTTCTACTGTTATGAAACAAATAATGAAATGACTTAAGATACAACCAGAGCCCACAAAATTATTTCCAAAAATTTACTATATGAAGAGAAGATTTTCTAAGACAGGAATAGAAAAGGCTCTGAAAATTATTAAAGAACCTAATATAATTCAAAATTTTATTTCTAGCCAAATTTTATTTAATGAAAAAGTAATTAAATTTTTGGGGTGTTACAATAAACTACATGCATGCAACATTTTTCACAACTTGGTATGGTAAAACATGGTTAGTACAGAAATAAATATTAGTGTCAACACTAAATATAAATAAGAGAAAGGCCGGTCGGATGTCAAGTGACACCACGGTAGGATTTGAAAATAAATGCCAATCGGGTGTCCACAAGAGTAGTGGCGTGATAAACCGCCTGACACTCGAGGGACGCCTCAAAAAGGACTTAAAAGAAATGCCAGTTGGGTATCCACAAGAGTAGTGGCGTGATAAACCGCCTGACACTCGAGGGACGCCACAAAAGGACTTTAAAAGAAATGCCAGTCGGGTGTCCACAAGAGTAGTGGCGTGATAAACCGCCTGACACTCGAGGGACGCCACAAAAAGGACTTAAAAATAAATGCGAGTGTCCGGGGTAGTCTAGCCAGCCCCTGAGACACTCTGTAAGGTAACAATAAAATCATAGGGTTAGTCCATAAGCATAATTTTCATCATAAATAAATTCATGATAATACTGATTGCAACAAGAATTTTCATGCAATCATAAACAAGCTCAAGTATATTATTTTTCCTCCAGAGACTGACACCGGGACCGATACTTGACCCACCCAACTAAGTCCTTGACCGTGGATGCGGCTATTCGAATAGATATAACTCTGCAGAGGGTGTACTCTTTACCCACGCGTATGGGGTTTCCTTAGTCAGCACCGTGCACTGGCTAATACCCAATACGGACTTTGGGTTGAAAACACGCCTGACGCGTACACACCGACCGGATGCCAGGACTCACCCAAAGCATCGCTCCAGAAACCTTAAGTCAGGGAGGCTACAACCTCCGAAAAGCATGGGATCACTATTACACGCGCGGATTACAAGGGGTGCCCCCCTCTCGGCTACAACCGGAAACACCCATGCCCCTGACCCGATAACAGGCTACAACCTTCATCGTAGTATCTGTGTGGCGTGCACCCGTACAGGGGTTATCAACTTACTAGGCAGTACCCTCCTTTCGGAAGGACCCGTGGCAGCACGGTGTACAGCTGGGTGTATAGAACAAGACTCGATCTAGGCAGACTCAGGAGGTATTATTATAATATCACCAGTATCCTCTATCAGTATCCCATGACACCATTGTGTCAACAAAGGACCGTGCCCACCAGCACGTCCAAACCAGCAGCAAAATTTCTGCTATCAAGTAACCATATATATGCCAGAGAGCTGCTAGTGTGATATGCAAGCAAGGAGAAAGTTGACATGACCATGCACACACAAGTGATGTAACATGCAACCTATGCATGCAATACCAAACTATGTAACCATGCAAAAATGCAAACACCATATCCCATGTTCAATAATGCTTGCCTTGTCCAAAATAATCAGGAGAAAACCCCTCTGAATTTCCAGCAAAAGATCCTTCTTCTTTTTCTGAAAAATTCAAATTTGAATTCGAATGAGAATTCCAACACAGAACAGAAAAAGTTCTCAAAATATTTTTAATTAAATCTTAAAATAAACTAGAGAAGAAAATAAAATTTTAGCAAAAAGAATCAGCTCATTTGGATTAATAGTTTAAAAGCTATTAACTTTTCAAAACCAGGGGTCTTTCTGCAAAACAGAAGCCCCTGGGCTGTTTTAAAAGAAAACGGTTCGGCAGCGACTACGCCTTCCAGTGGAGAAGGCGTAAAGCATAGAGTACGCCTTTGCTGAATACAGAGAACAGAGAGAGAGAGCTGACGGGTGGGGGCCACCCGTCAGGTTTGAATTTGAGCGCGCTCGCGCGCGTGTACAGAGGGGAGGCGGCGATCGCCGGCGACGATCGCCGGGGTTTCAGAGCCCGGTGCTGGTTGCAGTGTGTCCAGCGTGGACTTCCGCATCCGTGGGTGGTGGTGGTGGCCACCGGCGATCACCTGAACGGCGGTGAGCTCGACGCCGGCGGACGGTGGTTCGGGAGAAGTTGGGGCTCGTCGGAGAGGGCTCGGGAAGTGGAATTGGCTTAGGGGTTCGGCATAGTGGTGGAAAAGAGGTGGATCGGCGGAGTTTGGGAGGCTCTGGTGGAGTAGGGGCGAGGTTTGGCTCGTGGACAGAGGCGGCGGAGCGGTGGCCGGAGAGGGAGAAGATGACCCCCTCGTGGCCGGGTGGGTGGCTGGGAGGAAGAGTGGGAGGTGGTGGAGGCGAATGGTGAAGCTGGAGGGGCTCGGGGACCCCTTTTATAGGCGAGTCGAGGATGGCCGAAATGGGCGGAGGTCGCCGGAGTAAATTAGGTCGCCGGGGTTGGTTTTGGCCGGTGGTCTGGGGCGACGGGGCATTCAAGAGGCCGGTGGAGTTCGCCCGAAGCCTCCGCTTGGACGGGCTCGTGCTCGCTTGCCACGTCCGTGATGCGCTGTCCGCACGGGTGCGGCGGCGTGGCCAACTCCGGCGACTGCCATACGGGCCCCGGGGCGGCGTGGTCGGCGCGTCCGTTGTGCGGAGGAGCGAGGGAGAGTGACGCGTGGGCGGGGATGTAGGTAGGGGAGTTGCGGTGCAGTGAATGGCGGGCGATGGCCGAGGCGATCCGCTCGGTCTCGCCGTGGGTGAGCTCGGGTGGTTGCACCGGCCAGCTGCCAGCTCACCGGCGTGGAGAGGCTGGGCGATGGGCCAGGGTAGCGGTCGGTAATGAAGGCGGGCGTCGACGCCGTGCGGGAGGGGAAAGCGAGGAGTGCACGGCATCGCCGGCCCCTGTCGGCTGAAGAAGTTCAGTTAACTGAATTTCATTCAGTTATGAACAGTGTGCATGCCAACTGTTTGATGAAATGCTATGGGGTGTTAAACACCTTAGTTGATCAAGGGATTTGCTGTGGTGGTGTGTGGTTACTCAAATGTGAGTTTGCCAGAAGGCCAAGATTTTTGGTGGGGTTTAGAAATGATTTAGAGCAAAAAATTGATTTCTGGACCAAATTTGAAATGAATAGAAATTGAAATTTTTGAACTGTGGGACCAAAAGTTTTTGAAGAAATGGGTTAAGGGTACCATGTATATGCAGGGATAATTTTGGTGTGGCAAGAGAGTTCTAGAAAAATATAGTTCCTTTGTAAAGTCAAGAAACTATGATTATTTCAAATTCCATCTTTGGAATTAAAAATATATAGAAGAAATATTTTTGTGGAGTGGAAAGGAGTTGGATAATATCATAGAAGATGTGTATGACTTGTGAGGTCAGTATTGGAATGGCAGAAAAATGTTTGGAGTGGTTTAGGGTGCTAGAGGGGGTGGAAAAAGGCTTTTGCCTTTGAAAATCAAATAACCAGAACCAAAAATTCTTTAGAAAGAAATAGTTTTGAAAACCTCCAAAATGATTAAATCAAATAAATCCACCCTTCAAACAGAACCCTCCAAGAAAATTTCAAATCCTAGCTAAAATGTTGAAAAAGTTTTTAAAACTCCAAATGAATATTTTTGGGGTGTTACAACACCTACCCCCTTAAGAAAAATCTCGTCCCCGAGATTTCAGCTGTCCCTCAAACAGGTACGGATACTCAGTCCTTAAGTGATCTTCTCTTTCCCAGGTTGCTTCTTCCTCGGTGTGATTGCTCCATTGGACTTTGTAGAATTTTATTACGTTTTGTCGGGTCCTCCGTTCAGACTCCTCCAAAATCTTTATAGGACGTTCCCGATAGGTAAGATCTGGTTGAAGATCCAACTCTTGGTGCTGGATTTGCTTTTCCGGGTTGCTAACACATTTCCTCAGCTGAGATACATGGAACACATCGTGGACATCTGATAATTCTGCCGGTAATTCCAGTTGATGGGCAACCTTGCCCCTTCTTGCGGTTACTTTAAACGGTCCAATAAATCTTGGTGCTAATTTCCCCTTGACCTTAAATCTTTGTAGCCCCCTTGTCGGAGATACTCTAAGATATACGTAGTCATTGGGCTCAAAGTGGACCTGGTGGTGTTTTTGATCATAATAACTCTTCTGTCGGCTTTGAGCTGCCCTTAGTCGGTCCTGAATAAGCTTGACTTTGGTTTCTGCCTCTATTAGTAATTCTGGTCCAAAAATTCGGCTGTCTCCGGTTTCAGACCAATTTAGTGGGGTCCGGCATCGTCGTCCGTATAATGCTTCGAAAGGTGACATTTTTAGGCTAGCTTGATAACTGTTGTTGTAGGAGAATTCTGCATAAGGCAAACTATCCTCCCAACTGACTCCGTAGGTAAGCACACATGCTCTCAACATGTCTTCTAATATTTGATTTACCCGCTCTGTCTGTCCTCCGGTCTGCGGGTGGTATGCTGTGCTGAAAGCCAGTTGCGTGCCTAAGGCTTGCTGTAGATGTTCCCAAAATCTAGAGACAAATTGGGTGCCTCTGTCACAGACAATTATTTTGGGTACCCCGTGTAGACAAACAATCCTGGATAGGTACAGCCTGGCTAGCCTTTGTGTTGAGTAGGTGGTTTTTACCGGAATGAAATGTGCTACCTTGGTTAGCGAATCTGTTATTACCCAGATAGCATCATTCCCATGGCGTGACCTTGGCAGACCAACAACAAAATCCATTCCAATTCTATCCCATTTCCATTCAGGCACCTTGATTGGTTGCAACAACCCTGCTGGTCTCTGGTGTTCCGCCTTCACACGTTGGCAGGTATCACAACATGCCACATATATGGCTATATCCCTTTTCATCCCGTGCCACCAGAATCTCTCCTGTAGATCCTTATACATTTTGGTCCCTCCGGGATGAATGGAATATGGAGTGGTATGCGCCTCTGCCATTATTTGTTGTTTTAAATCTTCAATGTTTGGTACGCATAATCTCTGTCCAAACCAAATGACTCCTTGGCTGTCTTCAATAAATTCGGGCGCCCTGCCCAGTTTCATCTTTTTCCTAATCCCTTCAATACTTGGGTGTCCCTTCTGGGCTTCTCTGATCTGGTCCTCTAATGTTGGTTTTATTTCCAACTGGGAAATGGTCCCCTCCGTGACTAGTGTCATGTTAAGCTTGGCAAATTCCTGGCTGAACACATGTTGCGAGAGTTGTACACTGTCATCACCGGCGCATGGATTCCTGCTGAGGGCATCTGCCACAACATTGGCTTTACCTGGGTGATAGTGAATTCCTACGTCATAATCCTTAATTAGCTCAAGCCAACGTCGTTGTCTCAAATTTAATTCTGGCTGCGTGAAAATATACTTAAGACTTTTGTGGTCAGTGTATATTTCACATCGGTTCCCCAGAAGATAGTGTCGCCACTCTTTGAGTGCGTGTATTACTGCAGCGAGTTCCAGATCATGAACGGGGTAATTTTCTTCATGTCGCCGTAGCTGTCTTGAGGTGTAAGCCACTACTTTTCCTTCCTGCATTAACACACATCCAAGGCCTTTCCCGGACGCGTCACAATATATATCAAAATTTTTGTGCACATTGGGCACAACCAGAACTGGTGATGTTGTTAATCTCTTTTTCAACTCCTGAAAACTCTTTTCACAAGCTTCAGTCCATTCAAACTTCTTGTCTTTCTTGAGTAACTGGGTCATGGGTCTGGCTATAGTGGAGAATCCTTCAATAAACCTTCGATAATAGCCCGCTAGGCCAAGAAAACTTCTGACTTCCGTTACGTTTGTGGGCTGCTTCCATCCCAACACATCCTTTACTTTTCCCGGGTCCACAGCGATTCCATCTTGGGTTAATACGTGCCCAAGGAAACCAACTTCTCTCAACCAAAATTCACATTTACTGAATTTGGCGTATAGCTGATGTTTTCTTAACTCTTCCAGTACTATCCGAAGATGCTGCTCATGTTCTTCGGGCGTCTTAGAGTAAATAAGTATGTCATCGATAAATACCACCACAAATTTATCCAAATATTTCATAAAAACCTTGTTCATGAGATGCACAAAATACGCCGGGGCATTGGTTAATCCGAACGGCATCACTGTGAATTCATATAATCCGTATCTGGTAGTAAATGCCGTCTTAGGTATGTCCGTCGTCCGAATTTTTAACTGATGATAACCCGATCTTAGGTCTATTTTCGAGAAGACTTTAGCTTCTGCTAGCTGCTCAAACAAATCGTTGATTCTGGGCGGTGGATATTTATTATTGATAGTGACCATATTAAGTGCCCTGTAATCAATACATAGCCGTAGGGTACCATCCCTCTTTTTGGCGAATAAAACTGGCGACCCCCATGGTGACGAGCTGGGTCGAACGTAACCTTTTTCCATCAACTCCTTAATTTGTTTCTTTAATTCTGCCAATTCCGTTGGGGCCATACGGTACGGCTTCTTGTATATGGGTGTCGTTCCGGGTGCTAGTTCAATAACGAACTCAATTTCGCGGTCCGGAGGCATTCCTGGTAACTCTTCAGGGAATACATCAGGATATTCACAGACTACAGGAACCTTACTTAATTCCACCGTATCCACTTGATTATTTTCCCTTGGGATGTGGCAATCTTCCTTGTACCCACTTTTATTGTCTTTCCTTGGCAATTGGTAAGAGTTACCGTGCGGTTATAGCAGTCTATGAAACCTTTGTTTGTGGTTAACCAATCCATTCCCAGAATAATGTCCAAATCAACTGCGTCCAATACGATGAGATTGGCTAGGAATCCCATTCCTTCAATTTCGATGTTTACATCTTTGCAGTACCATTGAGTATTTTGCTTTGATCCCGGGGACTGAATAACCATGGAATTTTGCAACGGCAAAAAGGGAAACTGATTCTTCGAGGCAAATCTTTTAGAAATGCAAGAGTGGGAAGCTCCGGAATCAAATAAAATTGTAGCATCTACTGAGTTGGCGGGGAACGTACCAAACACGATATCCGGTGCGTTCTGAGCTTCCTCAAAAGTCATGTGGTTGATATGTCCTTGCTTGTGGTTGTTATTGGGGTTGAAGTTATTGCGTCGCGGAGCGTTGGTCGCACCACGGCCATTGTTGTTGTTGTTGGCTTTGGGAGGGTTGTTTCCTTGTTTTGGGCACTGTTTAGCATAATGCCCCGCTTCTCCACAGGAATAACAGGTGACTCCAGGATAAAAAGCTGTATCCTTGGTCCTATTGTGGAATGCACTGCGGTTCTGTGGTGGAGCTGTAGTTGTTGGTCGGGTTATTACTGGCTTTTGAACATCATTCCTGGGCCTGTTGTTGCGAACCTGTACTGACTGGTTCATGCGACGCTTGCGAGCCTCATCCATATTGCGGTGTTCATTTTCCAGAATAATAGCCTTATCCACAAGTGTCTTAAAGTCTGGAAAGGTATGAACCATCAGCTGGCACTTTAGAGACGAAATAAGTCCGTCGAGAAATTTTTCCATCTTTTTGTTCTCTGTCATATATTCGTCGTTGGCGTACCGGGCCAACTGAGTAAACTGATCCAGATATTGGGATACTGTGGAGCTCCGTTGTTTGAGATCCTCAAACTCCCTCTTCTTCAATTTCATAATGCTATTAGGGATATGTGCTCCACGGAAATTCTCCTTGAATTGCTCCCATGTCATATTTGCTCCGTCAGGGTGGGTGTGACATAAGTTTTCCCACCACGAAGCAGCCGTTCCAGAAAAATAGTGTGGTGTGTACAGCACCTTTTCCTGGTCAGTACACTGGGCAATGACCAATTTTCTTTCCATGTCTCGAAGCCAGTCGTCTGCCTCTAGTGGCTTGTCAGTGTGAGTAAAGACCGTCGGGCGGGTCTTTTGTAACTCAGACAGTTTGGACCTGGGTTGCTGTTGTTCATGGTGATTTCCCATGTTAATCAAATGCTGCCTCATCTCCTGATGCTGTTGCTGACTCTGCTCATATAGGCGACACATTTGCGAGAAAGCTGAATCACTGCTTTGCTGACTTGTCTGCCCTTGAGTAAAATTATTTCCCATCTGTCCAGAGTTGTTCTCAGGTGGAGTTGGCATAGAACGGGTCCAGGGACGATGCATTTTCTTTCTGGGGTATTTGCATAACACCAAAAAAATAATCAAATAGCGGAAAATAAATTTCCAAATAAGTTTTTCCCCCCAGGACAAGGTAAGACAAGGCAGCCAGTTATATTACACACGTAATTTAATTATACAAGCAGGATTTAATTATACAGGATATAATTATACAGGATGCATGCGGAAACTGTATCATACAAGATCATTTATTTCTACTAGCGCACCCTCCGCGCTCTCATCGACCTGCGGCCCTAACATCGCTATTTTACAAAGGATAGGCAGAACAGGAAATAAATATATTACATCCGTGTTCCCAAGCGGTAATCTGGTGAGAATAACCGCGTTAGCCCACACAGCTCATCCTAGGTCCTGCTGAGAGTAAGAGTCAGACACAGCACCCAGGATGCGATCTCGCCCTCCTCCTCCTCCTCGGGAATCGTCTCTAGTCGGGTAGTCGTTGATGCCGTGCCTGCTGGAGGTGGCACCGTGCTCGTCAGTGGAGAAGCTCTGGTCGGAGTGGGAGCAACCAGACGTCTAGCATCGCCAGTCGAGGTCGAGCGCTGAGTCGCGGGACTAGCCAGAGAAGTATTTGGTGGAGTGGAAGTGCGTGGAGCGCGAGGCGAAGGAGAGCGGTACTCGCTCCTGTGAATAATTCTCGCACGAGACAAGTCCATCCGCGCAGTGAGGTAGTCATCTACCAGGGAGGTGAAAGCTGACTCCAAGGCCATGATGTACTGGACAAGTGGCTCGATAGCCAGATCCCTTTCCCCTATGGTGCAGGAAAAGGCATAGTGGCTAGTATATGGAACGTGGCATGGCAGGTAGTAATAGGGACGGTTCTGCATAACAGGCAGGATGTCCCTAAGACGTGCGATAGCCTCACGTGCGGCCATCTGGATAGCATGCCTCTCAGTGGGCATGGCTCTCCCCATGAAGCGGTAGTTGCGGAAAGACACGGAAACACCACCCCGAATATATACCGAAGCCTGGTACATAGTCAGGGTCTCTGAGATTTTGTCCGGGTAGATGACGTACTCCGGACGCCCGAGAGATCCCATCGCGTCCCTCGCGATGCTCGCGAGAAGGCGGGAAAATCCCGCAGGCTCGTTGGCGAAAACCTGCGATGGGCAGCTGCCACCAGCCATCTACAACAGTAGACAAAAAAAATCCAAGTAGCCATGTCATAAGTGTATGATGACTAAGGAAAATTTGCTACGATGCATGAGATGCATGCTGAAAAAAATGTTAGCACTGACTTGGTGACTAGCGATCGTGCCTAGGGCTCCTACAGTCAGCCTGGCTCTGATACCAAGGTCTGTCAGGCTCATTTCTGGGATATAAATCACAGAATAGCCTTAAGTCACACTGGCTCCCAAGAACAACCAGTGGATAACCTTGATATAGATAACCAGTACAATAATATTACACAGGGTTGAGTCGGGGTGACTCAACAATTTATTACAACAACTCAACGCACTAAGGTGGCGGAATGTGACAGTGGATGGTGAAACTCAACACTAATATACTAGCATAGTGTCAAGCGTCAGTGTGAGGCTTGACTATTATATTGGTGTGGCGGAAGCTTGACGGATGATACAGTGATAGACTCCATGACACAGGTGTGCTGACTGGGAACCTTCTAAGCGTCGGCCTCGCTAGCGCAATTCTCCTCCAAAAGCTCGTCCTCCTCCAAGTCTGTCCAAGTAAATAGCCAGGGACAAGCCAGTGAGTACTTGTGAATGTACTCGCAAACATTATGAACATAAGATATACCAATGCGAATGCCATGGTAGATAAACTACATGCATGCAACATTTTTCACAACTTGGTATGGTAAAACATGGTTAGTACAGAAATAAATATTAGTGTCAACACTAAATATAAATAAGAGAAAGGCCGATCGGATGTCAAGTGACACCACGGTAGGATTTGAAAATAAATGCCAATCGGGTGTCCACAAGAGTAGTGGCGTGATAAACCGCCTGACATTCGAGGGACGCCTCAAAAAGGACTTAAAAGAAATGCCAGTTGGGTATCCACAAGAGTAGTGGCGTGATAAACCGCCTGACACTCGAGGGACGCCACAAAAGGACTTTAAAAGAAATGCCAGTCGGGTGTCCACAAGAGTAGTGGCGTGATAAACCGCCTGACACTCGAGGGACGCCACAAAAAGGACTTAAAAATAAATGCGAGTGTCCGGGGTAGTCTAGCCAGCCCCTGAGACACTCTGGAAGGTAACAATAAAATCATAGGGTTAGTCCATAAGCATAATTTTCATCATAAATAAATTCATGATAATACTGATTGCAACAAGAATTTTCATGCAATCATAAACAAGCTCAAGTATATTATTTTTCCTCCAGAGACTGACACCGGGACCGATACTTGACCCACCCAACTAAGTCCTTGACCATGGACGCGGCTATTCGAATAGATATAACTCTGCAGAGGGTGTACTCTTTACCCACGCGTATGGGGTTTCCTTAGTCAGCACCGTGCACTGGCTAATACCCAATACGGACTTTGGGTTGAAAACACGCCTGACGCGTACACACCGACCGGATGCCAGGACTCACCCAACGCATCGCTCCAGAAACCTTAAGTCAGGGAGGCTACAACCTCCGAAAAGCATGGGATCACTATTACACGCGCGGATTACAAGGGGTGCCCCCCTCTCGGCTACAACCGGAAACACCCATGCCCCTGACCCGATGACAGGCTACAACCTTCATCGTAGTATCTGTGTGGCGTGCACCCGTACAGGGGTTATCAACTTACTAGGCCGTACCCTCCTTTCGGAAGGACCCGTGGCAGCACGGTGTACAGCTGGGTGTATAGAACAAGACTCGATCTAGGCAGACTCAGGAGGTATTATTATAATATCACCAGTATCCTCTATCAGTATCCCATGACACCATTGTGTCAACAAAGGACCGTGCCCACCAGCACGTCCAAACCAGCAGCAAAATTTCTGCTATCAAGTAACCATATATATGCCAGAGAGCTGCTAGTGTGATATGCAAGCAAGGAGAAAGTTGACATGACCATGCACACACAAGTGATGTAACATGCAACCTATGCATGCAATACCAAACTATGTAACCATGCAAAAATGCAAACACCATATCCCAGGTTCAATAATGCTTGCCTTGTCCAAAATAATCAGGAGAAAACCCCTCTGAATTTCCAGCAAAAGATCCTTCTTCTTTTTCTGAAAAATTCAAATTTGAATTCGAATGAGAATTCCAACACAGAACAGAAAAAGTTCTCAAAATATTTTTAATTAAATCTTAAAATAAACTAGAGAAGAAAAGAAAATTTTAGCAAAAAGAATCAGCTCATTTGGATTAATAGTTTAAAAGCTATTAACTTTTCAAAACCAGGGGTCTTTCTGCAAAACAGAAGCCCCTGGGCTGTTTTAAAAGAAAACGGTTCGGCAGCGACTACGCCTTCCAGTGGAGAAGGCGTAAAGCATAGAGTACGCCTTCGCTGAATACAGAGAACAGATAGAGAGAGCTGATGGGTGGGGGCCACCCGTCAGGTTTGAATTTGAGCGCGCTCGCGCGCGTGTACAGAGGGGAGGCGGCGATCGCCGGCGACGATCGCCGGGGTTTCAGAGCCCGGTGCTGGTTGCAGTGTGTCCAGCGTGGACTTCCGCATCCGTGGGTGGTGGTGGTGGCCACCGGCGATCACCTGAACGGCGGTGAGCTCGACGCCGGCGGACGGTGGTTCGGGAGAAGTTGGGGCTCGTCGGAGAGGGCTCGGGAAGTGGAATTGGCTTAGGGGGTCGGCATAGTGGTGGAAAGGAGGTGGATCGGCGGAGTTTGGGAGGCTCTGGTGGAGTAGGGGCGAGGTTTGGCTCGTGGACAGAGGCGGCGGAGCGGTGGCCGGAGAGGGAGAAGATGACCCCCTCGTGGCCGGGTGGGTGGCTGGGAGGAAGAGTGGGATGTGGTGGAGGCGAATGGTGAAGCTGGAGGGGCTCGGGGACCCCTTTTATAGGCGAGTCGAGGATGGCCGAAACGGGCGGAGGTCGCCGGAGTAAATTTGGTCGCCGGGGTTGGTTTTGGCCGGTGGTCTGGGGCGACGGGGCATTCAAGAGGCCGGTGGAGTTCGCCCGCAGCCTCCGCTTGGACGGGCTCGTGCTCGCTTGCCACGTCCGTGATGCGCTGTCCGCACGGGTGCGGCGGCGTGGCCAACTCCGGCGACTGCCATACGGGCCCCGGGGCGGCGTGGTCGGTGCGTCCGTTGTGCGGAGGAGCGAGGGAGAGTGACGCGTGGGCGGGGAGGTAGGTAGGGGAGTTGCGGTGCAGTGAATGGCGGCCGATGGCCGAGGCGATCTGCTCGGCCTCGCCGTGGGTGAGCTCGGGTGGTTGCACCGGCCAGCTGCCAGCTCACCGGCGTGGAGAGGCTGGGCGATGGGCCAGGGTAGCGGTCGGTAATGAAGGCGGGCGTCGACGCCGTGCGGGAGGGGAAAGCGAGGAGTGCACGGCATCGCCGGCCCCTGTCGGCTGAAGAAGTTCAGTTAACTGAATTTCATTCAGTTATGAACAGTGTGCATGCCAACTGTTTGATGAAATGCTATGGGGTGTTAAACACCTTAGTTGATCAAGGGATTTGCTGTGGTGGTGTGTGGTTACTCAAGTGTGAGTTTGCCAGAAGGCCAAGATTTTTGGTGGGGTTTAGAAATGATTTAGAGCAAAAAATTGATTTCTGGACCAAATTTGAAATGAATAGAAATTGAAATTTTTGAACTGTGGGACCAAAAGTTTTTGAAGAAATGGGTTAAGGGTACCATGTATATGCAGGGATAATTTTGGTGTGGCAAGAGAGTTCTAGAAAAATATAGTTCCTTTGTAAAGTCAAGAAACTATGATTATTTCAAATTCCATCTTTGGAATTAAAAATATATAGAAGATATATTTTTGTGGAGTGGAAAGGAGTTGGATAATATCATAGAAGATGTGTATGACTTGTGAGGTCAGTATTGGAATGGCAGAAAAATGTTTGGAGTGGTTTAGGGTGCTAGAGGGGGTGGAAAAAGGCTTTTGCCTTTGAAAATCAAATAACCAGAACCAAAAATTCTTTAGAAAGAAATAGTTTTGAAAACCTCCAAAATGATTAAATCAAATAAATGTCACCTTTCTATCTGTACTCAGACATGTCATGCTTCCGTTGTCTGTATGCTCTGTATGTTGGGCCATGAGACCCACTGCTTGTAATAAATGCTATGATGGCTCTTCTGGGACTTATCTATCTGAGTTGTTGAGTTATGTTGTGATGCCATGTTGTACAGCACATACTTGCATGTTATGCGTACGTGTAATGTGTATTGCTATGTGTGGGATCCGACACCTAGTTATTTACCCTTGGTAGCCTATCTTACAGGGAAATGTCTCCTAGTGCTTCCACTGAGCCTTGGTAGCTTGCTACTGCTCCGGAACACTTAGGCTGGTCGGCATGTGTCCTTCTTCGTTCCTGTGTCTGTCCCTTAGGGGAAATGTCACGCGTTGTTCTTTCAAGTCCTTGTAGCTTGCTATGACTTGGGTTCATATGTTGATGACCGACACGTTCGTTGCTGGGTCATGTATGCATGTCTCTGTAATTTAGCGCCACTTTTTGTTTATAACTAGTCATGTCGGCCTGGGTTTTCTGTCATATGGATGCTAGCGACACTATCATTTACGTGTGCCAAAATGCGCAAACGGTCCCGGGCCAAGTAAGGTGGCACCCGTGGGAATACCGTGCGTGAGGCCGCAAAGTGATATGATGTGTTACATGCTAGACCTGTGTGACTTAGGATCGGGGTCCCGACAGCTTTGGTATCAGAGCCTAACTGCCTGTAGGATTACCAAGCCAAACTGGTCGAAGTTGTGTCTAGAAACTCTTTAGTTATATAAGGGAATTGATTGTGGAAGGGAACGTCAGGCTCTTTTTACTCCTTTACCTTATGACCTTCTGATCTGAGTCACCTTCTTCTATTCTACGGGGATTAAGAACTAGGACTCTCATTCTTCTTATCAGGATCACGTTAATCGTGGATTCAACCCTTAGTTCATTTTCTTCTACTTCAGTATGTTAAATAGTTGATCTCAGAACCTTGACATTATGATGTTGAGTGGTTATGCTACCTTTTTGCATGAATTTCAAAATATTTTTGAGCATTTACAGCCGTTATGCTGTCCGAGTCATCCCAGGTCTCTAAACCATCTGATGCATTTGCAAATCATTCCTCCCTGTTCTGAATGTCCTTTCAGGCCAGATTAACCACACTAGTCAGTGTGTTGAGGTACGTCGTTGCCTCGACATATAGGTTGGAGCTATTACTATGACCCTAGCCGTCTTAGAAGATCACCCAGTAATCTAGCAATGCTTTATATTCCCAGTGTGATGATTCTGGCCATCATTCTAGAAAGCATCCCGTGATGCCATTTAGTTAGTAGGTATTCTATTCCTGGGTTCTTGAACCCGAGATTCACCCTACTTGCTTCATGTTGATAGTGTTTGCTAGTTCCTCTAGGATATTAGTACCTTGTGATAGTCCTCGAGGTCCGTGGTGAATCATTCTTCCAATACCATGAACCGTTATGGCAGAAGTTCTTTTGAACCAAAGGATCACAACCAGAGTGCTCTTGATGAGTTCTCCATTCCACATTCTGACTCTGCCAATTCTACCTTTCTGCATGGGTTATCCGGAACAAATATGTGGAACTCATTCGACATGCTAATCTATGCATCCACAACTCAGAAAGTTATATGTTCCTTTCAGTTGCCCCTTTTAGTCGTATTATGATCTCGTATATGAGTTGACAGTCAGGAGTAGTTGTGCATTCGTGTTCATCGATGCCTTTTACTCTTGTGGTCCATCAAGCCATTCTATTCTGGAATGACTAGGAGAAATAAACTCCAGTACCTTATCCATATCTAGGATTGGGTCAAAGCAGTTGTACTCCGCAGATCAAAATGACATTCCAGCTTTTGATTCTGTTCTACCTTGGAGTATTAGCATGCTTATATCATGGATGTCATGGGAATTGCACACCATCCTATGAACTTTTGATACAGTGATACTTCTCGCCCTCATTATTCATTTCTCGGTCCCCGTGTTATTGTAACTGGAACGCCGACAAGTGAATCATGATGTGTGAATCAATACCCCTAGCAACCTCGTTGCTTGGTGGTTAAAGGACAACAATTTTATTCTTAGTGTGTTGGTTACTGAATCACCATTCTAAGATTGATCGTGCTACCTAGTCCATTTTTCTGGTGCACTCTTTGATCAATGAGTTAGTATGTCATAAATCCCTCACTCTTGTGATCATATCATCTTGCCCTAAAAAGAAAGATTGTTTGCGAGCTTAGTAACATATTGGTGGTTCATGATTTTCCGAATATCTTCTCGTAGGTATCACCAGGTTGTCACCTGACCGCTATGTTGAGCTCGTGATCAAGTGGGTATTCATGTAAACCATCCTTTCTCCAAGAATCTGTGTTGGATACCCTGAGCAAGTTGGTTAAGCTAAACAACAACTTGGAGAGTTGGAAGATAAAAGCTTAATCCACATAGCTCACCCCAAAGGGATATCTTGTGTGTGTATTGAAGATAGATGATATCTTCTTCAATTGATCTCCGTGATCATTTGTGGCTCTATTGTCTTGTCCAGACTTTGATTTGAGTATGGGTTATCGCCAAGTCAAATCATAACCAACGATATTCGTAACGTTGTCTTACTCGTGGTTGATTCCTCGAGCATACACCGTTATATCTCTTGGTCTGACCAATCCTATCACCGTGTTCACTTAATTGTGGAATTCCAACCTATATGGAAACCTGTATGAGTTATTGTTGAGCCCATCGACAACATCCTTATCCTCTCCATGATTTTGTTGGACATTAAGCTAGTGTTGGAAACTTTGTAGGCAATGCCTTCGTGTCCCGTCATGAAGCTTATGCTTGGATGGAAGAAGTGACTTCCTCCAATTCATGTGCATCTGGTGCAAGTGGCCGCCGTGAGTTCGAGAAAGATTGTTTTGCTTCTTCTGGAATCATCCCAAGTCAGTTATGCATGCGCGAATGTATACTATGGAATGGAGATTAATTACCTCCACTCCATATGTATTCCCTAGCACACCAAGCCACTGACTGATTTGTTCAAGGAGAAGAAGTGCCTTCTTAAGAATCACGACTTATGCTAGGACTTCGATATCCTCGATAATGGTTCCCCACCTAAACCCGGTAGTGTTTTATTGTAAGACTGCCATGTGATCATGTTGTCTGGAACAGCGTGTTCACATGTTGTAGCAGAACCAGCTCATGTTTTGGAGCTTACTACCGCAGTCCATTTCTCGAGAAACTCGCAACATCGTCTCGTCGATTTGGATTGCAAACCTTCATTTTTCTTTGTAGACTCGATGAGTCTGGAATATCCTGACACCAACCAGAACTGAATATCAGGCAGACATGATGGTTGGAGCATTTTCCAAGAACTATAATATTGGTCTCTCGATAACCGGTAAAGTGGATGTCGTGGCCAACACACCCAGCCGGAAGACCTATTGTTGTAGAATCTTGATTGAAGAAGTTGGCCACCTCCCCATAAGGATTTCGTAGGATTTACTCCCTAGTTGTCCCTTATGGATTTTAGTGCTCTTGAAGTCCGACCTTTTACTTGACGTTCTAGGTACCAAACCATTTTAATAAATGAGTTGCTCTAGCACATCAAGGAGAACATTAGAAGTGGAGTGCTAAATGTATCTCGGTCGATCATCCAGATTTTGCCCCTTGGCTCCGCTAAGGTGAAATCTGAGAAAGTGTTATCTTCCTTTGCATCCGCATCGTCCAACGCTATACATCATGGCCGTATGTTGTGTTGTCAGCACCATTTGGCACGGATAACGGTAAAACCTTGATGATTATGGAAATGCTCAAGTTCTTGAGAGCACGCACAAGCACTAGTTGTTATCAATGGCACTAACCGAGATTTCTCCCAGTGTTCTTGGCTATGCTATAACCTCTCAAAGAGTAGATTCACTCTCTATTGTTGGGTTTCCTCCCAGTTACCAGAATCATTCCCAGCATTTGCATTTTGTTCCCAGCTTGCACCACCAATGTGCCATTTTACCATGGGTTACATCCATTTCCGATGATAAGCAAAATCATCCCTTGTGTTGTCTTCAACAAGGTAGTCCACATCATCCATTCTGGCTCGAGAATGTCATTCCTTCGGACTCCTTTAAATGATCGATTGAGATTTGCCTTAGGATGGTATAAAAGAGTTTCAATGATCTATGTATCAAAAGTAATTCTTTTTGCCACTTAAGGGATAATTCTACGAGTCACCTTTTCTAAGGTGGCCCATTATAGAATCGTGGCAAGTCAACTCCTCGCTATGTTGACAACCGTTCACCACCTTCTTAAGTGTGGAGCTATCGCCTATCTAGTGAACCTTCGTCATCTGTTTCACTCCATCACTCTAGATGTATGCTTCGAGCCTCGGCTCGAGAGATGTTCCTACGTCTCGTTTCGTAAGTTGATCTTGTGATCATTAGGACGATCCATCCTTGCAGCGCTGTCTCTTTCCTCGTGTTGGATGAAGATCATGAAAGCAAAGATGCCAAGATCAACACGATGCAATGAATCAATAACTTCAAGAAGGACAGTTGAATCGAGAAGATTGTGATGGCTTTGTGTCCCCTCTGTCATCTTACCTCACGTCTTGAATCTCGGGACGAGATTCTTGTTTAGTGGGGGTGAGTTGTCACAGCCCTAGATCAGCCCTTGTTGTCTTTGCTTGTAGTTAGTTGCACTTGAGTGCATCTTGCATCATGTCTAAATTCTTTTGAAGGTTGAAATGGGGATGGTTCAAACCCTAGCACTGAATGAACTCAAATAGGTTTAAATAAAAATATTTTTCAATAAACCCAAAAATGCCTTCATCAATGTTTGATAATTTTGGCAAGGGTTTTGATCCAAACCAAAAATATTGAACATTTTTAGGGAATTATTTGGGCTTTGAATTAAATCAATAAGTATTTGAATTGGGGCCATTTAAATGCTATATATTTTTAAATAGTTCCAAATAATTTGAAACTTGCAGAGGGCCTTTGGAATACTTCAGAGTGAGTCCACAAAAGGTTTCAACATTATCTAAAATGTTTTAGTGCTCTAACTAAAACAAAACGGAAGAAATAAATAGAAAAAGAAAAACAGAAAAGAGAGAGAGAGAAGCACACCTGGGCCAGCTTACCTGGCGCCCCAGCCGGCCCAGCACTGTTGCAGGCCCAGCCCACACCGCCGCCGTCGTCAAGCTGCTGCCAGGAGGACGGGAGCGCGTGGCCACGGCACGCTGGCACGCGCCAGCCACCTCCTGCCTGCCTGCGTCCCCGACGCCCTGGACGCCTCCAACGTCGCCACGCACGCCCTGGACTCCCTCACTCTCTCCCTCGTCCTCACCTCTTCGCCTGCTCTCTCCCTCACATGCGCCCGAGCGCCACCGTCGCCGCCGCTCACGCTGCCACACCCACCGCCATTCCGATGACGCTCCGAGACGTACAAGAGCTCCGCCTCGTCCACCTCCTCCTCCTCACCGAGCAAAACGATGCTGGAAGCCCTGGAAGGCGCCAGCATTGCCGTTCCCCTCGTCGTCCACCGAGGATCGTCGTCGTCGATTCGCCGCCTCCGATGCCTCCCCGAGCTCCCCGTCTGCTTCTTCTGAACCGCTGTGAGCCCCCGTTCGAAACCGCCCTTGCCCCGTCTCCTGCCACGTCCCGTAGTTAGCTCCACCGCCGTGGCCGAGCTTGCCGCCGTCCTGCCATGTCGCTGCCGTGACCACAGCCGCCGCCGCCCGCTTTTGAGCTCGCAGTAGTGCTAGTTAAGCCCGCAGAAGTCCGTATCACCGCCCGTTGGTGAAAATGGAGCCCTGTAGACTCGTTTCGCACGTTGTCGTGGCTCAGTCGCCGTTGGACCTCGTCTCCGGCGAGATTCCGGCCGCCCCGCGACCCCCCTGTCCGGCCCATTGGATGCGGACGAGCAAGAGCTCCTCCTTGGTGCCAGCAGTGCGACCAACGGTCGTCCCTAATACAAGTCCGGCGAGTTGCCGCTGCGGATTTGGTCGCCGCCGGCCAAACTCCGGCGACATCTGACGTCGCAACGTCATTAGTATTAACCCCTCGTAGTTAGACACCTCACAGCCACTGACAGTGGGCCCTAGCCCTGGTCAAACCCCAGTCAGCGCAGGTTTTGACCGGGATTAGTACCCGTATCACTGACGTGTGGACCCCACACGTCAGGTTTGACCTGGACCGTGCCCTGTTGACTCGCTGACGTCATGATGACGCAGTGCTGACGTAGTAAAGCCTTTCTGGAATTAAAATAAATCAGAAAAGGTTTAGAAATTCCGGAAAATGCTTTAAACTTCTAAAAATCATATAAAATCAACCGTAGCTCAGATGAAAATAATTTATATATGAAAAATGATCAGAAAAATCCAAGGAATCTATTTATGGCATATTCGTGCATGTTTGGACAAGTTAAACCTGCTGATCAGGTCAAATCAATTAATGACATTTAAATAACCACATGTGGAGTTTGAATTTGGATCTTGGATTCAAACCAACTTCATTTAATTCATTGCTAGTTGCATTAGCTCAAATCACATCATATTGCCATGTCATGATCATGCATCATATTGTCGCATTGCATTGATTGTGTTCTTTCTCTGTTGCCGGTGTTTGTCCCCTCTCAGTAGACAATGTTCCGACGATATGAGATCGATGACACAGACGAAGAGCTTTACTATCTTCAGAAGTGCCAGGCAAGCAAACCCCCTTTGAGCATTCCTATACAATCCCACTCTCTCGTTCCTGCTCTCCTTTAATGCATTAGGACAACAACGATTGAATTGCTTTTTGCTGTGGTAGCTGAACACCTTTCCTTTGCATGACCTATCATTGACACAATAAATAGTTGAAACCCACTAGCATGAGTAGGAGTTGTTTGAGCCATGTTGTGCCTACTCATTCATGCTTTCTGGTTATGCCTGCTATTTCTTAGAGTTGTGTCAGGTCTGATTCATCGGGGATGAATTGGAAAGTTATGAACAAGTCCTACTGTTGGGAGCTAAGTGTGTGAACACGTTTTGGTAAAGGTAGCGGTTAGAGGCCATGTAGGAGTACATGGTGGGTTCTCTCACTAGAGCCGTCCTTAAGAACTGAGTTCTGTGAAAGTTGTCCAATGACTAGTTTCTACCACACATTGGAATGCTTAAGTGCCCCTCTCGACTTATTAATCAACTCGATCTCTGTCCAGGAGTTGCAACTAGTTTCTGGTGTTTGTAGGTAGTGCTAGTAGTCTACCAAGTGGCACCCGGTACAGGTGGGCTTGGGACAGACTAGGTGCAGTGGCCCGGTGTACCAAGTGGCACCCGGATGGTGGGCTTGGGAACCCTGTACACATCATTTGGGGCCGTGAGCGACACCCCGGCCGGATCTCCTTACGGATGGAACCCGAATCGGCGATAAACCTGGACTAGAGACTTGTGTGGTTAGTCAGGTCGTGGCCGACACCCTCGCCAGGCTTCCGCTTGAAGGTTGCCGAGATACACGATGTGTACATGGCGGTAAGTGGCGAGAACGTGTGTGAAGAAGTACACCCCTGCAGGGTTAACATGATCTATTCGAATAGCCAGGTCCGCGGTTATGGACTTCTTGGATGCTTACTTGGTACATAGACAATTGAAAGTGGATACCCTAAAATGCTCAAGACAAGTGTGAGTGCTATGGACGACCTTCTCGTAGGGAGACGGGAATGGATCCATAGTGGTGTATTGATTGGTGAATATGTGGACTCGTGTGCGCCACCTCAAAAGAGTTACTTACAGTCGTAGTGTAGGATAGCCACCGAGTCAAAGCTGGCTCGCTGCAGTCAAACTCCACCACCCCTTTGTTGATACTGTTGCATATGTAGTTAGTTCTGATGTAAGTCTTGCTGAGTAACTTTGTACTCATGTTTGCTTAAATTATGTTTTTGCAGAGAGACTTCAGTGTCACTAGTGGTTCCGCGTGGACTTCGACGTTTAGCTTGTTACCTCAGCTACGATCTCGTGCCCTTGGGAGGGTCTTGTAGATAGTCAGGCTTCTCAGCCTTTTTCATTTGTAGATGTCTATACTCAGACATGTTATGCTTCCGTTGTCCGTATGCTGTGTATGTTGGGTCATGAGACCCACTACTTGTAATAAATGCTATGATGGCTCTTCTGGGCCTTATCTATCTGAGTTGTTGAGTTATGTTGTGATGCCATGTTGTACATCACATACTTGCATGTTATGCGTACGTGTAATGTGTATTGCTATGTGTGGGATCCGACACCTAGTTGTTTACCCTTGGTAGCCTATCTTACAGGGAAATGTCTCCTAGTGCTTCCACTGAGCCTTGGTAGCTTGCTACTGCTCCGGAACACTTAGGCTGGCCGCCATGTGTCCTTCTTCGTTCCTGTGTCTGTCCCTTAGGGGAAATGTCACGCGTTGTTCCCTTAAGTCCTTGTAGCTTGCTACGACTTGGGTTCATACGTTGATGACCGACACGTTTGTTGCTGGGTCATGTATGCATGCCTCTGTAATTTAGCGCCACTTTTCGTTTATAACTAGTCATGTCGGCCCGGGTTCTCTGTCATATGGATGCTAGCGACACTATCATATACGTGTGCCAAAATGCGCAAACGGTCCCGGGCCAGGTAAGGTGGCACCCGTGGGAATACCGTGCGTGAGGCCGCAAAGTGATATGTTGTGTTACATGATAGAGATGTGTGACTTAGGATCGGGGTCCCGACATTGACGGCAGGAACCCCTCCAGGCTCACTGGCTCAACTACGTCGAGTACATTTCGTTCGCAAACCGATATCCATTGAGCAGGTTGGTCCCGCCCACGAGCACACGCCTATACATATCCAGCATTCCAGCCTTGCCGCTGAGTGGTACATCCTCTGGACGGTGCAAGCGGTCAGAATCTCGAGCCCAAGTTGAGCTATGTGACCTGTGTAGATCACTGTCTCCCACCCGAGCTACCACCCGACCGTCGTTGCCATCGCACCACTGACGATCGGGAGCAGCACTCTGCCGCTCATTTGGAGCGCGAGCTAGTACATGTCGTGCAGCATGTCACAACAGACAAGCACTTCGACATGCGTCCGCTGGGCAGAGACTTTTATTGGCCACAAGCTCCATGGTCTCTTCCAAGATCGGTGTGTTACAACCCCGCAAAAAAAGATCGGTGTGGTACTGTAGTCAAACATGCGGGTAAAATACTATGGGGACAGCTGACTGTGCATGGCCTAGAGGCCGATGTTGCTGTGGAGGAGGTGCTACTCGCTGGCGACGCACCGTACTACATGGGTTAGGCAGGAACCTGTTGCCACGCTGAGAGGACGAGCATGAAAGGAAAGGGTATTGCATGCATGTACAGATTCATGTAGTAAATTATTTCCTGGAAATACTGCATTTGTTTACCTTTTTTTGAGGCTATAGAGGACCCACACAAAGAAATCTATTATAACCGTTGGATGAAAATTAGTGGTGCGGGAGTACGGACCGGAGCATGGGAGGGGAGCAGGCAAGCCTCGTCCCATGTGGTTCCCATGATGCCGCTCAAACCCATGACAGCCACATGTCTGCGGACCTGTGCCTCACCCACCTCAGTCCCACCACCCCTCTGCTTTTATGACAATGACATGTGGGCCAGCCGCATTTATGGTCCACATGTCATTGACTCAAAGGCAGGTGCACTAGCCGCTGAAGCTTGGTTCCGTGGGCCCCGAGAGGGGAATGTAACTCCTGCACCAGGCCTGGTGGTGGTCCCGCAGTACGAACTCGTGCAAAACCCCAGAATTGGTTTCTTACTGGTAAAATGTGTCGTCCCGTGCGTTGCAAAAATACCATAACTTACCTCACAACCGTTAGATGCAGATCTAATGGTCAAAAATGAAGGATGGCAGACACACCATCATCACCAACTGAGACTTTTATAGGAGTAGACAAACATGTATAAATTGTAACATTTGGTTCTGCTCCTTGGCATGATTGAAATTACGACTGGAAACGCTAGGGCGGGGCTTTTCCCGTCAGATAAGCAGGGTAGTAGCTACGTTGGCGCATCGTGGGTTGGGTCACATGCGGTCCCACATGTGTACTGATATAAAGCTTTCCATTGCGCGTTGACCGAGCGGTCGGAACGACAGTGTGGTATACCACGGGTAAGGGGCATGCTTCATGTACGTGTTCCAGTTTCTCGTTTTGAACTTGTGAATGCGACAAGTGTGGTGCACGAGTAGTTTTGAATTTATAAGTTCGGTCTCAGTTTTTGAATTTATGAGTAGTTCGTTGGTCAGGTCAATCATCGTATGTAAATTACGAAGTTGATGCAAAAAGTAAGCACAACTTATAAATTGATGGATGGGGTACTAGTTACAGACTTACAGTGTTGCATATATTGGCGCCAAATGTGAGGAAAGGGATCACACATGCCTTTATCGACTAGAACGGCAATGCAATAGTACAATAAGAATTAAGGCCATGACGACGCGATCGCTGAGGTGATCACAGGAGGCAAGAAGAAAGACGCATCCATCAATGACCTCCACCTTCTCGACTCTGTGCGCCAGTGAGGGAGTCCTGTATTCAGGGATCCTCAGGCATCCGGGTCATTGAAGTTGGGCCGTATTGATGGGCCGTGTAAAGAAGAAGCAGATGACCCTCCCCCGTATCCGGTCAGGACTCTTATGTACGAAGAAAGGAAAGTATAGAGTCTCGATGTATCAATTACTTCCTCCCCAAGTCACCCTTGTAACCCTAGGTCCCCTCAGGCGTGTATATAAGCCGAGGGGTATAGTCTATAGAGGGGATCATCGTCATCACAATATCCTCTTAGGCTAGACTTTAGGGTTTAGCCATTACGATCTCGAGGTAGATCAACTCTTGTATTCATATCCATCCATATTCACATAGCAGGAAGTAGGGTTTTACCTCGATCGAGGGGGCCTGAACCTGGGTAAACATCATGTCCCCAGCCTCCTGTTACCATCAAACCTCTAAACGCATAGCTTGGCCCCCCTACCCGAGATCTGTCGGTTCTGACACCAACAATGGTGCTTTCATTGAGAGCTCCGTGGTGCGCTCGTGATGAGCGATTGATGGCTCGCCTCGTCATCAATGACGGGATCACCCTCGGAAACAACTTGGCTATCGGCCAGGTTCTCCAGCTCGGCGGATTCGATGTATGCGCCTGTGACGCCCCCGATTTGACCGTACACTAATCATGCACGCAAATGTGTACGACCAAGATCAGGGACTCACTGAAAGATATCACAACACAACTCTAGACACAAATTAAAATAATACAAGCTAGGGGCCTCGAGGGCTCGAATACAAAAGCTCGAAAACACAAGAGTCAGCGGAAGCAATAATATCTGAGTACAGACATAAGTTAAACATGTTTGCCTTAAGAAGGCTAGCACAAAAGTAACAACGATCGAAGAGGCAAGGCCTCCTGCCTGGGACCTCCTAACTACTCCTCGAAGCCGAACTCCATGTAGAAACATCATCGGGGTCCTCTGGCTCCTAGGCTCCACCATCTGGTTGCGTCATCCGAGAAGAAGGGACAGAAGGGGAAAAGGGGGAGAAAAGCAACCGTGAGTACTCATCCAAAGTACTCGCAAGCAAGGATCTACACTACATATGCAATGGTATCTGAGTAAAGGGGTAATATATGTGGACTGAACTGCAGAAAGCAGAATAAGAGGGGGATAGCTAATCCAATCGAAGACTACGCTTCTCGTAACCTCCATCTTGCAGCAGAAGATGAGGGTAGCTGGAAAGTAACAAGTATCCCCGCTTCTGGCAGCCTCCGTCTTGCAGCAGTAGAAGGGAAAAGATGGTAAGTTCACCAAGTAACAACGTATAGCATAAACCTACTCGGCGATCCTCCCGCACATCACCCTGTGAGAGAGCAACCACCGAGTTGTATCTAGCACTGGTAAGGGTGTGTTTTATTAAGTATCTGGTTCTAGTTGTCATGAGGTCGGAATACAACTCCGGGTCGTCCTTTTACCGAGGGACACGGCTATTCGAATAGATTAACTTCCCTGCAGGGGTGCACCACATAACCCAGCACGCTTGATCCCATTTGGCCGGACACACTTTCCAGGGTCATGCCCGGCCTCGGAAGATCAACACGTCGCAGCCCTACCTAAGCACAGCAGAGAGGTCAGCACGCCGGTCTAAGTCCTAAGCGCGCAGGGGTCCGGGCGCATCGCCCAACGCACACCTGCACGTTGCGTACGCGGCCGGTGAGCAGACCTAGAAACCTCCATTACTAAGGAAGTTGCGTTACGCGGTCCAACCCGGCGCGCGCCGCTAAGTCGCTGACGTCAAGAAGACTTCGACTGATACCACGACGTCGAGTACCCATAACTATTCCCACGTAGCTGGTTAGTGCGTATAGACCAAATGGCCAGACTCAGATCAAATATCCAAACTCGTTAAGCGTGTCATTATGAAAATCACCGCGGACAACGACTAGGGCCAGGCCTCCTCTCGACTGGGTGTCTCAACCTGCCCCTGTCGCTCCGCCACAAAGATCCACTCGGGGGCCGTCGGGAACTCAGGCCCACCACTACCTGGATGGAGCCACCTGTCCTTTCAGCCCCCATATCGGAATCACCTGCGGGTACTCAAAGAGCCGACCCGACTTTAGTCACATCATGTATCATGTAAAGTGTATGTAGTATATACCCGTGATCACACCCAAGTGATCACGGCCCGATAGAATAGCAGGGCAGACGGACAAGGGTGTAGGGCCACTAATGGAGTACTAGCATCCTATACTAAGCATTAGGATGGCAGGTAAAGTATCAATAGTTGTAGCAATAATGATAGGTTATGCAGCAGAATAGGAGTAACCGAACAGTAACATGCTACACTACTCTAATGCAAGAAGTAGAGAGAAGAATAGGCGATATCTGGTGATCAAAGGGGGGGGGGGCTTGCCTGGAAGCTCTGTAGACGAAAGGAATCTTCGGAATCGTAGCCGTAGTCGAACACCGAAGCATCAATGGTCTCGAGGTCTATCACGGTATCGGAGTCTACCGAAAATAAGCAACGAAGGGGAAACAAATAAATAACAGAGCAAGCAATAGCATCACAAAGCATAACATGGCAAAACGCGGTGCTACGTATGACCTAACGCGATATGAGGTGATACTGGCGAGGATGAAAAACATCCGGGAAAGTATTCCCGGTGTTAGGCATTTTCGGGCAGATGAAACGGAGGGGAATGTTGCATGTTCAGTATGATAGAGATGTGTGGCGGACGAACGGACCGCGTATTCGGATTCGTCTCGTCGTTCTGAGCAACTTTCATATATAAATTATTTTCATCCGAGTTACGGTATAAAAGATATGATTTTCTAAAGTTTTTATTAATTTCTGGAACTTAATATTAATTAAATTAATTCGAAAAGGATTTATGACATCAGCATGACATCATGCTGACGTCAGCATGGTTGACTGGTCAAACTGACCAGTGGGTCCCACCTGTCATTGTCTAAGACAAACTAAACAAGTTTAATTTGTTTAGTTAATTGATTAGGTTAATTAAACAGTGATTAATTAAGTTAATTAATTTAGTTAATTAATTAATTAATATTTTTATTTTATTTTTAATTCTTTTTTTATCTCTTTTTTTTACCGCTCTGGGGCTGGTGTGACGCCCCCGATTTGACCGTACACTAATCATGCACGCAAATGTGTACGACCAAGATCAGGGACTCACTGGAAGATATCACAACACAACTCTAGACACAAATAAAATAATACAAGCTTTATATTACAAGCCAGGGGCCTCGAGGGCTCGAATACAAAAGCTCGAAAACACAGAGTCAGCGGAAGCAACAATATCTGAGTACAGACATAAGTTAAACAAGTTTGCCTTAAGAAGGCTAGCACAAAACATCAACGATCGAAAAGGCAGGGCCTCCTGCCTGGGACCTCCTAACTACTCCTCGAAGCCGAACTCCATGTAGACACATCATCGGGATCCTCTGGCTCCTGAACTCCATCATCTGGTTGCGGCATCCGGGAAGAAGGGACAAAGGGGGAAAAGGGGGAGAAAAGCAACCGTGAGTACTCATCCAAAGTACTCGCAAGCAAGGATCTACACTACATATGCAACGGTATCAATGATATGGGTAATATCGGTGGACTGAACTGCAGCAAGCGGGAATAAGAGGGGGATAGCTAATCCAAACGAAGACTACGCTTCTGGCCACCTCCATCTTGCATCAGTAGAAGAGAATAGATGAAAGTAACAAGTATCCTCGTATCTCGCAGCCTCCATCTTGCAGCAGTAGAAGGGAGTAGATGGAATAGTAACAACTAGCAAAGCTTCTGGCAGCCTCCGTCTTGAGTAGCAGAAGAGTTCACCAAGTAACATCGTAAAGCATAATCCTACCCGGCGATCCTCCCGCACATCACCCTGTGAGAGAGCAACCACCGAGTTATATCTGGAACTTGTCTGGGTGTGTTTTATTAAGTATCCAGTTCTAGTTGTCATGAGGTCAGAGTACAACTCCGGGTCGTCCTTTTACCGAGGGACACGGCTATTCGAATAGATTAACTTCCCTGCAGGGGTGCACCACATAACCCAGCACGCTCGATCCCATTTGGCCGGACACACTTTCCAGGGTCATGCCCGGCCTCGGAAGATCAACACGTCGCAGCCCTACCTAAGCACAGCAGAGAGGTCAGCACGTCGGTCTAAGTCCTAAGCACACAGGGGTCTGGGCCCATCGCCCAATGCACACCTGCACGTTGCGAGGGCGGCCGGTAAGCAGACCTAGCCTCTCCTAATACCAGAGCAGGCTTCCAGTCCAATCCGGCGCGCGCCGCTAAACCGCTGACGTCAAGAAGGCTTCGGCTGATACCACGACGTCGAGTACCCATAACTATTCCCACGTAGCTGGTTAGTGCGTATAGACCAAATGGCCAGACTCAGATCAAATACCAAGATCCCGTAAACGTGTTATTATGAAATAACCGCGGACAACGACCAGGGCCAGGCCCACCTGTCTCCTAGGTAGTCGCAACCTGCCCTGTCGCTCCGCCACAAAGTAACCAACAGGGGACTGTCGGGAACCCAGGCCCACCACTACCTGTGTGGAACCACCTGCCCCTCCAGCCCCCATCTCCGAATCATCATCAAGTGTATGTAAAGTATGTATATGGTATATACCCGTGATCACACCCAAGTGATCACGGCCCGATAGAATAGCAGGGCAGACGGACAAGAGTGTAGGGCCACTGATGGAGTACTAGCATCCTATACTAAACATTAGGATTGCAGGTAAGGTATCAACAGTGGTAGCAACAATGACAGGCTATGCAGTAGAATAGGAGTATCGAAAGCAGTAACATGCTACACTACTCTAATGCAAGCAGTAGAGAGAAGGATAGGTGATATCTGGTGATCAAAGGGGGGGGGGGCTTGCCTGGAAGCTCTGCAGACGAAAGGAATCTTCGGAAGCGTAGCCGTAGTCGAACACCGAAGCAGCAATTGTCTCGGGGTCTATCACAATATCGGCGTCTACCGAAAATAAGCAACGAAGGGGAAACAAATAAATAACAGAGCAAACAATAGCATCACAAAGCATAACATGGGAATACGAGGTGCTACGTGTGACCTAACGCGGTGCTCGGTGATACAGACGAAGAGGAATAACATCCGGGAAAGTATTCCCGGTGTTAGGCATTTTCGGGCAGATGAAACGGAGGGGGAAAAGTTGCGGGTTCGGTATGCTAGAGATGTGTGGCGGACGAACGGATCGCGTATTCGGATTCGTCTCGTCGTTCTGAGCAACTTTCATATATAAATTGTTTTCATCCGAGTTACGGTTTAAAAGATATGATTTTCTAATGGTTTTATTAATTTTTGGTATTTATTATTAATTAAATCAATTCGAAAAAGAATATATGACATCAGCATGACATCATGCCGACGTCATCATGGTTGACTAGTCAAACTGACCAGTGGGTCCCACTTGTCATTGACAGTAAACTAACTAACAGTTTAGTTAGATTAATTAGGTTTTAGTTAATTACTGATTAGGTTAATTAATGATTAGATTAATCTAAAGGTGATTAATTAACTTAATTAATTTGTTAATTAATTAATTAATTAATACATTTATTTATTTTTATTATTTTTTTATTTATTTATTTTTTTATTATTATTATTTTTTTTAAATCCCCTTTTTCATTTTTGTTCTGGGGCTTGGGGCCCTCTTGTCATAGGCCCGCGGGGTCAAACGGGCGCACAGCCAGCGGTTTCACGGGCGTGGCCACGAGCGCCCGCCAGGGCGAACCCGGCGCTGGCCACGGGCTCAGTCAGTGGCGCGGAGGCCCGTTTGCCCAACCGCAGGGTGCGACGGGGCGAGGCCAAGGCCAGGGCGGCTACGATTGCTGGCCGGCGCGGGGTGTGGCGGAGTGAAGGGCCGATGACGAGCGGGAGCGATGGCGCGTCGGCCGCCGGAGGGGCCGAGCGGGGCGAGCATGAGCGGAGGCAGGGGAGGCTAGGAGGGGCACGCGTGGGCGGTAGTCGCCGCGGTCGGGGGCGGTCGTCGGACGCGGTGATCACGGGGGCAGAGAGAGAGCACGGGGCGGTGCTCACGTGCGTTGGAGGGGAGTGGGGGCGGCGAGGCGTGATGGCGGCCGTCGAGGACGAGTCGGAGGAGGTGGGGCCGGCGCGAGTCGAGGGGGGTCATCGCCGTCGATTCGTCGGGCGGCATGGGGCCCGAGCTCGGCGCCCTGCAGAACCAGGGCGGCGGCGTTGCTCCGGTCCACGTCGGGGCCTCGATGGCCGGCGGCCTGCTGGTGCTCGCCGGTGACGGTAGGCGGCGGGGTGCCGATGCAGACGGGACGGGGGCGCGAGGCCGCGCCGGTCGATGGCCACGGGTGAGCCCCGATCCGATCTGGATCGGGAGGGGAGGGAGAGACGAGGGAGTGGGGGGGAATCGTGCGGGTGGGCAGGTCCGGGGGTGACCTAATAGGCGGGCGGGGTGGGCCGGCTGGGCCGGCCTGGTTGGCCCGATGGCCATCTGGGCCGCGGTCCAGCAGGGGGGGGGGTTCTTTTACAATTATGTTTTCTATTTCTGTTCTTTTAATTATTCTCCTCTTTCCTTTTTAGTTTCCTTTTTATTTTAGTTTAAATTAAAATTCATAATAGTTCCTAAATT
The DNA here is from genome assembly GCA_902687465.1 of Secale cereale. Lineage (NCBI taxonomy): Eukaryota > Viridiplantae > Streptophyta > Magnoliopsida > Poales > Poaceae > Secale > Secale cereale. The sequence continues at coordinate 631,454,862 of LR738711.1, read as the reverse complement.
AGTCTCAATAAATATACTACTGCTACATAAATTTGGGCAACTAAATAAAATAGTTTAATATTTTAGAAAATACCAAAGGCATTTACTTAATTGTTTTGTCTGTTGTTTCAATCATTTTGGTGCATTTAAATATGTTATAAAAATAAGGATCCTCCACCATAATTCCTTATGATTTATTTGACACATCCCGAACATTTTAGTTTTAATGTTTGAAAACTTTTGTGTTTTCTTTTAATTCAAATTTTTATTTGGATCGTTTTCGAACTAACACGAGATTATCAACAGTAATTGTGGTGATGTGTCGTCATTAGTAGAGGGTTACTGTAGCTTAACTATCCGGGCGTCACAATTCTCCTCCACTACAAGAAATCTCGTCCCGAGATTTAAGCGGTGGAGTAAGGGGGGAAAATGTTGGTAGCGAAAACCTAACGAGTCTTCTCAGTCTTGGCTGCCCTTTCGAAGAGGTTGACCCCATGCGTTGATGCCTTCATTTCTCTGCTTCAAGTCATCGTGATCAAGTCGTCATCCTTTCTTTGGGATCTCCATCGTCCTACGAACGTGACCAGGGGGAAAAACTTTGGAGGAACGTATCTCCATGAAGTCTGTCCATACGACGGCGAATTCAGAAAGTGATATACGAAGTACCCTACGAGTAGTATTTCGATGAATTCAATGAGTGCACTATACGATGGTACCAAAGTTTCAAATGGGTAGGCAAACATTCGATGCCTAGATAGACGTTGGAATGGGGCTTGAACAACGAGAATAACAATGTGTTTAATTCCAGGATGAATAATGGTATAGAATTTGGCTCGTTGATCACACACGAAGCCAGGTGCAAAGGATACATTAGAGTCCGGATTGTAAAGAACAGTCAGGTTTCGATCCAGTGGACCTGTGGGTTATGGGCCCACCATGTGGATTAAGAGTAGGAAGGGCGATGACATCTTGCACAGAAAGCAAGGCACCTCAGAGAATAGTCTGTCAGCTAAGTTGGCAACAATGTCGGTACCAAGGACGGGGAACAAAGAGAACCATTGTCTTGCTCGTTGAAACGAGGCGGACCGGTAGGCAAAATTTTCGTCCACCGGCAGTACCGGAATGTTATTAACAATAGAATCAAGGTCGTACTGACAGGGTTGTACAACGAGGTGTTTACATAAGCAGAGAATTATTACTGCTTAGATTATATGTAGATCAAAGAAAGGTTAAACAAACAAATGGAAAGGAAAATTGTGACTACACACAATTATTAGGAGTTTATCCTTCTCATGGAGAAGAAGAACATGGCATACAGGGTAGGAAAGCAAGTACCCAACCATCCAGATAACGGGGCTAGTATTAATCAAGATGTTACCCATACAACGGTGTTTGGATAACTGACCAAGAATCATTTAGCATCGTGCCTCCAATGTTCTTGTTGATGAGCGGGGGTATCATAGTCATGCTTCGAGGTAGCAATGATATGGTGTTTCAAGTAAGGGCCAGACCTTGAATACACAAATGATCCATCAGAAGCATCTTATAGAATAAGTCTTACAATTTTCTCTTGGAAGAATGGCTATCCTTACAAAAGAATTTATAAGGATGGGTCCTCCTGCCAGGGGTGCTGGGCATGACATCATATTATCGGGTCATCAAAGGACCAATATTATAACCCCTGGAAAGTTGTCCCAACCATCATATCTGACCGAGATTCAGATCCGATTGGTGTCATGATACCGCAGACTCAGGACGTTCGAGAAGAAAAGGTGCCACACAAATCGGCGAAATGACATTGCATGATTCTCGGGAAATGAACTATGGGAGCGGGTTCCCAAAACAATAGTTCATCATTAAACCAAGGATAGGATGAGGAGGTGGCTGATGGACTCAGCGATAATTCATCGAGAATTCCAAACGAATGGATTTCCATAATAATGTGAACAAGAAAATGACAATTGTCAATTCAAATGATATAATGTTGTATGCTCGAGGAAAACATACATCATTAATCATTAGTTGAAAGGTGTGCCTGAAATATGACCTTAGGCAGCAAGATCAATATTAGAGTGACGATTCAATAACCAACAGTCTAAGAATGAACTGTCGATCGTTAACTTCAAAGTAATAGGGTTGCTAGAAGTGCAGAACTCAAGTAGCATCTTTAGCATATTGGTATCCCGGTTGAAAACAACACGGGGACCAAGGAAGAATGGTGATGGGGAGTAGTATCATCATACCGAGAATTTCCAAGAGGTGGAGTGATTCCCTAAACATTCTCGACATAAAAGACAATAATACTTTAAGGCAGAACACAACACTACCTGGAGAGCAAGTTGCAACTATAATGTGAACAAGTTCGTGATGAAAAGAAGTCAAGGGTGTTGTCGATGATATTAAAAATCATCGAGGGCAAGGAGGGTATTTCTCATCACAAACACAGTTGACATCTCATAAGTAGTCAAAGTGTTGAAGGTGATCCGACACATTTGCCGGGAGGTTTCAAGAGGATGCAATCAAACAACAACGGCAACAAGCAAGGGAATGACGAAGTGACAAGTTATAGGATTAATATATAAGATGCAAGCTTGGAACCAAAATTGCTTTACTGAACAAGCAACCAGATGCTGAAAGTTCGACGTAAGTTGTGCTCAATCTCTGAAGAATTCGTGCACCAAAGAAGGACGAGGTAGCACAGTCAAAGATAGCTAGACAAGGGACGTACCCGATAGTCTAGGAATAATCCAGATAGAGTTTAAAAATTTCCCAGTAACATCTACTAGGGGTGTTGAATTTTTAGAGCGGATTTGATTTACTAAACGGTGTCCTCGGTTGACGGCAACCTAGAACCCGTAGAGTGATTACGACAAGCAAAAGTATTACTTCATCAAAAGTTCAAAAGGTGTGGTGCAAAGGCATGATATCCTCGAGATATCAGAGGGTAAAACTCGAAGGTAGAACACGATAGAAGTTTAACTAGGTCATTGACCTATGACAGTAGATGATTTAACCTTGTCAAAAATTGACGAGGCGTGGAATGGATTTAATCCAGATATATTGAATAAGGACAGCTTGGTCGAAACCATAGCTGCAAGGGATCAAATTTATTGACACAGAAAGAATTATTTAGATGAAAAATCATTTTGCAAGAAGCTCCCGAGACGGTCTACATCATTTCCATGGGCATGAACAAAAGCTCAAGGTCGACTCCCACTTCTTTAATGCAAATCATTTCATTTACCTCTTGCTTTGATAAAACTGAATTGTTGGAATTTTATCCGGTAGAACACCGGAAGGGTATGACTTGTGAAAACTTTCGGGTGCTCACGAATTAGGGGAAGGCATAGGTTCAACCCATCGGGCATCTTAGTAACATATACCACAAGTTTCAAAAGTAAATACACATGCTCGAAAGCAGAGCATGGTTGGCCAAGTATAGGATACAATTTACCAAAGGCATTATGTATCAGGGGAAGAACTCAAGGTTTTGATATGTCGAATCGGTCGGATAATAATCCACAAAAGGATCTGGCAGACCGCAACGAACCAGGTGTGAGTATCGATACTCAACTAGAAGAAGAAATAATTAAAGGAGATCACATCATAGAAACAACTGACTAATTCAACCAAATGCAAAGGAATTATGTTTTCCGAAACAAGATATCAAAAGCAAACGCTCTGATCAAGGATGGATAAGTTGAATACACTTAGTTGGACAATCAATAAAGGTTTGAATTGTCGAGAACCAACTCATGTCCGGAATGACGTCTGAGTCGGAAAGATAATTTTATAAAGGATAACCTGATGACTGCGTGCATACGCACATATTGAATCAATAGGATCAAAATGGCTAAGGCAAAGGATATTAACGAAGACTACTAGTCATATGGAATTAACCATAATCCAAGCAGGTAAGAATTTCAAGAGTAACTGGCTGCAGAAAATTTCCGAAAGATCAAAAAGTATTCCGAGGAATTTAGTGAGACATATGAACAATTGAGAAGAACGGATCCTCGATAATTGTAAGGAAATAACCGTAAGGGTTTTCATGCGAGATAAAACTGCAAGACAGTAAACTCAAAGGATTCTCAGGACAACGGAGAATATTTCGAGGCATCTTGTAATAACAAGAGCGACGAGGAATGATCATGAGAATGACCAGTGCATGCAGATATCCACAAGGATATATCGGTGATAGTGATTTGCAAAGGCGATGAACACAAGTTCTCGGGTTAACATCGGAGAGTATCTTCAGGGTCTTCTGGTGCAGCAGACGATCATCGATCATAAGGTGCTCTCCGGGTGAAAGTGATAACGAGATCCTAATGTTAGATTTAGCAAAATTCATTTATCCCGAATAGAAGAGAGATAAGAGTCCCAGAGTATAGACGAGGAGTAAAAGATCCTAATACCACCCAATGGTGATGTGGGCCCGTAAGCCTCACAACAAGTTAGTAAATTTGTTTTTCAAAGACTAGACTCAACTTCGGCCAAGGAGTTGGAAAGGGGGATTCCTACAGGCAGTCGGCTCTGATACCAACTTGTGACGCCCCCGATTTGACCGTACACTAATCATGCACGCAAATGTGTACGACCAAGATCAGGGACTCACTGGAAGATATCACAACACAACTCTAGACACAAATAAAATAATACAAGCTTTATATTACAAGCCAGGGGCCTCGAGGGCTCGAATACAAAAGCTCGAAAACACAGAGTCAGCGGAAGCAACAATATCTGAGTACAGACATAAGTTAAACAAGTTTGCCTTAAGAAGGCTAGCACAAAACATCAACGATCGAAAAGGCAGGGCCTCCTGCCTGGGACCTCCTAACTACTCCTCGAAGCCGAACTCCATGTAGACACATCATCGGGATCCTCTGGCTCCTGAACTCCATCATCTGGTTGCGGCATCCGGGAAGAAGGGACAAAGGGGGAAAAGGGGGAGAAAAGCAACCGTGAGTACTCATCCAAAGTACTCGCAAGCAAGGATCTACACTACATATGCAACGGTATCAATGATATGGGTAATATCGGTGGACTGAACTGCAGCAAGCGGGAATAAGAGGGGGATAGCTAATCCAAACGAAGACTACGCTTCTGGCCACCTCCATCTTGCAGCAGTAGAAGAGAATAGATGAAAGTAACAAGTATCCTCGTATCTCGCAGCCTCCATCTTGCAGCAGTAGAAGGGAGTAGATGGAATAGTAACAACTAGCAAAGCTTCTGGCAGCCTCCGTCTTGAGTAGCAGAAGAGTTCACCAAGTAACATCGTAAAGCATAATCCTACCCGGCGATCCTCCCGCACATCACCCTGTGAGAGAGCAACCACCGAGTTATATCTGGAACTTGTCTGGGTGTGTTTTATTAAGTATCCAGTTCTAGTTGTCATGAGGTCCGAGTACAACTCCGGGTCGTCCTTTTACCGAGGGACACGGCTATTCGAATAGATTAACTTCCCTGCAGGGGTGCACCACATAACCCAGCACGCTTGATCCCATTTGGCCGGACACACTTTCCAGGGCCATGCCTGGCCTCGGAAGATCAACACGTCGCAGCCCTACCTAAGCACAACAGAGAGGTCAGCACGTCGGTCTAAGTCCTAAGCACACAGGGGTCTGGGCCCATCGCCCAATGCACACCTGCACGTTGCGAGGGCGGCCGGTAAGCAGACCTAGCCTCTCCTAATACCAGAGCAGGCTTCCAGTCCAATCCGGCGCGCGCCGCTAAACCGCTGACGTCAAGAAGGCTTCGGCTGATACCACGACGTCGAGTACCCATAACTATTCCCACGTAGCTGGTTAGTGCGTATAGACCAAATGGCCAGACTCAGATCAAATACCAAGATCCCGTAAACGTGTTATTATGAAATAACCGCGGACAACGACCAGGGCCAGGCCCACCTGTCTCCTAGGTAGTCGCAACCTGCCCTGTCGCTCCGCCACAAAGTAACCAACAGGGGACTGTCGGGAACCCAGGCCCACCACTACCTGTGTGGAACCACCTGCCCCTCCAGCCCCCATCTCCGAATCATCATCAAGTGTATGTAAAGTATGTATATGGTATATACCCGTGATCACACCCAAGTGATCACGGCCCGATAGAATAGCAGGGCAGACGGACAAGAGTGTAGGGCCACTGATGGAGTACTAGCATCCTATACTAAACATTAGGATTGCAGGTAAGGTATCAACAGTGGTAGCAACAATGACAGGCTATGCAGTAGAATAGGAGTATCGAAAGCAGTAACATGCTACACTACTCTAATGCAAGCAGTAGAGAGAAGGATAGGTGATATCTGGTGATCAAAGGGGGGGGGGGCTTGCCTGGAAGCTCTGCAGACGAAAGGAATCTTCGGAAGCGTAGCCGTAGTCGAACACCGAAGCAGCAATTGTCTCGGGGTCTATCACAATATCGGCGTCTACCGAAAATAAGCAACGAAGGGGAAACAAATAAATAACAGAGCAAACAATAGCATCACAAAGCATAACATGGGAATACGAGGTGCTACGTGTGACCTAACGCGGTGCTCGGTGATACAGACGAAGAGGAATAACATCCGGGAAAGTATTCCCGGTGTTAGGCATTTTCGGGCAGATGAAACGGAGGGGGAAAAGTTGCGGGTTCGGTATGCTAGAGATGTGTGGCGGACGAACGGATCGCGTATTCGGATTCGTCTCGTCGTTCTGAGCAACTTTCATATATAAATTGTTTTCATCCGAGTTACGGTTTAAAAGATATGATTTTCTAATGGTTTTATTAATTTTTGGTATTTATTATTAATTAAATCAATTCGAAAAAGAATATATGACATCAGCATGACATCATGCTGACGTCATCATGGTTGACTGGTCAAACTGACCAGTGGGTCCCACTTGTCATTGACAGTAAACTAACTAACAGTTTAGTTAGATTAATTAGGTTTTAGTTAATTACTGATTAGGTTAATTAATGATTAGATTAATCTAAAGGTGATTAATTAACTTAATTAATTTGTTAATTAATTAATTAATTAATACATTTATTTATTTTTATTATTTTTTTATTTATTTATTTTATTATTATTATTATTTTTTTAAATCCCCTTTTTCGTTTTTGTTCTGGGGCTTGGGGCCCTCTTGTCATAGGCCCGCGGGGTCAAACGGGCGCACAGCCAGCGGTTTCACGGGCGTGGCCACGAGCGCCCGCCAGGGCGAACCCGGCGCTGGCCACGGGCTCAGTCAGTGGCGCGGAGGCCCGTTTGCCCAACCGCAGGGTGCGACGGGGCGAGGCCAAGGCCAGGGCGGCTACGATTGCTGGCCGGCGCGGGGGGTGGCGGAGTGAAGGGCCGATGACGAGCGGGAGCGATGGCGCGTCGGCCGCCGGAGGGGCCGAGCGGGGCGAGCATGAGCGGAGGCAGGGGAGGCTAGGAGGGGCACGCGTGGGCGGTAGTCGCCGCGGTCGGGGGCGGTCGTCGGACGCGGTGATCACGGGGGCAGAGAGGGAGCACGGGGCGGTGCTCACGTGCGTTGGAGGGGAGTGGGGGCGGCGAGGCGTGATGGCGGCCGTCGAGGACGAGTCGGAGGAGGTGGGGCCGGCGCGAGTCGAGGGGGGTCATCGCCGTCGATTCGTCGGGCGGCATGGGGCCCGAGCTCGGCGCCCTGCAGAACCAGGGCGGCGGCGTTGCTCCGGTCCACGTCGGGGCCTCGATGGCCGGCGGCCTGCTGGTGCTCGCCGGTGACGGTAGGCGGCGGGGTGCCGATGCAGACGGGACGGGGGCGCGAGGCCGCGCCGGTCGATGGCCACGGG